>OX467324.1:2555000-3805000 GCA_950108535.1 Agriphila straminella | reverse complement strand
AGATCCCGGCCATATTTTACGAGATTGTATCTCGTCAAATTTCGTACGAGATCTCGCGAGATAACGAGATCGACAAATGCAGATGACGACGTGTATTTCATAGCGCGGCTGCGCGCGAACTGAATCCTGGCCGGCCGTGCAGATTTTGAAAACTAAAGACCATTCTACAAAAGGCTTACATACACACTTGAAGTCTATACATCAGATAATGGCTCAAATTTTGTTGGAGCAGCTAGAGAATTAAAGGAACTGGACAAAATACAATCAAACGTAGCGGAAAACCTTGAAGCTAGTAGTACTGAATGGCATTTCATACCTCCACATTCACCAAATTTTGGAGGATTATGGGAGGCAGCAGTGAAATCTACAAAATATCACCTCAAACGAGTTCTTGGAGAAACAACTTTAACATTTGAAGAGATGAACACATTATTATGCCAAATTGAAGCATGTTTGATGAATTGAACTGATTGGTTACCTTTTTGGTCTCTATGAACTCTAATGCTCTAAATCTGCTTTCAATAAAGGATTTGAACTGTAGTAATGTGGGCAAATCACCTGAACTATCACTCGAAACAGAAAGTTCCCACTGTTTGCGGGTTTCTGCGGGAACAGATAAAGAATAAATTGAACGGCAAAAAGTTTCTATAACAGATAGATACTAAAAAAAGTGTTTTTATTTACCATAAGTAATGTTCCTATTACTCTTAATTATTGAAACTAAAGAAATAATTTACAAAAGACTAAATTTAGATAATTATTGTTTTGTTACCAATATTGTAAGAATTTGAACTGATTAGCTACATACAGTAGGTATAATAATTATAGCCATAAACAAATGTTATTAGAGTTAGAGACAAAATAATAAGTACTCTGTTGATTTTTTAAAATAAAACTTACATTATTTTTATAACTAAGCAACGCAGTTTCTATTTAATTACATATCATGTCAATAACTAGTTCTAAAAACAAGCATTTGCATATGTTTTAATTGCGATTCTCCCAATCTCGCGAGATCCCGTAATTTGCGAGATCTCGCGAGACTGGGTTTTGAGTCTCGCGAGATCTCGCTAGGCGGAAATCTCGTACGAGATTGCATTCCCTACTACCGATGCTGCGCCGACAAATGAGTATCAAATCAAATCAATCAAATTGTTTTATTTGCAGAATAGAGGTATTTACAATAATTGGTAAGTATTGGTAAGTAACGGCTCTAACTGTCAAAATACAATGGATTTTGTGTCGATATTGATAAATCGCTATATCATTTTTCGGTGATCATGCTATGGGGGCAGAACTGATACTGGAGTTATGCCTTTGTCATTTACAAGACATTGAAAAAGTTAGGTCCTAGACTGATATTTAAAATTGGCGTAGATGCTGTAAGCCACTTACCCAGCCGCAGCCTCTTCTATCTTTGCTGGCATTTTCTCAAGAGGGAATGAGACATACACCTCTGTACTCTTGAATTGAGGGTCATACTCCAACTCAGCCTCTGCTAGTGCAGTTCTGAAATAATATCTTGTGTTTTATCCACAACAATCACATAGATTTCTACTAAAATACCCTACTAAATTCAGGTACTTTAAATATTTTTTGGGCTTAATGTGTTTTTTAAATTCATAAAAGAACTTTAACAAGCATTTATATTGGGTTACCTAAGTAGGTAATAAAAATTAAAGTATTGAATATTTTTTATTGGCTATGAAATTAAGATATTTATAGTTTTTTAAAAGAAAGTTTAACTCACTTAGATGATGGAGACCAGTAAACAGGCTTCAAAGCCCTATAAATTAAGCCAGATTTATACATTTTATGAAATTGCCTCAGCTGATTTTGGACATAGCTCTTATCTAATGTCAAATAACACTGCTTTTCCCAATCCGCCATCACTCCCCAACTTTTGAATGCGTCTTTCTGCTTCTCTACAGTTTCTAGAGCAAAGTCTCTAGCAATTTGTCTTATATCCACTGGATTAGTGACTCCTGTTTTCTTCTTAGATTTTTTGGCTTTCTGTAGAGCTTTGAGCTCTATTGGCAGTCCGTGGCAGTCCCATCCCGGTACATAGTGTACTCTATTGCCTTGTAATATTTGACTTCTGTTATTGATGTCTTTAATTATCTAAAACATTATGTAACTGAATGAATAAGGAAGCAAAATGCTAATTAGATACTTTATAAAACAAATTACCTTATTAACAGCATGCCCCATATGTAGATCACCATTAGCGTATGGAGGGCCATCGTGTAATACGTATTCGGGACCAGTTAGATTTTCTCTTTGCCAGTTGTATAGCTCAGAAAACTGAGCGAGCTACAATGAACCAAAAAGGTTAGGATTATGATAAAACGACAATTTACTGAAAGTTACTGAATTTAATGAATTAGTTACACATCGTTTTGTCTTATAGAATAGGTAATTTACTGAATTACCTTCTGAATTTCCTCTTTTGTAGCATTATTGGAGCGCGCCGGAAAATTCGTTTTGGGCGAAAGAATAGTATGTGAATAGGTTTTAGTTTTGGGTTCAGTCGAACTTTTTGCACGTACACTATTTACACAAGACAAATTAACTATTGTTTTGGCATGATTTATCAAAAAAAATCTGTAATTTCTTTGAATAAACATCGTTTTTAGGTTATTAACATGTCAAAAAATGTTAGTTAATAACACTAAATGTCAAATTGATTGACATTACTTTTTTTCTGGTCAAAATACGACCACACGATGAAGCCATTCATCCAGATTTAATACAACTTGTAACCTCATGGACTCCCTAAACGATCAAAACTGCACGCGTAGCATGACCACTCTCGAGAAAAGACTCGCTCGACTCACAGTCACAGAACAATGGCTTGCAGTGTTGCCACTGCCTCTCAATCAAATCCCACACACATGGCTCCTTGATTACACAACCTTACACACATGGGCGTATCTAGACGTCTTTTCATGAGGGGGGGGGGGGGGTTCAAGACGAATGAAGGACCACTGTCAAAGTAGCGCTACGTACGCTTGTTCCACAAAAACCGTCAATACAAAGGGCGTTTACAGTAAGAGGCATGTATCTTGAAAAATGCCTTAATTTGGCTTTCAATTTCAGCATTTGCATTGTGGAATAGTCTTTTATATCCATTTTTGGGCAATGGGTCCTTTTCAGTAAAAAATTCCACAAAATAAATATCTATTTTCCCACAGATCTGTTCTGAACGGCTACTATCTTAGGAACAAGCGTACGCAGCGACATCTACAATTAGCTTTGGGTTGCCATCCCCACTGCTCATTTATGAAATATTCAGAATACACAACCAACAATGCATGTGTAGCGTGAAGTAGTATCAATCAAATCAAGAGCTCGTTCTTATACGAGTTCTCGAAAGTTTCACTTGAAGAATTGGTAAAATAATGTCGTACACACAGCTGGAGGCACGAGGAAATACCATTGTTTAATTGCGACGCGACTTCGTAAGGGCCTTCCAGCCTGCCTAGCATGACCGATTTATATCACATTTAAACGTGATAAAACGCTATATCACGCGATATAAATCGGTCATGCTAGGCAGGCTGGGCGTAAGAAAACGCCTTAAGTGAGGTGAGAAACACAACTCCTACTAGGCCCTCTGACCTATTTTGCTTTTTTTGTTCTCTTTTTATCCTGAATGGTAGTTTTGTTCTGGTAACACCATCAAGCATGTAGCTAAACGATCAAGCAGTGCTTGACAATCATTGCAAATTTTCATCAAGCACGTATCCAGCACGTAGTTGTTTACGTGCTTGATGTCAAACAGCTCCTAGACGATCAAAATGTGATTGACAAGCAGAAAAATTTACGTGCTTGACGGGAATTGCTTGATCGTTTAGGGAGTCCATCAGTTTATCTAAAACACAGATTACAAATGATGCTGACGCATTTCTAAAACTCGAAGCTGAGGGCCTAGTATGATTTGGTTTTTTGTACTCACTTGACTTTGCGAATAATTAACTATCGTCTTCTCTCTTTCACTCGTTCACTCACTCGCATGATTTTATTTCATTCACCCGATACTATTCGCAAAGTGAGGGGAGAAACAGGCCTTAGGCCGGCCACACACAGACGGAATCCCGTTACGGAATTCCGTACATACGCGATTCCGAACGCAGCTAATCAATACAAATCTATGGGCTACCACACACATGCGTGATTTTTCCGTACGGAATCTTCATACATTATCGAAATTCCGTTCGGAATTCCGTAACGGGATTCCTTCTGTGTGTGGCCGGCCTTAAAGTCCATAAGTAAAACGTCAATGTCACATCTTTCCTTTGATTTTGACACTTGACTGATGTCTGACAGTAGGCAGGCGCTGCAAAAAAAACAACACATGTTTTTCTGTTTTTGTTGCGAAGTTGCGATTTCTTGCTGAGTGCACATTGAAAATAAGTGAAAATGGTAACGTCCTCCTCGATCAACTTTATCATTTTTTCAATAACCTTTTGAACCTGCAATCATTAAATTTTTTTTTGTAGCCAAAAGCCAAGAAGAAGTTTATAGACCGTAAGAAGGCAGTCACCTTCAACCTGGTGCACCGTTCTCAAAAGGATCCGCTTGCGGCCGACGAGACAGCTCCTCAAAGAGTTTTGGTGCCCGTTAACGCAGCTGTTCCATCACGAAAAGAGAAAGATCCAGTGAGTAGCATAACCTCAAATCTCATATACAAATCTTAATTATTACACAGTTCACAGTTATAAAGAAACCAATTCGTATACAATACCACAGAATATAAACATAGATTCATCAAAGACCATCAAATAATAAGCTACTGCATGCAGTAACATGGCAATAAAGTACAATTTCAAATTGCATTTCGCTGCGTGCCTATTATTATAAACGCCTCCGAAGCACTTAATTCTCTTTCTGTCGTGTAGCACTGTTTCAACCAACACATGACATCCCTTGTGGGCTGGCCCGACTGAGACAGCTGCAAGCAGTAGGCTAATATAAAAATTTCAGTGCGGAGTGAGACCCCCCTGACAATACTAACAATAAATAGTGTATTTTTTTTACCTGGATAATATAATCATGTTTTTTTTCAGGAACTCACTCTAGAACAGCGTAAAGAGATGCAGATGAAATATGGCATATTCTTTGATGACGACTATAACTACCTCCAGCATCTCAAAGACACTAGAGAGGTCACTATGGTTATGCAGCCGGTAAGATTTATTATTTTTTTAGATAGGTCCTTGTCCAGTGGTCCATGGACTACTGGTGGTCCTTGGAAGCACCAGATGTGGTCCTTGAAGCCATCTTAAAATAACAACCTTTCATTCATTTACATACATTTACTGTATTTTTCCTCCAATCCAAACAGTGGGTGGCCTATTTCAAGACAAATTTTGTTAAATGGTTCCTCATCACTTAAAGGTTAAGAACCACTGATTAAGATATATAGAAATTAAAGATGTTACAGATAATACAAATAAGATCTTTTGGCGTTAAACTTCATTAATTTATGGTGGGTGCAGCATATTGTTTATTCCACACTTCTCTATCACTTATTATCTCAGAATTAATTTCCTTTCTAGCCATATTATCTTTTGTTCAGGTTTCCTCTTTAATTATTTTTTTTCATAAACTATGAATATTGAAATAAAAGTACCTATTGATTTCGAATTTATGTTTAATAATAAATCAATATGTATGTATCATCATGTCATGACATGCTATGGTTTGATCTACTTTTCCTGAAAATCAAATTAATAGCTTTCAAACTTGCCATGCAGAAAATTTTGGAAATACACTTTATTTTGTTAAAGAAAACAACACATAAACGAAAGGAGAAAGCACAAGAAAAAGCAACTGAAAAGATTGAGGATACAGAGTCCACAGCAGAGACACTGCAGCTGCCAAGCTCGGTGTTTGCTTCGGAAGTTGAAGAAGATGTGGGTCTGATGAATAAGGCTGCTACGCAAGGTAAAATTAAAATTTTTGCCGTAATGTTGTGATAAAAATTATAATCTTATCTAATTTACATAATGAATATTTAAAGCTGTACCTAGGAGCCAGTTTGGACCAAACACTTTAGGATGCTGGATAGTTACTTAGTTGTAGCATGCAGATAAAGAAGTCACCGAAGTTAAAGTTAAAAACAGTTGTTTATGAAGTGTATATTATGGAGTGTGAGCTATTTCGTTTAAGACTTTCAGCTGTCAAAAAACAAAAAGGTGCCAATTGAAAATCAGCGTCGGGTCTTACAAACACGACACATGCTGAATTGGTTTCCTACCTTGACGCAGCCGTGAGATATTTTTTTTTAATTTTTTCTCTATTTTTCTTTTGTTTTTGCTTTATGTTTTTCTTTCATTATGTACAAACACAGCATGTAAATGTCATCTCACGTCTGTACGTCTAATAAATATTTTCTTTTCTTTTCTTTTCTTTTATTGTAAATAACTAAAATATTACAGTAATTATAAGTTGTTTGCTTGACCATCGCTTTTGCGTACTCAAACACGAATTATGATATAATAAAGTAAACAATAACGCGCAACTAAAGTATGTCTCGAGTCAGCAAAAATTTGTGCAGTGTTGAGACCATACAAAAGCATTTTAAATAAGTTTAGAAAATGGCACATATAACTTCATTAAAGCCCTTTACTCATTAGTCGGTGCGGTACCGAATCTGTACCGCGTGAGCTAATGTTGCGCCGACAATTAATGAGTAACGCTCTATTGAAATAATAGGCGTCCATTAAGCTTTCGGTATGTTTTCGGTACCGCGTATACCGAGCATGCTGATGTCGTACCGTCTACCGATGCTGCGCAATGGCCCTTACTTTGTCTGTTTAAATTTCCTCTCATATTATTATACTGATGTTAACACAATGTCAAACACAATTTATTATTTCTTATATGTATTTGTATTTCCCAGGATTGTGTCTAGAATTAGATCCAGATGTGGTGGCTGCTTTAGATGAGGATTTTGATTTTGAAGACCCTAACAATGAGCTCGAAGATAACTTCATTGAACTTGCAATGGGCGAAGGTAAACTTTGATATTAGGCTAAGTTCACATGATCGCGCGGGACTACTTACCGCGCGGTAAAAGATTATACTAAACTATATTTTCTCTTTATATCTTTTACTTTGATATCCCAGTAAAAGAAATTATGATTTTAGGGTCCGGTGATGATGATGAAGAGTATGAGGATGAAAATGGCCAAGGTGATGGAGACAGCATGTCTGACGGCGGTGATTCCGAGAAGGCGTTTGCTTCAGACTTGGATTCTGATGATGAGCGTGATCAACAGGTAAAATAAAGGTTTTTAAGTATTTATTTTAGTTGTTTTAAGTACGATTCACACCAACTGTAATCAAACATTAGCTTACGTTTACGTTAGGTCTACAGATAGCTGAACACGTTGATCATATTATATGGTTTTCATGAATGTTTATACAGGGTCATTTGTAAAATACAAACAACTTCGCTGGAGTAGATTTACTACTAACATCATAAACAACATTTGTTCTACGACTTTACCAGTAAAGAAAAACAAAATACTTTTCATACAAACATTGACCTGATTTTTTTTTTCTATTTAACTGGACTGGCTGTCTGTATGGTTTGACAGCAAAGTTTTTGTGCCTATTTGAAACGCCACTAGCGGTGGTTGCCAAAATGGTTGCCGTGATACAAAAAATTGATCTAGAGAACTTATTTAGAATTTGACACTAGTGATGGCATCTCGTCACTAGATTTAGTACCCTGTACGCACGCTACGTCCTACAGCGCCAAAATGGTGGAAATCAAATAGGCACAAGAACAGTTTGACAACAGCCAGTCCAGCATACAAACCTCGAACAGTTGATTACAACAAACCGAATACATTATAGCATAGATAGATAATACTATACCAGTTATTAAAGGAAAAACGACCTAACATTTTATAGTATATTTTATATCTAATTAACTCTGGAATCTGGATCAAAATATCTGTCACTTTGAGTATCATCATTTTGGTATTATGTATTTAAAAAATTACACGTTTTGATGTTAATTTGTAGGGTGGCGGCAGGATGCCTTCCTGGGACAAGGACGACACCAAGTCCCGATTCTCACAGTACTCGATGTCGTCAAGCGTGATCCGCCGGAACCAGGGACTTTCTCTGCTCGATGGACGGTTTGAGAAGGTATGAAAGTTTTCAGTAAAATTACTAAATTTCATTTAATTGAATTTGAACTTTAATTCCAAAGTGTAGAATTCAATATCCACTATCATTTGTCAAAGCTCAAAAATTATCCTGACATTGAATAACGCTGGCTAGAAAGATTTCGACGATGCCACTACTGACTTGGAAGCTTAGTTGAAAGAGCATTAGATTAGACTTCCAAAGGTCGTGGGTTCTATTCCCGCCTGAGAATATGATCAGCCCTTAGATTACGTAAATCGTAAATCGATTAAAAGCGCAGTTACATTGCTGCTTTAAGTAAGATAGTTCTCATACTGGTTCTTAATAAAGCAGCAATGTAACTGCGATTTCTGTCAGAGTTGATTGCAATTTGCAACAAAGTTACATAATCACCCCCCAGGTCTGTCACTGGTGCGAGTCGAATTTTTTCTAGTAAGTATATTATTTAAAGTAAATTCAATATCCACTATTATTTGTTAAAACACAATCAGCTGTTACTCAATTACTACACATTATCCCGTAGATGTTCGCTGAGTATGACGACACAGAAGTGGGAGCTTTGGACTTGGACGAGATCGAAGGTTTCATGCCGGAGTCCCACGATATGTTGCTGCGAGCCGCTGAGGAGTTCGAGGAATCCCACAGGAGGCACCAGCTCGAACGGGATTTGGAAATTTCTAGGTAAGTAGGCATAATATTTATATGTCGTGGGTCGCCAAACTTTTTAGCCTAAGGGCCAGACTAACTCCTTCACGAAGTCCCAATCGTACCAACAACATACTCTATCTAAACCAATTACACATTTCTGACTCGTGCTCCCACCAATAATAACCTACTGATCTTACGACTGTGGGCAAAGGCTAGCGGTAGCGGGCCGCATTTTTCAATGAGTTTAGGAACTCAGTTTATTTTTATAAACTCCGCAAGACGAAATAATGCACACTATTTTTTTATTATTTTATACTATATCAGGGGCTTCCAAACTACGGCCTGCGGGCCATTACAGGGAAGATTTAATTTTCAATATTATCACGTCTCTTAAGAACGTGACGTTTTATACTACCATATCACACAGATCGTACCAAAATACTAACCACGAGCCGTTAAACCTCAAAAAATATATCAGTGGATCTTGGTTTTTTTTATTTTTTTATTGAAAGTGGAACCATGAACCCAAAGCTAGTGGGACTATAAGATCGGTAGGTCATTATTGGTGACTATCGGCCGGTTTCTGAATGGAGAAATTGAAGTTGAGCACTACTCAAATGTTACTCAAGCATATAAAATTTGTACTTAAGTAGTGCTCAACTTCAATTTCTCAATTCAGAAACCACCAAAAAGTCTTGTCTACTCATTTTTAAAGCATCCAGAGGTTAGTTTCTTTAATAATGTCAATAGAATGTGGTTTTAAACTTGTTCCTGTCCATCAGCCATTTTTGATGTCCCCACTGCTGGGGCACAGGCCTTCCTTATGGGTGGTAAGGAGGATGGGCCATAACCCACCACGTGGGCCCAATGCGGATTGGTGGGTGTTAACGACTGCAAATGCAGCCGGGACCAACGGCTTAACGTGCCTTCCGAAGCACGGAGGAGCTCGAGATAATAAATTTTTGGTCACCCATCCCATGACCGACCCTTGCGAACGTTGCTTCACTTCCGTAATCGCTGGGCCAGGCACTAAACCACTGCGCCACAGAGCTCTACTTGTTCCTGTAGCTTATTCATATTGTATACTATTTATAACCAAATCTTTATCAGAATGAAACGCCTCGAAGAGATATCTGAAGAGTCTGAAGACGATCTAGTGACCTTGGAGGTAGAGCCCAAGGAAAGATGGGACTGTGAGACTATTCTATCTACATACTCCAACTTGTACAACCACCCTAAAGTTATTGAGGAGCCTAAGGTGAGGAATATAAGTATTTTTTTTATTGACGACCTGAGTGGTGCCGTACTTAGTCAACATGCCGGTCTACCACGCAGAGGTCCCGGGTTCGATTCCCGGCCGGGCAGAAATTGAAATGATGAATTTTAATTTCTGTGACCGGTTTGAGTGTTACTATCACTACATATTATAAAACAAAGTCCTCCGCCGCGTCTGTCTGTTCGCGATAAACTCAAAAACTACTGCACAGATTTTCATGGAGTTTTTCGTTTTCACCAATAGATAGTGATTCATGAGGAAGGTTTATGAATATAATTTGTCAAAGTTTTTTAAATTGGTTGAAGTAAAACGATAATTGTTGGAAGTGTCGGAAAAAGTCAAGCCGCCTCCTGGCCTATCCTGGGAGCTTTCATCAAGTCAAGCCGCCTCCTGGCCTATCCTGGGAGCTTTCATCAAGTCAAGCCGCCTCCTGGCCTATCCTGGGAGCTTTCATCAAGTCAAGCCGCCTCCTGGCCTATCCTGGGAGCTTTCAGCAAGTCAAGCCGCCTCGTGGCCTATCCTGGGAGCTTTCATCAAGTCAAGCCGCCTCCTGGCCTATCCTGGGAGCTTTCATCAAGTCAAGCCGCCTCCTGGCCTATCCTGGGAGCTTTCATCAAGTCAAGCCGCCTCCTGGCCTATCCTGGGAGCTTTCATCAAGTCAAGCCGCCTCCTGGCCTATCCTGGGAGCTTTCATCAAGTCAAGCCGCCTCCTGGCCTATCCTGGGAGCTTTCATCAAGTCAAGCCGCCTCCTGGCCTATCCTGGGAGCTTTCATCAAGTCAAGCCGCCTCCTGGCCTATCCTGGGAGCTTTCATCAAGTCAAGCCGCCTCCTGGCCTATCCTGGGAGCTTTCATCAAAAACGCTGACTAATCCCTTTGAGATATAACAAAACAAATTGTCATGTTACTGTATAAATTTAACTAACATTTAATAAGTACCTACCTACCTACCTAAAATGTTTTTGTTTTGTTTGCTTTGAATAACTTTTAGATTTCAAAAAGTTTTGTTACTAACTACTTTTTCTGTATACTTTAATGAAACTATAGGTCTTTTTTTTGGATCTATTTAAAATTGCAAAATAATTGTATTATGTATGACCGTTTGTTTCCTTAATAAATAAAAAATAAATTACTTTAATTATTACACCATAAAGTAAAAATGAAGGTACCGATGCGAAGTGAGGGCTGGTCGCTAGTGTATAATAAGTACATAATTTCAAAGTATATAAGTAGTATATCAGTTGTCTAGCACCTATTATGTGCTTAGTTTAGTTTGGGCACAATATATAGGTTTGACGCTGTGTGAAATTTCCCAAGCATTTATTATTATTATTTAATCCCATATTTAAACATTTTAGCGCCCAAACAAGATCCAAATCGACACCAAAACCGGCCTGCCCAAAGACACGCTGGGCAAAGATAACAGACTGACGGTGAAATCGCTCGCAAAGTTCAACGCCCTCAACGAACTAGCTGATCAGGAAGAAGATGAAGAGGGAAGAACGCAAGCGGAATCTGTCTTGTCGACGCTGAGCGTGCTTTCTTTAAGGTAAGGATAATACAAATTCACTCTTATCTATGGTAAACTATCGTTTTATCTCTTTCACTCGCATTGACTGTGAGCAGTACAGTCAGCTTCAAAATAATATAAATAAATAATAGTAGATTATACACCAAGGGGATGAAGCACTGTTTTATGTCACGGGCGCTACATTGAATCCTGAACGTAGCGAAGGACTCCAAATTTAACTCCCGAGCGCAGCGAGGGTGTTATAAGTTAATTCCCGAGCAAAGCGAGGGAATTAAGATTGAGTCCTGAGTGCAGTGAGGGATTCAAGCGCCCAAGAAAAAAACAGTTTTATCCCGGTGGTGTATACTCTACTTTTCTCACTTTATGCGAGACAATAAAAAACCAGGCTTAGTAGATAATACTTTCATAATAGCTTCTGGAGTCAAAATACTTTCATCACTCGACATTTTTTATTTTTTCTTTGAAATATTTATATAATCTTCTAAAGCTAGTAGTGCTACTAGCTACGGCTATAGCAACTTCTTTCAGCTGGCGTGGCCTACTCGATTTGACAAACAAATGAAGTTCGTCTCAGTGCGAATCTAGTGGGCCACGGCCTCGGTCTTCGAAAATCGAGTTGGCCGCGCCCGCTGAGGACACATTCTGTTTAGTGAAATTAGACTTTATGGACATAGCAATAAGAATTATGAAAGTGAAAATCACATTATTGACCAGCGGGTTGTAATAGAACATTATAACCCGGCTAAAGCCAAGAGATATAATGTCTTGCTTTCGGTAAGGTTTACATGACATATAATTCGGCATTGTCGAGCATGTGGTGTGATAAAATATTTTTATTCCTTTAACTTAACAATTAAAACACAAAACAGTGATTCCACCTTTTAGGTGCTTAGGCACCTGTATTAGACAGAACCGCTCATCCTTTACATAAAAAACTAAGCAATTACAGATAAAAGCGTCTAGAGTAGTCTGTATGTAGTAGCACAGAATAGATAATAGTACTAACGTACAGAAGTTGCACTCCGAAAAACCGTTTAAATAAATTGCGACTCTTGCTCCGACACTAAGGTGTAATTCAGGTCGCACAGCGCTCCATTCGCTCCAAAACATTCACTTAGTAGTTGCCTCTCTTTCTATCGCGTAGGTCTTATCTTTTCTGATGTATGAAATTTGTCCTCTCAGAGGACACCGAGCGGTTCAGACTCGCGCGCGGAGTGACAGAGCCCTGGTAGTAGTAACAGGGCTCTGTCACTCGGTCACTCCGCGCGCGAGTATGAATCGCTGGGCGTCCTCTGAGAGGACAAATTTCATACGTCAGAAAAGATAAGACCTACGCGATAGAGAGGTCGTAGCAAATGTCGCAATTTATTTAAACGATTTTGCGGAGTGCAACTTCTGTACGCTAGTACTATTATCAATAATTCTGTGTAAGTGATCTGAAAAACAAAAAATCAATTTGATCTACGCAGTAAGAATCATCATATTGTTGTAAGCACACAAGGTGTTCAAAATATCTTACTACTCATTGTTTCATATTTATATGAGCAGTCAAAGGCCGCGTTCCGAATCACGCTGATAGCGCTGTTAGCGCGAATCCGACCAAATTAAATAGTCAGAAAATATTACACAAATAGGGTATTTGTGTACCTACTTCATTTAATGGATTATACGCTAACAGTGCTGTCGGCGTGATTCGGAACTCGGCCAGTGTTCAAAATTATCTTAGCAAATTAAGCTGTCAATGTTACATAGTTTTCGGTAGAGAAAACAATTTGCATAGACTTATCGTAGAGCTGCAGATCGATGGCCAAATCTGCAGTTATTCTGTAAAGTAGATAGATACCACAAAAAATAATTGTTATTACAAAAGATTTTTTAAACACCTGTTTAACTTAGACAATGTTTAAATGTGATGCTTTAGTATGTCATGTTCACTTTAAACATTTCTGCGGTGGTGTCGTGTGGGGCGGGTCATTACGTTCCCTCAAATATGGTTGAGCGAAGCGATGGCTGGTTCATGCGTTATGCTCGTGAACGGGTGCTGCCAGTGGGAATGGGTCTGCTTCTGTCTGCTTGTACTAAGGGCGTCGTATATTTATATATATATATATATATATTTTCTCTGTTTGATGTTATCAATATGTATGGCACTTCTTACTCAAAACATAAAACTAATAGGCAAGTAAACCTTGTTTTGATTTTTTTTTTTTTATTGCAATCATTTTGCTTTCTATAGTCAGTAGTTTTTGTAAGTAAAGGCCTATGAAAAGCTTTTGGATATTAGTTTTCAATTCAGTGCCTTAGGATGGGTAGCCTAAGTATGTCATGCTCTCTTTAATCATTTTTGCGGTGGTGTCGTGTGGGGCGGGTCGTTACGTTCCCTCAAATATGGTTGAGCGAAGCGATGGCTGGTCCACGCGTCATGCTCGTGAACGGGTGCTGCCAGTGGGAATGGGTCTGCTTCTGAGTACCTATCTTAACGCATATTGAATTGTAGGAATTGCGTTTTTTTATTGTTATTTTTTATGTTTTGTATCAAGTGTTTTTTGGTAAATTTTGCCTACTTAGGTGCACTTTCGAGTAGCAGACATAGTGATTACTGATTTCTCAACTAGTTGAAAGTTATTTACTCTCACAATTACCTATCCGATATGTAGTAGGTATTTAATTTCAACCTACCTACCCATTGTGTGCAAACTTTTGTTAATTATTGTGATGGAAAATGACCTCACTTTAAATGTGGAGCTCATTTTTCAATGTTGACGACTCTGTATGAAATATACAGGGAGAAAAAAGCAGCCCTTGACGAGTTTCTTGCCGGTTCTTCTCGTTACAAGGTCTCCCGCTTAGGGGTTTGCGAACCGATGGCGTAGCTTCTTTGACATTCACAAGTGCTTGTAACAGCCTAGACTGAATAATTTTTTTTTTGTTTTTTTTTTTTGATGCTGTGTGATGTGTGTGAAGTAATAACACCGATTATTTTTTATTTTAGGCCCAAAGACGAACAGGCGGAAGAGAAGAAACAAAGAAAAAGACTTTTGAAAGAATACAGGAAAGAGAGAAGAATAGAAAAGAAGGCAAATAAAGAAGCATTCAAAGAAGAGAAGAAACGACAAGAGAAGATCATGTTGAACAACAGAAGCAATGTGCAAGGGAACCGAATATGTTAATACTTAAGCGAAAGTGAACTTTATACGTGTTAAAAAAACCTAATGCCGAATATGGTAGATAGGGACCATCAAACTGAACAACTTTTACTCTGAACTCTGAAAAAAAAATTGCTGTTTCATACATTTTGATATTTTCGTAATTATTTTTTGTATGAAACAGCTGATATCTTTTTACGATTTCAGAGTTGGACCCATAGTAATAAGTTTTTTAGTTTGATAGTCCCTATCTACCATATTCGACATTAGGGGTTTAACACGTTGTATAGTAAGTAATTAGGTTAAATTCCTATTTTTATAATTATAAAGATACATTTCTGTTAGAGTATATTATATTATTATGTAAGAAATTGTGTTTTCATTCAAGTCTTTTTACCATAGTCTGTAAAAAGGCGATTTTTTTTAAATAAAAAAAATATGTATAAAAAAAACTTCAATTCTCTTGTTTGTACTAAAAAGTATATTGCTTTTCACTAGGATTAATAAAACACATTGAATTGCATTACTTAAACAATAATAATTTTATACACAAAAATCCATAGTTGTAAAACAGTAGTATTTGTATTCAAATATATCCTTAACTTAATGACTTACATAACATTATATATACAAGACTGACAGATCTATTAGATATACATAAATGTTTATATCACACAAATATTAAGGAATGTGCCCTGTATAAAACTTACATTCCTTCTGATAACTTTCAATATACACACACATCTAATTTATACAGAGAATGCCATGCCATGCTATGGCCATTTAAGGCGCTGTAGGTAGTGAAACTAGCGCCGCCAGTACATTTATTTTTATTACTCGTAAACCAAGTCAATATTTAAAAAAGCTCATGTAATAATCTATTAAATTGTCTCTAAAATTTTTTTTAATTACTCCTCAACAGTTTTCATTCTTTCTGTAAGTTTTAAAATTCATTTTAGCTCAAAGTGCTTTTGGCAATAATGGATTTTAAAACTTACAAAATGATAACTGTTGATGAGTTATTCAAAAAATATTAGAGACAATTTAAAGCTTTTTTAAATATTGACTTGGTTTACGAGTAATAAAAATAAATGTAGTGGCGGCGCTAGTTTCACTACCACCGCGCCTTAAGAAAATAATGTCTGCCACATTTTGTTCAGCAAAGTGTCGTTTATTTATCAAGTTGCCTGAAAAATTTAGTCCTTTTTATGATAAATAGGCAAGCGCTTGCCATCACGCCAGATGGTAAGCGATGATGCAAATTACGATAAAACGAGCTTGCCTAGAAGATACCTAATTCACTCGCGACTTATTGTAACTATCAAGGTTGCGTTCAGAACGTTTGAGCGCCGGTTGTTTGGTTGTTTTTTTAACTCGCTCTAAGGTTTGGAACGACCAAGAACTTTAAATGTCAATGTCAATACAAAGTCTTCGTTTTCCATTTGGAATACGAATAATTTAAACTTTTCTTTATTCTAAATCAAATAAAATCCGTTTTTTGAGGATCTGCCATGATTTTTTAAGAATTAGACTCAAAAACATTAAAATACAAAATAATGTCAATTGACATTGACATTTTTTCTATAGACAAACGTCAGAGCGTTTTACAACCATCCATTTTGATGGTTAAAAAGTTGCAACACTCTGACGTTTGGAACGACACGGTTGTGTCAACCGAACGTCACGCTCAAATGTTTGGAACGCCGTTAGAGCGTTCGGTTGTGGTTAGGTTGCACTCGGAGTGTAGGTTTGGAACGCGCCTCAGGAAACAGACTCAGGCAAGGAGTTCCACTCTAGCGGTACGGATGATACAATTTGAAGAGCGCGAAGAAAAACGCTTAGTCTTTGGAATATCCACCAAAAACGGTGGGGCCGATTCGTACGTCCACACCAAATCACTAGTACGTGAGGACAAGACCTTATGAGCTTGAGAGCTATTTTGTCTACAAGTGGAAATGTCAAAAATAACATCCTGACGTAGACATAGGTTTACCTTTTGTTTTTCTGTCAAAACTGACTTCGGTGTAGACAATTTTTTTGTAACAAATGCCTGCTGGTGTCAGAAATATTGAAATTGAAATAAAAGTTAAAAATGATTTGAAGTGGCATTTACCATATTATGTCCTATTCAGAGACGTCGATTAAGTTTAAAGTTGGTGCTATCTCTTTTCCATAATAAAGATAGTTCATGAAGCATTAAACTTAATATATTTTATCGTGTATTTACAATATTATTATTACATTTCATGAGATAATTTTGCTTTGATAACATAGTTCATAGTAATCAATTGCCGTTAGTTTTCAGAACAAGCTAAAATATATTGTGTAAAAGCAAAATCCAGGGTAAACACGTTATGTGCCTATAACAGCAATAGTCATGTGCTAATGTTTAACCTTAATTGACGTCTCTGAGTACGGAAGTTAGTCATCATCCCCTCATAATAATCCAGTCCGTATATCTTCAGTATTAAGACAGAACTAATCCCTCATACCCCAGCCCATCCGGATCGGGGCACTCCATCCGGTTCTTGATGTGTTGCAGCGTGTTGTGGAAGTGCTTCGTGATCTGCTCCACTTCTTCAGACTGGTCGAGGTTGGCTAACTCTTCGCGGATCTTTTGGATCACCTGGAAAATTAAAACTATATTATACAGAGTGTCATTTAATTCACTCTCGAAATTTTAAGAATGTGTTCAGTCCATGAAACTTGACAACATTGTCTATGAAACAGCCGAATATGTAAAAAAAAACACTTTCCATACAAATCAAGGAGATCACGTGATCAGTTTAGTAAATGATGACCAAAATTTTGTAGCATATTTCGACGCATGTTTCATGGAGATAGTTGTCAAGTTTCATAGATTATAACCTTAAAATTTTGGAGAATGAATAAAAATGCAGCTTGTATAAGCAGAGGGCTAAACCACAAAACATAGACAGAAGAACAATCGCGGTATTCCGTGCACGCATACGCACGCCGTCCTTTTATCTTAATCAATCAAGCATCTTTCAAACTTGGCTTACAGATTTTTTTGTATAATATTGTTATTAGTTATTGCGTCAATAACTCCTATAGTCAATGCCGCATTCCCCTTTCTCTCAGTAACGCGTATCTTCCCACAGTGGGGCGGTACCTCCATATAAGCCCAAAAGCCCGGCTTGCCCTAACAATAACTTACTTACACTACTAATGAATCGTAAATAATAACAACAAAACAATATTATTAACGAATGTTAATTTTCAATAATCAATATCCACAAATTCAATTATTACAACAACTGATCTATAGACAAGTCGCTAAACTGCGTTACTTTCCTCAATAAATTCTACAATGCATTTCACTTCGCCGTCCATACATTGTGCACTCAATATTGAACCTAATATTTATGAAAATAAGGCTTACCGCGTCAATAAGTCCTGTAGTTAACGCCGTATTCCCCCTTTCTCTCAGTAGCGCGTATCTTCCCAGTAGTTCCGCCAACAACTGCGCTTGAACTCCACCGTCTATACATTGTGCACTCAATATTGAACCTAATATTTATGAAAATAAGGCTTACCGCGTCAATAAGTCCTGTAGTTAACGCCGTATTCCCCCTTTCTCTCAGTAGCGCGTATCTTCCCAGTAGTTCCGCCAACAACTGCGCTTGAACTCCGCCGTCTATACATTGTGCACTCAATATTGAACCTAATATTTATGAAAATAAGGCTTACCGCGTCAATAAGTCCTGTAGTTAACGCCGTATTCCCCCTTTCTCTCAGTAGCGCGTATCTTCCCAGTAGTTCCGCCAACAACTGCGCTTGAACTCCGCCGTCTATACATTGTGCACTCAATATTGAACCTAATATTTATGAAAATAAGGCTTACCGCGTCAATAAGTCCTGTAGTTAACGCCGTATTCCCCCTTTCTCTCAGTAGCGCGTATCTTCCCAGTAGTTCCGCCAACAACTGCGCTTGAACTCCGCCGTCTATACATTGTGCACTCAATATTGAACCTAATATTTATGAAAATAAGGCTTACCGCGTCAATAAGTCCTGTAGTTAACGCCGTATTCCCCCTTTCTCTCAGTAGCGCGTATCGTCCCAGTAGTTCCGCCAACAACTGCGCTTGAACCCCGCCGTCCATACATTGTTGGGCGACTCGAGCGGCTTTCTTCAGGCAGTCTAGAGCTCTAGATGCTTCGTTTAGTGGCCACTGTGACATAAATCAATAAATGTAAACAGATTATTTATTATTTTTTAACGTGTAAAATTATGTACCGATTGTGTTAAATAATTATGTGTGTGTCTGTAGCAAGAAATAAATGATTATCTATCTATCTATTTATTAATAAAACGGTTATTAAAAAAGGTGGTAGGATAAAAAAGACGATGCAGAAGCCCTGGTTGGAAGCAAATTATCGAACGCGGCTTATGGACACACACGGCTAAAGCCGCGACTGATAAATGTGCACGGTTAAAGACATCCAGCGCACCAGTAGGGTTATTCACGATTGTCGGAAATCTATTCGAAAGCATTCGATTCGAATCCGTATCCTCCGATATTACAAAAATATAGCTATTTACAAATACATTCGACTGGCATTCGATTCACTTTCTGACGCGAAAGCGCAATGCATTTACAAAGTTTGGTAGCATAAGGTAGAAAATAAGATCGAAGACTATAGACTTTCCGATTCGATTCGGAAAGTTGGTTTCCGACAATCGTGAATAACCCCCCTGATTGCTATCGGTTGTCCGAAGACGTCATATTAGTCTATGGTTACGTCCGCGACTTACGTCCGATAGTTTGCACACCTCAGTGTATTTTCATAGTCCAGCTGGCAGCCGCGTCCTATAATACAGTGTAACAATGTTACTTGTTCCGAATAAACTATTAATTAAATAAAAATAAAAATTGTTTGCGGCTTTAGTCAGTTTGAATTAATATTTTGAATAAATCAAATAATTACTTTTTTTATCGGATGCATGTGATATGTGTATTTTTATCTCGTATTTTGGCTTTGGTTTCGTTTGATAGCAACTCTTTTAAATAGATTTCGATGTATTGCTAACCGCTGCTGTAATCATAACTACAATATTATAAATGCGAAAATGAGTTTGTTTTAAAAATAACATAAAGCTTTAAATACACGTTGCAATCCGTGTTTCTTTTTCATTGAATAGTTCGCGGAAGTCAAAGAAGGATTTTCACAGTACGTTTCAAACTTATTGACGTCTGTGAAGTTAGCCACTATGCACGTGTGCGTGCTCCGACTTACACCGAAATCGTGTTCTGCGAATCATTTCGCGCGATGTTCCGAGCCGCCATTAAGTTTGAAACGCACTATACAGGGTGTAACAAGACCTTCAACAAAGCCGAGGTCTACGTATTCTGCCCATCATCAGGACCATTTCTGTTCAAAATTATTACTGGGAAACCATTTAGATTTTTTGTGTTAAAAAAGCATTGCATGCATTACCACGCAATGTGACGCAACAGGCCGCGCCTGCGAGTGTATGCTACACAGCTGCGTGCGGCCGAGTTGAAAGGCAGCGTTTATGTGCGTGCTCATGAGATACATAGAGTGACGACGTTTTGAAGCCTTGTTTGTTACGAAATATACTTAAAATTTTGATAATGTTTCTTTAGTCAAAAAGTAGGAACTAACGAATAAAATAAGATTTCATAAAAAATTTTGAAAAAAAAAAATTGACTTTGACCTTCAATAACTTCGTAACTATTGGTTTCCCAGGTATAGTCTAAAAGACAAAAATGATCCTGATGGTGGGCGGAATACGTGGACTTCGGCTTCGTTGAAGGTCTTGTTACACCCGTTATATAACAAAACTATCGTTTACCTGTTGTCCGTCTTTGGCCCCCTTCCAGAAGAGATGCGCGCACAGCGCCACCGCGCGGCTCTGGTCGGGTTTCTTGAGTAGCTTGCTGGCTGCTAACGCGCATTGCGTGCGCATAGGCTCGGCGTTTTCCGCGCCTGAGTGACAATAATCAACATTATTGTTATACGCTACTACTATTTTATACTTGTTTTAAGTAAACAGTTTTTGACAGTTGTCATAGGTATTTTAAACTTCAATTGTAATTTAAAAATATGTTGTCTTATTAAATGATATTGTTATTAATAAAATCAATTCATTGAATTCTCTTCTCTTCTTCTTTCGTAAAAAATGTGTGTGGAAAACCATTTGTCGTTTGGGTGAAGATTGTTTGCCGAATAGGACAAGTAAGGCCTTACCACAAAAGATTTTAAAACACTGTTCAACAAGGTTTTAATTAAAACACTGTTTTAATGTGATGCTGTCACTTTTTTGACAATATTGTTTGAAAGAGACGCAGCACATTTAAACAGTGGACTAAATTAAAGTGTTTTAGAGCTGATTTTTCAATGCCTAGATAGAGCTTTATCCGTTTGGTAGCGTATTCAATAATTTCAATTAAATACACTTACCGAAGCAGTTGATCTGTTCAAAGGTAGCAATAATAAGCGTGATGGCGGCCAACTGCGCTTTACTGTCCGATATCTCGTCTTCGTACAACGAGAACGCTTGCGACAAGTATTCGTACGCTATCGTCTCGTGGTTCGAGAAACCGATCTCGCTTATCGCTAGCGCTCCTTGGAGATATAGCCTGGAAATGCACTTTAATTTATGGGGTGTAAGGTTCAAAATTGGTCGGTTAATTGAGAGTGAGTATTGATACTACATAATATACTAGAAAAAATACGACTCGCATCAGATCAATACTCAGACGGGAATCGAACCCGCGACCTATTATATATTATATTGATCTGGTGCGAGTCGTATTTTTTCTAGTATATTATTTAGTATTGTATAAAAAAAACATTGTGAATGCAAAAATCTCAAATTTAAAAAATATATAGCTATTTCATCTTAATCGATTGCCAAATATCTGGAAAGATATTTCAATTGAATGTCGAGGTAATTCCTCACATTGGTGAAATAACGCTGGCTTGCAGCGTAAGAGTAGGATATACTAGAAGAAATTCGGCGATGTTACTAGTGACTCGGTAGCTCAGCGGTCAGAGCATTGGACCGAATATCCAAAGGTCGCGGGTTCGATTCCCGTCTGAGTATTGATCTGGGGCGAGTCGTATTTTTTCTAGTATATTATTTAGTATTGTATAAAAATAGCGAATTGTGAATGCAAAAATCTCAAATTTAAAAAAAGTGAGTATTGGTATCAAAATATTGAAGAAATTGGTACTTATTTGGTATAAATCAAAACAGATTTACTTAATTTTTCGCTCTTGTGTAGCGAGTCTTTAAGGTGCATAATTGCGTAAGGTTCGTTTCATATAATAATGACAATAGCAATGAAATAATCAAGCAATAATTTATTTTACATGCATTTTAATTTACTAAATATTAAATGGAAAGCTTTTTTTCATTGCAACCAGTTCTGAAACTATGCTGTTTATTTATCGTACATACATTTAAGTATGTACAGTCAGCAAAGTTATGACCCAGTTTGAAAACAAATCGCTTGCAAGGATGGCACTAAAAGTTCGTCTTTTACCTGCCTCCATTGTTTTATAGAAAAGATGCTGTTGTGACTTTTGGGTAAATGCAAGACAATACAGATTTCTCAATCTTAAAATGAACCTTAAGGTGTTCAGCTCATAGCTTTGCTGACTGTACACATGAAAGTATTTCTGCTTTTCTAGCGACTTACCTGAGCGGTAATTCTGCTAACTCTGCCTTAGCGAGCATTGTGATGGTTTGATGACAAAACTGGAATATCTTCTGACATTTCTTTTCCCACATTTCATCCTAGAATCCAAATTAATATCCAACTTACAATATAACGTTGTGTATGGCTACTGCTTAGCAATATTATACTTTAAATTGAATGCCTTAAAGTATAATATTCTTTAACAACTTTTTTGTTATTCATCGCTAGCTTTTATATTCCCGATCCTTATGAGCTTATTACTTTTAAGGTAGTATTTAAACGGGTGATAATAAATTCCCATTATGGATATAAAAAATACTGAATATAACGTACTGAAATAATAAATGGGCGACTAACTGAGGGCGACTACGAATATTGAAAACTGGTGACTTTAAAATACCAATTGAGTAACTAGTTATTCAGAACGGGCAGTACTATAATTATTATTAGTAAGCGACCAAATTTCTATTTTGGCGTCAACCTTAGGGCACACATTATATTCAAAATTAAGCATATATTTTATTAGAAAATGGCGACTATTAACCTAATCGAGATGACAAAAATACAATGTTGGGCAGCTTAAATCAGTTATATAGTTACCTACTTGGTATAATAGTTGCTTTGTCACTCATTTAGAATTTTCACTGTTAACTTAAATTTATTTTATTTTATTTTATTTTATTTTATAGGTACACCAACAAAATGCATACAGTAACATTACACATATTTCATTCACTAAGCCATACTTGATGTGTATGATTTCTATTACAGGTATACTCAACATTGATAATGAACTCTAGCTTATCTATAAATTAGTAACATAGAAACTCTAAAGGTTTTTAAAAAAATTTAAACAAATTTAAATTGTTATTACAGTTTTGACAATAAATACTTTGAAAAAGAAGATTATGAACAATAAAAAATAAAAAAAGTGAATTCTTAAACAAAGATAATATTGTATTAGTTAATAATATATATATATATATATATATATATATATATATATATATATATATATATATATTGATAATATTATTACATTCCCGATCTGAACTCTAAGAGGTTGCGTTTAAATTTATTAAAGCTGCAGCCAAAAATGTCCAGATCCAAATCAGAAGAGTCATTAGTTAACATATTATAATACGTACACATACGGTAAATAGGTGAATTCTTGCCAAGTTTAGTCCGACATAAAGGGATGTGAAACAAGTCCTTACAAACATACCGAGAATTAGGTCTAGGAACTCGAACGGAGATTTCATCCAACGAAGACTCAGCGAGTAACATACCATGTAACAGTTTATATAAAAAGCTTAAGTCCAATATCCAACGACGATCTTTTAATTGTAGAATATTGAAAAATTTTAGTCGTTCATCATATGTGTGGCGAGATGTTATGCCTCTCGTGGTAAAAGCTAAGTACCGGGTAAAGGAACGATTTAACCTCTCAATCCTGTCTGAGTGAACGCTGTAATAAGGATTCCAGATTACACAAGCATACTCCAATAGGCTCCTAACGAGTGCATTAAATATAACTATTCTGGACTCGGCTCTCTGGAAATCCCTAGTGGCACGCTTTATAAACCCTAACATACGAGAAGCACGATTGACGATGTTGTCGTAATGGTTCGTAAAACTCAAACGCTCGTCTAAAATAACACCAAGATCCCTCACTTCATTGACCTTTTGAATCTGGCCCACGCCAATAACATAGCAATTATTATTGGGAAGTCTCTTCCTGGTAAACGTGATATGAAGACATTTAGAAGCATTCATACTCATTCTGTTCCTGTCACACCAATCTTGAATGGAATATAGGTCATATTGCAAGAGCATAGAATCCTGTTTATTTTTTATGACTTTGAAAATCTTCATATCGTCAGCGAACACTGAACATTTACTATGTTTGATGCTACATACTATGTCATTGACGAAGAGAAGAAACAATATAGGGCCGAGATGGGATCCTTGAGGTACACCAGAAGTTGACACATACGGCTGAGATTCGTGTCCCTTAACAACCACACTCTGACAGCGTTTCGAAAGATATGACCTGAACCAAGAGAGTAGGGGTTCAGCGATGCCGTAAGTTCTTTCTAGCTTGCAAAGTAAAACGTGGTGGTCAACTCTATCGAACGCGCTGCTGAAATCGGTGTATATTGAGTCGACCTGCCCGCCCTCGTCTAACACTTTGATGAGAGTATTAATGTATGGAAACAGATTAGTAGTAGTAGATTTTTTCTCTTGGAACCCATGTTGTTTATCACTAATTAAATGCTTGGTGTGTCTAACAATGAAGGGACATACTAATGACTCAAACACTTTTGAAACAGAGGAGAGAATAGAGACTGGGCGGTAATTGGAAACATCATCATGGTGACCTTTTTTAAAAATGGGAACAATCCTCGCCTTTCTCCATTCTATCCAAATTATTTATTTCTCTCCAAATTATTTATTTTCCACAAGAAGTTGCTCGTTTTTCGTGTTTTTTTGTAATCTACGGTATATCACCCGTTTAGTTATTTTGTCGCAAACAAAATAAACCGCCGCCGGGTTTAGTATTTAAGTATCCGATTAACAGTCACCCAATTAAAAATATCCCTTACTCTTAATCTCAAGAATATCTCAGATAACGCTTCACAAATTAAAACAGTACGCAAAAATGGCACCTGAAATAGCGTCCCACTTACAAACTTGGCGCTTATTTTGTACATAATCACCTCTTATTTTGTACAAATGTGAATTTTATATCAGTTATTTTGTACAAAAGCACATCTTTTATCACTTACTTTGTGCAAAATAAGCGCCCAGTTTGTAAGAGGGACGCTATTTGAGGTGCCATTTCTGAGACTTTGACCGGACATCTAGGGTATTCTTGATCGAAGCTTTTAATATAAATTACCTGATCCTTAAGGTCTTTATACGTGAACGCCAGTCTGTAGGCGTGGAAAACGATGGGCGGGAATGAGTGTTGTATTCTTCTCGCGCCGCCGCCCTGTAACGCCTTCCTGGCGGCGCTCAGTATCAGGTACTGTTGGTCCGCTGAGTCCGACTTGAAGTGGTGGATCAATCTAGAAGAGAGTGGAAGACTGAAATAAAAACCTCGCTGTGTTGCGGAAAACTAAATGTATTAAGCCTCTAGCACGCCTCCAACGCGAAACACCGCAGTATAGGTTCCACCATGAGTTCGAAAAGCGAAACAAATGCGAATAGCCTGTTCTAATGCATAAGATATTTTACGCGCAATTCCGCCCGATCGGCTCCGACGCGTAACCGCTACGTAGATGTGATCTTCATACATCGTAGTCGATAGAAGACAACTCTAAAGGCTGGTTTACATTAGATTATTTTTAGTAGCGTGCGAGTAGATTCGAATGCGAGTGCTTTAGTAGTTTTGGTGCCTTTCCAGTGAGCGTTTACATGCTTCCAGTACAGTGTCATTTGACTAAAGCACTCTGCTAACTACGCTACTAAAATGTCGATTTACATGCTTCCAGTGCGAGGAAAGTGTCGCGCGGGGGGTGAGTGGGGGGCGCGGGCGCGCGGGGGGTGCTACTGGAAAGCGATGATTCCAGTTGAAAGGCTACTAGAACGTTACTCTCTTTAGTCATAAGATGACCGTTTACACGTTTCAACTAAGCACTCTACTAAAGACTAAGATAATGTAAACCAGTCTTTAGTTCCGCTATGAGTTGTCTCTGCCTGCCTAGCATGACTGATTTATAACGCGTGATATAGCATTTTATCGACAGTCAACTGTCAAATTCCTTTGTCTTTTTGACTGTTAAACGTGATAAAACGCTATATCACGCGATATAAATCGGTCATGCTAGGCAGGCTGAACTACCGCAGAGGTGTGCTACAGGCGTGAGCGCTCCTGTACACGATGCCGCCACCGGAGATCTTCGTGAAGTGTATAAAAAATCACCATATTACTCCCGTGCCAACAGAACGGTAATAGTAGTTTATAATACTGATGCATAATGAGGGGTATTAAAACACGAGTGTTTTAATACCTAGTTATGTGCAGTTACATACACTACTTTATCTACACTCATACATTTGGGATTGAACCTACTATAAATAAAGATCAACGTTAGAAAAGAGAGAGACTTTGGTTGTATTAGCTATGTACCTACCTTGTAATAAGTCATTTCCTTAGCTTTTACATTTTTAAGCAAGAATAAAAAACACCTACGAAATTCACTATAACGAAATGTAAAAATTGAAATCAAAATTCAAAACTTTTTTGTAATGCTCTAAAAATGGCGCGCATTCTATTAGAAAAAAAAATGATGAGTGCATTCTTGCAAACTAATCGCAATAAGTCATCGTGCATCAGAGTGCATTTTAATCATGGAAAGTATGTGGGAAAATATCGTTGTTTTTTTTTAATATCACGGCACTACCTAAGTTCTTGGATTTGCCCTGTATCACAGAATATATAATAGTACTAACGTACAGAAGTCGGTCCCCGCGAGGACCATCAAATAATAAGCTGCTCTCGTTGCACGGCAATAAAGTACAATTTCAAACTGCACAACGCTGCGTGGATAAAATTATATGCACCTACGAAGAAGAGAGGCGTCTCTTTCTGTCGCATAGCTCTGTCTCAACCGACACATTTCGGGGTTGCTACTCGCTAGTTACTGATATCATAGAAAACATTCGTTATGCCCATGAATAAACAATGGTAAAATTACTAATAGGTACCTACTTATAAAATAAAATAAATCTACCTAATAGGTGAGCTGAGCATATTTAAAGAGCATAAATAATAAGTATTTCTAAGTAGTTAGAGAAGCTCGATGGCGCAGTGGTATAGCGCCTGGCCCAACGATTGCGGAGGTTAAGCAACTTTTGCAAGGGTCGGTTATGGGATGGGTGAAAAAAATAGTATTTTTTAGCTTTTTTCTTTACTGGTGCCATATTTCGAACTTCGATACAACTAAGTATGTAAATATGTATACAAAAAATACAATAAACTTTGGTAGGTAGGTAGGTACGTTAGTTATTAAGTATCAAAATCGAAGTGCATGCAGTTTCGCATTCGGCGCTTGAGTGACTCGTTTCGTTGGTGACGTTCACGCGCTGCGCTCCCGTCGCTTGCACACGCCGCGGCCGCGCGTTTCGGTCGGCGCGGTGATATCCCTCGACAATGGCCCTCTTGGAGTGGGCCGCGAGCAGTAGGCTAATATAAAAGTTTAAGCGCGGAGTGATACCCCCCTGCCTGTATCGTAATGAGAAAAAAAAGTTATTTTTTGATGCAGCTGACTGCATCGTAATGAGGTTTTTTTTTAATTTTACCTATCCACGAAAATAAAGTACGTATTTATATTATCTTTTTCGAATTCATATTTGGAACATTACGTTGTGAGTGTAGATAAAATCATGTATCGGCGGCGCGGTGGCGGGTTTAACGCGTCACGTACCCACAGTGTAGAGGTGCGGTGGCGGCGCGGTGGCGGTGGCGGCGCGGTGGCGGCGTCGTGTACAGGAGCGCTGATAGTCCATTTATCATTTTGTCTTATTTAGGGTTGATTTTTCAATGCCTAGATAAAACTTTATTCGTTTGATAGCTTATTTATTATACCGTCAAATTAAAGATGTTTGTCATACGTTTGTTTTTGAATGACTTTTATTTTTATTTGGTCACTAATTAAAGTTAACGATTAGAGTTTTTTAGTTGTTGGAGAGTATTTGGAGCTATTTTGTCGAGCAGATATTTTAACTGACTGTTAATTGTTCTTGATTTATGAGTTAGTATTGCTTTTATTCTTATCAAACTATAATTGGATTTGGAAAAGAAAAACAAAATATTCAGTCTAGGCTGTTACAAGCACTTGTGAATGTCAAAGAAGCTACGCCATCGGTTCGCAAACCCTGAGCGGGAGACCTTGTAACGAGAAGAACCGGCAAGAAACTCGTCAAGGGCTGCTTTTTTCTCCCTGTATATTTCATACAGAGTCGTCAACATTTGAAAAAAGAGCTCCACATTAAAGTGAGGTCATTTTCCATCACAATAATTATTATTAACAAAAGTTTGCACACAATGGGTAGGTAGGTTGAAATTAAATACCTACTACATATCGGATAGGTAATTGTGAGAGTAAATAACTTTCAACTAGTTGAGAAATCAGTAATCACTCTGTCTGCTACTCGAAAGAATAGGCAGGTACGCTAAACAAGAACTTTGGGAACCGCTTTTAGATCTTACCTCGCCAGTAGCCCCTGTTCCTCCAAAAAGTCCTCTACATCCAGTTCAGCCGGCTGCTGATCCGGTTGATCTTTCACCAGAACATCTACCATAAATAAAACTGCTTCTACCTGTAGACAAACGTTACATTATATTGATGATGATAGTTGATAGGGAAATTTAAAAAATAATGTAAATGTTTCGGGGTAAGAAAGAAGAAAATATGATCTGAGCATAGACAGGTACACGATCATTCAGACAGACATCAAACTGATACAGGGCCGACATTTGTATTATTTATTCTAAGAAATTCTAATAATAATTCGTATAAATAGCAGCCCTGTATCAGCCAGGGGCCCTACCGGCTAACTTTTCGAACTTCGGCGGGTCTGCCGAGCTTCAACTTAAAACAGATAAATCAAAATAAAGGAATTTCGTATTGTACTATTTTTTGAAGTTATTTGGAAGATATCGATGTTCGTGTGACATCATGAATTGGGGTTCACCATTTTGGCCCAGTTGGGGCTTGATTTATCTGTTTTAATTTGAAACCCGGCAGACTTTTCGAAGTTCGATGCATTAGCCGGTATGGCCCCTGATTGATCGTGTAATCCTTCATGGAGAAAGATAAAAAAAATGCCCAAACAAATTTGATTTTTAATACCGTCCTTATGCCGTACGTAATAAAAGCTACTTTTGCAGTTCAATAACTTTATGTGCTATCGTGTGAACCAAATAATGTACAATAAAGTTACTTATAAAGAAATAAAAAGTTCCTTTAAAAAAATCTAAATATTTTATGCTTCATCATCATCCCCCTACCCTTATCCCAATTTATTTTGGGGTCGGTGCAGGGCGTCCTTCTCTTCCATTCCTTCCTGTCACTCGTCATCTCTTCATCCACTCCCTTCACATTCATATCATTCCATAACACAAGTGCTTTAGCTACTTACTTTGGAATCGGAGCAATGTATGTGATGTTGTCAAATATTTATTTATTATTATTATTTATTTATTCCGCACACAATCCATCCGTCTTTTCTGCGGTCTTCCTCTAACTTTCCAGCCCTCAACATCCATATCCATTACTCTTCTAGTAACATGCCTTTCATCTTTTCTCATAACATGCCCAAACCAAGCCAGACGATTCCGTTTTAACTTCTCTGTTACTGGTGCTACTTTCAGACTTCCTCTGACATACTCATTCCTAGTTTTTAACCGACTTCCAAAAAAGGAGGAGGTTCTATGTTCGTCTGTATATTTTTTTTTTGTGTATGTCCACCGATTACTCGAAGACGGCTGGACCGATTGAAATGATTCAAACGTTATTACATTGGGTATACTCCCAAGTTGGTCCCAGTTTTTAAAATTTGGAAATCGGTTCAGTACTTTTCAAGTAATTTTGAAAAAAGCACGAAAATAGTATGATTTTGTGTGAATTACCTCGATGATTGGTCGTATTACTTCTTTGTTTATGAACTGAATAAGATAATATTTTTTTTGTTGGAAGAGGGATATCTTAAGTGTAGTTTTTTAACCGACTTAAAAAAGGAGGTTCTCAGTTTGACCCGTATTTAAGTATGTTTCTCCGCGATTATCTTACGTTTGGCTGAGCCGATTTTTTATCCATTCGCGTCACACCACACATCCACCTCAACATTTTCATCTCTGCTACATGTAATTTCCTTTCATCCATCTTCTTCATAGCCCAACATTCTGATCCATACATGACTACTGGCCTTATTACGGACTTATAAATTTTGCCCTTTAATTTAAGTGGCATATTTTATGCTTATGGTTTGCAAAATGTATGGTAATGGTTAAAAAAATCAGTAAAATTTGTGTATTAGGCTCGCCACGTACAGACTGAATCTGAACCGGAATTCCGAAACGGAATATCGATAATGTATGAAAATTATTATAGTAAGTCCATAGATTTGTATGGATTTGATGCATTCGGAATGATTCAATTTCGGAACTCTGAATCAACATTCCGTCAGTGTGTAGCGGGCCTTATACTCACATTTTCCGGCGTAGATATCATGGTATCAGATTCCAGTACATCATTGATCAGGTGCACTGCGATCATAGACCTTCCGGGGTGGTTCAAGTGTTTGATCAGAGGCGAATAGTTCTGCAGCTTTATTAGTGTCAGTATGTTCTTGTAGTGGTCCGCAGGCAGTTTCAATATCTTCATCAGTTCCCTGAATACTGGTGTGTTGTGTTCGAGGTGGGTTTTGCCACTGTTGACAAAAAATACGGTGAAATAAGGATTTTTTTGAATAAGACACAAAGATTTATTAAACAACAGTAAAATTAATTACTGTCACTTTTTAACTATTTTATTTTTATTATTCTTTAACTTTGACATTTTAGCATGTACAGTGCTGTTCTTATTATACAGGGTTATTTGTAAAACACCAACAACCTCGCAGGAGTAGATTACTCACAGCATAAATAACATTATTTGTTCTACAACTTTTCTGAAAACGGACAAAAAAATTTATATTCCATACAAATGTCTGAACAGCTGATCGAGTTTTGTATGAAAAAGTCGAATTTTATTTGTTCGTTTTCGGAAAAGTAGTAAGAACAAAATGTTGTTGCTTATGATATTAGTAATCTACCCGAGCGTGGTTGTTGATGTTTTACAAATAACCCCGTATAATATTAAATAATATTAGTAAAAAAAAATTTACTCGCCACCAAATGGTCAAGATCATGAGTCCCGCAGTCCCACCTGACAAAATGATTTGGTGGCGTGTCGATTTTTTCTAGATATTATTGTCTATTATATTACACAATATGTTATTTATGGTACTAATAAACGATTAGTAACAAAAACCCATTTACATTATTTTCGACTGATTTCAAAAGAATGCATAAACTCTGAAACTAGAAACCTCAAAGTGGTCCCTATATGAAAAGAAAATTATTTTCAACACACTTGCTCGTAAAGTGAGCCCTAATACATCGCTTTTAGGGCCATAAACCGATCTATAACAAACGCGTGCAATAATATATAAAACACTAGTTCGTAATAGAATTAACCCTACAATGTTAAATTAGTACCTTACTGCAAGTTCTATGCGAGTAAACAGAGCATTCCCAATTTAGTCGGGTAATACAGTTATTTTTTTTTTGACAACAAAGGTTTTATGCTGCTGAAAATTCATATACATTTTTGCAATAAATAAATGTGTAAGTCATTAATTAAGTCAAATAAGTATATAATTATTATCAAATTACTCATAATTCACAATATTTTGTTGTAAAATATTAAAATATTTGCATTTTGTCACTTAAAATTATAATTTTGAAGTATTAGTGGGCTGTATGCTCCTCACCCCTTTGTTCGCAAAATATTCTTGCGTTGGGCGTGTGAAAAAAAACAAAAAAAACATGCGCGCCTTTTCCCATAATTATCATATTATTTTGTTTTTGCCATATTTGTTGCTGTGTGATAAATTACTTTGTTTTTTCCTCGCAAATGTGTTGAAAAACGTCGTATGAAACTCGTGAGCTCTTGCTTATTGCAACCTAAGCTAACTTGTCTCATAATGTACTATTGTTAGTATGCCATACCTGTTCTGGTGTATATCGGCGCATATCTTGTCAGTATGCGCGAGCACGCGGTCGACATAGTTTAGCTTGTCGGGGTGACAACGTTGCGCCAACTTCAGTAATGCTAGTTGTAAGCTTAGCATGTCTTCTGGAGGCATGTCGGTGCGAGTCTATACGACCAAATAATATTAACACGTCATATACTCATCAACTTCAAGGGATCAAGGTGTTATTTTTTTCATACAAACGAGTTAACTTTGAAGCATTGGTTTCCTGCAAGGGATGTACCATGCTGTGATCTGATGATGGCTATCCAGGGAGTGAATGGAGGAGATTCAGATCGCTATACCCACCCAACTGATCTGATCAGCATTCTCAAAGATAGAGTTCTCAGTTTCAGGATGTACAGCGATCTGAATCTTTTCCATTCGCTCCCTGGATATCCATCATCAGATCACAACACGGTACATGCCTGGTAAGAAACCAAAGCTTCAAAGTTACCTCGTTTGTATGAAAAAAATAACCTTGATCCCTAGACAAAGTTTATGTGTATTACAAAATAGACAAAAAATATTTGAAATGTACGAGAAAACGATACTTATATTTCAACAAATTGTTTCTTTCAAAATCTAACTCGTCAATATCAATCGAAACAAAATATTTCACCACAGACTAATAAACAGCAGTGTGTACTATAACTGTCTATAACACACGATCGTACCTGTGTGATGGCAGCGACCTGATCAGAGAACACCTCGAACAGCTGCACCTCTTGCTCTTTGCCATCCTCCATCACCACACTGAGGTTAACGTTGCCTTCGTTGCGCTGTACATACAATAAAAACACTATAATTATCATATTGAATTTATAATAAAGTTTAGGTTTTTATACAACTAGCGGCCGCCCGCGATTTCACCCGCGTGGTTCCCGTTCCCGTGGGAATATCGGAATAAAAAGTATCCTATGTTTTAATCTAGACTATCTACTATCTGTGTGCCAAATTTTAACTTAATCCGTTCAGTAGTTTTTGCGTGATTGAGGAACAAACATCCAAACCCACAAACTTTCACATTTATAATATTATAATATAATATATAGTAGGAAGTAGGATTAGTAGGATAAGATAGATTGTTGGCTATCAGCGATACATCACAAGCCCCCCTAGCATTAACACCGAATCGGGATATGATATAGCGATAGTCAGAAGACAATGAATTTTGACAGTGAGTTCCGATAAAATGCTATATCACCCGATATACAGTGTGTTTTTTTGAACAGTGACCAAACTTGGTGGTGTGACTTAGACCATCAAACTGAACAACTTTGTCTATGGGACCAACTTAATCAGATCAAAAAAATGTTTAGCTGTTCCATAGAAAACATCAATATCTACTCGACCAAAATGTATGGAACAGCTGATGATTTTTTGCTCTGATTAAGTTGGTCCCATAGACAAAGTTGTTCGGTTTGATGATCTAACTAAGCCACACCACAAAGTTTGATCACTGTTCAAAAAACACACAGTATATCGTGTTTGGTGTACATGCTAAAGAGGTTGAAGTGTTATATATTGCTTTACCGCGACTTCGTCTGCGTGGACAGTTTTTTTGTTATATCTCGGGAACTGTGCGTTTTTTCTGGATGAAAGGTACCCGTCCTTTTTACCCCTGACTACTTATATACAACGTTTCATGATGATCGGTTCAGTAGTTAAGACGTGAAGGCAAACAAACAAACAAACGGACTGTCGAATTTGTAATATTAGTAAGGATTACATTCCTATTCCGGGGGGGTAATTACGTAACTTTGTTGCAATCAACTCTGACAGAAATCGCAGTTACATCGCTGCTTTAGTAAGAACCAATGTGACTACTATCTTAACTAAAGCAGCAATGAAACTATCTTCATCTTTATAGTGGACATAGAGCATGCGATGTAGGGTTCAATTAGTTTCTTTTAACCCGACTGCAAGAGGGTTATGTTTTTGAAATATTAAATAGAGCAAAATACATTAATCATTATTATGATTATGTACAATTGTTTCAATTAGCTATAAATTTTAATAAAGTTAGGTCCAAGAACCGAACCCTGAGGTACACCGAGTCAATTCCATATCTGGAATTTCAAAAATTTCATAATTATAACAGAAAGTGTATTAACTAGATATTTAATATTCCAAATGTCAAAGAAGACAAATATTATCTCATATGGAAAAGAGAAGGAGAACAATTTAGTGATTATAGTTTTGTAGTGAACGGTGTCAAATGCCTTACCTGGCTGTAAGTGGCGAGTCTCTCGATGAGGGCGATGATGATGTTCTTGATGTTGACGCCTGGCTGCAGCTCTTCGCAAGACTTGAGGAACGGCTGCAGGTTGGCCAGGTGAAACTCATCGGGGAACACCTGCAAAACACTTACGTATGTTATGTGATTTGTTTGTGAACAACAAAAAAATTCAGCTTCATTAATAAAGTAATAATTAACTAAATTAAATCGAGTCGTCACTAGGTTAGTTAGTATGAGCATGCTTTAAATCCTCTGTAAAGGGTTCTGAAGTGGTTAGCTTACTGCCAACATTACAGTATCCGAGTGAGAGGAGGTCGCGCTGTGTGTTACATTATGAAAATCAGTACAACATTATAACACACTTTCGGTAGATATAATGACGAGGAGGAGGAAAGTTAAAGACAAAGTCAAAATCAAAACCCTTTATAGTCGTTCACGGTCACAGACTCCAGTTGTGACAGTCGAACTAAGTTGGTGCCTACTAGATGATAAGTCCGCACCTGTATAATGCACTCCATGAGGTACTCCTGCGCGATAGCATCCCTGCAGCTGACCACCTGCTCCAGTATCCCGGGCAGCACGAGTCTCCCATAGTCGTCAACTGTGACAGACTCCAGTTGTGACAGCCGAACTAGGTTGGTGCCCACTAGGATGCGGAGCTCGGAGCGCTCGCGCTCGCGGCGTTCTTTATCTCTGGACAAAAAACAGTACGATGTGAAAAGTTTTGGAGCTTCGATAATAGATGGCGGTACTAAATACACCGCACCGCCGTTACATTTGAACACCAAAATCGGTCAGTATACCTTGTCGTATGAGTGTGAACCTCACAATCTAAATCTAAACATATTTATTAATAAACTAATGTTTTTTAGGGTAACTATAGCGATTCTTTAGCTTTAATTGTATGTATCTTGCTTGATTTAATACAGCACAAGTCTCCCTTAATTAGTCAACTTTCACAGACTCCAGTTGTGACAGTCGAACTAGGTTGGTGCCTACTAGAATACGGAGCTCGGAGCGCTCGCGCTTGCGGCATTCTTTATCTCTGGACAAAGAAATAATATTGCGGCATTCTTTATCTCTGGACAAAGAAATAATATAATAATATGCATAAAATCGTCCGTCAGACGAGATATAGTGGACCACCAGCGTGCATGAATTAGCTGATCGCACTATATGATAAAGGCGATATTATATATGGCATCATGGTTTTGGTGTATTTATACTATATGTCGCTATTAAAAAAACAACTACACTTATAAAAGAGATATTACTTTTCAGATCTTACATCATGCAATATCTAAGATAATTAACGTTATAAATACCAAATAAGTGTGCATAAACATGCATTTACTCACCTAGAGTGCCCTTGATGTTGCATTCTAACCCACAATTTGTTCATTTCAGCAAAATTCATGAGCACGAAATCAATCGCGTCTCGCACCTGTGTGAGTAAAAAAATAAAAGAAATAGTTATGTTTTGCTGAATCCAAACGAACTTTGATACGAGTACCAGTAGTGTATTTGTGAATTGTGAATTACGTATAATACTGTTTCTTTTTATTTCATTAAAAAAATTGTATCTTTTACAATATACTTGCATAAATATACAGACAGGGTGATTTTTTGAACAGTCAATAAATGTGATGTGGCTTAGACCATCAAACTGAACAACTTTGTCTATGCTATGGAACCAACTTAAGGCGCTAAGGTGGGTCAATCCGAGCGGGTCGATCCGTGATGGAGTGAAATCGAACGTAACTCTACTCACTTTGGGTTCAAATCAGTGCGCGTTCCAACGCGGCGATTGCGTTGAGAACTTGCACCGAACTCTCAATTTTTACATGTTTTTATTACTTTTCTTCGCTTTCATACATATACTCACGCCTGTTTCCCATGGGGGTAGGCAGAGACTATGGATCGCCACCTGCTACCATCCTTTCAAGTTAGTTAAAAAAAACTGTTCAATTAAGATTAACAGGTAAGGTATTAACATCGCCGATTTTCATAGGTTGGTTTTAACATAAACGAATGTTCTGTTTCCGAGAAATTTTGCAAATAAGACCAGCACACGCGCGTAATCTTTCAATAATTTGAATTGAATATTGGGATTTGACCCACCTTAGCGCCTTAATCAGAGCAAAATAATAATCAGCTGTTCCATAGAAAACGTCAATATCTACTGGACCAAAATGTATGGAGCAGCTGATGATTTTTTTGCTCTGATTAAGTTGGTTGGTCCCATAGACAAAGTTGTTTAGTTTGACGGTCTTAAGCAACATACCACAAAGTCAACTGTTTTCGATTTCATCCTGTAGACACAGAACTACTACAGTCCATCAGCCATTTTTGATGTCCCCACTGCTGGGGCACAGGCCTTCCTTATGGGTGCTAAGGAGGACGGGCCATAACCCACCACGCGGGCCCAATGCGGATTGGTGGGTGTTAACGACTGCAAATGCAGCCGGGACCAACGGCTTAACGTGCCTTCCGAAGCATGGAGGAGCTCGAGATAATAAATTTTTGGTGAACGTTGCTTTACTTCCGCAATCGCTGGGCCAGGCGCTAAACCACTGCGCCATCGAGCTCCTCCTACTACACTACTACAGTACTATACTATAAGTACTACGTCTGTAGATAGAGCATTAATGTTTTGGATTAAACAAGATGAAGTAGGTAACAATTAACCCCAATTTTATTTACTTGACTATGAGCCCTACTAGAAACAAAAATATGTGTGATGCCAATGTGTGCATTTGTGACAATTCTATCTATAGTACTACTTACAGTTCCCTCACTCTCGTTGGGAGTCTCCGCTATGTCCGGCAGTACATTCCTTGTGCACTGCAGCAGGTAGTTCCTGAGAAACAGCCCGCGTAGTGGGTGCTGCACTCCTCTGCACATCTCTACCAGATCCTATAACAATATCGAACTTTGTACTATGGTAATAAGGTATGTTTTGTAGGGAATAAAAAGACAACTCATTATTTAAGTTGCCTGCAAAATATCAATAGTTATTTATGAATACACAAACTTGATGAGATAATTTGTTGTTTTTCTTGACGAAAAACAAAACGACGGCCGTTTTTAGTTTTTTTTGGCACCAAAATTGCAAACAATTATTTGTCAAGTCACTCATATAATATGAGTTTGTGTGTGAAGAGTAATAAAAAAAATATTAGAGACAATTTAAGAGATTATTACACAAGCTTTTTTTAATATTGACTTGGTTTACAAGTAATAGAAATAAATTTAGTGGCGTTCACTACCACCGCGCCTTAACGAATTTGTAAAAAGAAATTTAAAAATAAAGAGAAAAACTAAATAATTTTAATACTGTCTCATGATAGGTTTGTGTGAATGCGGGTGTGTGAGTGTGTATATGTATTATGCATGCGTGTTTATAAATAACAATTGACATTTTATGAGGGGATTTCTAATAAATAGTGTATTTACATAGTATATTTTTTTGCGAGGGTGGCGCTAATGTTGCATATAAAGTCATCTTAAGGAGTTGTTTTAGTGTTAAGATGCCTAATAGTGCTCAATATGTTCAACAACACCGAAATCAATGAGCGAAAAAACAAATTACCCAGTAACTTTAATCTAATACTTTTTAAATAACTTACTTTAAGCAAATCCCTCCTTAAATTGGAGTTGGTCTTGATGTACACCAGACCAACGGTGATGAGCAAGTAAAGCCTCGGCACTATGTTGCCCGCATACTGCACCAACTCGTACAAGTCGGCCACTTTGCGACCTTTCTGGAACTCCTCGAGGAGGTACAACTCTAGATGTCGGAGCTCGTCGGTTATTGCCATGTCTGCTTTATGTTAAGGGTGTGTATGTAATGAAGGTTGAGTATGTCGCTCTCGCATTGGTTTACTAAACCATCAAAAAAGTTGCATCAGGCACTAAATAAAAATCGTCTAGAATAGACGCAAAGACTCCCCAAATAAATATATGACTAGCAACTATCGAACTTTGTCTGTGTGGTCAGTTATTTCTCTATCCCTCGAGAACATTTTTAGGATGAAAGGTACCCTATGTCCTTCTTTGTACCTTTGACAATGTGTATGCAAAACTTCATGATGATCAGTTCAGTAATTAAGACATGAAGACGTAACAAACAAACAAACTCACTTTCGTAGTTATAATATTTGTAAAGATATCAACCGGTCATGCTTATTGTTGTAAAATGCTTAAAACAGGGGGCTAATTGTCGAATTTCAAAATCTATCGCAATCACTTTCATTTGACAGATGGATGTGACACATTGCTGCATTTCTTTGGTAAGTTTTTATTTATGCCAAAAAAGGCATCAATGTATTACATCTTGAAAGCGACTGCGATAGATTTTGAAATTAGACAATAGAAAGGCAGAACAGTAACCTCAAAATGATAATGGTTTATTAAAGAACTATCCATATATTCCTGCAATATGGAGGGGGTAGTATGCAGTGCATGCTCAATAACACTATAGTGCTATAAGTAATTCCTACTTGTCTGTTATTTATATAAATAATATTTATAATATATAATATTTTACTCAATATAATTATTAATATAAATGACCATCAGCCATTTTTAATATCCCCACTGCTGGGCCACAGGCATTCCTTATTCCTTATGGGTGGATAAAGAGGAGGAATATAATTATTCATTTATTATTTTCCAGAAGACAGTAAGCACCTATGAACAAAATTGATGAAAAGGATACACAGTTCATAGTAGCTCTTGGGTGAGAGAAGAGATGTCCTCAGTTCTCCGAGCATAGTAGAAGCATGTTTCAGCGCATCCATCAGCTTCGACTTGTCAAGACATCTCTTCATTTGAAATGCCTGAGAAAAATTAAATAAGAAAATCAGGTAACCTCATTCTGAAGAATTAAGTTCAGTAAAACATTTTGAATAATTACCAAAATAATTGTTAGTTATTGAGTAGGTAAACATGTAAATTTATAAATATGATAAATTATATAATTTGATGCTGCGCTGTCTCTTTCTAATTAGAACCGGCTTTGCAAGGTTTGTAAAGGATTACACTTTGAAGTGAGTAGTTGCAGAAAAGAATTACATACCTGTACTTTGACAACATTCAAAGCCTCATCAAGGAGCTTCTCCTGCTCCTCAACGGGAGACGCCTGGTTAGTCATTTGGGCCTGCAAATAAACACCACTTCCAGAAATACTGTTACATTATTAGGTAAACATACATAATAGTTACATACTTAACTGTTGACCAAATGTACAAAAATGGATGATTCTCATGCGCCATATGTGAGAGATAGTTGGAATAGCACTATGGGGCAACGTACCTGTAGTTTACGTTTGCGGATAAAGTGTAGTTAAAGTTGCTGATAAGAAAATTCTTGAGAAAATTTACGAAATCCGTGGGTGTTGTTGCTTATTTAATTAGCTGTCAATGTCAAACTGACACTAACATTAGTGGCATTTTGTTTTATAAAAGTCAGCTCTATAATCTATGGTGCTAATGACCTTTCACACGCAACGCGACGCGCACGACCAAAGGAAAAAATCGATTACATAGTTATTCGATTATTATTCTACATTTACTATGGACATCTTGAGTTGCCATATACAAAAAAATAGTTTTTTTCTGTTTGTTGGTAGACCTGTGACCTGTCTTGTCGTCACCGTCAGTCAATTTTTGTTGATATTATTATCAGTCGATTGTAATTTTGTTTATTTATTTCCTTACTCAAAATGGATAATAAGCCTTCTCTTAGCCAGTATTTTGGTGACACAGAAGTTCCGCCCGCTTCACAGTTTTTTGATGAAATCGGTACTTCACCATCTGACATGATTCAAAGTGTTTATTTGGGTGATAGTAGTGGAGGAGGTAGGTTTTTTATTATTTTCTCTATTTTTTATTACTTTCTCCTTTTGAGTTTCCAAAGTGAATTGTTAACATCATTTTACTAAACTTTTCCTTTATTTCTAGATAGTCAAACAGCTCCCAGTGATCTGTTTCCTCAAAGTTTGACTGCATCTTTTACACAACAGAATATCTCACAGGAAACGACGTTTATGAATGTTTTGCCAACTGTGAGTGGGTCAACAGCCATCCCTACTAAGAATCTACCAGATCCTTCAACATTTTTTGATACTATAGGTCCAGAACCACAAATTGGCTTGGTTAAGAGTAACGTTACAACCCCTACAGTACTATCAGATGCATTGGATGGACTTAGCATAAAGGTACCTACTTAAGTAGTAAAGTTGTAATATACTTATTACTTAGGAACATCAATTTGAGTTTATTACTACCTATGGATTATAATTTAAGCATTATTTATACATAAAAAAGCACAATGTTATCCATAAGAAATAATTTTTTTATGCGTATTCATTTGATAACATTATTTAATTTCTTAGATTGACTAATACATAATTAAAAGTCAAAATTTGGTTGATATTCTTTCAGAATCAACCTGTAGATAAAGAAGAGCAGAGGAGGAGAGATGCTTGGATCCCAAATGAAGAAGCACAAAAAACTCTACTTAAAGTAAGTAACTTAATCATGTAACATGCAAAAATTGATCAAAAATAGAATAATAATGTAACTGACAAATTAATGGATTGTGTGCCAAAGTCTGTACATCAATATTTACGTAACATAAATACAAAAATCTAATGCTGAGCTCAAAATTGCAGCTAGGTAAAAATCACGAAACGTAAAATGAGCGCTGAACAACAAGCAGATGATGGCGGAATCTAAACTATATTCCAAAGAATAAAGATACAGTTTTGCTCACCTTTAAGGCACTTATCAGTGCTCTTTTTACGTATGACGGCTGCTTTATCTACCATAATGTAGTTTGGTGTGCATCCAGTTATTTTGGTGGTGGACAAGCTGGTTAAATTTTGGTACTAGCTCACAATATGATTTACCATATTCTTTGTTATAGGCACAATCATCGCCAAAAGGATCTTTCTTCCCTGAAAGAGAAGCATTGACTATGCCAGGATTAGTTCTCGAAGAAGAATTGGTAAGGACTGTTTTACAATACTGAAATTGAGTAGTTTTTTTTTCCTATATCCTAGTTTACTAAAATTAAGCAGTCATTGAAATTGTGCTATGGGAGTAGATTTCATTTTAAGATTGACTATTTTGTTTTTGTTAATTAAGTTTAGAATCTGTTCTAATCTGCTAGGCTTGAAGATAAAAATTATTGACACTTATGTTTTCCCACCAATGAGATGTCCTAGATAAAAGAACTATCTTTTTTAACCGACTTCCAAAAAAAGAGGAGGTTCTATGTTCGTCTGTATATTTTTTTTTTTTTGTGTATGTCCACCGATTACTCGAAGACGGCTGGACCGATTAAAATGATTCAAACGTTATTACATTAGGTACACTCCCAAGTTGGTCCCATTTTTTAAAATTTGGAAATCGGTTCAGTACTTTTCAAGTAATTTTGAAAAAAGCACGAAAATAGTATGATTTTGTGTGAATTACCTCGATGATTGGTCGTATTACTTCTTTATTTATGAACTGAATAAGATAATATTTTTTTTGTTGGAAGAGGGATGTCTTAAGTGTAGTTTTTTAACCGACTTAAAAAGGGAGGTTCTCAGTTTGACCCGTATTTAAGTATGTTTCTCTGCGATTATCTTACGTTTGGCTGAGCCGATTTTTCAACATATATAATATACCTTACCTACACTAAAAATAAAAAAATAAAAAATTGTTTAAAAAAAACAAAAAACCGACTTCAAAAAACCTACCTCTAAAAAGCAAGAAATAATATTCGTAATAATAAAAATACGTCTATTGAAGTCGGGTGGGGCTTTTAGAATAAAAAAAAAGGAATTTGTACTCCAGCCCCACCCGACTTCAATAGACGTATTTTTATTATTACGAATATTATTTCTTGCTTTTTAGAGGTAGGTTTTTGAAGTCGGTTTTTTGATTTTTTAAAAAAATATTTTTAGTTCAGAATTAGAGACTGAAGTTGGCAGCGTAGTAGCTGATCGGCAATGTTGCCAATAAGGAAGTTTCCAATTCATTTTTGTGATTCCAAAATTTAATTTTAATAATATGAGTCTCAAAAAAGTAAAACATTATTTTAATATTACAAAAAAGGACGAAGATGAGCAGTTCAAACTTTTAATGACTCGCAATTTTTCATACAAAATTTTATGGATTTTGTGACGTCACACAGAAATCTCTTTATATATATTTTTTTTAATTATTGAAAAACCATTTTGCGTAAAATATTTATGTATTTTATTTCTCAAAATCCGACTTAAGGATAGGAAGTTAGGTACGCGTCGCCGCTCAACATGTAGCGCGTTATTGCGCTTTGCCTTGATAATACAAGATTTTTTTTTCCGGTTGATAACAGGCAGACGCCCTCCAAGAGGTAGCGGTAAAGTACTTAGGCGTAAGTTCGGCGGGCTCCCGCGGGGTGGTGCGCGCGGAGCACGTGAGTAGGGACGAGGCGGGGCTGCGCGAGCTGCTGCGGACGGGGCACCTGCGCGCGGCTGTCAACCTCACCGCTGCACTGCTCGGGGCTGCTTCACAAGGTAAAGTAGTGGGGCGTGAGCTCGGGGTACTAGCGGGGTGGTGTGAGTAGAGACGAGGCGGGGCTGCGCGAGCTGCTGCCGACGGGGCAAAAGCGCGCGGCTGTTAACCTCACCGCTGCTCTGCTCGGGGCTGCTTCACAAGGTATAGTGAAGTAGTGGGGCGTGAGTTCGGGAGTACTAGCGGGATGGTGTGAGTAGTAAAACTCGCACTTGACCGTTTTTTGACATTTTAGTAAATACCTACTTCTTATTAATTTCCGGTGTTCTTAAGGGAGTCAAAAAATTGTTTTTTTTGGAAATTAGGTTAAAGTACTATAGTATGGTAGGTGGTGGTAGGTACTAGGTAGTAGGTACTCGCATTGTTTGAGTGAAGCACTTTAGTCCATAATGACTGCACTGCTAGCCACGTTATGATGGCCTCGAGCTAAGCTTAACTACGCTCTCGGCCATCATCATCGCTGCCAGCAACGCAGTCATACATAATAGACCGCGGCAGTAATTTACTATTACCATCAAAAAATTATAATAGTAGGCTTATTTCTTAACGAAGATTATTGAAATCAGCCGTCGGTAGTAGTGGCGAGGGGTAAAATTATGGCGAAAGTGGCGTTCTACAAACATTTTATGATCTGCATTGCATAGTAGATCGAGATTTTTTAATAGGTAAGCAGCCGATCTGCCTTTCTATTGTCTAATTTCAAAATTAATCGCAATCGCTTTCAGGATGTAACACATTAAAGCTATGTCACAAATAAAAACTTACCTACCAAAGAAATGCAGCTATGTGTCACATCCATCTGTCGAACGAAAGCGATTGCGATAGATTTTTAAAATTAGACAACCCCTGCTTGTATGGACCTGGACCATTCGCCACTGGTAGGTAGGTAGATAGATAATGTAGGTTGCAATCGTCGACGTATCGCAACCCTGTCAAGACAAAAAAGTTGTAAACACAAGTAACCACATGTAACAATTACTGATTCAATGTTACTTTACTATACAAAAAACAATAACATTAATACCGCGTTCCAGCAGAGTATAGTGTCATCTATTGAGCTGATTTAGAAACAGGTTTATTAAAAATTTTATTTAATCAATAATTTTAAATAGTTATTATTTGTAATTTCTTTTGTGTTTATTTTTTCTTTATTTATCGTCAATATAATGAGGGAAAAATATGTCGTTATCATGCTATGTCTTTATAAACATTATTCTTGTATTATTTTGACAGCAGTAAAGATTTATGACTACCTTCCTTCCATATCGCTATTTGTCAAGTTAATATTTATTGTGGTGTTAAACTCTTTTTTACTTAAAGGCTTAGTATTTATTAAAGAATTTTAAGTATAAGACGAAGTGGACGAGGTGAATCAGTGGTTCAGTGAATTAACATGTGCCATCGAATTAAACTGTACTGTATTGTTTAGGTACATCGATATATATAGCGCATTTATGTTTATTATGTTTTGAAATTAAATTCATAAAAAACTAATCGCTATTTAAGTAATGTAGTAAAATAGGAATTAAAACAGTTTTAAAGGAAGCTTTCCATCATGTTTTGTAAAAAAAACTAGATTGCTTATCAAAATAGGATTTATGACAAGAAAATAACAAAAATGCTTGTTATTTACGTGTTCATATCCCTTGATTGAGTAACCTAGTTTTATACCCATACAATTTACTCTTCGATTATCTAATGATCGAAAAATTTACTTGTTAATTGATTCTAGGTTTTGTATAAGTTGGTTATAGCCTTAGGGTCCCCCCAGACCTACCGGTTTCTTTTCTTTGCTTTGCTGTTCGGCAGTGGACCGGCGGCCAAGAGGCTCATTTTCAATCTATCGCATATTTTCAATCTAAGTACATTTCACATATATGTATGTTCTTGTGAGCTTTGTTCCTTAAACGATCGTTATGAAAACACAAAAAAATTGTTCAGGTAGGTAATGATGCCACCCACGACCCTGTTCACAATTTATATAAATATGCGATAGATTTATTTTTAGCAATCGGAGACCATGTTCAGGGTGGCATATCTTCCATAAGCTTCCTACTTCGCAACCCAGACGATGATATTTGATAACACCAAGCTATCTATAATATATAGGCTATCTTGTCAATTTGGTCTGGTCCCAATATGTGATAGATTGAAATGACCCTGGTTGGCCGGCAGCAAAGTAGAACAGCAAAGCAAAGAAAAGATACCCGTAGGTCTGGGGTCACCCTTAGAATAATAACACCTAGAACGATAGTTCTCTACAAAGCGCACTGTCAAAAGTGAGGCTACTAAAACAGCCAAAATGGCTTCGTGTTCAGATTTTTATTCTCCATTATTACCCAATCATACCGAACAAGTACAAAACAGTTTCAATTTTCCTACATTTATTAGATTAGTTACTTTAATATTGGATTTTAGTTACGATTAGGTAACGTATGAAGGATATAAATCTGAAAACTAAGCCATTTTGGCTTGGTATTAGTTGCCTCACTTTGCATACGCACACAATATATAATAGTACTAGTTGTAGGGCTTACTTTGTCTCTGCCTGGCTAGCTACCACCATCTTACCTGAGTCTGTCGCTGATGCTATAACAACAATTTGAACATTGTTGAGTTCGGCAATAAGGAGGTAAGATAGCCAGTTCCTCAGTGGCATGTAGGTACCAAGGATAATCCTTGGTCCATGTCAGTGGTGAAGATTCCGAGTGTGGTGCGCTTACATTTCGGCACTACAGCACTACACTAAGCACTACCCCGATAAAGATATAATTTTCACTATTCTCGTAAATACAAACATTAAGTAATGGCGTGTCTGATTGTTGTAGTCTGACATATATGATGGGTGAAGTATAGTCTGGTATGTGATGGGTGTGGTCTGGTATATGATGGGTGTGCGTTTTGCAGGGGCGGGGCGCATGCACCGCGCGAGCAAGCACTCGGCGCGCAGCCTGCAGCTGTGGCTGACCAGGTTCGCGGTCATGTTGAGGCTCAGGCTCCATGAACCGCTGATGAAAGAAGCTGATCCATTCGGGGACTTAAGCAAGCCTGATATGTTCTACCAGGTAAGAAAGTATTTTGTTAAAAAAAGTTTTTGTACAATACTAAATAATATACTAGAAAAAATACGACTCGCACCAGATCAATACTCAGACGGGAATCGAACCCGCGACCTTTGGATATCCGGTCCAATGCTCTGACCGCTGAGCTTCCGAGTCACTAGTAACATCGTCGAATTTTTTCTAGTATATCCTACTCTTACGCTGCAAGCCAGCGTTATTTCACCAATGTGAGGAATTACCTCGACATTCAATTGAAATATCTTTCCAGATATTAGCATTGTAAATGCAAAAATCTCAAATTAAAAATTATATAGCTATTTCATCTTAATCGATTGCCAAATATCTGGAAAGATATTTCAATTGAATGTCGAGGTAATTCCTCACATTGGTGAAATAACGCTGGCTTGCAGCGTAAGAGTAGGATATACTAGAAGAAATTCGACGATGTTACTAGTGACTCGGTAGCTCAGCGGTCAGAGCATTGGACCGGATATCCAAAGGTCGCGGGTTTGATTCCCGTCTGAGTATTGATCTGGTGCGAGTCGTATTTTTTCTAGTATATTATTTAGTATTGTATAAAAATAGCATTGTGAATGCAAAGATCTCAAATTTAAAAGTTTTTGTGTTTGGCCATGATTGACCATCAACAATTTTTAATGTCCCCACTGCTGGGGCACAGGCCTTCCTTATGGATGCATAAGGAAGATGGGCCGTAACTTACCACGCGGGCCCAATGCGGATTGGTGGGTGTTAACGAATGCAAATGCACACGGGACCAACGGCTTAGCGTGCCTTCCGAAGCACGGAGGAGCTCGAGATAATATATTTTTGGCCAACCATCCCATGACCGACCCTTGCAAAGTTGCTTAACCTCTGCACTGCACCACCGAGCTTCTCATGGCCATGATTAGTTTCTGTTATTTAAAACTAAAATTGTCTTAAATCAATTAATTTAATAGAAAAAAATACTAGAAAAAATCGACTCATCCGTAGCAGCAGCTTAGAAGGGATCTTCATATGAAAATAGCAATATGAATGCCTAAAATCTAAAAATTCAATAATAACATGTCACTGTTACTGTTAATACCTAAAGTGCGGCTAAACCTTGTTTTAGCCGGCTAAAACTAGGTGTAGCCGATAACTGTTGGTTGTAACTAGGTTTAGCCGATCTGTTTTACTCCTATAGGGAGCGTGAGCATAAAATTTCGTGGTTATTTTTTTTTAACCGACAACAGAAATAACTTTCTTAATACCCCATTATAGACCTAGTTTTAGCCGGCTACACCTAGTATTAGCCCGAGCAAATAGGTTACATCTAGGTTTCACCAACAGCTACCGGCTACACCTAGTTTTAGCCGGCTAAAACTAGGTTTAGCCGCACTTCGGGTATAAGCCGAGTAACGTCACAATAATTTTCTCCAGTTCTACCCCGACACGTACGAGAACCGGACCGGAAGCCTGGTGCCGTTCTCGCTGCGGCTGCTGGTGGCCGAGCTGCCGGGCCACGTGGGCCGGGCCGAGGAGGCGGTGGACCGACTGTTGGCGATCAGACATGTCATACAACAGGTTACCACTAACTAACCATACACAATGTGACAGCTGTTTTAATGTCCGACCGACCCTAGATTTAAACAAAAGTTTAGACACAATTTTCAAAATTGTGTCAAAACTAGAGCATGCAGTATTTAATCAATACCGCGATATCGCGGTATCGGAAATGTAATATCGCAAAATTTGCGATATTGCGAAATTATGAAATAGTTAAATGGGGGTTAGACCCAAAGAGTTATAATTTTATTAATCACACAACGCTTATCTTAACAATTTCAATATTTTTTTTCATTTAATTAAAATGCATATATCAATTGTTTTCATCATTAAGGAACTTCTAATTTTGCCGAAAATGCTCTCTCTAGCTTCTACATTCGTTGTGAAAAAATTAAAATGTTTCCAGACTGTATCAGAACTTTTAAAGTCTTTGAGTTCGATACCATTAATTGTAAATCATTCTTTTTTACAAAAGAAAGTGAGTTTTTTGTGTGAAAATATAATTATTTTGACATTAGTCAACAAATAACACTAACGAAGTAAACAAATAAGACAGATTAGTCACATACACACTTGTCCGACTTGCGAGTAGTTGCAGGTGAGGCTGACTGACTAAGACTGAGTTTAGACGTCAAACGTTAGTTCGCTGTAGGGAATTCGGGGAATCCTCGACGCACTGTGACCTGGCCTGTGAGTTAATAGAGTGTACATCCCGCCCGCCCAACCAACTTGCGACGATTAATAGCGGGGATTTGCCTATCACGGTTCGTTTTTAATACCGCAAAATTCTCATTTCTAATCTCGCTTTTGCGGTACTGAAAAACAGCGCGAAATTGCGATAACGATATAACGGTATTGCATGCTCTAGTCAAAACCTTTTCGACGACTTGAGTGGTGCAGTGGTCAACATGCCGGTCTACCACGCAAGAAGTCCTGAGTTCGATTCCTGGCCGGGCAGAAATTGAAATTTTGTTGAGACATTCCCCATTAGTTTAGGTTGATATTTGAATGAGAGTTTTTCTGTTCTGTTTAAGCGTTGACGTTTTCCATATTTTTCTGACCAGATGCTCACAAACCTTCGGGAGGGTAAGACGGAAGACGGCACCGGCACCGTAGCGTCAGAGCAAGACAAACTGGAATCTATACGGCTGTGGAGCGGCAGGGAGACCAGGGTGCAGCACTCTATTGTTAACTGCGCTATAGCTTTGAAGGTAAGAAGATAATTTGAAAAAAAAACTTGAAATAAAACGTGTTTTTTAATTTAAGAGGAGCTCGGTGGCGCAGAGTTTAGCGCCTGGCCCAGCGATTGCGGAAGTTAAGCAACGTTCGCAAGGGTCGGTCATGGGATGGGTGGCCAAAAAATTATTATCTCGAGCTCCTCCGTGCTTCGGAAGGCACGTTAAGCCGTTGGTCCCGGCTGCATTTGCAGTCGTTAACACCCACCAATCCGCATTGGGCCCGCGTGGTGGGTTATGGCCCATCCTCCTTACCACCCATAAGGAAGGCCTGTGCCCCAGCAGTGGGGACATCAAAAATGGCTGATGGACAATGCTATTTTTATACAATACTAAATGATATACTAGTAAAAATACGAGTCGCACCAGATCAATTCTTAGACGGGAATCGAACCCGCGACCTTTGGATGTTCGGTCCAATGGTTTGACCACTGATCTACCGAGTCACCTGTGACGTGGTGTGTGTGGGTTCGATTCCCGTCCGAGAATTAATCTGGTGCGAGTCGTATTTTTTTAACCGACTTCCAAAAAAGGAGGAGGTTCTATGTTCGTCTGTATATTTGTTTTTTTTTTTGTGTTCTAGTATATCATTTAGTATTGATTAATCGTGTTTTACGGATGCTGACGTTTTTATAAGGCAGAAAAAACGGCTGAAGGCATGAAAAAGAATCGAAGATAATAAGACATGCAAGCCCACAGTTTTTAAATTTTCGAAAGTATAACTCGAATCTCATTTTTTTATTTTATAAAAAAAGTAATGTTTTACTAAAATCCTATTCGCCAAATATTTTTAATCATATTTCGAAGAGTACCTAATAATTTAAATTGTCAGGACTATCGGCTGGCTGGTAAGATCCTCACATCCCTGCAACAACAAGCGACATCTCCCGGACAAAAACGTGCGATAGCCAGCGCCCTCTGCCGCGTGTGGCTGCTCGCCGGACACGTTAAAGCTGCGCAAACGCACTTCGGTATAGCTAGAGACGCTAGACATCACTTGTAAGTACATTTCATAGTACATTAGCATAATCCGTTATTTTTATATCCCTCGGCAACAGGGGCCTTACTATGAGCTCTTATAGCAGGGCTTATATTGAACTGCCTAACTTTTTCGTACTATGACCTCAACGGTTAGTATGAAAGCAGGCCTTAAGCAGTCCTGTTTAAGGCCTGCTTTTGAACTGAACGGTTTCTTATTTGCTGATGGTACTTTTTTCCTGATTAAAGGGACCCTTTGTCCTTTTAGCAAATTTACCAAATAGCCATGGAGTATTGGACTTTAAGTTCAAATTGACATGTGGTGGTAGTATCCAAGGTGCTGCTTTGTCGCATGTGGCTACTCGCCGGACACGTTAAGGGGTCGTCCAGTAATCACGTAAATAAGGGCTTTTCAGTGACATTTAAAAAAAATTAACTATTTGCGTCTCTAGATGGCATTGATGGTCAAGTGAAGTGCCAAAATTAGCTCTGAAGAATAAACTGCTGATGATGACACTTATTATCAACGCCATCTATCGAGCCTACAGTTTTTTGTCATTTTGAAAAGCCCTCATTCGCAACGAGTGTTACCCGATGCAATTTTTTTCCGAACGTTTCACACTATACATACGCGATCCAGTGTTACTAGACGAGAATAAAGATTCGCATCGAGTTAGTGTTACTCGTAAAAATGTTTTTCCTCAACCAGTCACAGTGTGACACGATTCAATATGACTCGTTGAGAATATCATCATCATCATCATATCAGCCGCACGGCACCCACTGCTGGGTATAGGCCTCCCCTAAGGATCTCAATATATATGTTACAGTCAAAACCCTTAACCAGTCAAAAACCTTATTGACCGGTAAAATTAGTCAATAAGGTTATTGACTAAAGGTGTCGGTCAAAACCCTTATTGACTGATTTTATCTGATAAAATCAGTTAATAAGGTTATTGACCGACACCCTCATATGTAATAGAATATATATAGTTGAGAATATAGCCAAATTAATTACCACTTTCCTCCAGATGTCCCACGCCCGACGTCAGGGAGTACGTCGACTTGGGGCTGATAGACATCGCCAACGGGAAGTACCAGGAAGCGTACAACAACTTTGTCAAGGCTGCCGACCAAGAACCCACCAATATAATGGTAACATTTAGGATTTTCAACAAATTGAACCCACAGGATGTTGATTTATATCAAAACTTCCAGCTCCATCTGAACACGAGTCAATTCATAATTCCTCGCAAAGGAGACCCGGCCTTTTATGCATTTAATTTGGAGTTAGCCAAGAATCTTCAATTTACTCCTTAAATTTTACGTTTAAGTACATATGTGTCATACAAAATATTATTTCTTATTCGATATTCTATCTGACTGTTAAGTGCATTATATCCGAAAATGAAAAAAATATATCGTTATTTTCCCCTGATTTCATCGTGTGATAAACTGATAAAACTAAAATAATACATTTTTTTTTCTGTTCCATCATGTTTTTACAAGTGTCCGCAGCGATCAAGCTCAAATTTATCAAAATCGGTGACTTATGCATATTCCCTATTGTTGGTGCACAGATAAAAGGCACAAGACGGCATTTTGAAAAAGTTCTCACGTGGTTTCTCGAAGTAACTGACACTGTGTTCAAATGAGCACTGATAGCAATCTAATAGTAAAGAAGTGAGGCTCACTCATTTGAATGATAACACATTTAAATAAGTATCTAACGATTTAAATCTTTGGCTTTCCGAGCTTCGACCGCGTGGACTACAGTTTATGTCGTGCGGGCCGGCTCGGACCCGTGCCCAGGGGCCTTACTATGAGCTCTTATAGCAGGGCTTATATTGAACTGCCTTACTTTTTCGTACTATGACCTCAACGGTTAGTATGAAACATAAAGTTAATATACCAAACGGAATAGAGGAACAAAGGGCTGAGCAAGCGAGATGTCACTAATTAGCAACACTGTGTGATAAAGCGAGATGCGTGATGCGACGTGATAGAACTCTTTTTCGCGACAGTTTGTCTGCACTATCGGCACGGCACATATAGATTTTAATGTCAATAGTGACAAGATGTTCATCACTGACACTATACATAAACATTTTTACACACACAAATGTAATTAAATTTCGGTTTCGTTGTACAGCTCGTTGTTTGTTCCTCTATTCCGCTAGGTATATTATCTTTATGGTATGAAAGCAGGCCTTAAGCAGTCCTGTTTAAGTCCTGCTTTTGAACTGAACGGTTTCTTATTTGCTGATGGTAAGCCCCCTGCAGTGGGATAAAAAGTAGCCGTCTTGAAAACGTAACGGACCGTCAGAGTTACAATATCACTCCTTTATAATATCACTCTCGTATCTATAGACAAGAAAAGACTTGAGTAAAACTTGCAATTTTCAAAGATGCAATTTATTTCAGGTGGCGAACAACATAGCCGTCTGCTTACTGTACATGGGTCGGCTAAAAGAGGCTATAGCTGTTCTCCAGAAGGCTATAAACTCGGATCCAGAAAGGGGCTTAAACGAAAGCCTACTAGTCAACCTGTGCACTCTATACGAGTTAGAATCTTCAAAGACAAATGAAAAGAAGTTGAATTTGCTCAGAATGCTTTGCAAGTACAAGAGCGATACGATACCGAACGTGCTAGAATGCTTAAAACTGAGTTAAATTATATTATACGTACTCGTAGTTATATTGTATTTATTATACTTAAATAAATCATTATTTAACAGTTACGTCTTGTAGTTTTTACTTATAAATACTAGTGTCTTTAGCCAATTTATATAAGGCTTTAGAATCTGTAGGAAGGCTTTGTAGCCAATACTGAACCGATTTTGATAAAACTTATCAGAAAGAACCAGGCTTTGGACAAGTACGATACTCTGTTACAAAAAGAACTCATATTATCTTTGGCTATACAACGAGGAGCTCGGTGCGCAGTGGTCGGTAGCGCGCGAAAAAAAATTACTGTTTCATAAATTTTGATATTTTCGTTATTACTTTTTGAATGAAACAGCAGATTTTTTTTCGCGTTTTCAGAGTTGGTCCCATAGTAAAAGTTTAGTTTGATGGTCCATATCTACTACTATTATTCTGGTTTAGCCATTAATTCTGTTACACGTTGTATATTATAGACCTCATATACATATAGCAGTTAACAAGTGGGACTCTACACCGTTAATTTTTAAGTATATCTAAAAATGAAAAGGGGATTTCAGACCACGTGAATGAACAACTTTTACTGTGGGACGAACCACGGAATCGCGGAAAAAAAACAGCTGTTCCGTACATTATAGTCGAGTCGATGTTGTACTTTTGTATGGAACAGCTGATTTATTTTTCGAGATTCCGTAGTTGGCCCCATAATAAAAGTCGTTCATTCACGTGCTCTGAAATCCCCATTTCATTTTTAGATATACTTACATACATACATACATATACTCAAGCCTGTTTCCCATGGGGGTAGGCAGAGACTATGGATCGCCACCTGCTACGATCCTTGCACTTCTTTCGCTTCATTAACATCCATCAATCTTTTCATACATGCCCTGCGGCTTTTTTTATTAAAACCTCTATTGGATATACTTAAAACAATTAAGGCGAGGCCAGTTCACGAAATTTACTCTTTCACTATGTCTTTAGAATAAGGTTGAATATTGCATAACTTTAATTGACGCTTCCCCAGAAATTTGACGAATTTTAGTACATTTTTATTGATTTCTGAAATACTGGATCATTTATTAAAAATGTACTCGGTTATTGTGTTAAATCGATAAAAAAGCTATCCTTTTTGCATAAAAAATCATATCACTGTCGTTGAAAATTACGAAATCTGACGATTTGAAATTTATTTTTAGAAGTTTTTATGGTTTTATTCAGGATTTTTTACTGAGTTACCATGCCATTTTTCAATATTCTATACGGTTAATTTGCTTCTTTGTTTCTTTTTCAGTCTACAGTAATTTTTGTGAAGTAGAATTTTACATCAGTTCTTCACATTGGATGTTCAAAAATCAGACTTTTCATCAGATCGTGAACTGGCCTCGCCTTAAAACGGTGTATAATAGTCAAATCAATCCTTCCAAGATTTTCAGATTCAATCACTTGCTACATAGTCTTCAACTGACGTAAACAATTTTCGGATTGCCGCTAAAAGCCAAAGTAACAAAATAAATAGCACCTAATTAACAGTCTAGTGTGACTATAATAACTGTGTGTTATTGAGAGAAAAATAATGGCCTCTGGATGCTGCGCAGTTGATCGTTGGGATGGGCTTATGCCCAACAGTGGGCGTCTTAGGGTCAGACCAACAGGGGCGGCGAAGTCTGTCTGTCCCACTAGCCCTATTGACCCAGTCCCAGGAACAGGTGGGATGATTAAGTGACTAATTCATTAAGAGGCTTTATGCGCTATACTAGCGCCGCCAATCGAAAAAAAATCATAGTCCTTAAATAAAGATGAAATTGTGAATTGTGTTCTTCTAGTGTACTCCGAAGCTTTGTGGTACTCTTTATTGCTAAAAGTGGCCACTTTTGGCAATAAACTAAACGAAAGGTTATAAAATGTTGTTTTAGCGACAAAAATAACCACAAAGCTTCTTCGGAGTACACTAGAAGAACACATTTCACAATTTTGCCTTTATTTGAGCACTACGATTTTTTTCCATTTGCGGCGCTAGTGTAGCGCATAAACCCTCTTAAAGGTGAATACCCCACCGACAGTGGCGCCCTCAGAGGTTTTTCTTTTTATTTAATAAGTTGTTAATAGAAAAAGATTTTGATATAACTTTTCGTGGTCTTTAAGGCTGTCTTGTTTTTCTAAATTCCATCGTAGTCATTCATAGAAGAAAATGGCAAATGTGTCTAAAACGGCCACTTTAAGCGATTTTGCTATCTACTTATAGAAGTGATTACGAGGCGAGGGAATGTAATGATACCGTCTAAAAATACTAGACTGGGCACAGAATAAATGGGCCCTAAAAATACCACTTTTTTATTAAAATTACATTTTTAAATAAAATTTACCGCGGCGCCACTTTCAGTCAGGAAAGCGCCTTAACAAACCAGGATAAGGTTGACAGGGTGGATATAAAAAAGAACTCCAATAGATATGATTAGAATTACTTGATATAATTACCGTAAACTGCCTTCCACACGATTTACATAATCGTCATAAGTGAGATGCATACAGTTCATTTGTTTTTGTACAAACGAAAAAAAAACAAAGTTTTTGAAAAAGAGACAATTAGTAGACCGACCGATTAATTTGAAAATAAATAGCTTTTTTCACTAGTCACGATTTTAAACAGAACACAAACATCTATTGCTATATTGACATCTGTAATGGCACGGTAATAACATTCTATATTGCCGTGGTAATGGCGGCGCCAGATCAAAAGGATTGTGACATTGTTGGTAATAGTAAGTAATTTGATTGCAATTTTACTTTCTTAAAATAGTAGTAGTCGACTTTTGCATGCAAATTATATTTGAAAAATAGTTTTCTATTCGTCTCGAATTCTCGAATAACAAAATAAATTGCTCTACACAATGTCACTTACAGCTATGTTATGTTAAATAAAATGCAGTAACATTTCAAATAACAATCGAGTCGTTTTACGGAAACATTCTGTTTATGTGCTTAATAGCTAAATTTTTGAAATGCGAAACTTTGGGCTCTGTACATGAGATTTCGTTAACAAATTCCTCGTTTAATTTAAACAGAATAATTTCGTAATACAAGCCTACAAGCACTTATTTTATGTCATTTGTCAAATTTAAAATCCTACTGCATAATTCCATTATAACTAGTTGCCAACTAACTTTTTAACTGACTCATGTCTAAACGATCAATTTTAATTTAAGTATTTTTTTTATTATTATCAGAGGTGCTTGTCATGTTAGATAAAGATTAAAATTTACTCGTTTTAGACTTACACCAGTATTCACAAACATTACTATGAGGTCTCACAGTGGCCGCGGACGCACAGCATCCCAACTACCAATCACACGTAATACGTAAAACAAACGAACCAATCACAGAGCTTTATTTCAACGCAGTGCATTCGCTTATGCAAGGCTTGTTTAAGTATTGTTTGTTCTTGAATACGGGTGTCAGAATCAATTGAAAAGTGAGTAATTAGCTCTGCAAACACCATTCACTCATGATTTAATCAATTCACCTAAATACACAACCATAATGCTCTTTGATTCGTGAGAGATAAGAAGTGTCAAACCATATTTTTACAAAGATTGTTCTTATTTACATAAAATGATACACAATATTTTGAATATCCAGATTCCTTAGTCAATTTGTCTAGCCTTCATTGGTTACATCAAATAGAAAATCAAAACAGTCATTATATACATATAAAATCTGTGGTAAAAATGAATTTACTAAAGCAGTAGTAAAAAACAAGTTGGCAAGACCAAAAGCATTCCTTAGATAGCAGAATGCCATTGCTTGTGGTTTCACAGCGCTCTTTTGCGTAACAGCAAACTCTTAGATCTAGTTTTAACTTCTACAGTACATGCTAAATATTGCTTTCTATTTGATGAACATCAAGGAATAACCGAAGGGTAATGCAGTCTTTGCTAGGACTGAAGGCTTATTCTCCAATGTTACTAACGCGACATGATAATGAATATCGGAAGTCAAAAATTACCTAGATCGTACTTAATATTATAAATGGGAAAGTTTGTGGGTTTGGATGTTTGTTCCTCAATCACGCTAAAACTACTGAACGGATTTGGTTGAAATTTGGCACACAGATAGCCTAGATTAAAACATAGGATTTTTATCCCGATGTTCCCACGGGAACGGGAACCACGCGGGTGAAACCGCGGGCGGCCGCTAGTATCATTATAAGGCTGTTGAACAATCGGGCTTTAGCCTATAACATGTTTTTATTCGGGAGGATGTTTCAGCACTTATGAAACCGAAATGCTGAGGCCGATTAAAACACTAAGGCTAATCACAGACCTACCGGTTTCTTTTCTTTGCTTTGCTGTTCGGCAATGGACCGCCGGCCAAGAGGCTAATTTTCAATCTATCGCATATTTTCAATCTAAGTACATTTCACATAATATGTATATGTATATATATACGACGTAAGTCGATCAACAAGTAAAACATTGAAACAGTTAAAGGGTTAAATGTTATGTTCTTGTGAGCTTTGTTCCTTAAACGATCGTTATGAAAACACAAAAAAATAGTTCAGGTAGGTAATAATGTCACCCACGACCCTGTTCAATTTATATAAATAAGCGATCGATTTCATTTTAGCAATCGGACACCATGTTCAGGGTGGCATATCTCCCAGAAGCTTTCTACTTCGCAACCCAGACGATGATATTTGATAACACCAAGCATTAGAGGCTATCTTGCCAATTTGGTCTGGTCCTAATATGCGATAATTTGAAAATGACCCTGGTTGGCCGGCGGTCTAAACAGCAAAGTAGAACAGAAACCGGTAGGTCAGGGGTCAGCCTAAAACCCATTTAATGATCCGCCGTTTCTAGCAGAAGGCAAGACCAACATTTTTGATTGAAGTATGTTTATTTGTATTTGTTAACTGTCTAATTATATATCATGCCATGCCGCGTATGACAACCTCTATGAGGACCTTAACGCCTGTAGCACACCTCCGCCGCGAAACAATGCCAGCGAAACCGCAGTACCTATAGTTCCGCCACGACTAGTCTTCTATCGACGACGATATGTCGATCACATCTACTCGATCACTAGAGGTGTGCCAATGAGCCGGCCGTCCGAGCCGATCGGGCGAAATCGCGCGTGAAAAAGACATCATAGTAAAATTTATGCGTTAGAACTGGCTGTTGCTTGTCGTACAACCAGGGCTCTGTCACTCCGAAACGCGCGGTGTCCTCTGAGAGGACAAATTTCATACATCAGAAAAGATAAGACCTACGCGATAGAAAGAGAGACAACTACAAAGTGCATGTTTTGGAGCGAAAGGAGCGCTGTGCGACCTGAATTGCACTTTATTGTGTCGGAGCAAGGTCGCAATTTATTTAAACGATTTTACGGAGTGCAACTTCTGTACGCTAGTACTATTATCTATTCTGTCGTACAACTGCCAAGTCATGGCGGGCGGAACCTACTCCGATGTCGCTGGTATTGTTTCGCGGCGGAGATGTGCTACAGGCGTAAGTGGCATAATTTTGCATAATAAATCCGCATAACAGCATTGTGTTTTGTAGCTATCACTTTCTGTAATCATCCATAGTGTATTTTCCATTATGCAGATTTATTACAACCAATATTATGCGGATTCAAAACTTATGCATATTAATTTTGTTATTTCAATTATATCTTACTACCTCTGACTACCCTACAGTCAGCGCCATACATATGAATGCAGTCATACGTCCAAATATTTAAGAACATCTGTGACCAACTAATATGACCCTGACTGTACAACCTAGGCATACAAAATATCAACCTAATTATAAGATGAAATATTATCACTGATAATCCCCAATTGTGGCTATTTCGTAATATTTTTATCGTCAAATAAAGGCTAATTTCACTGGATACTAATCAACAAATATACCCCCTAAACAGCGCTCATTGTTTTTCTAGTGTTTTTGTGAAATTTTGTATGCCCAGAATTTAATGGCAAGTGATATTGGCTTTATACATTTTCTAAGGAATAGTGGTACTGGTAGGGTTGCCCAAACGCCAAATTTTAAAGGAACTAAAATTCATCACTACAATAAATATTCTAATCAACTTAGCAGTCTAGAATTCTTTACCGCACATTCTATTTTTCAAATCCATCCTGAAATGATGCTACAGTCTACAGTTGTTATTTTTAGGCTCTTCGCTGCGTTACGCGGGACACGCGCGCGGGGCGACATAGATTAGAGCTTAGTCATGCACTGCGCAAGCATCTGTCCGTCAAAAACCAGCAATCTATATTCCCGCGCCGGGATCCCGCTTAACGCAGCGGAGGGCCTTACATTGAGTTTAGTCATATCGTGTGTATCAATATTTCATAAACATGTTTTGAATTGGCAACCCCTGTGTTTGGATATTTTTAAAAGAGCTTTCACATTAAGCGAATAAGTATCTAACGTCAAGTTAATCTATGGTAAGGTTAATAGACGGAATAAGAATAATAAACGAGTGTGCAGACATGCAGTCAGAGGTACTATCAAGACCTTAGACATCCACAAGTCACTAGTTTAACTCGAGTTTTAAATTGTAATTTATGACCTCCTGCCCAGAAGCCGTATTAGAAGCTCTTAAAATCTGCCAGGTTCATAAATTATTGCTGTAGTGACATATCTTTTGGCTGTATAGCAAATAAGAGATAGATTTTTAGCCAGTCAGAAAATAAAAGTCAATTAGACGTATTTTTCGGTAAGGACAACTTAATCACAGAAAATAGATATGACCTAATGATAATTTTAAGAGGCGCAATATCGGCAGTGCGTTAAAAAAATCGCTGTTTATCTTAGCTACTAATTCGTCTAATGTGATAGTGCTCTAAAACAGTATTTCGAAAGTAAACAACATCCAATTGTCTGCCAAATCATGAGGTAGAAATGTTATGCGAAAACTATTATTGTGCAAAAGATACAGCACCAGAATTTCATGTATTATTTATACAGAATATAATGTTTAAAATGGGGTTTACATCAAGACAGTGTAATAAAGCTATCAATTTTAACAATTAACAAAATATTGTATATCAGTGCAATGAATAAAGGCCCTTTGCCACTTTTCTAAGAACCAAAGACTAAAGTGATATAGACATAACAGCAAAAAAATATGATTTAATTGAAAAAAAAACTAATATTTTCAGATACAATTATGCATGAATTTTAAATGGTAATTATTAACGCCTCATTGTATAGGTATCTACAGCAAATTATTCCTCCACAGCATGTAACAAATGAATATAACACAAAAGCAATACTGATTCAATAGTGTGAAAAATAAGATACATTTATCCTATATTTACAGAATGTATAACATAACATTATATGCATAATATGGCTAGTCATGTATAAAAATATTCAAAAACTATGATCCAGATGTAATCCACAATCTCTATGTTGACTGGCAGACAGAAGGAAATAGTAGTCAAAAAATCACATTCACAAACAATAAGTTTATGACCACCAGTTTTTTAATTTTCTCCTTTACATCCTCCAAGCTTGAGCCTGACCTAATAATGATAAATGAGTATTGACAATGATAGCATTATCATTTAAAATCAGCACTTATTGCTTACCCTAAATGTACTTCAATTGTTAAACTACTTAAATTAAATCTAGCCAGAGTTCCGTCTAAAAACTTTAAATTGTCTTAGAAACCAAGATGTTTATAAACAACTTGAAGTTTGGTAGACACTGGCCGAAACCATTAGACCAGTTTGCTGCTGAGTGAATCGTTTTACATCAAAATATTTACAATGAATTTTCATATTAAAGCAAAGTTTCTTGGCTCATTTTAACTCTTTAACGCCCGGAAAAAAATACAACAATAGATTTCTATTGTTGTTTGTGCCCGATAGGGCACAGCGGGCGTTGACGAGTTAAGAAGTTATTTCAGCCAACATTGTTTTGTGATGTTATCTTGAACAATCACAGTGAACTCTTTACTCCAAAGCATGCTTCTGCATCTCAATTATTCCCACAATTTAAATTACACTAATAAGCGTCATTCAGTTGTTAAAAACGAAACGAACACCAAAAAGGCTTTAAGTTTGTATTGCATGTCTCTTCACTTCCGATCCTTAATTTATAAGGCCAGCCACAAGTCCTAGTACCTATTAAATACAGTGTAGTCCCCTTCACTGTGATGTATTATTTCAAATAAATTATACAGTCTGCTTATACACTAATAAAGTCTGAACGGAAGAGTGTTCACAACCGATCATTCCGGCGGTTCTTCAATGCCCGTAGGCGCGCTCGGCGCGTCTTTGCGGATTATATGTCCCCATTTTGACTAATCCCGATTCTCTTGATGAACTCCTCCTGGAGCATCACTGTCTTGATCATGTTCGGATGAGCCCCGTAAGCAATGGTCTGGTCGGGTGTCGAACAATATTGCTGCGTGCCGTCTGTGAGAATGACACCTTGTCCATTGCTTAGTGTTGCAGTTGATTCAATGGAGTTCCAATATGATTCACTAGGGGAAGTGTTATTGACGCCTGGGGGTGGAGCTGCGGGCGCACCGGTATATCTAAAGTAGGGATTCTTCAAATCTAATGTGTTCGATGACGAAATGTTTGTTCCTTCCAAGTTTATGTCCATAGTAACGTCATAGCTCTGTCTCTTATTGGCTAATAAAAGGACACGGCCAGTGAGAGCTTGGCCTTGTTTAGCAAAGATTGGTGTTTCTAACAAGCAACGCACTTGATACCAGTGTGTTAGTGGTTCCGTTGGTGCAGTCGATAACCATATGTGTTGTGTGCTACCTGCAAATAGTACATCGAACCAGAAAGCTAGCCCATGACATGTTCCAGACTGTGTCAACTCAAATCTAAATGGTACTTCGATGCGGTGCAAATCTGTTTCGTGAGCATTTAAAAAGTCTACCACATGTCTAACAGACCTGGACATACAGATACGGACGTCAAATGTATCTACTATCGGCTGTCGGAAGTACTCTTTCATTGCTGCTGTCCGTAATGCACTCAGATCAACTCCATGGAAGCATGTTTGGTACCAGAAGTTAGCTTTGTTGTATTGCTCCATGAACAAAGCATCATCAGTAAACGGTGCTATGTGAAGATCACCACGAGTTGGATACATATTGCCACTAGGTTTAAGCCACTTTTTGGCATGAAGATATGTTTCTAACATCCGCTCATTGTACAGCATGTAACCCATAGGTTCGGATATGATAATATCTACACTCTCGGGTAGTTCAATTTCTTCTATCTTGCCCGCTACCACAGAAATTCTATCATGGAGACCATTGGCGCGCACTAGGGCCTGTGCATGATGTGCCATATTGCTTGCTTCGACAGCGTAGACTTTACGCGCGCCCGCCTGAGCCGCGAAAAACGATAGTATACCTGAACCAGCTCCCACATCTAGCACCACTTTATTTTTGAAGTCGTTAATATTAGACAGGATAGCGCGTTGGTAAGTACTCGTCCGTACATAATCCTGCATCATATTTTGCTGCTGACTTAAGTACCCATAGAACTGGAAGTATTGCATCGCAGACGAGTCTTCTGTCCGCACCGTGAACACTGATGACGATCGACCTGCCTTGGTCTTGGTAACGAGCAGGTGGAAATTCTGACAGTCGACCTCTGAGACGAACTTGAAGAAAAGAGTTTCATTGTCGATAGTGAAAATATAAGATTGGCCGGCTACTCTTGAACACTCACTCTGGCAGTGGACGGGAAATTCGAGCACCTCTTGCGCTAGCACGGGGTCTGCACGGATCACTTTTACACTCAGCCCTTGCGGGTCATAATCCACGTTTACGTTTGTGGGGAAATTGAAGCGCGGCGTCAAGGCGCCGTCATTGTTGACGGCGGATACGGTCACCGCGCGAAACGTGTTCGCCATTTCACCAGTTGATCGCGAGGTCTCCGATTTTGTTTAGATATTGTCCACGCGCGAACGGGCAAACAAAGAAAAATGCCGTTCGTTGAGAAATTTGGGAGGCCGGTGTAAAATCGATCATTCACAAACTTCCTCCCTTCTTTGTCTATGGCTGGCAGCAGCGTGCTATCTGATTTTTTCAGAATCTAAAAAGAAACAAAGGAATACAGTTATAAGGCTTTGTAAATGTGATAGTATAATTTTAAAAATTATTACAATATTACAAATGCTGTAGTAGAAATTAAATAATAACGTAACAAAATTTGCAAAACTAAACAAAATAAAATAATTTCACATTAATTATCATCTTAACTAAACTTTCAAGCATGGCTTGTCAAGCAGGTTTTTTTGTAGTCAATCACATTTTGATCGTATAGGTCTTTAGTATTAGTCGACCCACGCTCCCAAATGGTAAATGCAATTTTTGATCGTTTAGGGGGTCCATTAGTGTTAGTAGCTCTGCCTGCCTAGCATGACCGATTTATATCGCGTGATATAGCGTTTTATCACGTTTAACTGTCAAAAAGACAAAAGAATATGACAGTTGAGTGTCGATAAAATGCTATATCACGCGATATAAATCGGTCATGCTAGGCAGGCTGAGTCATATGTACCCCCTAAACGATCAAAATTGCTTGTCAATCATTTACATTGCATCGGCTTGTCAATCAGATTTTGATCGTCTAGGAGATACTATATCTATGTCTAACTAGGAGCGATGCTTGACAAGCACCACAGAATAGATAGATTACCGTGCCCAATCAAAAGTAGGCCACGCCCCCAAATGGTAAATGCAATGTAAATGATTTGACAAGCAGTTTTGATCGTTTAGGGGGTCCAGGGGGCTTACCATCAGCAAATAATAAACCGTTCAGTTCAAAAGCAGGCCTTAAACAGGACTGTTTAAGGCCAGCTTTCATACTAACCGTCCCCAGGGGCCTTACTATGAGCTCTTATAGCAGGGCTTATATTGAACTGCCTTACTTTTTCGTACTATGACCTCAACGGTTAGTATGAAAGCAGGCCTTATGCAGTTCTGTTTAAGGCCTGCTTTTGAACTGAATGTTTCATAATTGCTGATGGTAAGCCCCAGAAGACAGAGACTGAGTTATTGTGTTCTGTGGTTGGTAGCCCTAGCATTTCAACAGACAAATCTCCGAGTCTTCTTCTTCTTATATATATATACATTACTCTTCTTATGTTATATATTTTGCTTACTATTGCAATGTATATATATATACATACATTGCAATAGTAAGCAAAATCAAATATCCTCCAAAAAACAATTTTCTAGCCAGTCTGTAAGTACCTACAAGCAAACGTATATTCTAGACTACTTCTGCCCAATTAAAAAAGGTCAGAAGCATGCAGATAATAATATTTTTCGTTCCTAACGATGGCATAATTTCTAGTAATTGCAAGGCTCCTGCGAAACCACTGCATTTTACAGTATTACACCAAAATATAGCGGGCTTACTCACTAAAAAAGATTTAATAGAGATAACGATGTCGGAGTTGCAAGATTCAGGCGTAGAACCTGACGTACTGTGTTTTTCGGAGTCGTTCATTATGAAGGGTGAAGAAAAAATGCTAATCTCTCAAACTTCAAACTAGTTGCAAATTATTCAAGGAAAAAAAGACGTGGTGTTACATGTAACTTTATTCGAAAAGATTTAGCATTCAAAGAAATTAAATTAGCTGACAGGTTTTTGTTACCAGGAATATTTGAATGTTGTGTAGTCAGCATCCCTAACCACAATCTAATAATCATGTGCGTGTACACCTCACATAATAAATTTTTAACAAGATTGGAAGCAGTATTACATGAATTATTTAAAAAAAAATGGGAAATTTAAATTAGTAATAGCTGGAGATTTTAATATCAATATTTTAACGGATTCTAGAGCGTCCCAACATTTGAGGAATGTCTCTAAATATTTCAACCTTACTCTTCATATTAATACACCTACCAGAGGCCAAAACTGCATAGACAATATTTTAAGTAATATAAAATCAGCTGCTGGTGAGACACTATCTCTTTACCTTTCAGGGGGCTTACCATCAGCAAATAAGAAACAGTTTAGTTCAAAAGCAGGCCTTACACAGGACTGCTTATAGCCTGCTTTCATACTAACCGTTAAGGTCATAGTACGAAAAAGTAAGGCAGTCCAATATAAGCCCTGCTAAGAGAGCTCATAGTAAGGCCCCAGATCACGATACAGCACAAATGATATCGTTTCCTGTTAAGGAAAATAAAAACGTTAAATACTGGTTCGCCTATAGGAGAGACTATTGTATGGAAAACCTCTTGAAGTTTCGCGGTTACTTGCAGTCTTTATCATTCTCTGATGTATATAGTGAAACAAACTTAAACATAGCATTTGATAGTTTCTATGAGCTCTTTTCTACGTTGTATAAAGCTTGTTTTCCAAAATTAAAAGTAAAAATTAAGAGTACACTTTCAAAACCAAAATGGATATCTAAGGGGTTAAAAGTTTGTTCAAAAGCAAAACGATTGTTGTGATTTAAATATTACAAAGACAAAACAAGTCCAAACAAAGAATCCTATGAGTGTTATTCAAAAATGCTCAGAAAATGTATAACAATAGCTCAAAAAAACTGTAATAACAAGTATTTACAACACAGTCATAATATTTGCAGAGCGTCATGGAGACTTATCAAAGATGAAACTGAAACGGAAGTTCCGCGATCTTTTATTTCTGGTGTAAAACACGAAATTAATGAAGTCTCTGATGGAAAGGAAATCGCGGAAATATTTAATAACTATTATATAAACTTGACAGGCAATGAGTACGCATATGACTGTGATAAGAAGCGAAAAATACTATCAACAGTTGACACTGTCTCTAATTCCATGTTTCTGCAACCAGTAACGATTGAAGAGAGAGACCCTTAATATTATTCAGTCTTTAAAAAAATCTAATTCTTGTGGCTATGATGAAATATCAACTAAGGGAGTTGGCTCATGTCATTACATTTCTTATAAATTTATCTTTTGAGTACGGCTGTTTCCCTGATGCTCTTAAATATTCGATAGTAAAACCTATCCATAAAAAATTATACAGCGGAAGTAGAGAACTATCGTCCGGTTTCGCTGACATAATCAATTATGTCTAAGATATTTGAAAAAGCCATGCAAAAAAGACTGATAAACTTTCTTAAAAAAATTAATATATTAACTCCGGAGCAATATGGCTTTCAAAAGGGAAAATCTACTTCTATCGCATGCTTTCACCTAGTCCATAATGTTATTAATATATAATCCATAAGGTCTCGATGAAAAACAACGCACTGCCGTGCTCTTTCTAGATATGACCAAAGCATTTGATTTCGTAGTGCACGATGTGTTACTTTATAAACTTGAGAGATATGGAATCCGCGGAAGTTGTCTCTCCTGGATAAAATCCTACTTACACAACAGAAATCAATGCGTAGAGATTAATAGACTGGGCAACGACCATGTAGCAGTATCAGATCGCTCTACTTTTAAAGTAAGCATGTTTGGGGTACCGCAGGGCAGTCTATTAGGCCCCATTTTGTTCCTTTTATATGTTAATGATTTACCAAAAGTGACTAAAAACCAATGTATAATGTTTGCTAATGATATTTCCATTATTATTAAATCTAATAATTCCGATGACATAAATAATAATGAACGTGACATTAATCAAACCATTAATAATTTAATACAATATCTTATTACTAATAATTTGAATGTAAATTTATGTAAGTCTAATTTTATGAATTTTAATATTAAAGGACGAGCCGTGATAATGTAAATGTACAGTATAAAGACAAAACTATTCTAAGATCTGTCGGTGTTACATTCTTGGGAATAGAACTTAACGAAAGTTTAAACTTTACTACCCACGTTAAAAAAGTTTGTAGCAAATCTAATAGGTTCGTTTATGTCCTAAGGCGATTAACTAAGAAAACGACCCTTTATGTAACTTTGTCTGCTTACTATCGTCATGTCGCCTCAAATATCTCTTACGGGCTTCTCCTATGGGGCAATAGCACAGATGCAAGTAAGGTATTTATTGCTCAAAAGAAATGCATTCGAGCGATATGCAACAAAGGTCCATTTGAAACATGCAGACCACTGTTTGTAAAGTTAGGTATACTAACAGTCCCTAGTATGTACATATTAGAAATTTTTAAATTTGTTAAAAGCCAACCAGAATTATTTAAAATATCCAAGGATATATACCCTCGGAATACTAGAGACAGTCATAGACTTGTCTTGGATTTTCATCCAAGAACATCTGCATGTCGAAAGAGTTGTTACTGCATGTGTGTTAAAGATCCAAGATAAAGTGACAAGATCCCCAACCAATTTAAACTCGGACCTGTAACTCTAATGAATGATGATGAAAGCTACGTGAATGGCTAGTACAACAATGTTATTATAGCTTGAAAGATTTTCTAAATTGTTAAATTTTGCATGTAAAAGTTTTTAACTGAATAGCGGTTGAAATTATATGTAATATAATACCTATTCTTTGCAAATAAACACTTTGACTTTCTTTTTATTTTGGCAATCTAATCCTCTTCAGGGAGTAATTTTTGCCAGTGTCAAAGTGTTAAATAATTCAGTGGTATTGTTTCAGTTTACATTAGAATGCGGGTGCATCGCCTTCCAATGCTGCTTGGAGCATTTGGCATCAAATATATCGATACAGTTTACTCGGTAAGTTCTGCAGACGTAGCCACCACTACAATAAGAGTCTCAGCTTCACACAACCAACCTATTTCAATTATCCCACTATTGTTCAGTTGCGTAGACACTTGTACCACAAAACTGCACCGATTTTAAGACACAATATCCACTATAAACAATTTGCAAATAATTAAAATAGCCACTAAACTGAACTCGACGAAATGGCGCCCAAAACTCAATCTCCGAGTCATCGATTGCCATAGAGATTTACTCTATGGCAATTCGCGCATTCTAACAGACAAATCTTTGAGTCATCGATTGTTCAATATGTTACTTTCCATATGGTTAAAAGTCTATGGCAATCGGTGGCTCAGAGTTTTGTCTGTTGGAATTTATCCAATGTCAAAAACATACCAGCCACAGCACACATTTTTTTAGGTTAAAGATTATTTTGTTTGTATTGGTTCTTTCGGGAAAATATTTTAATTTAAAATGAGTAAGAAACTGAGAGACTTGAAATGGGAGTCTGTAGCTCTTGAAGGGTTTCCAGTGTCTCTCACAGACAAATTCCAAGGATTTGTCGGTCTCGAAGAGTGCACCGATTATGGATTGGATAAAGAAATGAAAAGGAATAAAAAGGTTATTATATATACAATTATTAAATTAATTAGATTATATTTTATATTATACACTTATAAGCCTTTATTTACTTCAAAGAAAACAAAATTTAAGTAGTTAACTTACAGTGCTTTTATTTAAAGTTGATTGCATAGTTTACATAGAAAATTACCCGAGCCCCGGTGCAAATGAAACTTACCTCGGATTAAAGGACCTGTTATTTGTATAACAACTTAGTATATGTGACCTCCCAGGATTGGGAATTAACATAAAAAATTGCATTGATTTATGCTTCAGGCTCTAATATTTTAATTGGTTAATTAAGAAAAGGAACATGTCACCTTTTTAGATAAAGTATAAATGTACAACAGTTTAAACATAAGTTTACATGAAGGTAAAGGGGATAAATTAGTTTTAGAAATTAATTTTTCGTGTCTCCTGGAAAATTAGCATGCCATGACATGTTCCCTTTCTTAATATTAACAGATTCATTTTAGTTACTGTTAATGATAAAGCCAAATATCAATTAAAATATGAAATAATGTCTTCCAATAATCTGTATTTCAATATTATAGGCATAAGAAAAAGTATTTTTTTCATTATAAGTGATAAAATTAAATAACTTACAATTCATGTAGCTGCAAAAATAATTGAGTTTACTGTTTCTTAAATGTAAACGCACACGACTCACTATTGTAAAGAAAGAAAATATGTTTATTTGGCACACATTACTACAACAATATCATTTTGAATAAACAAATAAATTCTATTTACAGCAAAAGCAACAGAAAAAGAGAAAGAATGAAAGCATTATAGAAGAAATCCCCAAGAAAAAACCCAAAAAAGGCAAAAGCAAACCAGTTAACGAGGCAATTAGACTTAGTAACGGTTTTCTTGTAGAATCATGTAACATCACTACTCCGTCGCTGACAAATGAAATGGACATTTTAAAACCCAAAAAACAGGAAAAGACCAACAATAAGAATAACTTAAAAGTTAAAAACGAGGAATCTAGAAAACTAAATAATCAAGTTGATAATAACAGGAAAAAGAAAACTAATCTAGGGGAAGATGTAAGTGAATCAAAATCGGAGCTAACTCCCGAAGACATGCTGACTTGGGCAGAGTTTAAACTGCAGGAGCCTATAATGAAAGCTTTAATGGAACTTGGATTTAAAAAACCAACCAAAATCCAGGAATTGACTCTACCTGCTGCTATTCATGGTGAGAAGCATAATTTAAATGTATTTTTACATGATTTTTCATTTGGTTTTTATTCTGTATACAAAATTGTGTTAATTGGCCATGGCCAGGTCAATAGGAGTAAGCCTAATCCAGATTAGTTATGTAATGGATGATATAAATAATACGAACGAAAAAAATTACGACAGTTGCTTAGCAACTAATCTGGATTAGGCGTTTCCCTATCTGTGGATTGATTTATTGTATCTGGGGGTAAGTATAATACCATTTAATTTATGGTGCAAGTAGCCCTTAATGTATCAAAAATACTAATTACCTACACTTATTTATTACCAAGGCGGCGCATGCGCCAGTTGTTTATAATATTTTTTAAATAAATTAAAATGTAGGAAATTGAATAATAAAAATTATAGCTCATATTTTTGACTTCTGAATAAAAAAATCCAAACTGGTTCTTTTATTTGCTGCATTAAAGTATTTCTATTAAGAGGATTGTCAAGCAAACGGTCTCCATACAAACAGCGATAATGTTTCCCACCCTCTAAACCTTAACCTACAGCAATGAATTTTTGGTATGTTTTTGAAATGCCTAAATACTAGGGCTGTACGTTTTGATTTTTTAAATATCTATAATAGATTTCGAAATATTGGCACTTCTGTGTTTTGTATGAAATCACTAAAATGCAAATATTTCGAAATCTATTATAGACATTTAAAAAATCAAAACGTACAGCCCTAGTATTTAGGCATTTCAAAAACCTACCAAAAATTCATTGCTGTAGGTTAAGATTTAGAGAGTGGGAAACGTTATCGCCGTTTGTATGGAGACCGCTTGCTTGACAATCCTCTTAATTTGCTACTATAGTCTGTTTCCTATTTAGTAAACAGCTTTTGACAGTTGTCATTTAATGATGTTGTCTTATTAAATCAAATTGTCACTAATAATTAGTAATTTCTTTCGTAATTTATGTGTAGAAAACCATTTGCTGTATTTTTGTATTTTATAATAGATTTTTTTAATAAAGAGTTGGGTGAAGATTGTTTACTAAATAAGACAATTAAAGATAGACAGACTATATCTAGTATAAGCAAACATAAATAGTCAGACACTGATGTTGCTAACTAAACTTAAGTAACTTTAGACTTCGAATGAATCTACTTTCCTTCAGGTCGCCGAGACATTCTAGGAGCAGCAGAGACGGGTAGTGGTAAAACATTAGCTTTTGGTCTACCCATCCTGTCAGGTATCATAAAAATGAAAGAAAAGGCCGAATTAGGTATTGATGTGTATGATCTACCTTACAAAAAAACTTCAGCCAAAAAGAAAGGGCAGCAACCTGCACCACTTAAAAGCGGTAAAAATAAAAATAAAAAAAGAACTAAAAACGAAAAGAAAAAGCCTAAACCAAAGTCTAAAGAATCATCAGAAGATGGTTATGGTACTGATGATGGCTCTGATGATACTGATGGTGATGAAAATGAAAAATCTGTTGATGTAAAAATGCAACCTGCCAAGGAAAATAATAAGAAAACTGATAAACCAAGAAAAAATGCTAAAATAAGTAATAAAAAACCAATGGATGATGATTATTTAGAAGAAATTGAAGTGCCTGTAAAACGCAGACAATCACCTGTTGATGAGGGCAATGACAGTGATGATAGTGAAATTTACACACATTTATCAGAAATGTTTGACTCTGACGATTTAGCTGCTTCAAGTGATGATGAAGCTAAACCTGGGGATTCTGAAGATGATGAAGACAAAGCATCTGTTACTGACGAAGACAAATCATCCGTTACTGATGAAGAACTTAGTGATGAAGAAGGTTCTGAAGACGCTGATAAAAGTGAAGATTCAACTGGTGAAGAGAATGATGATGAAACTGAAGATATTGATGAAAATGAACAAGGTAAGATAATTAAATAAGTCCTTGTATTATATTAAGAAATAAGTTAGATCCTAACATTGAGCACACCAAAAATAATTACTTACATTGTGGGAAGGAAATATTACTTATTTATTGCTGTTGTTTTTAATCATATTCGTGATGTTGATTTGAATTTTGCAGGCATTGGTTGTGTTAAAGTGATAGATGATGTGGAAATGCCGGGGCACATTGAAGTCAGGACCGGGAAGCCGCTCTATGCGTTGATCCTGACTCCCACGAGAGAACTGGCCCTACAGATAAGCAGGCATTTGACAGCAGTTGCTAAGTATACTGGTAAGGGATTCAGTATATTATTTAATTCATCAGCATCATCATATCAGCCGCACGACACCCACTGCTGGGTATAGGCCTCCCCAAGGATCTTCTCGACGCTCGGTCCTGCGCTGCCCGCATCCAGCGGCGCACCGCGACCTTCACCAGATCTTAGGTCCACCTTGTCGGGGGCCTACCCACGGAGCCTAGTCCGGTGTGCGGTCACCATTTCAGAACCTTTCCATCGATTCTTCTCGCTTTGTGTCCCGCCTACTGCCACTTCAGCTGAGTAAGACCTTGTCCAGAAGGGGCGAATTCGCCGCGAATTTACGCGCGATTTTGGTTACACTGCTGTCGTCGCTGGTCTTAAGCGAACAATGTATAACGAAACGCGTCTAATTCGCGTAGATCTGGACAGGGTCTAATCCTCCGAGCGATGTCGGTTACTTTAGTTCATCTATGGATAGAAGTTATTCAGCTAGGTGATTGCGTAAAGTCAATCGTATTCATTTGACAGTTTATATTGTATCATAATATATGTCATCCCATACAAATTGAAGCCGATGGAATACGATATGAACTGTCAAATGAATACGATTACCTTACGCAATTCCACCCCAGAATTAAATTAAACTAGGGCGGTCGCCTGCGAAGTCTTCTGCGTCGACAGTAATTTATCTATCCCTCGGGACCAGTTTTTTTTTCTGGAAGAAAGGTACCTTATGTTCTGTACCCCTGACAACCTGTATGCTAAACATTATGATCGGTTTACTTTTCAACTTTTAAAGACGTGAAATAAACTTTCGCATAAGGATGTTGTTATTCAATAGTGCAAAAAACATCTTAACTCTTTAGTACGTACTTAGCGAATTCAATGTAAATTATTATAAGTGGAAACTTTTTTGGCAAATGAGTTAGTATATATTAAGTTATTGCTATGTAATGTATAAGGCTGTTTGTTTCCCAATAAAAGATAAATAAATAAATAAACACAAGAATTGAGGAGCTCGGTGGCGCAGTGGTTTAAAGCCTGGCCCAACGATTGCGGAAGTTAAGCAACGTTCGCATGGGTCGGTCATGGGATGGGTGACCAAAAATTTATTATCTTGAGCTCCTCCGTGCTTCGGAAGGCACGTTAAGCCGGGACTAACGGCTGCATTTGCTGTCGTTAACACCCACCAATCCGCATTGGGCCCGCGTGGTGGGTTATGGCCCATCCTCCTTACCACCCATAAGGTAGGCCTGTGCCCCAGCAGTGGGGACATCAAAAATGGCTGATGGAGAAATACAAGAATTTGTATATTTTTTTCAATATTGTCTCAGGTATGGGTGTTTGTTTGTGGTACCGTCGTCGTTATTACTGATATCCAAAACACAAGTGTATTACATGTCAAAAATATAAAAAAAAAACATGTAAATTACTGCTATTCAGTCCCACATTCCCAATTAAATCGAATTCTTCTGAAACCAGGTATAAGAGTAGCGACGTTAGTGGGCGGCCTAGCGGCTGTGAAACAGGAGCGGGTGCTCCGCAGCGGGCCCGAGGTGGTGGTGGCGACGCCCGGCCGCCTGTGGGAGCTGATCTCACAGGGACAGCCGCATCTGCAGCAACTAGGGAGCGTCAAGTGCGTATTAGTAGATGTCCCTCCTAAACTCTATAACTTTAAAAATCGTTTGAGTATTAAGAAGATATTTGGTCGGCACAGCAGTAATTCATTAGAGTCTAATCTCGACCCTAATGAGATCTTTTCAAAGTGTCATTTAAAAAAAGTAACTTTTTGCCTATAAAGTAACTAGTTGGCGTTGGTGAAGTGAAGTGTCGAGTTTTTGGCGCCATTTTGTCGGGTTCAGTTCGGTGGCTATTTTAATTATTTGCAAATTGTTTTATAGTGGATATTGAGTCTTAAAGTTGGTGCAGTTTTGTGGTACAAGTGTCTACGCATCTGAGCAATATGTGGGATAATTGAAATAGGTGCGATCTTGGTTGTGTGAAGCTGAGACTTTTATTGTAGTGGTGGCCACCTCGGCAGAACTTACCGAGTAAACTATCGATATATTTGATGCCAAATGCTCCAAGCAGCATTGGAATGCGATGCACCCGCATTCTAATGTAAACTGAAACAATACCACTGAATTATTTAACACTAGACACTGGCAAAAATTACTCCCTGAAGAGGAGTAGATTGCCATAACAAAAATAAGAAGAAGAAGTGAAGTGTCAAAATTGGATTTGAAAATTAAACAGCCTGTGCCCCAAAAAATAGTTTTCGTACGTTTTCTACAGTTGACACTTACCTTTTTATCAACGCCATCTATGGAGCCTACAGTTTTTTGTTATTTGAAAAAGGCCTCTTAAATAATATCAATCTTATATCAAATTCAAGTACAAACTGCATAAAAGTAAAAAGATCAATTTTTACCAAAAATATTACATTATATGGTTTGTCATCAGATTCCTAGCCATAGACGAGACGGACCGCATGATCGAGCGCGGCCATTTTGAAGAGCTACACCCCTTATTAGAGCGATTGAACGCGGACGAAAGCCGACGAGGCGCGAGGCAGAACTTTGTGTTCTCTGCTACGTTGACTATGGTGCATGATCTGCCGTCACATATGAAGGGGAAGAAGGTTGGTTGATACTATAGTTGCATGCACGCATACGCGGACACATTCATATACACAATGTGTAGTTGTTAGAGTGTTTGAACGCGGACGACAGCCGTCGAGGCGCGAGGTAGAACTTTGTGTTCTCTGCTTCATTGACTATGATGCACGATATGCCCAACGAACCAAGGTTGGTTGGTGTTATAGTTGAATGTGCAAGCGCGTAAATATGTACGCATCTGCATCCATACACTCATGTTTACGAATTTGCGTAATTGTGTACCGCAGAAAATATTTTCCTCTTCACTTAGAGCACGATTTTCTGCCACACATTAAGAGAAAAAATATGTTAACTTTAGTTTAATTTTAATCAGATTTTTTTATTTATATTTAACTAGTTACATACATGCGCGCGACGGTAGAAAAGTTGATTTCTACAAACAACAGTGTTGTGCCTTATTTAGCCTAGCAGCTGCTGTGATTCTGATGGTCAGAACAGCTGCTCTGACCATCAGTCGGTGCCCTTGTAGCCTTTAATAAAATACTCTTCAATGTGAATGAATAGCTCTAACTTAAAAATAATGCACTCAGGTAACGAAGCGAGGCAAGATCATCAACAGAAGGATAGAGAAGATGACCCCTCAGCAGAAGATCAAGCGCTTAGTCACAATGATCGGCATGACCGATCCTAAGGTCGTCGACATCACTACAACCTTAGGTATCTATGCTTTGATTACACTATAATGTTGCTGATTTACAAATCGTCCACCAGTCGGCGCACTGCCACTAACTTGGCGCTAGTGTAAATGTAGATTGCAGACCTCTCAAATTATTGTTTGCTATCAATTTTTGGATGTTGGAAGCGAATTTTCCTACACATTTTGGTCTTCTTCAATCTTTAATTTGTTTACTGTCGAAATTCCATAGTGCTAATTATTATTATTATCAACCATTTTTAGACATAGGTAATTAAAAAATAACCGGGATCATAAGCCATATGGACACGTACAAAAGGTCTCAATCTACATCAACGCAAACTAGCGTAATACATTTTCTGTCATCCTGCTATTGTAGCATGGAATTAAAATCACGACGGCGAGGCCACGAGGTTCACGATCTGATGAAAAGTCTGATTTTTAAACTTCCAATGTGAAGAACTGATGTAGAATTCTACTTCACAAAAATTACTGTAGACTGAAAAAGAAACAAAGTTACCGAGCAGAATATTGAAAAATGGCATGGTAACTCTGTAAAAAAATCCTCAATAACATCATAAAAACTTATAAAAATAAATTTTTAAATCGTCTGATTTCCTAATTTTCAACGACAGTGATATGATTTTTTATACAAAAAAGATAGCTTTTTTTTATCGATCTAACACAATAACCGAGTACATTTTTAATAAATGATTCAGTATATCAGATTTCATTAAAAAAATACGAAATTTCGTCAAGTTTCTGGCGAAGCGTCAATTAAAGCTATGCAATACTCAACCTTATTCTAAAGACATAGTGAAAGAGTAAATTTCGTGAACTGCCTCGCCTTAAGACAGAAATTGTACAGTCGATGGAAAATGTTAACTTCTATGTTTTCACTTTTTGATACATATATTCACCAGGTGGGGCGGCTAGGTGGGGCAAAGTGGAATAATTCAAATGTTTTTAGCAATAAAGAAACACCTTTTCCCAGGTACCGCGGAGACTTTAACAGAAAGTCGCATCGCGTGCTCGCTCGAGCATAAAGACGCTTATCTATACTACATCATAAAGAGGCACCCGGGAAGGACTATCGTGTTTTGTAACTCCATCGGGAGTGTCAAAAGGTTAGTGATGGGTACTATGGGTAGGCCTATCCCCTTTGCCCCCACTTTGAAAAAAGTTTATTTTTCCATAATTTTTTCCCGTTACAAAAGTTAGTTAAATTCTACTATTTGGGACCAATGTACTGCTACTGTAGTACTTAGATGAAAGGAGACCAGGGGCGCTACCGCCTAACTCAAAGCTTTAGCCAGAGCGATAGCAATGCTCTGTCCGTCCTTGTCATATCATAACACGATGACAAGGACGGACAGTGCACTGACGTCATAAACCAAAGCCAGAGTCAAAGCGATAGAGTTAGGCGGTAGACCCGCAGGACCTCTATATTATTACACTGGACTGGCTGCTGTCAAACTATTTTAGTGCCTATTTAATTTCCATTTTGGCGCTGTAGGACGTAGCGTGCATACATGGTACTAAATCTAATGATGTGCTTATGTCGACGCAAATACCGATAGCCCTTTATACAACTTCAAACATCCATTCAAACTTGTCAAAAATGACAAAATTAGTAGACGCACGCCAGTGGCGTTTTAAATAGGCACAAAAAACTTTGCTGTCAAACCATACAGACAGCCAGTCCAGTTAAATAGAAAAAAATGATTTCAGGCCAATGCCCGCAGGGGATCGCTTTCAGGATGTCATACATTGATGCTTCTTTTTGGCACAAATGAAAACTTATGAAATGCAGCAATATGTCACATCCATCTGTCAAATGAGGCGATTGCTATAGATTTTGAAAATTAGATATAATAAGGAGGCCGGCTTTTTATGCTGAGATAAGCTTTTTGAATTTTTTAATCTGTAAATAATAAATTGATGTTATTATTCACTTATTAGTCTGTAGTATCTGTCAACCAAATGACAGATCAATGCCAAACCGGAAGTCAAATTGACATTTCGTTTCTTAATTTCGAAAAATGAAAAGTATTGTGGTTATATGCAGCCACGTTTTTACATTTCAGTGACTTTTCCCACCTTTGAAAATTGAATGTATATAACGGAACGTTTTTCTATTACTCGTTTTTTGCAAATCAAAAAATATTCATAATTAAGCAAGGGTCTGACATGCTTTGATAGAGCGAGATCGTCTTATTGAGATTCCTATAGGAGGAAATAGAGAAGAGTGTCATGTTTTTTCTCTATCACCGACCGGACTTTATTTCATGGTCGGGTTATTGGTACAGTTCAACTAGGTCAAACAAACAAGTGGAGTTATATCAAGAGTGCCAAAGAAATTAAAGGTTTTGTGGATTACTACCTAATTGATACCCAAAATTTATTATAAATCGTATGTGTTGTGTTTATGTCTAGCATACAAAATGGTGGGGTGTTCGATATTTGGCTGCAAAAGCAACAATCAAAGAAAATAAGCGGGTGTTACATTTCATGCGTAAGTACACTGTTTTCTATATTTTGATCACGTATTTCTTTCTCAAATCTCACAGGAACCAAGTTTCTGAGCTAAATCATTAGTTATATCATGAAATACCTGATAAATCGGAAAAATCTAAAAATTATTTCTAAAAATAACCTCGTAAACATTTGACATACAAACCGGTAAAATTGCGTACATCTACGTAATAGTAGAAGTCAGCTTAGCTTTGACGTCTACTAAAATCAGTAGGTTTATAATTCGATTTCCGGATGCCTACTATATAGAAAATTTTCCCCAAAAATTACCCCATATTTCAGGGAATTTCAAGCAATTTGATTTTTCCAGATTTCCGACGGAAGATAAAACTCGTGAAAAATGGATAGAAGCAACTGGAAAAAAGAATTGGGTGCCACACACGAATTTGTTCGAAACATTTTGAAAAAAATTGTTTCCGAAAAACAGAAAAACTAACGTTAATAAAAAACGTTCTGTATTCCAACGTTTAATAAAAATTTTACCTGTTTTAATTTAAAGTTTATCTTTTTATTCCATTAACCACACAATCTCATATCAAGTACCGGAGCGAACCCCAGCTAGTTTACTCTATGTATACGTATGTTACCGTTAAAGTACGGAATCCGTTAATCTGCAGATTAACTGGTCGAGTCAGTTAGTGTGCGAAATTATTCTTAAAGTAAACGATTTCCGTACTTTAACTTGCACATTAACGGATGCTACACCGTTAAGGGTACTTTTTCTGATCATGGCAACCCCATATTTTGACGTCATAATATATCTATCCCTTACACCCGGTCGCTCGGTAGCGCATCTACCCCTTTTAATATACTATATCTATGTAATTAAGTAACCTTCTTTCTACGTGCGCTATAATAAGACAGAACTTGATCAATGTAGCAAGTATTGTAAAGTATGTTGTAAGTATTGTAAAGTATGTATTGTAAGTATGTAAAGACGACCTGAGTGGTGCAGTGGTCAACATGCCGCCTACCACGCAAGAGGTCCCGGGTTCGATTCCCGGCCGGACAGAAATTGAAATAATGAATTTTAACTTCTGTGACGTGTCTGGGTGTCACTATGTATAATAGGATCATATTGATAGTATTGTGCGAAAAGCATCCAAGGCTTTGGGTTTTATTTTGCGTAGTTCCAAGAACTTTAAGCAAATTAAAACGCTAAAAATATTGTACTGTATGTTTGTCCGAACTATTCTGGAGTATGCATCGCAAATTTGGAACCCTCGATATAAAATTTACAAAATGCGAATTGAACGCATACAGGAAAAGTTCGTAAAACACCTATGCTATCGTGCAGGGCTATCATATGACTCATCTAAATACGATGACTTATGTAAAAAATTCCACCTGCTTCCGTTACACATGCGGCGTGATATTGCTGATATGGTCTACCTAATGAAGATCTCATCTGGTATGATTGATTGTCCTGAACTTCTTTATCAACTCTCTTTTAACGTACCCCGTAGTTCGCGGCGAGCTGCACCATTTAACTTGCCTTTTTGTAGCACTAAATACAGAAAAAATAATTTTATCTACCGGTCAATGCAGCAATATAATATTTTATCAAATAATTTTGATTTGGACGTATTTAACACCAGTATCCGTGCGGCGAAGACACTCATTAGTAAGCATTTCTTCAATGGCGATTAATTCCGTTATTTTTTGTCAGTTATTAATTTTTTGTCAAATCTTAAACTATTGTTTTTGATTCATTTATGCTAATTTAGATTAAAGCTCACATTTGATTAAGCTATACTTACGCTAACCGTGTGAATCTATTATTAGCTTTTTAAGTTTATACTTTGTAATTTAAAGATATTGTTGTGTAAGCTGATGATTCACCGAATAATAAATAAATAAATAAGTATATATTTAAAAAGTATATCAGTTGTCTAGCACCCATATTACAAGCTTTGCTTAGTTTGGGGCTAGATGGCGTTGTGTGAAATTGTCCAAGCATTTATTTATTTATTTATTATTGTCTTTTTAAGACTTAATTCAATTGTAGACAAGTTAAGCATTTTTCTATGGCGAATGCCGGTTCTCCTTTAAAAAAATATGTTTTTTTTATAGATTGGCGCAGCTGTTTACGTTACTCAAGTGCCTCCCCCTGCCGCTGCACGCAAGCATGCCGCAGAGGCAAAGGCTAAAGAATTTAGAAAGGTAAGCAGGACAATTTACAGTAATTTTGTATTTGGTCGGGTTCACGCATAAAATAGCCAAAGTTGTGTAGGTTGGTAGACTGTGGCTTTGTAGAGCTGGAGACTTCGCCGTTTGTGACTTTTTTGAACAAATTCCTGAATGGCTGAAATACGATGATTCCTCATATATCCGCCATTTTGAAAATTTTCGTAGAACAGACAAAAAATCCATATAGGTAATAGGGATGTTGACTAATGAATAAAATAACGAAATACTAATAAAAATCGTAAACATATTAAACTTTTAAAGTAGCTTGTATACCTCTTGGTTTTATATATTGCATATTATTTATTTTATGACCCTTCAAAGTTGGGTGGACAAGTCCATTTAAAAAGTATAAAATTTATTAAAATAAATGATACCTTTAATTAGTCCGTAAAATGTATAGCAAATTTGTCTAAAAAACCATTTTGATGAACACAATATTTAATATTGCTGCCGAACAAATTTTCTACGCGTTGCATACAAACTACTCAGACGTGACGTCATAATTGAGTAGCCGTTAGTATGGAGCGTTTTTGGGCGAGGCCATTTGTGTGCATTTCACACTGTGATATCTCGGGCAGTTTTCGTGCTAGCGAAATAATTCTTTTACCAATGTTTCTTTTTTTTAGATATAATTTATGTAACATAAAATAAAAAAAATTGTCATCATCCCAATTTTAAACCAAGTCATTAAAAGTAATATTTGTTTGTAGATTCCGTGACGATCCCTACGGCATGCTGGTGGCCACGGACGTGGCGGCGCGCGGCCTCGACATACCCAACGTGGACCACGTGGTGCATTATCAAGTGCCTAAGACTGCGGAGGTGAGCCAATTTGATCTTTATTCCAAAGGTCATTGGGCATATTTGACCTGCTTGATGAAAGTTCGCGTACAGAAACCAAACTAGTTTTAAATTGAAAAATTCAATCACACTTTTCAAAGTATGTATTTTTTTTTATGTACCGACAGAATAAAAATATATGTTTATATTATTTAACTTTTGTTAATAAAACAGAAGTTTTTACTTTCAGCATTGTGAAAATGTATGGTACAAGCATAATAAACGTTTGTATAGTCTTAATTTATTTATTTTATTTATCATTGAAATCGGTTAAAAGAGACCTGAAAGCCGCTGATCTGGACCCAGATATAGCGCTAAATTGTAGCGAATGGAAGAAAAGGACAGGAAGGGCCGACCCCAAGTAACTGGGATAAGGTCTGGGAAGAAGAAGAATTTATCATTGAAATGCTATGATATAATGATAAAAAATTAAACATGTCCTGCAAGAATGCGACCTATACGACTGCATAGCAGATACATTTATCTACATACCAATTAACAAGCCCTATTTCGTTTGTGTACGCTGTAGGTCAAATGTCCAAACAAAATGCCCAATGACCTTTAGGGTGTTCTTATGTTTCATGGCGGATTTTATGTTACATAGGTTAGTCAAGTTAAAGCTTTTAATAGTCAATTAGGTTGATATTTGTGTGAGTGGCAATGTTTTTAGGGTTTTCTGGGATGGCTACCAGGCTGTCCTGGGGTGGGCACAGCCCACCCGCCCCCCTTCCTACGCCAATGTCCACATCCCATACAATAATAAGGAATTTCATCGTATAGAACTACGTACATCGCAGCGGGCGCACGGCGCGCGCCACTAAGGAGGGCCTCACGATCCTGATGATGGAGCCCTCTGAAGCGTACAACTACGCCAAGATGTGTCGGACTTTGAACAAGAGTAAGTTAATTTTTTTAGTAAAAATCTTTATCTATGTTTTTTTAACGCCAGCTTAACCGCTCGCTTCACTCATCCTCGCAACTCCCAAACCGTCAATACACCGCGCTATTTAGGTACAAAATGAATCCGCGCCGACTGTCGATTGTTTTTATGTTTTCGCCAAAAAATAATTGGCTATGACAATGGAAGTTATAAGTTTTCGGTTAATTATGAAACTAGCTTGCTATTAATAAATAAATTGTATAACTAAATTTACACGCAAGAGCAGGATGAAGCTTTTCTGTCGGGCGGTAGTTTTGGACGCATATGTATCCAAGGTGTACTGACGGTCGAAATGCCTTGGATGCATTAGTATCCAAGGTGTATTGAGCGGTTAAGGGTCCATGATAGGAAAACATGGTTTGCGCGGGCCATATTTTTATAATGAAAACGTAAAGTTGTAGCCACAAAAAAAAACATAAGACAAGCTAAAGAGATTATCTAGTAGCTACAAATATTAAATTGCGTATAAGCCTCACAGATTATTGTAAAGAATCAGAATAACATCAAAAGCGCTTGTTTGCGGGTCATATTTTTGGCGTAAATAATAGCGGAAACGTATTGAATTCTACATCAAATTCAAAATACACTTTAATGTACTGTGCCGTTGCTCCAATAACTTTTTTTCAAGAAAGATAATTTGTGCTAAAGAAAATGATGAAAAAACAACGAAAAACATCAAAAATGCAGAAGTGAGGTTATTTTTCATACTCTTTACACGTAAAGAAAAAGACAGACAAATGTTTTCGCATAAGCGAGCCTTAAAGAGCTAGTTTCGATTGCACGATCTCTCTACTCATTTTTTAGGAAGATACATTTTAACTACATACCTATATTCAAATCACAGACTCCTCGCCGCGCGGGGCAATAAAGAAGAAACAATAAACGGGCATTCATTCTCTGTGCTCGCACTTTTTATTGCCTGCGGGCAGCGAGTCTTTGACTTCAGTATAACATTTTTATTTACTTTTTTCTCCCTTAGCGACCGAGCTACCAACTTTCCCCGTATCGCCACAATGCCTATCTCCGCTAAAGGAGCTAGTTTCGATCGCGCGGACTCTCGACACGTTACTGCTGAGGAAGAGACGCGCGATGCAAGCCAGCGGCTGGAAGGAGAAGGCGGCGAGGGAGATGGACATGATTATTGATGATGATGACCTGTATCCTTTACTTTTTTATGATGATGATTAAAATGTCAATCCATTTTTTATTAGCTTAACTTTGAATAGAGTCAATATAAATGATATATTGCAGGGGCCGTGCCGGCTAACGCATCGAACTTCGGAAAGTCTGCTGGGCTTCAAATTAAAACAGATAAATCGAACCCCAGTCGGGTCAAAATGGTGAATTCCAATTCATGATGTCTCAGGAACATCGATATCTTCCAGATAACTACGACAAATAGCACAATACGAAATTCCTTACATCTATTTATCTCTTTTAAGTTGAAGCTCGGCAGACCCGCCGAAGTTCGAAAAGTTAGCCGGTAGGGCCCCAGGATGATTTTTTGAACACTCGTCAAATTTTGTGGTGTTGCTTAGACCGTCAAACTGAACAACTTTGTCTATGGGACCAACTTAATCAGCGCAACAAAGTAATCGGCTGTTCCATAACTTATTTGGAAATTTTGTGATACATGTTGATAAGTACATATGAAAATCAGGGCGGGCGACTGAAGTAAATGGGCAAAGTATAGCTAACCTCGCACGCCTTATAATTTTTTTTTATAGAGACAGTTTAAAATTAAAACTAAAGAAAGAAATACTGTTTAAAACTACCGAGCTAATAAAATTTGAACGAATGCTGACTTTAAAATAATACTTAACTCGCCTACCAGACCGGTGAAGGAATTAGACCCGTCCATAGACAAGGAGTTGCGGGCCAGAAAGAGACAGCTGGAGGCGATGCTCTCCCGCCCTCTCTTCCCTAAGGGGTTCTCATTCAAGTACCCCACTTTGAATGACTCCAATGTGTTCAGTAATGTCGAAGAAAACGCTTTGCAGGTAAATATGAATCTTAATGCAGAGATTTTAAGGTCTATATTAGCAGTTTTTTTTCTTTATGATGTAAGTTGTGTCTGTTTTTTTATTTATTAATTTATTTATTATTAAAAAATAATGTAAACTTTGCAACTTATCTCGCAAAACCTAACATCAGGTTTGTCTGCGAGTACATAAATTAATCTAATTTAAGTAGGTAGGTATTATATAAATTAACAAAATTAACATTAAACATATTATACTCATACATTAAATTGGATTGTTTAAAATAGACTGTTAATTTTGTTTTGTTTTAGACTTATTACTTAATTCTTTAGTTAGTGTACTATGAAAAACTTATGAACAGTATTTAAATGAGAAATAAAATAGTTTGAATAAGCAATTCAGTTAATTTAATACATTTTTTTAACAGGTGATGAAAAACGCGATAGAATCTGGCGAATTGAAGAAAGAAAAGAGGAAAAGCAAAAACGCATCGCTATTGAAATTACAAAAAAAAAGATAATATAAGTAAAGCTTAAATGTAATATGCAAATAATAGAATTTTGAAATACATATTATTAAAACCAAATCTTAAAACTATTTTTTATTTCATTTCATATTTATCTAAATCATAACTAAGTATTATGATAAAAGTAGTATAGGTACAGTCGAGGCCAAAATAATCTGAGCATTCAAACCTACCAAAATAGCTAATCATTTGACAAACATCAACCTTATCTCAAGAGTTTAAGGTGCACTTTAATTTTTTGTCTGAGAACAATCGCAAGTGCACCTTAATGTCTTGAGATATGGTAGGTTTTTGGCAATTGATTCGCTATTTTGGTAGGTTTGAATGCTCTGATCATTTTGGCGCTACAACTTTAGTAGGGTATAAAAATTGTCACGTAACGCGGTGAGAGAAAAGGAAAGGAGAAGACTTTACCTAACTGAAAAGTGACCAAACCTTTTTTCGAATTAAGTATTAAATTACAGTTAGTCACGCCCAAGGTTATCTATTGATAATTTATTACTATATCTGGTAGGAGATTACATTTTTTTATCGATTTAACATGATAATTAACGCCAAGATTGAACATATAATTATCAATTAATAAAATACTATGTCGAGCATAGAATTTGGATAGCAAAGATTTGTTTTTAAAGACGACTGTATGTTAGTTGTCATTGATAGTAGAAAATAAAATCTATTGTTTTTGTAGTCGATTTGTTTGCTCGCAAGTGTAGCCTTATTAAAATTGCGGATTATCGTTATCATAGTATGTTGTATAATCAAAATTAATCAAAATACATAACTATGATTTAAAACACTCTTGTAAATTACTCTTGTTCTGTCTATGTAATTGAATGATATTTCATTCATTATAAACTGAATGTAGCATTATATTTCTCGATTATCTAACGATAAGATAATATATCACAAATCTATTAAAACATTATCATTCGAAACAGTTGAAAATATGAAGTGGTTACATTTGGTGATTTTAAGGTAATGATACTTTGTTTTTTTTACAACTTTTCCCGGTTTTGCTCACGAGGACGATAGATCACTGACCAGTCTGTCAGAATTTTACCCATAAACAAAACGGATAGTTTATTAAAATATGGGAACCGGGGTTAAACGTTTATGTTATTGTTTTGTAAATGTTGTTTGAATTATCTTGATCATGTGGTTTTATTGATAAGGTCTGAGTTCTACTATCTTATATCTGTCGTCACGTGATACTGCGAATGCGATGCCCTAATATAACATATTACTAATAATCTATGGATGTAACGTCTGAAATAAATCATCATCATCATCATCATCATCAGCCTATCATCGTCCACTGCTGAACATAGGCCTCTCCGAGAGCACGCCACTGAGCACGATCCGCGGCTATACTCATCCAGTTTTTGCCAGCCACCTTGCGAAGATCATCGCTCCACCTTGTCTGAGGGCGTCCCACACTACGTTTGCCGATACGCGGCCAACGTTTGTGCGGCAGACGTTTGTGTCTTTGAGTCGCCTATTCCACAGAGTCTAAAGACGAAAGTCTTCAACCAGTGCGTCCTGCCTGTCATGACATACGGAGCCGAAACGTGGACACTCACTGTAGGGCTGGCTCACAAATTTAAAGTCGCACAGCGAGCTATGGAAAGGGCTATGCTCGGAGTTTCTCTGAGAGATCGGGTCCGAAACGAGGTGATCCGACAGAGAACTAAAGTCATCGACATAGCCCACCGGATTAGCAAGCTGAAGTGGCAGTGGGCCGGCCATATTAGCCGTAGAACCGATGGCCGCTGGGGCAGACGAGTTCTTGAGTGGAGACTGAAATAAATGTTTTATTATTATTATTATAATATTGAAGACCACAAAATAAATTGTCCCTTTATTAGATTAAAATTCACAGGTATTAAACGCGTGTAAACTAAGCATAGGTGTTTAAAAAATTACATTTTCCCGACGTTTCGACCGAGTTGCATGGCCGTGGTCACAGGATGACTGGAGCTGCGGTGTCATGGAGCCCCTAGACGATCAAGCATTTCTTGTCAATCATTTACATTGCATTTACCATTTGGGGGCGTGGCCTACTTTTGATTGGGCACGGTAATCTATCTATTCTGTGGTGCTTGTCAAGCATCGCTCCTAGACGATCAAAATGTGATTGACAAGCAATGCAATGTAAATGATTGACAAGCAATTTTGATCGTTTAGGGGGTCCATTACGCCTTCTCCTGTGCGGTGGAGTCTTTGTCCACCGTCAAACAGATTTTCCAACACTAACGGTGTCCCTATTTCGTATCATAGCCGTTCTGGTAGTAAGCCGACCGCAAGCAAACAGAAGAATTGTCTCTTCATATTTGACTGATAGAAATGAAAAGGGCCTTGGATATTTTTACAGAAAATTTTAATTTCTGAGTTCACTGCCTCACTGATGTCACTGGGCATTGGTATAATGTCAAAATTGGATATTAAAATAATGGATGTGATTTATACATAGATAAAGGCAAGTTATGTAAAGAATCTATGAACACGAACATAGCCTCTACCAGGATTTGAGAGGATCTCGACACCAGTGGCCCTACCTTAAGTTGATGCAAACTGTTTACGCTACCGTAAACTATCGGATATACTGTTTACAGTCAATGCGAGTGAAAGAGAGAAAACGATAGTTAAGACGGTAACGTTAACAGTTTGCATCAACTCATGGTTGGGCCACAGTTGGATGGATAGATCACATAATGTGATTAAATCGATGCCTTCGTAGCATTGGGCAGTTCTTTGCAAATGTGAACGATCGAGTCTTTGAATTCCAGCGTTCTGTTTGTGGTGCTGGACGCAACCTTTCAAAAGTTCCCGCCTAACTTCAAGTTTGGCGCGTCCACATCTGCTTACCAAATTGAAGGTGCTTGGAATATCAGTGGTAAGTCTCCATTACATCATCTTTGGTATACTAATAGATATAAGGTAATGATACATTTGAGAAAGCAATAACGAACTTCGCAAAAAACGTATGGGATTGATGATATTAGGTTTTAGCTAACCACAGCGTTTTAAAATGTCAAATCTAGCGATTGCGAAGTTCGTTATCATTTTTACTAGTGTAACTTTGTCTAATTAGGAGTAAATTCATATCGGCCGCGCATTGAAGGGAGGATTCGCCTCAGCCGCCTGAGACCTCCTAAAATCAGTAAAGTCAGTAGGAAACATCTATCACAATTCATTCTACCACAATGTAAATGATTACTATCTCATCACCTTCACAGACAAATCTCCCAGCATATGGGACGACTACACCCACTCGTCATCGAGCCTCGTCGCCGACGGCAGCGATGGCGACGTCGCCTGCGACTCCTACAGCCACTGGCGACGGGACGTGCAGATGGCTAAGGAACTAGGGTTACATTTCTACAAGTAAGTATTCCCAGCGTATGGGACGACTACACCTACTCGTCCTCGAATCTCCTCACTGATGGCAGCGATGGCGACGTCGCCTGCGACTCCTACCACCACTGGCGATGGGACGTGCAGATGGCTAAGGAACTAGGGTTACATTTCTACAAGTAAGTTTTCCCAGCTGAAATGACTACAGAAACTCGTCCTCGAATCTCCTCACAGATGGCAGCAATGGCGACGTAGACTGTATCCACTCGTCCTCGAGTCTGCAGCAATGGCGACATCGCCTGCGACTTCTACAGGAGCTGGGGCTACACTTCTACAAGTTAGTATTCATAGCTAAGACGTCGCCTGCGACTCCTACAGCCACTGGCGACAGGACGTGCAGATGGCTAAGGAACTAGGGTTACATTTCTACAAGTAAGTATTCCCAGCGTATGGGACGACTACACCTACTCGTCTTTGAATCTCCGCACTGATGGCAGCGATGGCGACGTTGCCTACGACTCCTACCACCACTGGCGACGGGACGTGCAAATGGCTAAAGAACTAGTGTTACACTTTTACAAGTAAGTATTCTCATCTGAGAAGACTACACCTACTCGTCCTCGAATCTCTTCACTGATGGCAGCAATGGCGACGTTACCTGTGACTTCTATCGCCACTGACCTGCAGATGGCTAAGAAACTGAGGCTACACTTCTACAAGTAAATAATAATCCTCGCATACTATTGGATCATAATAACAGCGTACAAAAAATTTGTTAGTACGCTGTAGTAGAAGTTACGCTAATCGCTCGCTTTTCAACAACTTATTAATTTAACAGGGAAAGTGGTGTCACCTTTGTCACATTTGGATGCTAGCTTTCTTTAGACAGACTACGAGCAAGCATTAGTATAATAAAGACCTAAAGCAAACATGCTTAAGGTCTAAAATACTTTTCGCTGCAGGTTCTCCATATCGTGGGCACGCCTCCTCCCCAGCGGGCTGGCCAATGAGATCAGCGCGGACGGCAGGAAGTACTACAACGAGCTCATCAACGAGCTGATCAACAATGGAGTTGAACCGGTGGTCACTTTGTACCACATGGACCTGCCGACGAGGCTGCAGAACCTCGGTGGGTGGAAGTAACACTATACAATAACTATTTGAGCTCAATTCATGAAATCAATACAAGGTAATATTATTTTCCAACACAGTTGCTCGTAAAGTGAGCCCTAATACATCGCTTTTAGGGCCATAAACCGAGCTATAACAAACGCGTGCAATAATATATAAAACACTAGTACGTTATAGAATTAACCCTACAAAGTTAAATTAGTACCTTACTGCAAGTTCTATGCGAGTAAACAGAGCATTCCCAATTTAGCCGGGTAATACAGTTATTTTTTTAGTAACATCAAAGCGGTTTTATGCTGCTGAAAATTCATATACATTTTTGGAATAAATAAATGTGTAAGTCCTTAATTAAGTCAAAATATTTATTATTATCAAATTATTTATAACAATATTTTGTTATAAAATAATAAAATATTTGCATTTTATCACTTAAAATTATAATTTGTTCGCATTCTTGCGTTGGGCGTGTGAAAAAACAAAAAAAATCCGCGCGCCTTTTCCCATAATTATCTTATTTTGTTTTTGTCGTATTTGTTGCGTGGTAAATTACTTTGTTTTTTCCTCGCAAATGTGTTGAAAAACGTCGTATGAAACTCGTGAGCTCTTGCTTATTGCACACTCGGCCGAGTTACGCCCTCGCCTGCGGCTCGGGCTGCAACCCACAGCCTTGTGTGCAATGAGCAACCTAAGCTAACTTGTCTCATAATGTAATGCCATACCTTCCCAGGTGGTTGGGCCAACCCCTTAATCGCTGATTGGTTCACCGCCTACGCTCGCGTTGCCTTCTCCCTATTTGGCGACCGCGTCAAAACCTGGATCACGATCAACGACCCCCTGTCCACCTGCGACGGGGGCTACTCCGGGCGCTTCGCCCCCGCGGTCCGCAGCCCTAACGTCGGCTCGTATCTGTGCAGTAAACATGTGCTGGTGGCGCATGCGAGGGTCTGGAGGATGTACGATAGGGAATTTAGGCCGAGGTATGGAGGTAAGGGTTAAAACTAAGTTATTTATGTGCTCTAAACGCTGTCTAAATACTGGCATATAATTTCAATTTTGGCTCAGTTTTATTTGGTTCTCTTTTGACCGTACGCTTTGTAGGGAACTATCGTTCTAGGTTGTTATTATTCTTACGTTGAAACTTTCAACCTTAGAATAATAACAACCTGATAAGGTTGAAAGTTTCAACGTTAGATTAATAACAACCTAGAACGATACTTTCCTATAAAGCGTACTGTCAAAAGTGAATCAAATAAAACTGAGCCAAAATGGCTCAGTTTTCAGATAGTTATTTTTCATCCTCCTCCTTCCTACCTTTAGGGGATTATTATTATTTGAGTGTTAGGGGCTATGCAGCTCAAGATGAGGCTGTAGTCACTGCGACCTAAAAGATCTATTGTAACTCGCCACCTAATTATAGTAACTCTTTGAGCCCAGCGGCTTCCAGGAAGTCTAGTATCTTCCTGGTTTTAAGAGTTTTTATTTCCTCCGGGTCGATAACGTGTCGTCCCAGATGGATACTACGCTTGTGGATTAGAGGTCCACAATCACATAAGAGGTGCTTGGGCGTTTCCTGCTCCTCATTACAATATCTGCAGATGTCAGTATCACTCAATTTCATATGAAATAGGTGTCTGTTTAATTTGCAGTGTCCAGTTAAGGTTCTAACAGTCGCGCTGACGTTCAATCTACTGAGTTGTATAAGCTCATTCGTCCGTCTTTGCGAGTAGCCTTCTACCTCATCATTGATAAACATCTTAATTGGCGACCTCATGTAGAATACATATGTAACAAATTAAGATCACTTCGTGCTAAATTTTCTGTACTTAAATTTAAATTACCATACAATATACTAAGAATGTTGTACTTATCATTAGGTGAATCAATAGTAGGTTATGGACTCAGTAGCTATGGTCGAACATATAAAACTAACATTGACTTAATATACAAACTTCAACTAAGTATACTTAAAAGTATCATTCCAAAATATATTAGAAAAAAATATAAAGAAGACGAAATAGGGTTGTTGAAGTACTGCAGAATTATGTCAGCTCACAATAAAATCAACTATCAAATAGTACTTGAGGAATACCATCACATTGAGTCCCTAACTGCTAAAGTTAGGCATAGTAAACTGCGCAAACTAAACAGTACACCAATGTTTGTTCTACCTAAATATAATAATGAATATGGTAAAAGGACGTGGAAATATACGCTACCCAATATATTAAACAGGCTTCCGCACACATTGCAAAATAGCATCTTAAAGAACTACAAAACGTGTAAACACTTATTAAAAAAATATTATATATTGGGATCGAGTGAGTGACATTATAATGCTGTATTGCGACTCATTCGCGCAAGTATAAACCTTTAATAGGTTTAGAGCGCGTCTAGTTTTTAACTTTTATAATTGTAATATTATGAACAAATAAATAAATAAAAATAAATAAATACCAAGGCTTTGGAGTGTCTCAGTCCTGGCTGTTTTAGCCAGAATTTCCTCGACTCGTCCAAGAGATTGTCTTTAAGGAGTTGCATAGCCTGGTTTTTTGAGATCCCGCAGAAAGGTTACCTTTAGGGGATTAGTTACTACTTTATTGGATTTTAGTTACGATTAGGTAATTTATGAAGGACATAAATCTGAAAACACACATCTTCCAGTGGTGGATAACGGGAAAAGTCCTAATTGTTTATATTTTTTTTAATTATAGGTAAAATATCAATAGTAAACCAGGTAATATGGTTTGAAGAATATAATCGAGCAAATGCAGATCTTGCAGAGCTTTTAATGGAACACAGTGTAAGTCTTAATTTTATTTCATTTATTCATCTAATTGCATACATAATAATTATGTACCTTTTGCTATAGAGGAGCGGTGCCGCCTAATACAGGTATTATTAATACCTACTTGGTTGGTTCCAGCCTCAGAATATTGCCTGTACTCATTTTGTAAGAAATAAACATTTTTTTTTAATTTCATACTATTAAATTAAACGGATGAGGCAAACATCTTGAAATCGGTGGGGATTGCGCAGAACGCGTATTTGTGTATGCGTAGCGGTGAGGGGCGCGGGCGGCGGGAGAGGGGCGCGCGCTATTGGTCGCTCGCGAGTGCACATGCGCGAACTTATCCCCACTCCGTCGAAAGAGCGTTAAGATGTTTGCCTCGTATTGATAATAACTATTATTTCAAGATTGAACGAGCAAGACAGATGTTTCTTTCACTTTCACTTCGATATCGAAAGATGTAGGTACTATCGACAAAACATCCGCATTACCACTAAGGTTAAAATTTGACTGCACGCAGCGCCGCCCGCCGTCGTCACTCACATACATTAGTGGCCTTACCATGAGTTGATGCAAACTGTTTTCGCTACCGTTGGAATCCTTACCAATTTTTTTTAAATAGCGCCATCTAGCCCCAAACTAAGCAATGCTTGTAATATGGGTGCTAGACAACTGATACACTTTTTAAATATGTATATATATACTTATTATACATAGTAACACCCAAACCCGTCACCGAAATTAAAATTCATATTTCAATTTCTGCCCGGCCGGGAATCGAACCCGGGACCTCTTGCGTGGTAGACGGCATGTTGACCACTGCACTACTCAGGTCGTCAAATTTAAATATTATAAATATAAAAATATTATAAATGCGAAAGTCAGTTTGTTTGTTTCATTGTTACGCTTTTACGTCCCTAATTTTTTTAACACGTTTTCAGGGGTACAGAGAAGGACATATGGTACCATTCATCCCGAAAAAAGTACTGTTCCTAGCAGATAAGTCGCAGGCGACCGCTAGTATATTATATTTTGGAAGATCGAGAGTTCAGTTTCAATGTTAGAACAGAGACTAATAATATCTAAATAAAAAAAAATGTATAGTAATTTATCCTAAAAAAAGTATTTGATCCAGGTAGGTCGGTTCTCCCACCCAATCTACTCAAAGGAGGGGGGTTGGCCGCCATCTTTGGAGAAGTTCATAGCAGAGAACAGCAAGAAGGAGGGACACGTCAAATCCAGGCTGCCAGCCTTCACCAGAGAAGATATTGAACTTATCAGAGGTAGTTACTATTTTTGCGAACGGAACTTGACAGCCTGATCGTACTCAATCCCATTTGTTAAGCAACGCTCGGTCCGGTCAGGTGTCGGATGGGTGACCGTTAAAGTGGCATTACAAAAGTGCTTCCGTGCTTCGGAGCGCACGTTAAACCGTGTCGGTCCCGACTGTTGTCATCGGACAACAGTCGTTAAGCCAAGTTAGAGGCCTTACAGGCGGCTTGATAAACTCTAACACGAGGTGGCCACTAATTCTTACTCGATAAGAAGAAAGAAGCCTGCGCTAAGCTAAATAAAAGTAGCCTTGACTCTCTGACATCGCTTCCTATAGGGTTGCCAGATCGCCTAGACTAGACAAAAAAATAAAATAAATAAATAATAAAGATAAAATATGTTCGGTATTGATTTTTTTTGTTACAATTTGACGAAAACTTATAGGGGAACCTTTAAATTTTGACCAGATCAAACAAAGAAAGCTGAGCACGCAGGTTGGGGCCGTGCGTGGGTCTGGAGCGGGGCGGAGAGCTCTCCTTTCCCCGCCCGCAAGTCTTACTTACTACCCGCCAAAATAACTCACAGCTTTTGCTCTGTAAATTTTCACGTGAGTGAGATATTTAATCGTGTATTTTGAAAAAACGGACTTTCTATTGTCCGGTTTTCTAAAATTTTCTAGACCGGACAGCCGATCAAAAAACCGTACTGTCCGGTCTATAACCGGACATCTGGCAACCCTACCTATAGCCTTAACTGCATAATTCATACTTACTAATACTTCTGTTTACACAGTTAATAAATAAGAACAAAGCATAACAAACTAAGCATGTGAGCTAACTACATTATAGTTCGCGTAAAATAACTTGAACCTAACCATAGACAACGCAATGAGCCTTGCGCACTAAACAGTTTTGTTTCTAAAATTGCTACTGCGCAAGTCGCTAAAATATGGGTCAATAGTAAGCGTAGAGTTCAAACGCATAGAAAGTTGGCCATTTGAGTAGGGAAGAAGTTATTTTGTACCAACTATACCAAACAAACGCCTTGCGCTCTAACTGGGCGGTAGCGTGACGTCATCTCTCTTCCACGGTAGTCGTACTTCGCACTGGCCGCCTTCTTCTTATCGAATGAGGAATAGTGGCCACCTCTGGTGTTAGAGTTTATCAAGCCGCTTGTAAGGCCTCTAACTTGGCTTACCGACTATTATCAGATGACAACAGCCGGGACCGACGGTTTAACGTACCCTCCGAAGCACGGAGGCGCTCAGTTCTAATGCCACTTAACGGTCACCCATCCGGCACCTGGCCGGACTGAGCGTTGCTTAACAAACGTGATCGAGTACGATCAGTCTGTCAAGTTCCGCCATGAGCGCTTCTCTGGCCGCCGACTCGCTTTATACCTCTAACTTCCATTGGGTTTTCACGTTCCCTCCTAGCGATACCGAGTGCGTCTATTTCAAAGTAACGTTTCACCATGTCTTGTAATTCAACCTCGGGTGTGATGAGCTCCGTCTTATGAACGAGAGTCTAGCTAGCTAGTTAATTTTGTAAAAGCCACAATGATCTTCTAATAGGGAATATGCATTATTTTTTTTGTATCAGAATCAAAAGTATAATGCGTGAGAAAATCAACTGTAATATTAAAACATTCCTCTTGCGTTTTTTTCTCGTGATATAGTTACTGATTTCATCGTGTGATAAAGTAAATAAATAATAAATAAAATAAATAAAAATGTTTATTTCCAATAAGTTTACAAAGCTTATATAACTTAACTAACCCCCACACTAGGCTATGCCTGTCCTATGGGGGAAGTATACGATTTATACACAGTATGATTTTGAAGCCAAAGACAAACAAATTTAAACAATTATACTAAGCTAAAATAATAGTTTTTTTATTTTATTTTTCTGTTCCATCATGTTTTTATACGTGTCCGCAGCGTTTAAGCTCAAATTTATCAAAATCGGTGACTTATGCATATTTTCTATTGCGGGAATTTCTTACAAAATGTTTACTATTTTTTTCTCAGGAACGTTTGACTTCTACGCTCTAAGTCAGTTCATGAGCGCAGTAGTTCAAGCGGCGACGCCGGGCGAAGCACGTGGTATCTCTAATAAGTATGTGAGCGAAGGAACTTGGCCGTTGGCGGGTTCTATGGAGTTTGGGGCTGAACTACACTATAGGGACGACTGGGGCCACACGTCCGTGCCGTGGATAAAGGTATGAACAATGAACATAATACAGCCAAAATTACAAATAGTTAAACATAGTTTTTTTAGTTAAACGTTAATGTTTTTAAATCCAGACTGAGGTCCTATCTACTGGAGAAAAATTTCTATAGTATAGAAGATTATGTCAACTCAGTTTTTTAATTTTGTATACAATTTGCCCTGTAGCCAATGTATAATAATAATAATTTAGTTGAATTCAATGTTTAATGATGAGAATATTTTATTTTTTATTATTTTATTATTTGTTGTGATATAAGTAAGTAATTTGTTATTTTATGTAAGTAGGTACCTAAATTTCCGACACAATGTATTATTGTTTTAATGGAATAAATAACTTATGAACTTATTTTGTATGATAGATATAACAACAAGTGTAGACAACAAAACTGGCAAACAACATCGGTGTAAATAGAAAAGATTTTTAAAATGTCACAAAAGATGTTAAACTTTTATGCTGCAACTTTTTTGACGTTTAAGAACGTTGACGTTGAAGAGACGTTCTATACCATAGATATAGTATATTAAAAGGGGTAGATGCGCTACCGAGCGACCGGGTGTAAGGGATAGATATATTATGACGTCAAAATATGGGGTTGCCATGATCAGAAAAAGTACCCTTAACGGGGTAGCATCCGTTAATGTGCAGATTACTGGTTAAAGCACGGAAATCGTCTACTTTAAGAAAAATTTCGGTACTATTATGTATTCTGTGCTTTAAGAGGATTGTCAACCACGTGGTCTCCATACAAACGGCGATAACGTTTCCCACCCTCTAAACCTTAACCTACAGCAATGAATTTTTGGTATGTTTTTGAAATGCCTAAAAACTAGGGCTGTACGTTTTGATTTTTAAAATATTCATTGTAGATTTGAAAATATTGGCACTTCTGTGTTTTGTATGAAATCACTAAAATGCAAATATTTCGAAATCTATTATAAATATTTAAAAAATCAAAACGTACAGCCCTAGTATTTAGGCATTTCAAAAAAATACCAAAAATTAATTACTGTAGGTTAAGGTTTAGAGGGTGGGAAACGTTATCGCCGTTTGTATGGAGACCACGTGGTTGACAATCCTCTTAACTGACTCGACCAGTTAATCTGCAGATTAACGGATTCCGTACTTTAACGGTAACATACGTATACATAGAATAGAAATGGAAATAAACTTTATTCGCAGTAATTGTGGTACAGCAGAGATATTAATAAAATGTTTAGACGATTCGCCATTTCCAGCATGCAAAAACTCAGTATAATTATAAATGGTATCTGTCTAGGCCCGCCGTTGCCCAGAGGCAACGGTCGCGAGGTCCGTACCTTGTCAAGCACCGCCGTTGCCTGGGGGACTCAGAGGTGACTCAGAGATCGCACGCCTTATTGTCTATTCAATTCTAAACCCTATTTCATAGACAATAAGGCGTGCGATCTCTGAGTCACCTCTGAGTCCCCCAGGCAACGGCGGTGCTTGACAAGGTACGGACCTCGCGACCGTTGCCTCTGGGCAACGGCGGGCCTAGACTGGTTAAGAAAAATAAAAACACGTCTTCCCTGCTCATCGAACTAAAGTTAAATAACAATCGTCATTGCAGTCGGGACGAGAGTACACACAACTGCCCTGCTAAAAAAAGAGAGATATAGTAAACTAGCTGGGGTTCGCTCAGGTAGTTGATATTGAGATTGTGTGGTTAATGGAATAAAAAGATAAACTTTAAATTAAAACAGGTAAAGTCTTTATTAAACGTTGGAATACAGAACTTTTTTTATTAACGTTAGTTTTTCTGTTTTTCGGAAACAATTTTTTTCAAAATGTTTTGAACAAATTCGTGTGTGGCACCCAATTCTTTTTTCCATTTGCTTCTATCCATTTTTCACGAGTTTTATCTTCCGTCGGAAATCTGGAAAAATGAAATCGCTAGAAATTCCCTGAAATATGGGGTAATTTTTGGGGAAAATTTTCTATATAGTAGGCATCCGGAAATCGAATTATAAACCTACTGATTTTAGTGGACGTCAAAGCTAAGCTGACTTCTACTATTACGTAGATGTACGCAATTTTACCGGTTTGCATGTCAAATGTTTACGAGGTTATTTTTAGATTTTTCCTATTTATCAGGTTTTTCATGATATAACTAATGATTTAGCTCAGAAACTTGGTTCCTGTGAGATTTGAGAAAGAAATACGTGATCAAAATATAGAAAACAGTGTACTCACGCATGAAATGTAACGCCCGCTTCTTTCCTTTGATTGTTGCTTTTGCAGCCAAATATCGAACATCCCACCATTTTGAATGCTAGACACAAACACTACACATTCGATTTATAATAAATCTTCAATATTAATTAGGGAGTTATCCACAAAAACTTTAATTTCTCTGGCACTTTTGGTATAACCCCACTTGTTTGTTTTGCTTAGTTGATCTCTGCCTATAACCCGACCATGAAAAAAAGTCCGGTCGGTGATAGAGAAAAAACATGACACTCTTCTCTATTTCCTCCTATAGGAATCTTAATAAGACGATCTCGCTCTATCAAAGCATGTCAGACCCTTGTTCTATACAGATTATGGTCACTATTATGCAACCAGTGTGCAGTTGCTTTGTGCTGCATAACCAAATGCCAGCATTTTAGCCCCGCCCACTTGGTTCTAATTTTTGCGTGGTGGTGCTATTTTTTGAGCAGAATGTTTGTTCCATAGATTTTAGTTCTCTTTAGTCATACACATAAGCTAATTTAATGTGTTTTATACCATTGCCAGGTCAATCCGAAAGGCTTTCGTAACTGCCTGGTGTGGCTGAAGGATCGCTACGGGGACATCCAATACTTGGTGATGGAACACGGATATCCCGATCGAGGTGGTGACTTGAACGATAGGGCCCGGGTCAACTTCTACAAGGAACATTTAACACAGGTAGGTAGTGTAGATACACTTGGTTTAGAACATTGCTTTATTCGATTTTGAACTCAACATCCAATGTACTAAGATTTAAAATCGATTGGAAAATAATAAACAGCATCACGCTGCCGTCCCACTTCTGATGTATTCTTCGAACCTAAAATAAAACTTAACATTCAACACATTTAAGAGGACTTATTCTGCAAACTACCGCTGTCATTAAAAAAAAACAGTGCTAAATAAAGACGAAATGTGAATTGTTTTTTTCTGGTGAACTCCAAAGAAGCTTTGTGGTATTTTTTATCGCTTAAACAATATTTTCTAGCCTGTCGTTTAGTTAAATGAAGTTTTTTTCTTTAAATTAGCCAATTGCAAAAAAACTCCATTGTGTTGTGGGTTATATTTTTACGAAAAAATACCTAGTTGTAAACATTTTATTACAATACATTTCGTCATTGTTTTAGTTATGGTTTGCTATCAAGAAGGATAAAGTGGACGTCATTGGGTATGCTACGTCTCTCATGGATGGCTTTGATTGGACGCATGGATACACGTAAGAAACGCGATATGATTAGCGATTATAATAATAATAATAATAAAATAATAAGAAGTTTATTTCTCCTCACAAAAAAATAATACAATTACTAAAAGACATTATAGCAGACTTGTATTTGAAGAGCTGGTGTCTGTAATGGGAATAACCTGTTTTACAAATCACCAGGTCCCCACCCCATGGGTACATTCAAATTACATCTTTTATACTAATAAATAGTGTGAGCTGGAAGCCTAGAAAGTGTGTGTGTGTGTGTAAGTTAGATTGATCACGTTTAACTGTCAAAAGACAAGGGATTTTGACAGTTGAGTGTCGATAAAGAGCTATGAATCACTCGATATACATCGTGTTTGGGTGGTCAGTGGTCATGCTAGGGCTAGGCACGCACAGCCATATTGTTCTAATTATAATGTTCTGGTTAATCAGCTGAGCAATCCTTCGAGCGATGTCGGTTACTTTAGTTCTCTTGCGGATCTTTTCGTTTCTGATTCGATCACGCAGGGAAACGCCGAGCATGGCTCTCTCCATTGCACGCTGGGTGACCTTGAGCCTCCTTATGAGACCCATAGTTAGCGACCACGTTTCACTGCCGTAAGTCATCACTGGCAACACACTAATAAGTGACTCAAACATTCAATAATATGATACTGTGCTGTTGTATTGTAAGTAATTATATTATTTCAGAGCCAAATATGGTCTGTACGCAGTCAACTTTTCGGATCCGCTGCGCACACGCACGGCCCGAAGTGCAGCACATTTCTACTCGTCAGTCATCAAGAACCACGCCCTAGGCACGCCGGAAGACCACGGCTCATACTTAGTTGTATGGGTTATTTTAACTGTTTTATTGATCACAGTTGTACTATGTGCTATGTTTGTTAAGTATTACAAGGAAGTTAAGAGTTATAAAGGAAAGAGACAGTACGAAAATGTGGGGTTGTCTGATATATCTCTGTTCCCTGCACGGTCATAGAATAATAGGGTATTCATAATCCAATATCTAATAATTAATACCGTTATTTGTAACATTTGATATTTTTATATAGCTGCTGGCTGGCTGACAATATTTGTAGGTATAATTTTATTAAACTGTTTTTCTTTATTTATCTTTGAATATTAAAATTATCTTTGTAGCACATAAGCACAAAGTTTATAACTTCCTTACGTTATATTTTAACAATAGAACTTCCATGCTAGAGATAGTTGAGTAGTATCACCCAAAAAATATCATTAAATATGTTTTTTTTACCTTTTGCTATATCTATTTAATGGTACAACAATGTACCTTATTGTTCTGGTTATATTCAACATTGTTTTTCTTATTTTGATTAAATTATTATGTATGACCCGCTCAATATTTATCACATAGAGTCTGGCCAACGAAATATGAGATTGAAATGGCGGCGCCACTGTCCCTGTTAAATTAACGTTTAGAGGTTAAATCATTAGAAACTGAACCTTAAAATAAGGCGCAAAATTAGTTCCATTTCCAACCGAGTCTCATTTTCGTTGACCCAACACTACTATTCAAGATCAAGTGTGTTATAAAATTTTAAATCCTTGTTAACATAGGTTACGAGAACTGTCAACTCCATTTGATTTTAAACCTTAATGTCATGGATGGTAAGTTTAAAGTGAATTTAAATTATATATTGGTAACTCAGTGTGCTGCTTGCTGTGTACACCTTATGTGTATACCTTCTCTTATCATATTATTATAAGAGTCACGAAATTTTACCGGGAATCGAACCCGGAACTTCAGAAAAAATGGCATCTTTATAATAAATTAACGACCCAGACCGAAAGTGGCGCCGCGTTGAATTTTAATTAATATTGTAATAAAAAAATACATGCGTAACGTAAGTCACCGATTTTGATAAATTTGAGTTTGATCGCTGCGGACACGTATAAAAACACGATGTAACTAAAAAAAAATGAATTATTTTATTTTTCAACACACTTGCTCGTAAAGTGAGCCCTAATACAATCGCTTTTAGGGCCATAAACCGAGCTATAACAAACGCGTGCAATAATATATAAAACACTAGTTCGTAATAGAATTAACCCTACAATGTTAAATTAGTACCTTACTGCAAGTTCTATGCTAGTAAACAGAGCATTCCCAATTTAGCCGGGTAATACAGTAATTTTTTTTCGACAACAAATAGGTTTTATGCTGCTGAAAATTCATATACATTTTTGGAATAAATAAATGTGCAAGTCCTTAATTAAATCAAATAAATATATATTATTATCAAATTATTCGTAATTCACAATATTTTGTTATAAAATATTAAAATATTTGCATTTTGTCACTTAAAATTATCATTTTGAAGTATTAGTAGTAGGCTGTATGCTCCTCACCCCTTTGTTCGCAAAATATTCTTGCATTGGGCGTGTGAAAAAGTGACGCCTGATTCAATCAAATACATTTTCCCATAATTATCATATTTTGTTTTTGCCATATTTGTTGCTGTGTGATAAATTACTTTGTTTTTTCCTCGCAAATGTGTTGAAAAACGTCGTATGAAACTCGTGAGCTCTTGCTTATTGCACACTCGGCTGAGTTACGCCCTCGCCTGCGGCTCGGGCTGCAACCCACAGCCTTGTGTGCAATGAGCAACTTAAGCTAACTTGTCTCATAATGTACTATTATCACACAGGTGAAAATAACATTTTTTTTTCATTTTCGGATATAATGCACTTAGCAGTCTGATAGAATATCGAATAAGAAGTAATATTTTGTATGACACATATGTAGGTATGGGAGATATTTGAAAATTCTTGGCTAACTCCATAATAATGCTCATGAAACGTGACATAAGTGACGTCACAAATGTTGACCGTTTTGTATAGAGCGTTTTCGGCGTGTCCTACATCTTGGCATGGACCACTTTGAAAATCGCAATTCTGACTACATGGAAAATTTCTCCCCAATTAGTCCCAACTAGTCCTACTTTTTCGGAATTAGTCCCAAAAAGGACTGAAAGATATAAGCGATTTAAATGGTCCATGCCAAAGCAAACCTTCATTTTGGCAGGGACAGGCTATATCTAGTGAACCTAAACACCTAGCCAGGATCTGATTATTCAAAAAAAATCTCCCTTTTTTTATGGATCCCGCAATGCCAAGAATCAAATCGAAATGAAGCGCCGTTCAAAAAATATAAAGGAATGATTTGGTCCCTGCCAAAATCAACCTACATCTTGGCGAGGACTTTTGAACCAGGTCACCTAGAGAAAATCTGATTATTGGAAACGATTCGTGTAAATTAGTCCCAATTAGTCCCAAAGTCACAAAATTAGTCCCCCTTTAGTTTAGGAGAAATTCCGTTTTTTATATAAGTACAGTCATGTACAAAAGCGTACAGTAAAAAATAATTACATAAAACTATTCCGTTCCGTAATGCGCAGTGTTCCGATTGTAAAACATTAAGCACGAACTTTCGTAGATTGAGGAATGCACAAACAGTATCTGTGAACATAAGTTTTACAATCGGAACACTGCGCATTGCGGAACGGAATAAAGTTTTAGGCCCATATTACACTATCATGTATATATCATCCGAGATATATGTTTAGGTACTATCTTCGTCGGAGATAGCATCCGATAAATAATATATGATAGTGTAATGTTGGATATTAAGGATCCTAACAAGGCGGACCACGCGAGTGGGAGTAAAAGACGATATTTAAATTAAACTTTTATAATATTGAGAGGCGCGTTTACAAGTTGGGTGCGCGGTGACGACTGCACGGCACCCTGTTACACAATACAAAATTGGTTCGGTAATATGAACCTTAAGGAACATACTGTGTCCCTACACCATTCCCCTCCTAAGAGGAAAAAAAAATATATATTAATTATAAAAATAAAGGTAAAACACAAAAAAATATTAAAATATCTATCCTTAAAATAACTTTTAGAAAGACACGAAAAAATTCACAATAAAACAAAAGTCGCGTCATAGCGAAAAAAATAAAATAAAAAATAACACAAGTCTTAAAGAAATACATTAAAATTTAGGGTAAAGAAATACAATAACATTATCGATTGTAATAGTGTAGCACGTCAGTCATCATTAGAAATGTTGGTTAAGTAGGTATAATGAATGTGAAAGAACAGAGGCTCCTTGTTAAAATGTTATGGGAACGGAAGCCTAAAGTATAATAAATTTTGTACCAGACCCAACTTGAACTTACTGTAAACATCCTGAGTGGATTCAGTCACAAAAAACAATAGTTCACTTTAGACACAATAAAAATGTTGTTTTGTTACGAGTTATGACACACTTGAAAGGGTCTAGACGAGATTTGAAGTTCACTTATGTTCAAAGTTGTAAAACTTACAATATTATACTGAGTGCTTTTTTTTGACTCTGAATTTATTGGGGAAGTGACCAATTAGAAAAAAAAGGTACAACAGAGTATTATTTTAAGAATGCACAATGTGCTGGCAAACAAAGAAAAGAAGTAAGTAGTGTGTACTAACGTACGTAACGTTAATAAAAATAACAGCAAAGCAAACATCTACGATTACTTTTGTAAAAATAAATTGATAACATTCTAAATAGGTTATTATAATCAAAGTATATCAATCTAATATAATAAAAACTACAAAGAAAAATAACAAGTTCTCTAATATCTAGATATAAAGTATAAAATGAAAAAAATATAAAAAGTATAACTATAAGTTTAGATGACTGCAATATTTTACTTATCGCAATTATATTGGTCGATTTCTACCAGTCAACATATGACGTATGTTTAATGTTATATTTTTATAAAATTAATTGTTTTTCCGACATTACATCAGAACAAAAACAAAATTATTTTAGTTGTAACGCAATTACATACAAATGTTAAATTCAAATGATATAAATATGTACAATATGTAATGATATGTAAACTAAATGAAATTACAATGTAAAGTTAACTTACTTACTAATTACATAGTTTCTATAGCGCAAAAATTTCAAAAGCAAAACAAAATCTTCTTACATATAAAAAATAACCTAATTAGGTAATAATTAACTATAATAAAGATTTAACTAAAACGTACTGGCGGTCGGGTTATACGACCGTAGCGTGTGGTATGGTTCTCACATGAGTTATTGTTCATGGGCATGATTCGTTTGTCCTGTACCTCATTACTATTTGAAATCTCATTTTTCTTGAAAACATCATTATCTTGCTCTATTAGTATGTAGGCTGGCTTCAATCTGTCTATTGAAATGCGAGCCTCGCGGTTAGGTAATTGAATTAAAAATACTTTTGAATTTCGCTCTAATACTTTATATGGACCATCGTATGGCGGTTTCAACGATTTGTGAACCGCATCGTCTCTAACAAAAACATATTGACATGATTTTAAATCTTTATTTACGAAGAATTTCTTCGAATTTCGTGATGACTCGTTAGATGGTGTAAAGTTACGTAAATTTTCTTGAATTTTGTAAATTAAACTAGATGGGTCACTGGAGTCATTTTCCTTAGATCTTTCATAGAACTCTCCGGGTAAACGAAGTGTTCGTCCAAAGGTTAATTCTGCGGCGCTTATTTCGTTATCACTGCGGCATGCGGCGCGCAATCCTAGCAATGCTGTAGGTAATTCATCAACCCATGAATTATTATTTAGGCGAGTCATTAACGCTGCTTTAAGAGATCGGTGCCAGCGTTCGATTGCACCGTTACTTTGGGGATGATATGGTGTTGTGCGTATTTTATTTATCCCTAATAATTTCATGAGATTCAAAAATAGATTGCTCTCAAATTGTCGACCTTGATCGGTAGTGAGCTTTACAGGACAACCGTATCGTGCGATCCATTCGTTAAAAATTGTTTTTGCGACAACTTCAGCTGTAATTTCTTTTAAGGGGAAAGCTTCAGGCCAACGTGTACACCTATCAATGATAGTTAAACAAAATCTATATCCTTGTGATGACGTTTTTAAAGGTCCCACGATATCAACGTGGATTTGATCAAAACGATTGACGGTTGGGAAGCTACCTAATTGCGAAATTGTATGACGGCTTATCTTTGACTTTTGACACTTTATACATGTCTTAGCCCATACGCTTAAGTCTTTATTCATCCCAGGCCAGAAAAATTTTTGGGATATTAATTTACGCGAAGTTCGTATGCCTGGATGACTTAAATTGTGAATTGTATCAAAAGCAATTTTTCTAAATTCTTCTGTCAGATAAGGTCTAATAATATTTTCTGTAACATGACAATATATTGATTTATCACAAGTAGGCAAAGAAATTTGTTTGAAACATGTTTGGTTGCTATCGTTGATCTGCTGTAATAGATATTCATCTTTAGCTTGCGCGTCTGCAAGTTGACTGTAGTCAAGTACGGTTGGACAAAAAATAGTCTCGACGCGTGATAACGCATCGGCTACTATATTAGCGGGACCGTTAATATATCGTATGTCGGTCGTAAACTCACTGATAAAAAGAAGTTGTCTCGCTCGTCTCGGAGTTTCTTTATTATCTTTACTGGACTTAGTGAATGCATGGCATAAGGGCTTATGGTCTGTATAAATTATCAAATGGCGACCTTCAAATAATTTTCGGAAATGAATTATCGCTGAATGTATAGCGAGTAATTCACGATCATAAGTACTATATTTTTGTTGACTCAAAGACAATTTTTTTGAATAATAACCCAGTGGTTGCCATTGTTCGTTACATTTTTGTTGCAAAACAGCTCCAATACAATTATCAGATGCATCTGTCATCAATGCTAGCGTGGAATCGGTGTAAGGATGAGACAGAGTGGCGGCGTTTTGTAATGCCGTTTTACACTGCTCAAATGCATTTTCAGCTTTTTCCGACCACGTAATAACTGTTTTATCGTTTCTTTTAGTATTTGTTAGATATTTATTGAGCTCTGATTGATATGACATTGTATTCGGTAAGTGAGAACGATAAAAGTTGACCATGCCTAAAAATCGGCGTAACTCTTGAATGGTTTTAGGTTTTGGGAAATTGACAATAGCATTAACCTTATCTTGTAAAGGTTTAATACCGTCTGCGCTTACATCGTGACCTAAAAATTGAACTTTACTTTGACCAAAAGAACATTTAGATAGGTTAATCGTAATACCGAATTTTTTGAAACGCTGAAATATAATCTCTAAATGATTTTTATGTTGTTCTTCGTTATCGCTTGCAATGATGACATCATCCAAATAATTGTAATGAAAATCTAATCCTTGTAATACATGGTTCATAAAGCGTTGAAAAGTTTGCGCTGCATTACGTAAACCGAAGGTCATTCTAGGGAATTCAAATAAACCGAATGGAGTAATAATAGCTGTTTTTTCAATATCATCAGGATTTACTTTTATGCAATGATAAGCTCTGTTCACATCTAATTTAGAAAATATTTTCTTTCCTGCCAATATATAAGTGAAATCACGTAAATGGGGAATAGGATATCGATCGGGTTTTGTAATAGAATTTAATTGGCGATAATCTCCACAAGGTCTAATATCTCCGTTTTTCTTCGGGACTATGTGTAGTGGACTTGCCCACGGACTTTTAGAAGGTCTACATATTCCGGCTTCTTGCATGATACGAAATTCTTCTTTGGCTTTTTTATATCTGTCCGGTGGTAGCGGACGTACACGAGCGTGAACAGGAGGACCAGAAGTTTCAATATAATGAAAAATATCGTGCGATTGAGTTTCCTGGAATGACATAGGTTTCGTAATCTCTTTATACTTACTTAGTAAATTGCTATATGGATGTCCATGACTAATCGTATTTATGGAAGGTTCAGCAACACTTACCACAGATGCGATTACATTTAGGTCGGTCACTTGGTCTCTTAACCTACGTGCACTAAGGTCCACTAATAGTTTATGATAAGTGAGAAAGTCAGCACCTAATATTGGTTGTTTTACGTCAGCAACAATGAAGTCCCACCTATACGGTCTGCGAAGTTTAAAGTTTAGCACCATAGATTTCACACCGTAGGTTTTAATTTCAGTTCCGTTTGCTGCGTATAGTTTATAATCCGAACACTGTGATTGTGAACGACACTTATTACGATTAACGGGCAAAACCGAAACGTTTGCTCCCGTATCTACTAAAAATTTAAGTCCACTATTAATGTCTAAAATACGTAAGCGGGCGCAAGGTGATACGGCACAGATTTCCGCTGACAACTGTGCCTCGCTTCCTAGTTTTCCGGCTGCGCTGGAGTTGTGGCATTATTGTTCCATGCGCAGGGTTGTACGCATTTATGAGCCTTCTCTTTGTACTTCTCATGGTAAAAACAAAGGTTTCCAGGACTTGAACGTTGTGGCCGCTGCGATGAGTTATTTCTGTGCCGGCTAGATGATCTGGAGGAGTACCGGCGATATTGATGGAAATTTTTATATCTAGGACGAGAGCGTTCCGCGTTCAACACGCGAATATTTAGTTTCGCTATTTCTGCTCGCAACAGCGCAATTTCGTTTGTTGTATTAGAGGTGGTCGTTATCGCAGCCACTTGACTTGAGCGAGTCGCCTCAGCTACGTTATCTGCGACCGAGGCTAGGTTTTCTAAGTCCTTCGTGTCTGTCACGGCTAATACTGCCTTGACTGTGCTTGGCAAATGTCCTTGCCAAAGCACGCGAAGTGTATCATCCGGAATTTTGTCACGGGCCAGATCTCGCATCCTTCGCAGAAGTTGAGAGGGTTTTTGATCCCCAAGCTCCATTTCACTTATTAGTTTTTCTATTTGTCTAGCCTTCGAATCTTCCAGGAGTGAAAGTAGTTTTATTTTAATTGCGTTGAATTTACCGGACGCAGGTGGATTTGACAAAAAATCACTAATTTGAGTAATAATGTCCTTTGGTAACTTTGATACTACCATGTCGAAGCGCGAGTCGTCACTTAATTTTTGAGGCGCTAATATTGCTTCGGTTCTGATAAACCATACGCGTGGTTGATCCGCCCAAAAGTCGGGAATTCGCGACGCTAATTGTATTGCCATGATGTCAGTAGTCGGCGTAAACAATGGTGTCGGCGTCGGAGGCTGATACGTTTCCGGTTTCTCAGTGTCCGTCATAATGCACTATTTTAAAATTTTATTGTCCGAAATTTTATTAAAAACTTAATTAATTATACACTATTTATTTTATTGTCCAAATTATTTACGCGTATTACAAATTAAAGTTCGTTCGGGGTCACCAATGTTGGATATTAAGGATCCTAACAAGGCGGACCACGCGAGTGGGAGTAAAAGACGATATTTAAATTAAACTTTTATAATATTGAGAGGCGCGTTTACAAGTTGGGTGCGCGGTGACGACTGCACGGCACCCTGTTACACAATACAAAATTGGTTCGGTAATATGAACCTTAAGGAACATACTGTGTCCCTACATGTAATATGCTCATGCCCCCCTAGCATGACCATCGAAACGCGATAATATGATTTAGAGCTTAATCACGTTTAACTGCCATAAAACAATGGAATTTGACAGTCGAGTGTCGACAAAACGATATATATCGTGTATTGTCGGTCATGCTAGGGGGGCAGCCCTTCCTCCAGTTAAACGTGATAACTCACTGGGTACCATATCACGTTTCGGTGGTCATGCTAGGCTAAGAGGGAGGGATTGTAAGGGCGTTTTCTACGAACAAACAATGACACGACACGATTGTCAACAGTGTTGCCAGAACGTACCAAAAAGTACACTATAGTGCTGACAACACTGTCGTGCAGCTTGTGAATCACGATTCACTTCGTGTCGTTGTTCGTGGAAAACACGCTAAAGCCGCGTTTAAATAGACACAAAAACATGTTTTCAATTCAATGTTTCCGAAATATCTATCTGTGTCATCCATTTGAAGCAAAATGGACGAGACAGGTACCTAAATGTTGCGAAACATGTTGTCTAAATGGCTCTTAACCAAGCCATACCACACCCAAAAAAATAGTTCGTTTTTGTCATACATTACATGCTGTGTTGCCGTTCTAGCGACATAGTAGCTGGATTAGCGGATTTTTTTAATATTTTTGTAATTTAGTCGCTAAAAAAGTATTACTTACCTAATATATTTTAATGTTTTTAAGCAAAATTGTGAAAAATGAAATCCTATTACATATTTTCGTAGGTACAAAAAAAAAAGTTGGCCGCCATCTTGGATTTTTTATATTTTTAAAATTGCATTGCTGTATTCTTGTTAAAATAGTAGCAAAAACCGAGTTTCATCGAAATCGGCCTACAACAAAAAAGTTGGCCGCCATCTTGGATTTTTTATATTTTTAACATTGCATTGCTGTATTCTTGTCAAAATAGTAGCAAAAACAGAGTTTCATCGAAATCGGCCTACAAACAAAAAAAGTTGGCCGCCATCTTGGATTTTTTATATTTTTAACATTGCATTGCTGTATTCTTGTCAAAATAGTAGCAAAAACCGAGTTTCATCGAAATCGGCCTACAAACAAAAAAGTTGGCCGCCATCTTGTATTTTTTTATTTTTTTAACATTGAGTTGTTATTTTCTTATCAAACTAGAAAAAAAAACACCTGTTCCATACATAAGTACAATGCGTAGGTAGGTACTCCATCGAAATGTATGAAACAGCTGATTTTTTTTTTCGATTTCAAGGTTAGTCCTATAATGAAAGTTGTACAGTTTGATGGTGTGATCAGCCCCAAGAGAGGTTTTAAATTAATTACAAATAACCCTGTATAGGTACAAAGTTTCAAGTGAACCCATTGAAGGAAGAAAATCACTCTCTACTCCAAATATGAATAGTTTCGAAAGAAAAGCAATATAACTTTAAAATTCAATTTTATACATGACCATTTCATACTTCTTTTGAAATTATTTTGTACGCGACTGTACATGTTTTTGATATAGTCCAGGAGCCCGGGATCAAAATACCTCTAAGAAATCATTTTTATTTTATGACTTAAAAATTAAGGTTTTGAGTTCCGAAAATGCATAAAAGTTACGTATTACTTTACGTTATACTTTTGTTTTACATTATACGTTAATATTATTAAATAACACTTCATTATTTTAACACAAACACGCAAAAATAAAACAAGTTACAAACATGGTCAACTAAATAGGTAGTCGGCTCCTGTACTATAAAAACCAAATTTAATTCCGATTATCTCCTAAACTAAAGGGGGACTAATTTTGTGGCTTTAGGACTAATTGGGACTAATTTACACGAATCGTTTCCAATAATCAGATTTTCTCTAGGTGACCTGGTTCAAAAGTCCTCGCCAAGATGTAGGTTGATTTTGGCAGGGACCAAATCATTCCTTTATATTTTTTGAACGGCGCTTCATTTCGATTTGATTCTTGGCATTGCGGGATCCATAAAAAAGGGAGATTTTTTTTGAATAATCAGATCCTGGCTAGGTGTTTAGGTTCACTAGATATAGCCTGTCCCTGCCAAAATGAAGGTTTGCTTTGGCATGGACCATTTTAATCGCTTATATCTTTCAGTCCTTTTTGGGACTAATTCCGAAAAAGTAGGACTAGTTGGGACTAATTGGGGAGAAATTTTCCATGTAGTCAGAATTGCGGTTTTCAAAGTGGTCCATGCCAAGATGTAGGACACGTTTTCGGCGGGTGCTAATGCGTGCTAACACTGCTTCTTCAAGTAACTATATCACGAGAAAAAAACGCAAGAGAAAAGTTTTAATATTACAGTTGATTTTCTCAAGCATTATACTTTTGATTTTGATACAAAAAAAATGATGCATGTTCCCTATTTTATATAATACCTACTTAACTACGTGGAATTTGTAATAGCATGGACGAAAAATGCCATAGTCTAGTATTTTTAGAAGGCATCGTTACATTCCCTAGTAGATCTAGAAGTAGATAGCAAAACAGCAAAAATACTAGACTATGGGTTTTAAAAATTCCACGTAAAGTTTATTAAAATCCTTTTCTAATAAATAAAAACAATGACTTAGATACAAATTAGTTTATTTACATTACTTACAAAATATCCAAAAATTACATCTTGTAACAATCACAGCTATTTACAATTTTATTATGACTATTAAATATAGGTAATTACACTGTTTTCAGCAATCAATAGATATTAGGTAGGTAATAAAATGTATCCCTACAATGAACTTACAAAACTGTTTATAGATCATTGATTTCCATTAATGTGAAATTTATATCTCCAACCAAAGCCTTTTTCATTATTAAAACCAAAGATTAATTTCAATAAATTATGATTTAGTTATGTACGTATTTATAAAAGACAGTTTTGAAATTACTCTGTTCATGTTTATGAGATGAATAACAAGGACATTTATTTTTATATGCAGGGTGTTATGTACGTAGGGTCTTGTAGAATGTAAGGAAGAAACAATGGGGTTGGTAAACTTTTCCAAAACTGTTGTGAATTATATATTTTCTGATAGCTTTTGGCTTTGGAGTCAGGAATAACAAATTGCGGAATTTTTATAATGCTTCATTTTAATTTAAATAAAAATTAAAATTTTTAATTTACAGCATAGTACAATAACTCACTATTACGGCTGTATGCGTAGGTAATGCCTTTGCTCCAAAGACTTTCTATGTTGTTGCTCAAAATAAAAAAAAAACAAAGGTATGATTACTCTTTGTCAATGTCTGTCAAATCTATCAATCAGTTTTTTTAATCAGTAAATGCAAAGGAAATTCGTGTTCAGCCGTATGTTTGATATTTTATCGCGATAATAATATAAAATAATATATTTGGTTAACAAGGTAAAATAAAAATATCATAATATTATTTTCTTTATTCTTCAAACTTGTGCTTTCAAAAAAAAATATAAAACAATTCTCTTCGAAAAAGTTTACCAACCCCATTATACTTTCATGAAGTGCTACAAGAAAACTGAGATTAAGTGGCCTGTTAAAACATTATTATTTATTAAATACTTTTATTGTTGCTCAATTGGCTTTTTTTTTTGCTAACTTACTAATAATTATAGCAGATATTTGCAGAATATCACCACAACACATTCAGGCAAGGCAAGACTGATTTTTATCAGTAAACATAAAGGCCCATGCACACGATATTTTTTAAATGAGGATCCAACGGGGCGTGGCCGCTGCAAAGGGCGGCGCGACGAGCAATTTTCTAAAATTCATTTGTCATTACACGGTCGAACAGCTTATCATCATATCAGCGGCACGACACCCACTGCTGGGTATAGGCCTCCCCCAAGGATCTCTACAACGATTGTTCCTGCGCTGCCCGCCTTCCGCGTTTTCCCGCGATCGTCGGTCCACCTTGTCGGGAGCCTACCCGCGGAGAGCATCGTCCGGTGCGCAACCCTTTTTGAAATGGTCATTGGTTCTTCTCACTATGTGTTCCGGTTCCAGCCCACTGCCACTTCAGCTCAGCAATTCTTCAAGCAATAACAATAATTATCCTACAGACGGATATTTCATTTCAGATTTGATCACGCAGCTCATCACACAGCAGTTATTTGGTATCATATACCATGTATATAATTTGCTCGTCACACCACCGCCGTATCCGGTCGCTCTATTATTGCATGGCCAGATTGTTGGCTTTGTATGATCATTCATTCATCAATAATTTACACAAAATTCTAAATTACAGCCTTTGTCCTCAATCGTGTCTTAAGCCCTACTAAACTGGAGATCTGCGATTTGAAATCACTATACAGTCCAGAACTTGCCAATTTTCATAAGTCCACTTTGGCACCTATATTGCTGAGCGGTATCGCTTGTAACTCCGTTCGTAGGCAGAGGAACTCTCCGGTCACACAAGTTATTGCCGCACAAGCCACGTTGAGGACCCACCACGAAAATGTGGTGGGGAAAGTGCCGTTATATATCCAACAGACGATAAGGTGAATTACGTAGAACGTGCAACTGAGAATTAAAATATACATTATTTTTCTTTTACACATTTAGGCCGGCCACACACGGACGGAATCGCGTTACGGAATTCCGAACGGAATTTCGATAATGTATGAAGATTTCGTACGGAAAAATCCCGAATGTGTGTGGTAGTCCATAGATTTGTATGGATTAGCTGCGTTCGGAATCACGTATGTACGGAATTCCGTAACGTGATTCCGTCTGTGTGTGGCCGGCCTTATACACTTAAAATATTTCACAGCGTGAAGCAGATCAGGGGGATTTACAAAATAATTCCAAATAAATCCTAAAACTTGTCAGTTTTCTGATGGCTATCATTGCGTCGTTTATTTATTTGCTATACAGACAGAGAAATACCTCAAAAATCAAAATCAAAATCAAAAAATCATTTATTCAGTCTAGGCTGTTACAAGCACTTGTGAATGTCAAAGAAGCTACGCCATCGGTTCGCAAACCCTGAGCGGGAGACCTTGTAACGAGAAGAACCGGCAAGAAACTCGTCAAGGGCTGCTTTTTTCTCCCTGTATATTTCATACAGAGTCGTCAACATTGAAAAATGAGCTCCACATTTAAAGTGAGGTCATTTTCCATCACAATAATTAACAAAAGTTTGTACACAATGGGTAGGTAGGTTAAAATTAAATACCTACTACATATCGGATAGGTAATTGTGAGAGTAAATAACTTTCAACTAGTTGAGAAATCAGTAATCACTATGTCTGCTACTCGAAAGTGCACCTAAGTAGGCAAAATTTACCAAAAAATACTTGAGACAAGACATAAAAAATAACAATAAAAAACGCAATTCTTACAATTCAATATGCGTTAAGATAGGTACTCAGAAGCAGACCCATTCCCACTGGCAGCACCCGTTCACGAGCATGACGCGTGGACCAGCCATCGCTTCGCTCAACCATATTTGAGGGAACGTAACGACCCGCCCCACACGACACCACCGCAGAAATGATTAAAGAGAGCATGACATACTTAGGCTCCTAAGGCACTGAATTGAAAACTAATATCCAAAAGCTTTTCATAGGCCTTTACTTACAAAAACTACTGACTATAGAAAGCAAAATGATTGCAATAAAAAAAAAAGAGAAATCAAAACAAGGTTTACTTGCCTATTAGTTTTATGTTTTGAGTAAGAAGTGCCATACATATCGACCTGATAGCCATACAAAAAACTGTAAGAAGTTGTAATTTAAAAAGCAGACCCCAGACCATTAATTTAAAAGGTATCTAAGGCAGTATAGAAACAAATAATGAATATAGGTTCGATCTAGTACCTGAAATCCAAGCACAGCTTAGTCCGTCCCACAATGGTCCACATAGCAAAGGCACCAACGATTGCATTTAATACAAAAGCAGCAATCACTGAACGTCCTTCATTGTCACGTACATGAATTTCCTGCAAATTGAATAAATAAATAAAAATGTTTAATAAGTATCTCAAACTGACTGTTAACTTTACAATTTGTCATTTTAGATTTCCATCATCAGTAACAACAATGCAACATTTCTAAATGGTAATAATTAAGAACGGGACAGGGTGATTCCTTAACAATGTCGCATTTAAAAACATAGTGACACAATATACTAGATGAGAACACAGAATGGGACGAGGCGTGGACAAGATGAGGAAAAATGTATGGTGCACTGCACATCTCCGTCCCATCTGGGGTTTTTTCTCGTTATGTACTTATACAGCAACCTTAAAATGTACCAAAAAGTAATAATATTACAAAGAAACAAGGAAAACTTTATGTATGAATATGAATGGAGGCAACTGACATGACTTTTACAAGCCCTGCTGAAAGTTTTTTGTATATTATTATTATCATGTTACTTTACAATCAGCTGATATTTTAATAAGATTCTTACTCACATGATATTCAAATATGTGGTCCAAAGTTCTCGTAGATCCTGTTAAGTCTTGCATTACAGCAGTTATGATACACAGTGAGAGATACAGAAGAGACTGCATTGCCACTATCTGAGAAACGATTAAACAAGGATCCCATTGCGTATAGCGGAATGAGCCCGTAAGTTTTTTTATTTTCGACATCTTCGATTTAATATAGACTGGGTTTAATTTAATGTTAACTCAGTCACGACACGCCTGAGTAATTTGGAGTTGAAGAAAACGTGAAGAAAACTTATGTTGGAAGAAGTTTACTCAGGTGCTTTGAAATGATTTTGTTTACTTTTATTAGTAACATATGGAATGGAGAGTTTTATTAGAAAAGTGATGAATTTTTTGATTATTTACGAAATTCTTCAATAGGTACGAACGACGAACGATTCAACAAATAACGTCAATGTCAAATGAATGTCAATGTCAGTTTGACGTTTTGCAACAAACAATTTTCATTTTTTTATTAGTTTTAGACGCAAGTCTTTTGAGCAAATACTTTTCTAAGATCTTCATTTTATGATTTTGTTTTATCATTATTTTAGTATACACAATAATCCTAATAAAATACTGTACCTAGGCTAGGTACATTAAACGCTAGGTTTGTAGGTGTACTGTTTGTATTATATTAAGTAGTTTTATTAGATTAATATAAAGGTACTAATTAAAACGGTTCTATTAGTAGATTATAAATAGATAGTATGCTATGTAGTGGTATACGGTACAGGAGTGGAGGGACTACTATAATACGAAAAAATGGAAGTCAAATAAGTGAGTAGAACCAAAAGAGTTTATAAATTATGTAGAGGTAGGACCGTAGGGGTAGGACGTAAATTATGAAATGCAGCGTAGGCACTTATTTTTTCTTTTGCTATTTAGGTACTTCAAATATTTATCGAAGATCTTATCAAACAACTCTAAAAGTAGTCCAAGTTTCTCTTTGAGTGACGCAAAACATCTCTGTCGCATGTTTTGAAACTTATCAGCGTGCATCGGCTCGAGTTTAAACGATCTCTCAACTTTTATCAAATTTCCTAGACCTATCTGTAATATCAGATTGCATATTTTTTATCACTAAGTTGTCACTATGGTGCTGTTGAAATCAATCGTTTTTAGGTGAGTGTTTATTTCAAATTACTTATGCAAATTAAAAGGGAATTTTAATTTTAAATGTTATTCTTGTATTTTTGTTACTTACATAAAAAAATGCAACAATTGTTAAATAAAGCATCTTTTCAAGTTAAAACTTTGACATTATTTAATATTTTTTTCTAATAATTATGGTATGATGAATGCTTAATATTTTAATTTACTTCATCTGTTTCCGGTTCCGGTAATCTAGGCTCGTTTCCGGAAATTAACCGCCTTGGTTGGACTTAAAATTATTTTGCCACTGGCCAAAGAAACTATTTCGCTAAGGTTCCTCAGCTTATCTAGATGATTAAAACTAAAAGTACCAGGCTAGCATTAAAGGAGGTCTTATCATACCTGTTTAGATGCGGTAAGCTTGCACATTCCCCACAGCCCTCAACGGGAGTCCTAACTACTGGAGACTTGGTCTTTACTGGTAGCAAATCAAAGTACAGAAAGTCATTTTTCATAATATATCTCATATTCGGAAAGTGATGCATATTTGAACTGAGCAGCGGGTCAATAAGTCTTCGTTCCACCGTAGGGTGGAAAAGTAATTTAAAAATAGAACTGAATTTGGTTACATATACTATATCTATGGTTACATAGTCAACCATAGAGTTACCTCATCGACAATGAAAAAGTTTACAATAATTAAAAACAAATGGTTTAAAAAAAGTTGCAGCCTTGTAGGGCGCATTCACGAACAACAACAAAACATGGTATAAACAGCCAGTGCAAAATTAAAAACATTGGGCAATTTAAAATAAGAAAAACTATAAAATATTGGAGGGATACTTACCTAACTCTGTGACTTTACCTCGGGCGTCTAAATGTCTCGTATGGGAATTGCTTCCTTTTGACCCTCGTATAACAATCTACTATCTATAGTATTGTTCTGAGGTTGCACATCGATCGGGTTTCAGGGTGTCGCCATCTCTGAGGTCCCCGGGTTCGACCCCCGGCTGGTTCAATTTAGAAAATGCTGGTCTGGGTGTTTGTGTTACTACGGTTGTCTCTGATTTCCATTCCATAACAAAGTGCTCTAACTAGTCTAGCTCAGTGGCGAGGGGTGAAATAATGGCGAAGGTAAGCCGATCTACAAAAAATATATGATCTGCATAGTAGATCGGTGGGGTGGGATTCCTAAAAGGTAGGTAGGTACTTACCAATCTTACCATTCGCCACTGCTAGCTACCACTTACTTTGGAATCGGAGCAACATGTGACGTTAGGCTATCTATACATAGCTATACCTACTCATTTTTTCCTTGCCATAGCCTGTTGCTTGCTGTAGCAGCATGCCAAACAGTTCGTGATTTCCCGCCAGGGTTTCAGTTTGGAGCTGGCACGGCGGCATATCAAATTGAAGGAGGGTGGAATGCTACTGGTAATCTTTCTTGTTTTTTTGGTTAAAAGATGCAATTAAACTTTCATCTAACAATGTTGAACAAAATATTTCAAATTAATCTTGGTTTATTTCGATAGTCATACTAGTCATAAAATAAGATGACTAGACGGGCAACTAGACATAATTATCTAATCTTCTTAGGTACTGGGTAAAAATGGGACGAATTAGTAGATAAAACAGTCTAGAATGGGGAGAGCTAGAAACAAGATGTCTGGAGTGTTTGAGGTATTTTTTATGCACAACGGGATAGTGCTGGGCCTTCACCTCACCTTAAATGTTAAGTGACGATAAGGCCGAATTTGGAAGCGTTGGTACTGTACTACACCCGGAATCCTTATCACTGAGGAACTGGCTATCTTACCTCTAACTGCCGGAACACAACACTTTTTAAATTGTTTTTCGGGTGCCAGACTTAGATAATGGTGATAGTTAGCCAGACGGACTCGAAATAAGCCCTACCACCAACCAAACCGAGTACAAATATACTTCCCTCCTGGGAATCGAACCCGGGACAACTTTGTCTTACACGGGTGGGACGAACGTCCACGTCTTCGTCACACGAACCACTAGACCGGTTAAGGCGGCAAAGGAGCTATTACGTGTATAAATAAATCTTGGTAGGTTCTAGAACTGAATTAATTTCAGACAAAGGTGAAAACATCTGGGACAGGTACACCCATGATTTCCCTCATCTCATCGCCGACGGTAGCAACGGTGACGTGGCCTGCGACTCCTACAATCAATGGCAGAGGGACGTTGAGATAGCTGCTGACCTCGGGCTTGACTTTTACAGGTACTTATGATATGTAACTCTTTGTAGTAAATAAATTTTATATGCATCAACTCTTTTCTGGCTTTATAATTTACAACAACATCTAATCTAAATCTTCCCCTTTGAGGTAAAATAATCGGAGTAGCGATATGCAGTACTTATCTTATTACCTAGGTACCTACTTAATTTAAAATAAGTAATAGGCACTTCGAGTAAAGCAATCGTATATGCCTAAGGCACAGTCTAGGCAGGCATAATCTAGGTAGAAATCATGAAAAAATTAAAGTAATGGAGGTTCCTAATTTTATTGAATTTTCATCAGGTTCTCCATATCATGGGCTAGAGTACTTCCTAATGGGTTTGCGAACTATATTAGCGAAGATGGCAAACATTATTATAATAATTTGATCAACGGCTTGCTCGACAAAGGAATTGATCCCGTTGTTACGATATACCATTGGGAGCTACCTCAACGGATACAGGATTTAGGTAATTATGTACTTACAAGATTATGTATTATCGGAATTTGGTTACTAAATAAGTAAGTCAGGGGCATATTTCATAATCATTATAATTTACTACGATAATTCCCATACATTCCGATATCTCTAAGTAGTTTCAAATTGACAACGCAATGAACACTAAACGATCGTTGTAATTTACTCCGATATTTTTTATGAAACAATGTTTATTTTTTTTAATATAACCTTTGCATGCATTTATTGTCGTCTAAATAATAGTAGCAGTGGTAATCAGTATCAATATTATGTTTTTTGAATTAAATATCAAATAGATAATTTAAGTAAAGCTTTTGACCATCTTCCACACTGTTTCTTTTGAATAGCTCACTCAAACAAATTCACGAAAACATATTTTTCGTGGTTCGACTTCGACCTTAACTTAAGCCTTAGGTCACAACGGTTACACCAATGCTAAACAGCCACACCACAACAAAGACTGAATCAATACGTATATAGTTAATGTGGTGTACCACAAGGAAGTGTACTGGGACTCTTACTTTTTAAGTTTCATAATAATTAAAACCCTCTTCGTGTTTGACCATATTTTTATACAGGTGGCTGGACGAATCCACTAATTGTCGACTGGTTTGGCGAATACGCTCGTGTTCTCTTCTCCCTGTACTCCGACCGCGTGAAGACCTGGCTCACTATCAATGAACCTATCGCCATCTGTGACCTGGGCTACTCTATCATGAGTATCGCTCCCAACATAGTTGACGTTGACATAGCAAAGTATCTTTGCAGCAAGCACGTTGTGCTAGCCCATGCCAGCGCTTGGAGAATTTATGACGATGAATTTAGAGCTAGGGATAATGGTAAGGTTTACTCATATTTTGGAAATAATATCTGATATTTTTGTATTTGTGAACCGTAATCTGATGGTCTAGCATCGTTATTGAAAATAGTAACAATCTTGTTTTCCGTTTAATTACGCAGGGATGGTCTCGTTTGCAAACCACATGTTATGGTTTGAGCCGCATTCGCTAGGAGACGAAGAATTAGCAGAACTGGCGTTGCAGTTTTGTGTATGTCATTGGCTATTAATTCTGAGTTGCCTTTTTTAATCTGGGACGAATGGGACGATCCAGATCGAGCCTGTTTCTAGTAACCTAACAAAAAAGCTTCTTAAAAATCTTCTAAAAATTTAATTAACGCAGGTATTGTTAGTTCTTTACCACAACTTTATCTGACTTCTGCTTTTCTTCTTTTCTGCTGACAAGTAAATTATTATTGTTAGTTTCGAACTTACGTCTTGTGACTTATTTGTTCAGTTCGGTAGATTTGCCCACCCGATATTCTCGAAGGAAGGCGGCTGGCCTCCAGCTATAGAGAAGATCCTAGCAGAGCTTAGTGCAGAAGAAGGATACCCCACCTCTAGGCTGCCAGCATTCACTGAAGAAGAAATTGAATTTGCAAGAGGTACCAAAAACAATCATTATGAAAAGCTTTACTTTTTTCTATTACGTGTATAAATAAATACACGTTTCATCACCGTATGAATTCTGACATAAAGAAATCTCCATTATCAATATCATACTTACTATTGAAAAGATTTCTCTCTTTCTTTATTTTGAGACCCTCGATCATCTTGAGACCTATAATCGAACTGATTGTAAAATACCTTTAACCACGAAGGTGCCTATGCCTACTAAATAACTGATAAATTCTTTGAGTTAATTTAACATTGACCTCACCATACTTAACACAGGAACATTCGACTTCATGGGCGTGAACCAGTACACCAGCCGCTTAGCCCGACGACCCTACCCCGGGGAGGATGTAGGGGACTCCCCTCTAGATGGGTTCATTGAGCTGAACCTTAAACTCGATATCCATCCGGACTGGGCAGCCACTGGAGCTGACATTCTATGGGTTTGTCAACAATATTCAGTTGAGGTCGATAAGCACTGATAAAGCTATGACATCAGTTCAAAATCTATGACCCTTTAACTTTTTTTATTTTATTTAACTGCTTCAATATTTCTTCTGTTAAATGCTTATTTTCTCCAGTATCACCCGGAAGGCTTGCGTCGCAGCATGGCGTGGATAAAAGAAACATACGGTGATGTTAAGATCCTCATCACAGAGAACGGGTACGCCACGAAGACCAAAGACCTGGATGATGTAGGAAGGATTGACTTCTACAAATCATATTTGGAGCAGGTGATTCTTAGGCCCGTATTTATAAATCGCTCTCAACGTTGAGAGCTATCTTGAGATCATAATTACTTGTTCTTATAAGAAACAGCATCTCAACTCAAGATAACAGCGGTTTATAAATACGGGCCCTAATGTTCTAGCTAGGTTCTAGGTACCATGTACCATCGGACCTCCGATTTCAAAATCAGCAGCTTAAGCGTATGTTACGGAAATCAGAGTAAACACCAAACGTGGGACTATATAGAAAAGTTAACTTTCTATAGACCTTAATTGTTACCAGCTGGGTATCCAACCCGGAACATGAGAGGTGGTGACACCATGAAAATCACGTGCATGCCCCTCGACCACCTGTGTGATGTTGTCAATTAAGCAATTGTAAGTAGTCCAATATTTATTTAATTATATTTATTTGTTGATCAACAGTTATTGCTGGCCATTAAAGAGGATGGAGTGGACGTGGTGGGGTACTCCGCGTGGTCCTTGATAGACACCTTCGAGTGGTCCGACGGATATGAGTAAGTGTGGTGCAGCGACTGGCTTCGAAGGATATGCCGTATAACCACAGCTACGAGTATATATATATACAATCAAACTGTGGTGTACCGTGTAACCCTCGAGAGACAATTGGCACACAATATAACATCTTATTGGCTGGCTTGCAGCGTAAGAGTAGGATATACTAGAAGAAATTCGACGATGTTACTAGTGACTCGGTAGCTCAGCGGTCAGAGCATTGGACCGGATATCCAAAGGTCGCGGGTTCGATTCCCGTCTGAGTATTGATCTGGTGCGAGTCGTATTTTTTCCAGTATATTATTTAGTATTGTATAAAAATAGCATTGTGAATGCAAAAATCTCAAATTTAAAAATAACATCTTACACTAAAAACATTAAACATGTCGGCTCGCTGCTTTTCAAATATATTTTTTACTTTGCTCTTGGTCCCACCCAGTCCCATAATTTAGTCCAAGAGCCAAGTTGAGATCTGCGATGGAAGCTCGCCTCCTCTTTTCTTCTAAACCACCCTTAGAAATCGTACTATACCTACCTACTTACTTACTAGTTAGTTTGAGATTTATAGCATTCACGCCTGTAGCAGACCTCCGCCGCGAAACATCGCAGTAGCCAGTTGGTCCCGCCATGAGGTCGACAAGCGAAACAAATGCGAACAGCCTGTAGGTTTTAGGACATAGATTTTTCACGCGCGATTCCGCCCGAACCGTTGACATACGCGAAAGTAATGACGCGAAACCGCTATGTATGTAATCTACAATAATTATATCCTCATATTATAATTGTCGCCGATAGAACACATTATTTATGGCGAAACTATGGCGGAAGTATACCGCGGTGCCGCTAGTACTGTTTCGCGGCGAAGGTGTGCCACAGGCGTCACAATTATATTTTACTTGAAAATATAGATGCTAAATATAGGTTATTATTGGTTAATTATTATTATTATTAATAATAATATTTCCACAGGACGATGCTCGGTCTATACTCCGTGAACTTCACGGACCCGTCGCGCCCGCGCACCCCGCGCCGTTCCGCGATCTACTACGCAAGCGTCATCAAGGCGCGATCGTTGGATGTCACCAACTACTAGTAAAAATAATAGTAATAAATACTGGTTTTAAATTTTTTATTTCTTCAATAAAAAGTTTTATGTGAATGATCTAGCGTTTATTTGAAACATCAAGTCGACCGTATGCTACGTTGCATCGCATGAAAACGTTTAAAAATATATTTACCCTTAGCACGAACAGCTATCGAAAAATCATTTGATAGATAAATTTTGTATTGGAAATTTGTACAGCGCCATCTATCGCCGATAAGCGAAATGATATTTTCCATAGAGAATTGTCTGGCGAGTAATTTTACGCGCGTTTTTATTTTCTCGATAGCTGTTCGTGCTAAGGGTATACTGAGTATAAAAAAAAATATTTTTTACCCTTATCTTTCCCCTTGTATTACAAACAAACACTATGCGTAACACCTGTAGAAGACCCTGTAGAGACTGCTATATACACTAGTAGTGTAAGTACAGGGTCTACGCCGTAGACCCGACGATGTGGAGTCCGTAGACTCCCTCTACGAACTCCGCGTCGGTCGTAGCATCGTAGCATCGGCAGTGCGAATGGAGCGCGCTGCGTAACCTTCGTAGCTAACGCTTTGCTACGACGACCGTGCGATCCAGGGATTGATAACGTTATTTCTTACTTTTTTTACCGTTACTTTTAACATTAACGTTATGTCCAATAACAATAACATCGTCCATAAACAATATAGCGAAACATCTAAGTGAAATAGGCCTCGTATTAAATCTGGAAAAAACTAAAATAATCCAATTTAGACCTCACCAAAGATCAGCACTGCCACTGAATATAACGTATGAACAGAATAAAATAGAAGTAGTCGATAAATTCACGTTGTTAGGCATCACCATGGATTCCACCTTGACTTGGAAATCCCACGTAAGTGCAGTTGTGAGTAAACTTAGCAGTTTTACATACGCCCTATATGAGTTGCGAAAATGTACAAGTTCACAATGCGCGTTGACTGCGTACCACGCGCACGCTGCGGCCTGGATTAGGATTGGGATTATTTTCTGGGGGAACTCAACTGATGTCCAATCAGTATTCGTTTTACAAAAGCGTTGCATCAGAGTGATCGTCAATCTGCCACCCAAAGAATCATGCCGGCCTTGGTTTGTCAGTTTAAAAGTCCTCACAGTTACTTGTTTATACATCTACGAGCTTTGTAGATTAGTTCGCACCAGTCCACATTATTTCAATAGAATAACTGACCTTCCTAGACGCTACGTTTCTCGCCGAGCAAATAATTTATGTCAATTAACCCCACATCTTGATCTTTATAAAAAAGGACCATTCTTTATGCCAGTCAAGTTATACAACCTCTTGCCTAACTCATTAAAAGCCCTCCAAGGAAGAAAATTTGATAATAATTTAAAAAAACTTCTTCTTGACAAGGCTTACTATTCTATAAAGGAATATTGTGACGATAATCTAGGAACTTAAATAAATATAAATATGTACGTACCTAGTAAAATTATATTATTATGTTACATAAAGATATATAAAACTATAAAGAAATATAATATAATAAGGATAAATGTCAGTACATGTTATGACATAATTAAGTGTGTATAATATTAGTACTTACCTATAATTAGTGAAATAAGATTTATTTATTGTACTTAAATAAGTAGGTATGTTGCAGTGCCATTACAGGGTTCTTGTTTGTGTCCAAATATTTTTTTGTAACACCATATTGTTAACAACAAGACGCAATAAAGATATTATATGAATATGAATAAATAACGTTACATTGAAATTAACGTTATTTCAGTAAATAACGTTAATTTTAACGTTTATTCTTACATTTTGTAACCGTTACTTTAAAAGTAACGTTATTCAAATTAATAACGTTACTTTTTAACGGTAATTTTACCGGTATAATAATTTTTACGTTATTTTTAACGTATTTTTTTTTGTATCGTTATTTTTTTTAACGTCATTTCAATCCCAAGGCGATGACTATAAAATGGGCAGGTCCATGGAGCTTTCATTTTTGTAATAGGTATCATAGATAGGTACTTCACGAGAACTTTCATTCTATTTGTAAATTTAATGTTTGAGGGATAAAACCCTCACTTTTTTACATGTCGTCGATCGATGCAGCCTATTTAATATCACGTTTTTAAGGTTGCTTTCTCGTTTTTATAACTAAACTACCCGCGTGGTTCCCGTTCCGTGGGAATATCGGTATAAAAAGTCTATGTTTTAATCTAGGCTATAGGTACTATCTGTGTGCCAAATTCCAACCAAATCCGTTCAGTAGTTTTTACATGATTGAGGAACAAACATCCAAACATCTAAACATCCAAACCCACAAACTTTCACATTTATAATATTAAGTATATATAGGATAATAAATACTAGATATTGAGACAACGTCACAAACATTGCTCTAATTCCAAAGTAATAAGTATAGCTAATAAAGCACTTGCATTATGGAAATCAGAAACAACAGTGGAACAAACGCCGAGCCGATATAGAAAAGTTAGTTTTTTAAATTGACCTAGCCGGGGATCGAACCCGGGACCCCAGAGATGGCGACCCCTTGAAAACCGGTGTACAAACCACTTGACCACGGAGGTCGTAACTAGCAGGGATTTTTAGTACCTGAATGAACGTTCCTTTAATTAATGTCGGGATACGGGATATCAACAACAAAAGTGCATGATTATTTGCTGCATTTATCATTACGGTACCTACGCTGTATTGTACAGTATACAACATCTACAAGGTACTTTTAGCCTATATTATATTAAGTAAGCCTAATTTCGAATTAATTATAATTTACTTGAGTGTTAATGAGTAGGTAATATTAATTATTTTAGTATGATTGTATGTACATACGTTTAATTAGTTTTGTATCGAGTCACTTTTATAAAATGTACAAACCTCGTAGCAAAGAGATATGAAACCTCTTTGCAACAAATCTCAATGCAAAGAGATTATTTAACCTCTTTGCATTTCATACGATCAGTTTATTTTTCATAAACAAAAGAAGATCGATATTCAAAATATTGAATCGACATCCCGCCATTAATTAGCGGGTCGTACGAAAATGCAAATGTAAAACAAACAATATGTTATTTTGCGTAATTTTGTGATAAACAGCTAAAAGTTTAATTGCTCTCTTATTCAGCATTCCTTACATTTTGAAGTTATCCCTACAGTACCTATCAGTATTGCAATATTAAGAACTTCATATTTAATTGTCCAGCAGCTTAGATGGCTTTCTCATTGTCATCAGTGCCAGCCAAAGCAAGAAAATAATCCCGAAATATTTTCAAAGATGGCGATAAGCGATTGACAACCGATGCATGACACCAATCATACATCATGATTCGTCTATGATCAAGCGAAGCGTTCAAAAAAAAATTGGTAGGAACTGCTTTTGAAAACCTCGTGATGAGTGGCATCATAGAGTACATAGATTAATTTATGAATAGCATACAATTTGAGCTAGGTACCGAGTTCTACGGCTGACTGAGCCACTAGTTTAATTTTGGTGCTTACTTGCTTGTTGCTAACTATTTATCATGGGAACACTTCAGATTAGTCCATCATTTTTATACAGAATAATAGTTAAAACAGTAATGCAACTCCATTCACAATGCCCAAAATGACGGCTGTGTCACTCTGTTAGATGGAGCGCTTGAGCGCTTTAATCAAATGGCCAACTTTCTATTAGTTTGATAAACTAAACTAAAACGCTAACTAGATGAAAAATTAAGCAATATACGATTTAATCATGTATCGAATGCTTAAAATATGAAAATATGTAGGTTAAAACATCATACTTAAAATGGTAATTGACAAGATTGCGATACGTTATTTTAGCTTGTTTTAAGTTAGCGTAAGCGATCAATGGAATAGATTTTTTTTCATTTGAATAGGGCTCAAGGAATTCTGTTCGAGTTTCACTTCACCACATTCTACAACTACTTGCCAGCGTCACGAGTGTTGCCAGCGAGACGAGCCCGAGAGTGGTTTTGCCTACTACGTTGAAATTTAACAAAAAATGATATCGTGACGTGACGTAGGCAAACCTTATGTTTCATCATTATCATCATATCAGCCACACCACGACACCCATTGCTGGTTATAAGTCTCCCACAACGATCGGTCCTGCGCTGCCCGCATCCAGTGGCTTACCGCGAGCGACCTTCACCCTCGCGTCTGTCCATCTTGTCGGGGGCTTGTCCATGGAGCGTCGCTCGTCCGGTGAGCGATCGCCACTCTAGAACCTTTCCACTCCAAAGCTATCGATTCTTCTCGCTCCCACTGCCACTTCAGCTCTGCTGAGCAATCCTTTTGAGCGATGTCGTTTATTTTAGTTCTGTTTATTTCTGATTTGATCACTCGGAGCTAATAGGCCCTCTCCACGAACGCTCTGGGTGCTTACTCAATTTTTGTCCGGTTCGTCACACTAATATCTGCCAGCTGCGCCAACACGGCCGCATGACTACTGGCCTCCGCCTCCGTTCTCTGACCTCGCAATGTCTGCTATAACTATTTTTCGTGTATTATTATATATATTCGTGTTACTTATACTTAAATGATATCAATTTCAATCCAACGAAGCGACTACCTACCTATGTATTAAAAAAATAAATTTAAAACATTAAAAAACCCGCCTGCATAAAAAGACAAGTCGACTGAAAAGATGGAAACAAGATGAAATAAATATTAAAGGCAACATGTCATAATAACATGCAGTCGGAGGCATGTATAAAGAAAGTGACATTATGAATGATTGAATTATATGCCTCCGACTGCATGTTATTATGACATGTTGCCTTTAATATTTATTTCATCTTGTTTCCATCTTTTCAGTCGACTTGTCTTTTTATGCAGGCGGGTTTTTTAATGTTTTAAATTTATTTTTTTATTTATCTCTTTTTAGTTATTATATATTACGGTCATGATATACCTTTTTGAAATCCTTATAATAAGCCCTTTAATTTGACACCCATATTGCAGTATTCTAAAAAAAAATTTTTTTTTTCACTATGTATAATAGCACCGTACAGTCGCCATGTTGGTTTTTTTATAACGCCACCTTCTTAAGAACACTTGGGTTGAAAAGACCAATCTAACGATATCTTAATCATAGAAATCCGTTCAGCCGTTTGAGAGATATGAGGTAATAAAGAATATTACATACAAACATACATACATACATACATACTTACAAACATACAAACATACTTACAAGATACGCGCGAAACACATAACCCTTTCTTTGCAGTCGGGTAAAAAGGGGCTTAGTTGAGATACTGCTTTAGCATGTTTACTATGAGTATTATCACTACCTTATGATCGAAGCTACCTTATCCTAATCACGGCATAAGAATTTATTCTTATGATCACGGTAATGTTACCGTGTCTTCAATAATATCTCTACGTGCAGTTGTTTTAGGATATCTTTTATTTGCTTTTTTAAAAGTATGTCGTATTTCCAATACCTAATTTTAGGGTGAGTAAAAATGCATTATTTTTTAACTAAAGTTAAATACCGTCGAACACCCGAAAACGAGTGGGCAAATCAATAAAGAACGAGGCAGTATTTAATTCTAATTAAGTTTAATTTCATCAAAAATATTCAACGATTGTTAAAATTATTTTACCCCTCGTATTCCCTAGCGTATGGTATGCTGGAGCAGCATGTCAGAGTGTCAGCGATTTCCCAGCAGGATTCCAGTTCGGTGCTGGCACGTCGGCATACCAGATCGAAGGAGGATGGAATGCTAGCGGTATGTTATTTTATGGCTGAATAAAGTCTTCTTGACGTCACTCAGAGCATTGCAATATTATTTTCAACACACTTGCTCGTAAAGTGAGCTAATACATCGCTTTTAGGGCCATAAACCGAGCTATAACAAACGCGTGCAATAAATGCAATAATATATAAAACACTAGGTAGTACGTAGAATTAACCCTACAAAGTTAAATTAGTACCTTACTGCAAGTTCTATTCGAGTAAACAGAGCATTCCCAATTTAGCCGGGTAATACAGTTATTTTTTTTAGTAACAACAAAGAGGTTTTATGCTGCAGAAAATTCATATACATTTTTGGAATAAATAAATGTGTAAGTCCTTAATTAAGTGAAACAAATATTTATTCAAATTATTCATAATTCACAATATTTTGTTATAAAATATTAAAATATTTGCATTTTATCACTTAAAATTATAATTATGAAGTAGGCTATATGCTACTCACCCCTTTGTTCGCAAAATATTCTTGCGTTGAATACCTGCGCGCCTTTCCCCATATTTATCATAATTTTGTTTTTGTTGTATTTGTTGCTGTGTGGTAAATTACTTTGTTTTTTCCTCGCAAATGTGTTGAAAAACGTCGTTTGAAACTCGTGAGCTCTTGCTTATTGCACACTCGGCTGAGTTACGCCCTCGCCTGCGGCTCGGGCTGCAACCCACAGCCTTGTGCGCAATGAGCAACCTAAGCTAACTTGTCTCATAATGTACTATTTTCGTATCTAGCTTATAAACAACCAAAAACTATTAAATATACCTCTGCGGCACTGCTCTAGAAATTATAGATTGCTCCAAAAATATTTTTGAATCCTAGCATTCGGTAGTTTTCAAGAGAGAGACTCTCAGGAGAGGCAACGTCCAAGCAAATTCTGAGTTGAATATAATAGTACTAAACATACAGAAGCCCATCAACGAGTTTGGGTTTTTGTTCTCACTTCACTTTGCGAATAGTTAACTATCGTCTTCTCTCTTTCACTCGTTTACACACTCGCATGATTTTCTCTCTTTCATCCGTACTATTACTGTACTATTACCCCATACTATTCGCAAAGTGAGGTGAGAAACACAACTCGTACTATGCCCTCTGGTTCGACTATGTCAGCCGCAAGCAGTATCTACGCAAGACAATAGAGTGAGACCCCCTGGTTTGACTTTTCAGACAAGGGGGAAAACATCTGGGATAAGTATACCCACGATCACCCGGATCTGATCGCCGACGGCAGCAACGGCGACGTGGCCTGCGACTCCTACCACCTGTGGCAGAGGGATGTTGAGATGACTGTTGAATTGGGGCTTGATTTCTATAGGTATGCTAGTTAACATCACCAAGTCTCATCATCTGCTGCTCAACTTCTTCTGTGACTAGAAGCTCTTTCTAGACTAGAATAAGTATAACAAACTTAATGTAGGTACACTAATGATGTTTAGTTTTTTTCCCTCATTTTATGTCAATAATTGTAGACTTTTAAAATATTGACCGAGCCAGGAAAATTAAAATAATTACGAAATATTAGTTTTCAGAAGTGTTTCAGGTTCTCAATATCTTGGGCCAGAGTGTTTCCCGATGGGTTTACAAACTATATCAGCGAAGACGGCAAGAATTATTACAACAACTTGATTAACGGCTTACTCGAGAAAGGAATCGAACCTATGGTCACTCTCTACCACTGGGAGCTGCCTCAAATACTACAGGATCTTGGTAAGATTTGGATTTAATAAATCGTATAATGAAGAAACACCTTACATTTTGAGTAGGTAATACGAACTGATTTTTAATTCGTTTTTTAACATCAAGAGTGGCAAACAACGGTACTCCAGAAGGTCTTAAGACATTGCCAATCCATCTTTTCCCGAGCCTTCATTTAGATTTTAGAGTTTAAGAGAACCAAAGGCACTTTCAGTGTTGGCAATATTGTATCAATTGACATCATCACAATAATACAGGTGGCTGGGCGAATCCTCTAATCGTGGACTGGTTCGCCGACTACGCCCGTGTCTTGTACTCCCTGTACTCCGACCGCGTGAGGACCTGGATCACCATCAACGAGCCTATGTCCATCTGCGACCTGGGCTACTCTTCTCTCATTGCCCCATATGTTGTTGATACGGAAATTGGAGTGTACCTGTGCAGTAAGCACGTGGTACTCGCCCATGCAAGAGCATGGAGGATTTATGACGAGGAATTTAAGGATAAAGACAAAGGTAGGTCTACTCACCTAAGTTTGTTTAACTTCGAGTGTTGGTATTTTGTCGCTAAATAATATGAAATGAACGGCAGGAATGAATCTAGTACAAGGAGAAAAATAATTATCGGTCACCTGCTTCAAGTCATTCTAGTTTGGTGGTTGATTATTCATAATGATTGGGCCTTCATACCCCCCAAAAATGTATGTTTTTGTTCAGGTCAGGTGTCATTCTCGAACCACGTGCTTTGGTTTGATGGACAAACTCCTGAAGAAGATGAACTAGCCGAACTCGCTAAGCAACACATGGTACCTACTTACGTCGATTGTTTACCTTTAACTGTTGCGATAATGTAGGTATCATCTTTAGTGATAAGATCAGACCGACGACGGAGTAGTGGCGCAGAGATAGGTAATTCGTTAAACCTCTGTAATGAAAGTCAACTTAAGTAGGAACCGCATCTGAGGTCTAGTGGTTCCCACGCCCGTGTTAGTCCCAGGGGTATCGGCTAGCTACCGCTATCACACCTAAGTCTGACGCCATAACAACTATTGAACATTGTTGTGTTGCGGCAGTTTGAGGTAGTGTATTTTATGGATGAGTTTTAGGCTTTGTGATCGATTTGCTACTTGTTCATATCTGGTTGGTTTGTGGTCTGGTGGTTGATTTGATTGAAGTGGAAATTAATCTATTTGGTGTGGACCTCCACAATTAATGTGTCGCCTTCATAACAAATTTATGTATCAATTTTTCAGATGGGTCGTTTCGCTCACCCCGTATACTCCAAAGAAGGCGGTTGGCCTCCAGCAATAGAGAAGATTTTTGCTGATCACAGCTTGGCACATGGCTATTCCACCTCCAGGCTTCCAGCGTTCACACCAGAGGAGATAGAATTGGCGAAAGGTAAGTCTTAAATATCTATCAAATTACTTATCTATCAGAAATCAAAAGATAATTAACCGTCTATAAAAAACATTTTCTGTAATTTTGTCCAGGAACGTACGACTTCATGGCTATAAACCAATATTCGAGTCGTAGTGTGCGGAGAGCGAAGCCTGGCGAGGCAATCGGGGAATTCCCTTTGTCAGGATCTGTCGAACTGAACCTTGTGGTAGAACCCCACCCAGATGCGAAGCCCACCGGTTCTGCGCTGCTGCCGGTTGGTATTTCTCATTTTTGTAACAATTGTACAGGACCTCAAATTCATGGTATTTAGAGTCTTTAAGTATTTATTATGAGGTAGAGCTCGGCAGAATATAAGATTAGTGAATGCAGTCTAAAAGGTCACACCTTACGCAAACTTGTACGTTACCTACTTTTATTACAAGCAAGTAATCATCCTGTTTAAAAAAAGCAAAAATCATCAGCCTGTTTAAAATTTTCTTTTTATTCTACAGTCTCACCCTGTAGGTCTCCGTAAAAGTCTGAAGTGGCTCAAACATCAATACGGGGACATACCAATTGCCATCACTGAGAATGGATATGCGACGAACACCGACGAACTTGATAATAAGGCGGGAGTTGACTACTATAGAGAGTATTTGGGACCCTAATGACGAGCTTTATGCGCTCTTGACATGCAATTTTAGTTATTGCAGACATACTGAACTGAACAGACACCTGCTGGTTGCTAAGTGAACAAACAAAGCGAATAACGCAGTGCTTCTTAAACTTTTTCAGCCACGGAATACTTTTAGAATTTAAAAAATTCCACGGACCCCTGTCAGACAATATTTTAGAAAAATCCTCAGTGAAAATCATATTAAAAAATCACTTTTTTTGGTAGTTTCACTACGGACCCTTAAGGGGTCCGTGGCACAACCTAGTAGTCTATTAAGGCTCCGTTACGCGAAATAATTTGTCTCTGCCTTTTTCTTTACTTGTAAAGAGTATGGAAATTAACCTCACTTCTGCCTTTTTTAGATGTTTTTCGTTGTCATAATCTTTAGCACAATTTATCTTTCTTGAAAAAAAGTTATTGAAGCAACTGCACAGTACGTTAAAGTGTATTTTAATGTAGAATTAAATACGTTTCCGCTATTTTTTTACGCCAAAAATATGACCCGCGACAAGTGCTTTTGATGATATTCTGTTTTTTTTACAATCATCTGTGAGGTTTATACGCTTTTAATACTTGTAGCTACTAGATAATCTCTTTAGCTTGTCGTATGTTTTTTTTTGTGGCCCGTGCAAACCATGTTTTCTTATTATGGCCCTTTTAAGGAGGGATTGAACTTAACATATCAATAAATAATATTCGAGTTGTTGTACCTTTTCTTCTAAATTGTGATACCTAGTATAAAAGTGCTGCTTAACTACTTGTATTTATTTTCTCCAAGGTGTTGCTAGCAATCAAGGAAGACGAAGTCAATGTGACTGGTTACTGCGCCTGGTCCCTGATGGACAACTTTGAGTGGCCTGATGGATACCTGTAAGTTTGTTTTTATTCGTTCAGAAAGCTAAAAATATAGCTCATAACGCGTCCTTATTTGATTTTGTGGTAGACAGGACGACGTGGCATCTCATTCATTGAAAACTAAATTATATTATTAATATTATACTCTTTGTCAGTCTGTTTTAATACTGTGACTTTGGTACCCATTACATTACTCATATTTCGATCACTTTAGATGCTCTTAGATAATTATTAGCTATTATTTATTATTAATATTATTTCGATCACCCCAGATGCTATACATATTAGCTTCTATTTATTCTGAAGTATTGGTTGTCTTCATTTCTTCTTCGTATGAATGAAACCTTATATTTTTGTCTATTTGAGCTGTTTGTTTATTCCAGGACAAAGTTCGGTCTGTACCACGTGAACTTCACCGATCCGTTGCGCACGCGCAGCCCGCGCCACTCCGCCCTCTACTACGCCAGAATCATCAAAGCGAAATCACTTGATGTCAGTGACCAATTCGAATAATAAAACCATACTACCTACAGAGGGTGTTTCAATTTTTTCATTTTTAAATTTTGCGCCGTATGGATTTGCGATAGCAATGTTCCTTTTTTATACAAACGCCTGCTTAATAGATAAGGATAATAAGGACGACGCGTAAAAATAAATGTTGATATCGCAAATCCATATGGCGCAAAATTAAAAAATGCATAATGTTTTTTTTACTTAATGTAGGTATGTAGGAAGTAAAGAGAATGTATGAAGCTCAATAGGTAGCAATTTTTGATAAAACAATATATTGAAGAATGGTACAAACAGCAACACTCAACAACATAAGTAGAGGTACTGTTTGTACAGGACAAGCTTACGATACACTTTTAGTTTGCTGCTTTTTTATAAACTTTACATTAGCGTTAGCGATCAATGGAATAGAAAATTGTTCATTTGAATAGGGCTAGAGGATTCTATGCTAATTTTACCATATTCCACTCTAACCAGTAACGATTTCATGAGTGCTGCCAGCGAGATCGATAGTTCTCAACCAAAGATCTCCACAACAATCGGTCCTGTGCTGCCCGCATCCAGTGGCTTTCCACGAGCGACCTTCACCCTCATGTCGGTCCACCTTGACGGGGGCCTGTCCATGGATCATCCCACTGTGTGCGGTCGTTACTCTAGAACCTTGGAAAGCTATTGATTCTTCTCGCTGTGTCCAGTGTGGGTCCAGCCCCCACTTCAGTACAATCCTTGGAGATGTCGTTTATTTTTTGACCATCAGCCATTTTTAATGTCCCCACTGTTGGGGCACAGGCCTTCCTTCCTATAAGGAGGATGGGCCATAACCCTCCACGCGGGCTAAATGCGGATTGGTGGGTATTAATAACTGCAAATGCACCCGGGAAGGCCTTAAGGTGGGTCAAATCCCAATATTCAATTCAAATTATTGAAAGATTACGCGCGTGAAGCTATAATGGAAAAAATATATAAGCATTTATAAAAATGTTACAAAATATTGTACCTATATATGTAAAAAAAAAACCGTGGACCCTGTTTCTGATCTTATTTGCAAAATTTCTCGGAAACAGAACATTCGTTTATGTTAAAACCAACCATAAAAATCGGCGATGTTAATACCTTCAATCTTAATTGAACTGATTTCTTAACTAACTTGAAAGCGAAGAAAAGTTATAAAAACATGTAAAAATTGAGAATTCGGTGCAAGTTCGCCGCGTTGGAACGCGCACTGATTTGAACTCAAAGTGAGTAGAGTTACGTTCGATTTCACTCCATCACGGATCGACACGTGCCTTCCGTGCGAAGTACAGAGGAGCTCGAGATAATATTTTTTGCGAAAGTTGTCAATTACTGCGCTATAGAGCTCGTTAATTTTTAAGTTCTCTTTATTTCTAATTTGGTCACGCAGGGAAACGCCCGCCGTGCGAGGCAATCTTCCTTCACACACGCTGGAATACCTTAAACCTTTTTTGAGATGAGATGAGACACATCATAGTGATCAATATTACAAAAAAAAACAAGTCCAAATTCCAGTCAAATGAAGTGCACCTACCTACCACGTGTCGTCATGTATTAAAAAAAACAAAACCTCCTTCAAAAAAACATTAAAATAACCTAACAAAAATAGATTAAAAAAAAGGCTCTAAAAAGCTAGAAATAAAAAATTCAAATCTACTAGTCCGGGCGGCCACTCCAAGGTTACTTACCTCATCGAGTTACTGGATATTACCACCTTCCACGAAAAGTAGACCTAAAATAGGTAGGAAAAATGTTGGTCTGCCGGAGCTCAGCCTGGAGGAAACTTGGCGGTGAGATGTTTTGTGACCTACTTTGGACCATCAAAATACCTCATGTGGTTACTGAACGAAACCTTTTCGTTGGTTTTAGTTTTTATTAATAGAATCTAAATAATTATGTCTGCCGGGCGAATTCTTGGAGGGTTCCGCAGTCCAACCATTTTTAGGGGCCGCATGGGGGTCCTATTTTACCTCATCGAGTTACTGGATGAAACCAAGCTCTCCGAGTAGCTAAAATGATGCCCTTTAAATATTAATTGGTCTGCCAGCTCGCAACCTGGCAGTTTTTGCAGTCCAACCAAATAAGTACAAAATATAAGACAAAGTTGCTTCCCGCTGCCTGTCCCTATGTATGCTTGGATCTTTAAAACTACGCAACGGATTTTGATGCGGTTTTTTTTAATAGATAGAGTGATTCAAGAGAAAAGTTTATGTGTATAATACATGCATAATATAGTAGAGAAACACTGATAATTTTAAAGGTTTCTAATGTGATGTCGTAAATAAACACTTTTTTTGCGCTTACATTGCAAACGCTGGCTGAATCCTACGAGATAGATCAAAATAATGTACTACAGTATTATGCACCTTAAAAAGATCCACAAAAAAGTCTTTAACAGTATATGTCTATCTCTTAGGGATAACCTACAATAACCATTTTTATCCTTTGTTTTTATGAGAAATAATGGCTTAATAATAATTACGAAGCGATAAAAGCAAATTTTAAAATTATTACGTCGGGAAAATCAAAAATCAAACCAAATACCAACTAATTACCAAAGTACTTTCAATAAAACCGCGCTAGTATCCGTTAAAAGTGTTTTATTTCATGTCTAGTGAGCGCGTAAGCTTGAGAAGTGAATATGGCTCATCACCTTTTTACCCGACTGCAAAGAAAGGGTTATGTTTTTCGCGCGTATCTTGTAAGTATGTTTGTATGTAATATTTTTTATTACCTCATATCTTTCAAACGGCTGAACGGATTTCTATGATTAAGATATCGTTAGATTTGTCTTGTCAGCCCAAGTGTTCTTAAGAAGGTGGCGTTATAAAAAAACCAACATGGCGGCTGTACGGTGCTATTATTACGTAGTGAAAAAAAATTTTTTTTTGAATACTGCAATATGGGTGTCATATTAAAGAGCATATTATAAGGATTTCAAAAAGGTATATCAATACCGTAATATATATAATAACTAAAAAGAGATAAATAAAAAAAAACAAGTCAACTGAAAAGATGGAAACAAGATTAAATAAATATTAAAGGCAACATGTCATAATAACATGCAGTCGGAGGCATGCATAAAGTGACATTATGAAAGATTTAAATTATATGCCTCCGACTGCATGTTATTATGACATGTTGCCTTTAATATTTATTTAATCTTGTTTCCATCTTTTCAGTTGACTTGTCTTTTTATGCAGGCGGGTTATATACTTTAGGTATATTAACTTTATGCGACGAACTGAGAACCTCCTTTTTTGAAGTCTGTTAAAAAGGGCTTAATTTTGAGATAGGTAGGTACTGCTTTAGCATGTTTACTGTGATTCTTATCACCACCTACCTTATCTTAATCACGGTAATTGATACCGTGTCTTCAATTATATCTCTACAATTGTTTTGGGATATTTTTATTTTGTTTTCTAAAAGTATGTCGTGTCGGTGGAAATACTTAATTTTAGGGTGAGTAAAAAAAACATTATTATATAATTAAAGTGAAATATCGTCGAATACCCGAATACCAATAAATGTGGTGGCCAAACCACTCTAGACCGAGGCGGTACTTAATAATGTTTTGGGTTTTGGAATTCTAATAAGTTTTACTTTTACCAGATACTTAAGTATCTACCTAATCGAATTACATAAATATTCAACGATTGTTAAAATACTTTTATTGCTCGTATAGCGTATGGTTTGCTGGAGCAGCATGCCAGAATGTCAGCGATTTCCCAGCAGGATTTCAGTTCGGTGCTGGTACGTCGGCATACCAGATCGAAGGAGGATGGAATGCTAGTGGTATGTTACTATACGGTTCCTGCTAAAGTGTTCCTGACGTCACTCAGAGAATTGCAATATCATTTCCCGTATCTAATACTTACTACACTAATAAACAACCAAAAACTATTCAATATAAGTACCTCTGCGGCACTGCTCAGAGCTCAAAAATGTTTTTTGTAGGATTCATGAGAGACTGAGTAGTCTGGGCACAGACCCGGCCTGCAGGATCGTACGGAGAGGCGCGGCCTCCCGGCTAAATCTCAACGTGTGTAGCGAGAGGACCTTCGACCGACCTTCTCAGGACTGAAGAGGTCGCGCCTCTCTTTACAAATGCTGAGATTAGGCCGGAAGGCCGCGCCTCTCAGTACGAACCTGCATGGCAAGCCTGTGCAGGTGGAGGGCCCATAACGCAACGACCAAGAAACTTTTGAGTTTAACATTTCAGACAAGGGAGAAAACATCTGGGACAAGTACACCCACGATCACCCGGATCTGATCGCCGACGGCAGCAACGGCGACGTGGCCTGCGACTCCTACCACCTGTGGCAGAGGGATGTTGAGATGGCTGTTGAAATGGGGCTTGATTTCTACAGGTATGCTAGTCAACAATATCACCAATAGTCTAATCATCTTGTGCAAAAGAAAGCAAAGAAACTTACCAATGTGTCACACACATCCATCTGTCAAATGAAAGCGATTGCGATAGATTTTGAAATTAGACAAGGGTACTTAAGAAATTAAACAATAAGTACCCGTCTTTCTAGATTAGATTAATTCCATCTAAGTTAAAGTAACACAAACAGACGGCCGAAGGGCTTATGTAGGTAACTATATGTTTTAATATGAAACTCAGAACTCTATTTGTCCAGAAGTGTTGTTTTTAACACATTATATGTCAAATTGTAGACCTTAAAAATATTGGCCCAAAAATTGGTCCATCAAGCCGGATAGAAACTTAAAATACTTACGAAATATTGGTTTTAAAAAATATATCATATTTAAAATAGATTCTGTGTTTCAGGTTCTCAATATCTTGGGCCAGAGTGTTTCCTGATGGGTTCACAAACTACATCAGTGAAGAAGGCAAGAATTATTACAACAACTTGATTAACGGCTTACTCGAGAAAGGAATCGAACCTATGGTCACTCTCTACCACTGGGAGCTGCCACAAATACTACAGGATCTTGGTAAGATTCGGATCTAACAAATAAGTAGTCTATGAAAAATACTTTATAAGGAATACGAAAATGCTTTGTTATTGGTAACTAAATACTTAACTTTGCATTGCCAACTATCTTGATATGTCGCCAAGGGTGGGCAGGGGATGGCAGCTGCCCCCTCCCCCCCTAGGTAACCAAAGTCCTAAGACCATGCAATTGGCTTGCTTTTCCGATTAATCCCGCATCTCAAAACTTGAATAAATTCACTAGGTGCTCTTGACTGTACCTACAATTCATATTTTTCTATTAACTTGCGGGCCCTGGGCGACGCTCTTGTTGGCAATGGTTCCTTTACTCCAAAAATTGCCAAACCACCTATTTTCCTACCGTTCAGAATTTAAGAGAACCAAAGGCACATTAAACTGAAATGTAGTAGGTAAGCATTACCAAAGTAAGTAAACCTGATATCAGTGTTGGCAAATTGTTTCATTAAAAAAAGGCCGATTTCAATAATCTATCTATGAGATAGGTAGGCGTACTTTGGATCAGTTACAAGACAACTGTTGTTATTTCCCGTCACTTAACAGAAATATCTAGGCAACTTATCTCCTGATGAAGATAGCTTATTGAATTATTGAAATCGGCCGTTAAATTGACAATCACAATAATACAGGTGGCTGGGCGAATCCTCTAATCGTGGACTGGTTCGCCGACTACGCGCGTGTCCTCTACTCCCTGTACTCCGACCGCGTGAGGACCTGGATCACCATCAACGAGCCCATGTCCATCTGCGACTTAGGCTACTCCTCTAGGCACTTTGCCCCAGACTTTACCGATATGGAAATTGGAGTGTATCTGTGCAGCAAGCACGTGGTACTCGCCCATGCAAGAGCATGGAGGATTTATGACGAGGAATTCAAGGCTAGAGACAAAGGTAAGATTCATTGATTTATGACTTTAAATTCTGTCGCAAAATACTTATGGAATGAACGGGATGAATGAACCTAATACCAAGAGGAAACTAATTTCCGTACACCTAAAGCTAGGGTTATGACGGTGCCGTCATATTACGGCCGTAATTTAGCGGGGTAGAACGTTGTCTATGAAAACAAAATGACGCGCCGTATTGTTTACATAGAAAACGTTCTACGCCGCTAAATTACGGCCGTAATATGACGGCACCGTCATCTTAGGAAACCCTAGCTTAAGCAAGTCATTCTTGTTTGGTGCTTGATATTTCATAATGATTGGGACGTCCCATTTTCTTATTAAGCCTATCTGATTTCTGTTCAGGTCAGGTGTCATTCGCGAACCACGTGTTTTGGTTTGATGGACAAACACCTGAAGATGATGAACTAGCCGAACTCGCTAAGCAACACATGGTACGTCGACTGATTATCTTTAACTATTGAGTTAGTTAGTGTACCGTCTTTCATGATAAGATCTGACCAACGACGGAATGGCGGTGGAGAGATGATTCGTTAAACCTCTGTAATAAGTCAACTTAAGTAGGAACCGTATCTATCTGTGGTTTAGTGAGGCCCACACCTGTGCAAGTCGCAGCGGTAACGGCCACTAGTTACCACCATCACACCTGTCTGACAGCTTATATAATAATTGAACATTGTTGTGTTTCGGCAGTTTGTAGGTGTAGTGGCCAGTGGCCTTCCGACCTTATCGTCACTTAACATGAAGTAGACGCACCAACTAGACGCACCGCAACACTTCTCGTGTTTACCTGAATGAGCCCTTCTGTAATGTTCTCTCGGACCCTTAAGAAACGTTAGGAATTGTTAAAATCGAAGCAAAATTAATGTGTCACCTTCATAACATATTAAAGGTTGCATAATTGAGTATTGATTTTTCAGATGGGTCGTTTCGCTCACCCCATATACTCCAAAGAAGGTGGCTGGCCTCCTGCAATAGAGAAGATCTTTGCTGATCACAGCTTGGCACATGGCTATTCCACCTCCAGGCTTCCAGCGTTCACGCCAGAGGACATAGAATTGGCGAAAGGTAATATGTCTATCAAATTACTTATTTATCAGAAATCAAATAATAATCTTCTATAACAAACATTTTCTGTAATTTTGTCCAGGAACGTACGACTTTATGGCTATAAACCAATATACGAGTCGCAGTGTGCGGAGAGCGAAGCCTGGCGAGACGATCGGGGAATTCCCTGTATCAGGATCTGTCGAACTAAACATTGTGATAGAACCCCACCCAGATGCGAAGCCCACCGGCTCTGCGATTCTGTCGGTTGGTAAATCATCATTACATAACTAAAACAAAGTCGCTTCTCCTGTCTGTCCCCATGTAGGTATGCTTAGATCTTTAAAACTACGCAACGGATTTTGATGCGGTTTAATAGATTGAGTGATTCAAGAGGAAGGTTTATATGTATTCATGGTGTGTCGCTAGTAAGATTATTTCGTATTTATGTAACAATAGTAGTACATTATGTACTTCAGTTTCATAGTATTTAGTCTTTAGGAAAGATGTTGGGATATCTGATACGAAACGACAATTTCATAAGATCTATTATTGAAGGAAAAGTGGAAGACAAGAGGAAGATGGGGAGGCCTTGAAATGCCTTGGATAACCTATATGGGAGATATTATTGGATAATAAGGGAGACGATGGATGTCGCGTCGTATTAGGAGATCAAGAAGATGGTAATGTGTAGGGAGACTAGGGAGGAGTGCAGAAGACTTCACCGGGGTCACTATCAGATAAGCCACATTGTAAAATGACAATATCGCCTAAACGTCTTGATATCAAAACGACATAGTTACTAAATAGACATGAACGCTAAACGACTAAGTAGCAAACGTCTGGATCTTAAAATGTCGTAATTCAAAATACACTAGTAGCAAATCGTCTTTATTAAAACGCCATAGGTACCAAATAGTCATAAGCGCTGAATGATATAGTAGCAAAACGTCTTGATATTTAAATGCCATAGTTACTTAATAGACATGAACGCTAAATGCCCTTAAAGATGCTGAGTTTGTTGATATAGATTTATTGTTTGTTTGTGCCTATGAGCATCATCCATTTTCAATGTCGTTGTCGTTTGGGGCACATACCTTCCTTCGCTACTATCTCATTGTGTGTTTTTGTCATTCAACTAATTTGACTTCCGGCTGATAAGGTATTCTAAACATACGGACTATTTGCAATTCCAGACGTTTTGCTACTAGCTCATTCTGCTTTTATGTCGTCTGGCTGAGTTGACTCTCTGCTGACTGGGTATTCTGCTTTTATGTCATGTAGCTGAGTTGTCTTTCAGCAATCTTGGTATCTTGCTTTCATGTCATCCAACGTAAATGGTCTTTTAGCGAAAAGGTCATTCTGATAGAGAGGGCTTCACCGAAAAGACCACAGCACTTAAATTAGAGAAGAAGAAGTATTTACTTTGAGGTAGAGCTCACTGTTCGCTTTAAACGCCATATTCGGCAGAATATAAGACTAGTGAATCATATGCGGTGCGGTGTTATTGCCTGTTTAATGAGTTACTAATATGATCGGTTCTCTTAAAAACGTCGCACCTTCCACCGACTCGACGAAGTACTCCTTTACCTACCAAAAACTTGTACGATACTTTTACTCTACAACCTGTCATAATTATCAGCAAGGAATCCTCCTGTTAAAGTTTACTTTTTTTTATTCCACAGTCTCACCCTGTTGGCCTCCGTAAAAGTCTGAATTGGCTCAAAAATCAATACGGGGACATACCGATTGCCATCACTGAGAATGGATATGCGATCACCGATGAACTTGATAGTATGGCGGGAGTTGACTACTATAGAGAGTATTTGGAACAGGTTAGACCCTAATGACGGGATTTATACGCCCGTTGACATGCGAATGCGAATCTAGTTAGTGCACACATACTGAACAGAACAGACACAGCTGCTGTTCCTATGCGAACATAGGCAAAAAATACTATACTATGTGTGCACATTGTAACTATAACTACCTACTTATATTACGAATAATTTTATGTTTTGTTTGATACCGACGCGCCAGAGGCACGATGTTAGTATTAATTAAGTATCTTTTGTATCTCATTATAAGTGAACATTAATGTTTGTATGAGAATAAATATCTTTAAGCCTAAACCTAACAAATAACGGAACGCGTCTCACTGTGCTTGCTTTTAAGGCAAATTACTTTTTAGACATTGATTTGAGGCATTCTGCTCTTAGACATTTTGCGTTTAGACGTCGCGCTCAAATCCCTTATTACCTAGTAGTCTTAAGGGACTTAACCAAACAATAATATTTGATGAGCTGTTGTATCTTTTATTCAAAATTATGTGAAATTATTAAGTGCCTAACTACTTTTATGTTTTCTCGGCAAGGTGTTGCTAGCTATTAAGGAAGACGGAGTCAATGTGACTGTTTACTGCGCCTGGTCCTTGATGGACAACTTTGAGTGGCCTGATGGATACCTGTAAGTTTCTGTTTAAGTCCTGTAAGTTCAGAAAGTTAAAGATAGATCATATCATAACGCGTCTTTATTTGATTTTGCGGCAGACAGGACGTGTCATCTCATTCGTTGAAAAATATTTTGGAACAACCACAGTTACCTATATCAAATTATTATAATACTTTGGCACAATCTCTCTGTGACTTTCGTACCCATTACATTACCCATATTTTCGATCACTTTAGATGCTCTTAGATGGTAATATTAGCTATTATTTATTCTGAAGTACCTATTGGTTGTCTCCATTTCTTCTTCGTATGAATGAAACCTTATATTTTTGTCTATTTGACTGTTTGTTTGTTCCAGGACAAAGTTCGGTCTGTACCACGTGAACTTCACCGACCCGTTGCGCACGCGCACCCCGCGCCACTCCGCCCTCTACTACGCCAGAATCATCAAAGCGAGATCACTTGATGTCAGTGACCAATTCGAATAATAAAACCTTACTACCTATATACCAGGTGTTTCATAATAACTCGGTTTTTTTTTTCATTTGTATCGAAAACGGCACAGTGGCAACCCTTAACGCAAAAAGACTATTATTTTCGATAATCAATCACATTAATGGGCAAAAGCAAAACACAAATTATTAAGGGGCCATAATAGGAAAACATGGTTTGCGCGGGCCATCTTTTTATATAGAAAACGTAAAGTTGTAGCCACAAAAAAAAAACATACGACAAGCTAAAGAAATTATCTAGTACCTACAAGTATTAAATTGCGTATAAACCTCACAGATGATTGTAAAAAAAAATCAGAATATCATCAAAAGCGCTTGTCGCGGGCCATATTTTTGGCGTAAATAATAGCGGAAACTTATTGAATTCTACATCAAAATACACTTTAACGTACTGAGCAGTTGCTCCAATAACTTTTTTTTAAGAAAGATAGTTGTGCTAAAGATTATGATGAAAAAACAATGAAAAACATCGAAAAAGTGCAGAAGTGAGGTTATTTTCCATATTCTTTACACATAAAGAAAAAGACAGAAACAAGTGATTTCGCGTAACGGAGCCTTAAGGTATAGTTTATCATAAAAAGAATTTTTTTTTTCAAAAAAGTGTCGGTTTACAGGGTTTTATAATAATTTTCCGGGATTGTATGCTTTGTACACTATCTACCATATTCGGCTTTAAACTAAATATACCTACCTAGTCATCGCAAAAAAAATCAAGATAGAACCCCTCCCGCGTTGTTCGGCAGAAGCTAGTTTAGGCAGAATCGTGTTTGGACGGAGTACAGTCGGCATCAATGGGAAACAACTGTGCTGTTTTTACCGACAATACAGAGGAGAGGGTGGATGGTACAGTCAGCAGCACATCAGACTATACATGTTGACCTTGAGACCGCCTTTATGCCGTACGTAATAAAAGCTGTTTTCGTACTTCAACTGTTTAACCTAGCGTGCTGTCGTGCGAACATGAATGTTTGTTTATTTTTAAACGTGAAAAAAGTAGGGGTCCAAAAGTAAACATGTAAATATATGTAAATGCAACATTTCTCTCTGAATCGTGATGATTCGTTCTTACTGGTTTTTTTGCCTTTTATTGAATTGCTACCAATCTACTCCAGGATAGTCCGGTCGTGGGACATTAAATTTCATAAAAAAGTTTTGATAACACTAAAAGTTTTAATTTTTGGCGAGTGTATAGTTTATGTGCATTGTGAGCTATTTTTGAAAAGTTAGAAGTTTCATGCCGGTGCTTTAGGTATAGTTTAGGTATTTCGTAATATTTCGTTATATTTCGTTTAACTTCATATATATAGAATTAAAGTTTGAAATGTTGATTGTTTCATAATAAGAACTATGTTATCATCATGTTGTAAAAAAATTAGAAAGTTAATATATGTGTAACTGCGTAAATCACAAAATCATTCTTTTGTGTTCGAATAAAATTTTAAAATTTCTGAAATCTTATTTTAAGACTTTCAGTGGTTAGATATAGCTGTTGAACAAAGTTAAGAAAGTTAAGTGGTGTGCTTCTTTGATAAATTCATTTTTCTTTCGTAATATACGCAATAATGAATTAAAAATCGATCAGATCGCTCTTACATGACCTCTTCAATGCGCTTATATGCCACACAAAAAATTAGAAAAATACATACAGTGGATTTTGTTTAATTACAGATAAATTGTTGTCGCTACAGGCCGCCCGCGCCGCGCCGTTACGCCGGCGCGGCGGCCAGCTACTATGCCCGCTCGCGCCATATGAATAAATTAATTAGGTGGCGATACTGGCGATTGATCTGTAACATTTCGGCGTAACGTAACATTACGGCTACTTAAGACGTGTCGACTCCTATCTGACCTATCTCTTATCCCGAAATGATATATTTTTATAATTCCACTAGCGGCCACCCGCGACTTCGTCTGCGTGGACAGTTTTTGCTATCCCTCGCGAACAATACTTTTTTCGGGATAAAACCCTATGTCCTTTTCTATACCCCTGGCAACGTGTATGTAAAATTGCATTGTAATCGATTCAGTAGTCATGACGTGAAGGCGTAAAAAAACAAACAAACGGACTTTGGCATTTATAATATTAGTAAGGATAGTGCAACTCTAACCTACCTAGCTCTAACTAACGTACCTACCTAATTTATACAACTGCCACATATATTATGTAGATAGGCCCTAAAAGACGACAGTAATTTTATGAAATGAGCACAGTAGGTACATAGATAAATAAAACAAATTAGTAGGTTTAAACAATTTGATTAATACTTTTCAAGTAAGTATATTTTTAATTTTTTCAAGTACCTAGTTTTTACTAGGCAAGTTATGTTTGCTTTAGCCAATCAACTTTTAAGGCACTCCTTTCTTGTCCCAGCTCTATAAAAAATCATATTATTACATACAACTCGGTTTAAACCTTACATTTTTCTACATTCATCTAAAATTAGATGCATTTAGCAATGCGAGAACAACAGCTTACAATATTTTTTCCTTTGAACATTTTATAGCTAGTATCTCAGGAGAACAAAATCGCTCCCCATACAAAGAAACTGTGTTACCTGGCATAGCCGGTCAAAGCGAAACATGTCAAATCTTCAAAATATTGTATCAGAATACCCAATATTTTATACCATATTTAAGTTCTATATTGAATAATCCTTTATTTACAATACATAGTTTTAGTAACTTTGCTTAAACAATATTTAATTAATATTTGCGAAGGTTTGTCCCGAACAATGTCTAAAAAATCAGGGCTCCTGCGTGACCATTAATAATTGGTGATGGTATTAGCATGAAGGTCCTATCTAGCGTCGTTAGTATTGCCCCTTGTCTAACTTTACGTACGTTTTGTCATCCAATGTCTTTCTAGCGATAGCTCTCGAGGAGTGTGTGTGGGTCTATTGTTGTTCTGCTGTGTTACGTCGGAAATCACGATAAGTTCATGGATTATTTTATTATTATTATGTTATAATACTAACTTTAATATCGGAATTTAAGATCAAGTTGAAATAGTTGTTCGATATGCAATGTTTACTTACTTATTTGTACTTTTATCAATGTTTTCCATCGCATTACCGGTAACACCAGAGAAATATCTGGTAACTCCAGAGAATTTATGTACTGTACGTATATATATATATATATGTAGGGTCCACAGTGCAGAAAAACAATCGAAAACCTTCGAAACACTTTTATTTTCAGTTTAAAACTTCTTAATTACGTCTTATCGTCTTTCACGTCTTTCTTTCAAAAAAAAGCCTCCATCCATTTCTTCCGTCCCTTTCCTTCTCATTATTCTCACTCGCTCACTCATTCATCGTTCGCTGTGTTCTTTCTCAATCACCTCACGCTGTGTTCCATTCCCACATTCGGCCGTCCTGATCTCATGACTGTCCCCAGGCATCCATCTTTCACTCCGTTACAATCACATCACTAATTACATAAAAATTAACAAAAAATCTAAACAAACTACTCAATATAATAATAGTTGAATACAACTGAAACTTATCATCTAAATTTATGTTTCACATTGGTACTTGAACTTGTTTTTTAATTATTATTTTTTTAACCTTAATATGAATAAACTTCTTAAACACAATACATCAACTTACTTTTATTTTAGTCCTTGATTACAAGAGATCACAACAAACTATAACCATAAAGTTAAACAAGCAACTTAATTGACTAACTATATAATGTAATAGTAAATGAAACGATGGTGTTCACTCTAACAAAGGTAACAAATGTAACAATGTAAAATAAAAACAAAGTTATTAAAACTAAAATAATCTTTCATTCATCCACTCATCCTTACATACCCATCCTCTTACTCACCTGTTTCAACATTTGGGTTATCAGGCCATTTTTTCATTTGGTCGACTGAGGTTGATGTCCTTCCTGGTCCCTCACTATGTGCATCAATTTTTTCCACATCGTAGCGGTCATTCCTTTTAATTTTGGTGACACGATACGGTCCCAGATATTTCGGTCGCAATTTGAGCCCCGGCCCATACTGAGTTCGCTTGATTGCTACTAGATCGTCTATCTCGTACTTGCTACCTTCTTTCCTGTTCTTATTGAAGTTATTTCTATTTTCTTCTTGCGTTTTCAACAAATGCTGTTTAGCCTTTATTCTCAAATCTTCTCTACTTCTGTCGTAATGTTCAACCTCTTCACTCTGCAACAACTGTATTATTTCAAGATCTTCTTTTTGTCTTAACTTTGTACCTATCATCAGGGTAAACGGAGTAGTGTCAATGCTTCTGTGGTACGTGCTGTTCAATGCTCTCTGCAATCGACTTACATGTTTGTACCATACAGTAGGGTCTTCAATACATAGCTTAGTCAAAACTGAGATAATGGTACGATGTACTCGTTCCACTTGTCCGTTTCCTCGTGGTACCCCTGTAGTTATAGTAATATGTTGTATACCTTCCGTCTCACAAAAATCTCGAAAATCATTTCCTGTAAATGCTGTGCCTTTATCAGAGATAATTCTATCAGGATTGCCAAAATGCTGTTGTAGAATTTTTAATTTATCCAAAGTTTCCTTACAAGTTGTAGACTTTGTTGGAAATATCCACGTGAACTTGGTGAAGGCGTCAACAATGGTTAATATGTAATTATATTGTTTCTTAGTCTCTGATAGAGGTCCAATATGATCAATATGCAAAGTATGCAATGGCATACTCCCCTTCTCTATAGGATGTAAGAATCCCTCTTGTTTTCCGGATTTTCTCGTTGCTAGCAAACATGGTATACATGTTACTATAAAATCTTGCAATTTCTGGTCTAAGTGATTAATGTAATAACTGCTACTGATTATTTCTTTCATCTTCTTGCAAGAAAAATGACCAATGCCATGGGCTCGTTTGATTACTTCTTTTTCCAAAGTCCTCGGTATTACCAATTGTTTCAGTTCTCCTTTATACAACAAGTCATTTTCAAGGTAATAATCTTGGTATGAATCACTCTTCAGAACTTCCTTGATAGCCTTGAGACCTTCATCTTGCGCTTGCATTTGTTTGACTTGTTGGTACATATTGGTGATCACCATCACCTCGGGATGGTCTCGGCTGAGTGCATCTGTATGTTTCATTTTTGAACCTTCTCTGTGCTCAACCTTGAAATCAAACTGGTCTAAGAAAAGCACCCATCTTGCAACTTTGGGTGATAAGTCTTTTTTCCTTAAGGTTTGTTCAAATGCTTGGCAATCTGTAACAATTTTAAACTGTATTCCATGCAAATAATGACGAAATTTCTTTACACCTTCAATAATAGCCAAGGCCTCCAGTTCGTAGCTTGAATACCGTCTTTCTGTATCGTTGGTTTTTCGACTCATGTAGTAAACTGGATGCCATCCATCGTGATGTAACTGCAGCAATATTGCAGCATAAGCTGAACATGAGGCATCAGTATGCAATTCAGTAGGCAAAATACTATTAAAAATCTTTAATACTGGATTGCTGGATAATTTAAATTTTAAAATATTGAATGCTGTACGTTGATCTTCACCAAAACAAAAAGGAGTATTTTTTTTTAGTAAATCTGTCAATGGCTGCGCAATTAATGCATAATTCTCTATATATTTTCGAAAATAAGAGGTCAAACCAACAAACCTTTGTACTTGCTTAACATTACAGGGTTCAGGATACCTTACCACAACATCTGTCTTTTCCGGACTAGGTTTTATTCCTCCATGTTTGATAATGTGTCCCAAATATTCAATTTCACTTTGTATAAGCTTGGCTTTCTTCCAGTTGATCTCCAAACCATACTCAGATGCCACTTCCAGTACTGTTTGCAAGCGTTGTACAGCTTGCTTTTCGTCTTGGGCTGGAATTAAAATATCGTCAATGAAAATTGAAATTATTCCTTTACTAATTAGATCCCTAAAGATAACTGACACAAATCGCATGAAATTTTTAGGACATATTGAGAGTCCAAAAGGTGCTCTCAAGAATTCGAATTGGCCATGATGCGTTACAAAGGAAGTATAAGGTACTGATTCATCGCTAACTTTTAAATGAAAAAATCAATTTTTTAAATCTAAAATACTGAATATTTTGGCATCTTTCAATTTGTCAATCAAGTCTTCTATTATAGGCAACGGGAACTCATCTTTTACTATCTTTTTGTTAATTGCTCTGTAATCTACACAAACCCTAGTTGTTCCGTCCTTCTTCTTTACCAAAACTACTGGACTAGAATACTCTGAAAAACTCACCCTGATAATCTTCTTTTCTAACCATTCTGATACCTGTTCTTCTACTATTTCCTGTTCTTTCAAAGATAATCTTCGGGGACGGTGTGTCACTGGAATGTCATCTTTTAATATGATTTTCAATTGTATGGGAGCTTCTTTTTTCTGGGCTGGTTTTCCGTATTGATGGATCAGCTGGTGCACTTGCTTTTTCAACTCTGGATCTGTCATGGTACCTACAACAGAAGCATACTCATTCTCTTCCACCACCATACATCTTATCCACTCCTCATCTTTCGACAAAAAGTTCACTGTGCCATCCCTCATCAACATTGTAACATCTTTCAAAAATTCCTGACCAATTATTATACTATACGGTACATAATCACTACTGACGATACGGAACACACCATCGAAACATTTTTCGTCAATCTTAAACTTTAAGTGACATTTTCCTTGCGATTTAACCGAAGATTGTCCAATACCGGATAAAATAGTATTATCGTTTTCTGCTTTTGGCCGTCCCATAGTCTCGTAACATTTTGACGATATAATGTTGACTTCACTGCCCGTGTCAATTAACGCTTTTACACTTAAACCGCACAACATAATCAGTGTTTTCACCGGCTTGCACATGTCTTTTTTGCCGCTTTGGCTTTGATTTACGATCTGCATAACCTCTCCTCCATTGCTGTCACTGTCATCCGTATTTGACATTGATGTTGACGTTGACAGTTGTAATCCGCCATGATTGTCCGTGGCGCCCTCTTCGGCATATGATGAATGAGCTGTTGGTTCTTCCTCTGACGTTATCAATCGTCCGAACATGGTGCGCTTCAAGTTCATGTTGCTGCCCTGCTGTTGCCGTCGTTCATTGACTTCATTCCCGTGCGCCGGATAGCGAGAAGAACGAGACTTGCCGAAGTCCGCCGAAGGTAGCCGACCGCCGCCGCTCGCGCCGCTGCTTCGTTGATTCGTCGGACAAGTTGTAGCAATATGGCCGAACTCATTACATTTAAAGCACTTCAATCCTTTTTCTTTATGCGGGCAGTATGCAGATGTATGGTTGATTTCTCCACAGCTAAAACAACGATCTCTTTCTTCTTTTCGTCTAGGGATGCGTACCTCCGTTCGACGTTGCTGTATAAGAAGTTTACTTTTCACGGTTTCATAGATGCGCAATTTTTCTTTGAGCTCTGAATATGTCGTCACTCCATAAAGCATAATCTTGTTTGATTCGAGATCCCGAATTCCATCGACGATGTACTTGATCGCAACGTAATCCGGCATCTTCCCTCTTCTACCGAATTCTTTCATTACTAACATGTAATCTAGGCAGCTTTCATCATCTTTCTTCTTGCGCGTGCTCATAGTTTCGTGTATGGTTTTTACGTCCACAGAATCAGGAAACTCCTTGACGATTGCACTTTTGAGGTCATCCCATGTCTTGAAAAGTCTCTCCGCCCGTAACCAGAGCGCTGCTGTGCCAGTCAACGAGCGTCTCGCCACCAAAAGTTGTTGTAGTGGCGTCCACCCAAATATTTCGCCGTTGTCCTCTACTTCCTGCACCCATCGTGCAGCGGGATAGGTAGGATCCTGCCCCGAAAAGCTCGTGACCAACTCTGAAGTCATCTGCAGCATGCTGTTGCCGCGGTAGTCAGCCCGCGTGCTAACTGTATCTTCAAAATCTTCTTGACGGCTTTTCCGACGCTCTTTTCCGTCTTTGTTCATCTTTCTAGTTGGCTCGTTGTACTTTTTCGAACAAATCGCCGACCACGCCGCCCAGGCGCGTGCCACCACGTGCCGGCCGCCGACTTTCTCCACAAAACTCGCGAAATACAAGTCCGGTTGCACTAATCCCGGACGAGCCCCCAAAATGTAGGGTCCACAGTGCAGAAAAACAATCGAAAACCTTCGAAACACTTTTATTTTCAGTTTAAAACTTCTTAATTACGTCTTATCGTCTTTCACGTCTTTCTTTAAAAAAAAAGCCTCCATCCATTTCTTCCGTCCCTTTCCTTCTCATCATTCTCACTCGCTCACTCATTCATCGTTCGCTGTGTTCTTTCTCAATCACCTCACGCTGTGTTCCATTCCCACACATATATATATATAATATAAACAACCGATTACTTCACTGTAGTGAAGTAAATTAATGGTTGGTTTTACATTTACAATTTACATTTACACTCATTATCATCATCTTATCTTCTGTGTAAAAAACCTCCTCCAAGAATCTCCACAACAATCGGTCCTGCGTTGCCCGTGTAGCAGCACCTACCTATACGCCGCTCATTACCATACCAACACACGATTGCAACAAGATTCATCACCGTGTGACTAGATGGCGCTAAAGTCGAATAAACACAAAGATTAGTAAGGAATAGCGTCTCGTAGTATGGAGAATAATTATGGAGAAACCTAAATCTCGCTAACGACGTTTAGTCAGCGACGCAGCATATATACAACTGCCAACCATCATCGGTTGGACTAATACCACCAAGCCCGGAGGAAGATCTTCCATTTGGCGTTCCTACTAGTGGTCACCTCTCTCCATACCTACCATACCTACTTCATTCACTACACTGGTGACCCCAACGGAGCACATCAAGCACCTTCAGCAAGCAACGCAGCGCAGCCATCACTCCCCATACCTTATCCCAGCATCCGCAGCAGTCACACTGCAAGCAGAAGCACAGCAAGCCAGGCCTTCAAAGTTCCATCGCAGCATCATTGACGACGCTTTCTTGGACCTTCGGCAACTCTTGACGGCATTATCCCGACCTGGTCGTCGCAGCCCACTACTGGAGCATCACTGGGCCCTCACTCCGGCGTGGCAGCTCTGCGCACCACACCAGCAGCTCGGACCCACCGTCACTCAACGGAAGTGTCCGATCTACCCAGTTTTGTATTCTTATCCTCATAGTTCATGAACACCAACTCTTAGCAGATACTCTTCGGTGCTCTGTGCAACCTGGAGCCCAATCGCGGTAATTCTGAACGATAAAACAAAAACGTAACGTTGTCACTTAGGTTATATTTAGGTACCTAAAAATCTTTGGTTTAGCTTTATAATTTTCACTTAAATTGTCCTAGATTGTAATCCTAGACTCCTTAGGCAGAGTATTCAACAACAAAACTAAAGCGAGTATTTTTCTGTAAACGAAACTGAAACGGTAACGATTTAGTTTTGGTTTTATCGTTGAAAATTAGCGCGATTAGGCCCCTGGTCATGGTCTAATGGTGCCTTCTTGGGAACCGGCTTGTTTGGAAGGTTGGAAGTCATCGAATCTGCGAGGGAATAGAAATTCCCGATCTCCTTCAGACTTATTATTTAACTCTATCATGTTCATCTCATTCCCACACTTTGGGGAGCACTACTGAGATATTAAAACATTTTAAGGTCTTGACTATAAGAATTACATCATTAGCAAAATGAAGGCATCCTAGGTGCTCGCCATTGATGCTGATGCCGAATTAATTCCAGTCCAGAAACCTAAAAACATACATTACAGCTCCTTGTCTTGTTGTTATCTCGCTGCAGTTTGATGAGGTTTGAGCTCTGATTTTAAAATAGAATCAAATATCAATATAGTCGAGTTTTCAGCAATTTTAAAAATATTCCATGTGCCCAGTCATTAAGTGCACAAATGAAAAGACGTGAAATTAAGCTCAAACTTATCGTTAAAAAAATAATACGATGTTTTTTATAAAGGTTACAGGTAGGTTTTGCCGAAAAAATCACTTAAATTGTAAAAAAAAATATACATTTTCATACATGGGACATAGCGACAACATGTTATGTTAAATTGTGTTTTCGCTATGTTCCTGTTATGATTTGTGATCTGGTTAAGTTAATATAACTTCGTGTCTAGTTTTATAGCTTAGATTAATTGATGAATCACTACATATTGTAAAACAAAGTCTCTCGCCGCGTCTGTCTGTTCGCGATAAACTCAAAAACTATAAAAACTGATTTTCATGCGGCGTTTTCACTAAATGATGGAATGATTCCTGAGGAAGGTTTAAGTGTATTATAAGTTGAGGTTTTATAGAAATTGGTAGAAATATCACGATGATTGTTGAAGAAGTCGGCAAAAATTAAGCCGACTGGGAGCTTGCATTGAAAACGCTGCTCTAACCTTTAGAGCTATAACAAAATAATTTATGATGAAATTATTCCTATTTTATAGATCTACAAAAAAGTCCGTGATGGTATATATCTATCTTTTAAAAATAACTAACTATACCAATTATATCTTCTTAAAAAAATATCAAGTTCTACGCGGTAATTTGGAAAGCTATTTAGAAGGATAAAGTACTAATCCTTATCAAATATTAAATACGTTAGTTACCTTAAGCATTTTATGCACATTATTTTAGCCTTTAACACCATACCATTTAAATGAATATCGTAGGAGTCGTCGCAAAAAATTAACACGCGCAAATATAAATCAAACGCGTCTCTTATACCGACAACGGGACGGGACGAACGGAAGAGAAAAAGACTTTAGAGCAAATGGAGGTGAGGACTGTTAGGTATTATTTTGTTATCTTTTTGGGTGTTTTTGGATGGTTGCATTTGTTGGAACCAAAGAGTTGGTAACCGACATTGATACTTTTTATAAGCAATGTACTACTTGTCTAGTCTCTTTAAAATGTTTCTTCTGTCATGTAATACAATGTCTTGTGTCGAGTGTGTCTAATAAAATAAGATAAACGAATTTCATATTTTTCATTTAATTTCTCTTTAAACGCACTCTGTCTAAACGTAAAAGCATTTAGCAAAAAAAGAAGGAACCGAAGCGAAGCAAGGACAGGTCGCTAGTTTCAATATAATATTCTCAAATTCTTTCTTTTTCTCCGGAGTTACTATATATTATTCTCTAGTGTTACCCTGGTGTCCCCCTTGTAAACAATACAGTGAACGTAATTATAAAGAAAAGAAAAGTACTGCCTGGCATAGAAGTAAGTTTCAAGTGGCTGTTTAATATCAAATTATTTTAAAGTTTAAGAAAGAAGAAGAAAAATCATTTATTGACCGCAAAACAAAAGAAAACAATGTACCTACACAAACTTAGGACTAATTATAGTGCGGCCAACTAGGCCCCAACCTCAGCAATGCTACAGAGGCAAACCTGAGTATGCCACTGCAACGCTGGTATTCTGGAGGAGCCTACTTGGTGACGACAGCGAACAGACAAACAAAAATTATAATTTAATAACAATTCAGAAGACAATAGACAATAATTTTAACGAAGTAATAGATAAATATTAACGAGCATCGATTCTATCATCACCAACACTAACAAAATAAAAATATTATTTAAGAGGAATAAAAATAAAAAAACTTAATGGCTGTATGGAATTAGGTCTCCTTGCCTCTTCAATGACAGTTTGATCTACATAGTAATAAAAAGAAATATATATAAAAGAGCTGTTTGGTCAGACAAATCGAAGTACTCTTTGGTTGATTTGATATTTTTCGTTTTGATTTTATTTACGAAGAGATTATTTTATTTGGTTAATATGGCAAAAATACATCATTTCAAACAATAAAAAAAAGAAAAAGAAATCGCAACCTACATTACATACAAAGTGCAACTACAGAATAGTGTGATATAATACAACCTCGGAACCACAAAACAAACAAACAACAATAACAAAACAACATTCAAGCAAATTGTATGGTGACAAAATAATATATGGGTGACAAATACAATAAATTAAAACAGGTGTCCGCCTCAAGGCGACACACACAACCCCCAAGGCTGGATTGCAACCCGACTCCTATCGTGAAAAACCCCGAAGTGAGTCTTGTTTTTGCAACGTGGTGAGATATTTCTTAAGGTGGTTCCTAAATGTTTTAACCGCTTTCAGGTCACGTAACGGCGGTGGAATATCGTTCCAGCCCTTCAAAGCGGCGAATTTAAAAGAACCGCGGAACGCCATTGTCCCGTGCTTTGGAATTGCGAAAATGTTAGTATTTTTTCTCTTTGGGAACCTGCTCAAGTCACCAAACCATACCAATTTTTCATAAAGATAGCACGGCCTTCCCGTATCTAATATACCAAACAAGAGAGTGGCGAGATGAAGTCTCCTGCGCGCTTCCATTTTCATCATGTTTGCAGAGTCCAGAAAGGGAGTCACATGCGATCGGGGTGGTACATGAAAACAGAAACACGCACAAGCGTTCTGCACCCGCTGGATAAGCTTACTCGTCTTGGAGATCAAACACGCAATAATAAACAATGTCACAGTAATTTAGTTTTGACAAAATCAGTGCCTCGCACAGTGTGACCCTCAGTTCCTCACCCAAATAAGGTCTTATTTTGAACAGTAACTTAAGTCTATAAAAACAATTGCGTGAGCACTCAGCGACATGGTTTTCAAAAGTTAGGTGTTCGTCCAAAGATCTTATGTTATAATCATCCCTAGTTTGCATCATACATTTGATAGAATCAGTGATCCCAGAGGTGCGGTGGATGTTTGAATTTTTGCACCTTGGTTGGAGCATGCAAATCAAATAATGTAATGAGACAAGCCGTAAAGGATTCTGCAAGCTCATTGATGTTATCAAGTTTATGAAAATCATCCCAATTGATCGCATCAAGATGCCGATTTAATTGGTCCACCATTATATTTTTTAGTGGCCTATATGTCACCCATCGTGGGCATATTTTGTCTTTCTTGACCATAAATTCAGCTAAAACCATTCCATGACCACGTTCAGAGATGTGTTTAACAGTGACATTTAGAGCCCGAGTATCCGTGCATATTACATCAATTAAGCTGTAACTGTGATCGGTAAAATGTGTGGGTTCCTTAACTATTTGTTTTAAGTTGACACAGCTAAGAAACTGCATAAATTGTTTGTATTTACCAGTACTAACATCAAGCAGATTTATGTTGAAATCACCCAGCAGGATCAACACATCGTAGTTACTGAAAGAGGCAATGGAAGCCGCAATATCGTCCAAAAATACACCCGGGTCCTGCCATTGTGGCCTATAGGCGGTACCGATTATTACCCGCTGATTGTTAGTGTGAAAACTAACAATCAGTTACTAATCAACTCCACTGCGTTACTTTATGTCAAAGTAACGCAGTGGAGTTAAAATAATGTCAATCTTAAGAAACTATTACTTACTACATAGATACATTATTTTAATAGGATACTTTCTTGTTGTATTACTTAAATACTTAATGTACAGATTTTCTTTGAAGTATCATTTTAAGGGGCCATAATAGGAAAACATGGTTTGCGCTGGCCATATTTTTTATATAGTAAACGTAAAGTTATAGCCACAAAAAAACATACTACAAGCTAAAGAGATTATCTAGTACCTACAAGTAATTAATTGCGTATAAACCTCACAGATAATTGTAAAAAAATCAGAATATCATCAAAAGCGCTTGTCGCGGGCCATATTTTTGGCGTAAATAATAGCGGAAACTTATTGAATTCTACATCAAAATACACTTTAACGTACTGAGCAGTTGCTCCAATAACTTTGTTTAAGAAAGATGATTGTGCTTAAGATTATGATGAAAAAACAACGAAAAACATCGAAAAAGTGCAGAAGTGAGGTTATTTTCCATACTCTTTACACGTAAAGAAAAAGACAGAGACAAGTGATTTCGCGTAACGGAGCCTTAATTCACAAAAAAAACTCAACAGTAACAGAGGGGAAATTTTTACGACGATCCTTGTTATTCTCAAAAATCTCAAAAACTAAACGTCAAACATCGTGGCCACCTTTAAAACCTAAATTTTAGATAAATGATACAAACTATAATCGAATATAAATTCTTGTAAATTCGATTAAATTTAATTTTGTTTGTCTGTTTCAAAATGCTCTGAAAGGAGTGCCTCAAAAGTTGATTCGCCTAACTAACTTAGAAATACAATTATGCTCAGCTCATTTAGTAGGTACCTAGGTAGATTTATTTTATTTTATAAGTATTCTGCTGTGTTATTTCATTGTATATTCATCGACATACATAACGGATGTTTTCTATGATATCGGCATCGGTAAGAACGACTAGCGAGCTACGCGACAGAAAGAGAGGCGCTTCGTAGGTGCACCTACTAATAATATCAGGCACGCAGCGCTGTGCAATTTGAAATTGTACTTTATTGCCGTGCAGCGAGAGTAGCTTATTGTTTGTGGCCCCGCGCCTGCCCGCGCGGCGCGTGGCAGTCGGCGGGCCCTGCATGGACCCGCTCGCGCGTCCCGCATAATTCGTATTTAAGCGCAATAATTTATCCGTAATTAAACAAAATCCACATTATGTATGTTTCTAATTTTTTGTGTAGTATATAAGTGCATTGAAAAGGTCATGTAAGAGCGATCTTATCATTTTTAATTCATTATTCCGTATGTTATAAAGGAAAAATGAAAATATCAAAGAAGCACACCACTTAACTTTCTAAACTTTGGTCAACAGCTATATCTAACCACTGAAAGTCTTAAAATAAGATTTCAGAAACTTTAAAATTTTATTCGAACACAAAAGAGTGATTTTGTGATTTACGCAGTTACACATATATTAACTTTCTAATTTTTTTACAACATGATGATAACATAGTTCTTATTATGAAACAATCAACATTTCAAACTTTAATTCTATATATATGAAGTTAAACGAAATATTACGAAATACCTAAACTATACCTAAAGCACCGGCATAAAACTTCTAACTTTTCAAAAATAGCTCACAATGCACATAATCTATACACTCAGCAAAAACGAAAACTTTTAGTATTATCGAAGGTAATTTTTCTCTAGCTACGCGACTAGGAACGAAATAAGGTGCGCCGATTTCATGTTTCCAACCATACTGTCTATACTATGTAATCCAAAGATAATATAGATAAAAATACGAGTAAAACTGTAATCCGTTGCTGATTATTGTATTTGATTATGTAGAACGACTGCTTACTGTGATTAATATGTGATTTAAAATATCAGATAACAAAATACTGTAAGTCTTGTGACTTGGACTGACTTAGGTACCTACAGTCTAGTTCGCTAAAATGTAAGTAAGTACTGCAACTTTGTCTTTTGTAATAAAACACAATATCTGTCAAAAGTGTTAACATATTAATAAACTTGACTGTACACATACCATCCAAGTGGTGTTTCCATAAATAATACAAATAAGTATATCATCATGACTAATTTAATAACATATTAAAACCATTGATTAAACAAAGTTTAGATACGTTACCAGCACTCCACAATGGCAAGACGAAAGTAAGGTAATTGCCCGACTTTCAATTAGTCAGGCACAGGCTCGTGACACGTAAACACACACCACTCTCGTCAGTCAGACACTAAAAAACCGTGACATTCTGATCAAAAATGCCTTCCTGCGTCTATAAACGATGTGCAAATTATACAGCAACAGTCAGAGATCGGAAAAATGTTTCATTTCACACGTAAGTACTGTATTTAACCGTAAAATGTATTATCGTATTTTGTATTACTCTAATCGGCCATTTTTTTACAAAGAGTGAGATGTTCTCTGTTTTGCGCATGAGAGTGAAGGAGAGCACGAGCACGTATCGCGCATGCGGAAGGACATGCTAGGGGAGATGGGGTTATTTTGTACCAGGGATTATAGTCGCAATTAAAACTGGTTTTAAACCAAAAATTATTTTATGATTACGACCACGTATTTGTATTTCATTAATGTGCTGAAAACAAAGTCGTGGTTTTAAACCATAATCTAATACAAAACCGGTTTATTTGCAATTATTTTACACTCTTATGAATTGAAATCAGATTTAATTCCTTCAAAAGGTTTTATTGTTTTAATAGCTTCATTTGTTGCCAAATATGACTATCCTAGGTTTTCCCCCGGCGGAGTTGTGATTAAGTGATGGGGGTAAAAATGTACCAAAAAATTTTTTTGGTACAAAAATTTTTTTGGTTTTTCGGTTATAATCTCGTAAATGACTTAAAAATATTGAAAACCGTCCTTCATAAAAGTTGTAGGGCATTTAATCTTGCGTAGAATAAGACTAGAGACCAGATAGTAGTTAAAACTATTATTTTTTTCATAAAAATATAAAAGGCTTAAAATGTAATGCTTAAAAAATGTAAAAATCTTTGATGTGCATTAGCATAAGAACGGGTTGTGTTGTCCAAACAATATGAATCTGGTCTAATTCTATGCAGGATTAAATGCCCTACAACATTTATGATGGATTATTTTCGATATTGTAAGTCCTTTACGAGTTAATAAGTTGTAAATAGAAAAGGATTTTAATAATTTACTTTAAATTTACGTGGAATAGAAGGGAACGGGCCTTAGTTTAGTATTTTTAGTACTACCTACATTCCGTCGTAGTCATTCGTAGAAGTGTATAGCAAATGAGTCAAAAACGGCCACTTTTAGCAGAGTTTTGCTATCTTCTTCTTCTTTTTGCACTGAAAGTCTTATTTCTAAAACCAAACTATGGTTTCACAAATTGATCTTTTTGAAAAATATGGGGGGACTGTGTTTTCCTAGTGAGGATGTTTTTAAAATTTGTCTGAGGTCAGAAGAGATTATTAGGAGTCATATAAAAGAAAAAGGCCACATGATACTTCCCGAAATTAAGTTTATTTGAAGGTATATAAATAAAGTAATATAAGTATTATTAAGTAAGTCATTTCATTTTGATTTTTTTATGTTGCGAAAATTAATATTTTATTCACAAATAAAAGTGTATAATTTTTAAATCTATTTTTATTTCTAGTTTGGTATGCCGAATATGGTAGATAGGGACCACCAAACTGAAAAAAAATTTACTTTGGGACCAACTCTGAAATCACGAAATAACATCTGCTGTTTCATACATTTTGATATTTTCGTTATTAATTTTTGTATGTAACAGCTGATATTTTTTTGCGATGTTGGTCCCATAGTAAAAGTTGTTCAATTTGATGGTCCCTTTCTACCATATTCGGCAATATGGGTATTTTATAACACGTTTTATAATAACCCTTTCCTTGCATTCAGGTAAAAATACTTTCGTTTTCCAAATTTCTTTCGCTCCCAGTCCAGTCTTTAGTTTAATTATTATTTTATTAACATTTTGTAAATAAAACGCAGCAAGCGTTTACAGAACTTTTGTTTTATTATTTTAATCGAAACGAAAAACAAAAAACCTAATACCATATACCACTTTTGCCCATCGCCCCTATTACTGTCATTGTGACTGTCACTCATATGATCGCGCCAATGAGCATGCAGCGTATCAGACGAAAGTTATGATGTCTGTTTATCTCATTCTAACGATAGGGATTCCGTATGGTGGCGTTCATTTTTGTCCCTCTCTTGACGTAATATGTCAATGTGTGTATCTACATTATAATATCATTGATCTGCAGTACCTGTCGCTGTTTTAAATTGCATGATGTTGGCGCATAACGCATCTAAACTTTGTTTCATCAATGATTAAAACAATAATAAATTTGTTAGCAACGAAATAAATATATTATCACAAAGTTGATACAACTAGCAAGTTTGACTGAAATAACGCTACTTACAAAGGCGTGCAGGATCTAAGACAGATCACACTATCACGCACCACGCTGCGTAATGCGTTACTGCAGATAAGTTGTAAAGAAACCACGCATATAACACACCAATAACGCATAGATCTACGTGCATGATATTTTTAGATCCCGACGCAAAGAGGGGGGTGTTATTATAAGATAAACATGTGTATTATTTTGTGTCTCTGTCTGTGGGATCGTAGCTCCCAAACGAATGGACCGATTTTGAAACAGTTTTTTATACAGATCTGCATGACGATGCGTACTGCGTGGCAGTGTGCTCGGTCAAATATGTAATAGTATAACAGTAGGCTTTATTCTGGCAACACTCATTCATATAACATTATAACACAGTACATCTCAATTCTTTAATACGTGCGTACATAGGTATAGTATGTACAACGATAACTTTTGCAATTATTTAACCAACGTGAATTATATTATTATCAAAACGAAAACGAAGGAGAACAATTAAATATGTTCAGCGAGGTTTAGGCTCGCTAGTTGTTCCTGCAATTTCTTGAGCGTGCAAGTTCAGCAAGCTGCAACACTTTTAGAATTTAGATTGCCACACCTGTTTACACGGAGGTAACAGCTTGCGGAAGTCAACCTTTGCATGTTTTATTGTTAGTCTAAACCTCGCTTAACAAAATATCCACACAAGTCTCACCAATTTTAACCCCAAACTAAGCAAGCATTGATATAACAGGCTGGTTACAGTGCACGACCGACCGTCGCGTCGGACTTGCGTACGTCAGTCTCGCTTGTCATTTATATGAAAACTCATAAATCGTACAGTGCTAGACCGATCGTACACACGCGTATATTGCTACGCACTGCGTACGGGGACCGTCCGGTCGAGCGCGTCCGCATGCGTGCCGTCGGTCGCCCGACGCGCAATGGAAACATGAACGCGTTCAGTGCTGCACCGACCGTTCGTGCGGATGTGTGTATAGAGATTTTGTACGCTGACCGGACGGTCAGGGGGTCAAGTCTGCTAATGTTTTCGTCAAAATCGTAGTCCAACACAGTTCTTGTTTCTTAAACCCAAAACCGAAACACATTGTGTTTCTTAAACTCATAACGGTAACACACTATGTCAAAAAGCATTACCATTAAAACACCATTGAACTACGATTTTGACGAAAACATTAGCAGACTTGACCCCAGTTTGTTAGTCAGGAGAGCACTGAATGATACAAACTGACGGTCGGTTAATGCGTATCGTCAGGACGGACCGTACGCACCGACGCCGACGGTCGGTCGAGCACTGTAACCAACCTTAGTATTTGTTTATAAAACCCTTTATTTCTTGACGGTATTGCAAATAATATTTTTTCAGCCAAAATGAGATGAACTGTACTAAACGACAGTATGTATTTAAAGAGTATGCAACAGAATTAAGCCGATTTTTTTTGTTATTTTATTATTATTATGGTACACTCATCGTTAAAAAATTATTGTAGGTATCCAAATGTAATAAAAATGAAAAATTCAGACGTCGTCCTAATTGGCTTCGATTGTATGAGCAAACAATGCGTTTTAATCGCACGGTGACATATTTTTATAGTATAGTCCTTATTGGTCATACAACCAATTAGGACACTCTTTAAGAAATGTGGGTGTTTAATCTTGTCGTGCGTTAACTAATAAAAAGTAGAGCCAATGAGACGTTTCATTCACTAAAATTGAACCCATGAGTGTACTTAATATTATATTTTATTTGTGCACCAGCTAAATTCTTGTCTTTTCTTAGCTATAACTATATAACTGCTCACAACACGGAAGAAAGGTGTTTATGAAGTCCCTCGACACATGTCTTTAGAGATCTCAGTATTGTTCAAAATCACTTGAAATGGGGGATGTTACAAAATTTATCCCGCTTGGTGGCGCTACTGCTGCTGGAGACATTTGTACGGGCATTTATCCCCGATTGTCCCATTTATTTTAAATTATATCTAAAAATCGTTCGTACTTATAAATAATTAATATGGAAGTCGGATAGTAAACGAATTAAAGATTTAAGAAAACCAAAATGTGTTAGAAGAAAATTTGATATAATTTACGAAAAATCGCTTCGAACATCCAAAAATTGATAGCAAACACATAGAAAACAACAGAATGACAGGTCTACATCTACACTAGCGCCAAGTTAGTGGTAGTGCGCCGACTGGTGGCCGATTTGTGAATCAGCAAACTTATCCTGCCATTACCCAACTTTGATTTAAAATTGCCCGACGAAGTTCGAAGTTGCCCGAATTCACACGCAGTTGTCCGACTACGCACGAATACTGCCGACATTTCCGACTACGCACGAACTTGCCCGATTTTCCAAGAAGTTGATCGACTACGCGAGAAGTTTAAAAAAATGGAACAGATTTAAAAGTCGAAGTTGCGATGTCTTCAAAGACGCGTATCAAGCGACTTTTGACCTAATGAATTCACATAATTAGGGTTCAGTGTCAGTTTACTAAACTATACAGATGTATCACAACAAAATAGTTCAGCTTAAAATATAGACATTTATGATTAAATATATTGAGCTACATCAAATTATGACTTTTTGTTAGGCCTGGGCCCTATTTAATAACGTGACCATTTGTCAATTTATTGTCATGACAATTTGGTTTACATTGCAATGTAGCTGTTCTATTATGTATTATATTATATTTAATCAAGGGCGAGAAAAATATGAATTGTAGGTACCTACAGTCAAGAGCACCTAGTGAATTTATTCAAGTTTTAAAATGGGACGGAATTTATCAGAATAGCTAATCAATTTCACGGCCCAGCTGCCCAACCCCCTTGCCCACCCTTAGCTACGCCCTTGTATGTAATGTTATGAGTAGAGTTTACTCTATTTTCAAATTGGTTGACTCAATGGATATAAAACTGTCATGACAGGTGATAAAGTGTCACGTTTATTAAATAGGGCCCTGCCTGCCTAGCATGACCGATTTATATCGCGTGATATAGCATTTTATCGACACTCAACTGTCAAATTCTTTTGTCTTTTTGACAGTTGAACGTGATAAAACGCTATATCACGCGATATAAATCGGTCATGCTAGGCAGGCTGGTAAACTTCGCAAGCGTTCCCCAGTCAATATGTTTGAAGCTATAATCCGGTCTCAGTGACATCGCCCCATAACTAAAAAAACTTTTTGCTATAAGTAATTAGTTTTTTTTTAAAACGATGGCGCCACTGACACCGGAGTGTCGCAATAAGTTTGAGATTGAATTACAATAATTATTTTAAATTTGCCAGCCAGTGCCAAATTGTCTAACTCAATATGTAGCCCAGAACACGTTTTTAACAAAGCAATCCCAAGAATTATTGGATCAACATTATTCAAAAGGTTCCTTAATTAAAAAGTTATATTATTTAAATACAAAAAAAATATCTAGTTAATTCTATGCAAACACACTTTTAATTAAACGGATAAAACAATATCACAAAATGTTTTTTGTATTACCTAATACACGTCCATATAATTCTTGGTCCAAACAAAACTTATACACATTACAAAAAATAAACACAACCTTAAAATTTTATAGATAATCTTTCCATTAATCACAACTTTACATAAGATTGCAATTATTTCAATAGATAAAACAGTTTTTTTGCGACAATTAACTGTAAAATAGCGCCATCCCAGACGAGCTAATTTTTGCACGCTTCAATCAGTTTAAAAAATAAGTTTTCTCCATTATTTTCATTTAACATACACAAGTTACATAGAACAGAATAAATTTTACAACACCAACATTGCTTAGACGACACGAAAAGCAATTTTATTGCTCATATAATAGGCATCATATTCGCGTAACAAACTAGATAAATAAGCGTTGTCTCACTATAAACGACTCTGTTTTAAATATTCCGTCAAAACGTAGATTCATAAATGTAAAGTACCACCCCTTATATACTCATCAACTTTGTCTAGGGATGCAGGTGTTATTTTCATACAAACGAGGTAACTTTGGGTTTTCTGCCAGGGATGTACCGTGCTGTGATCTGATGATGACTATCCAGGGAGTGAATGGAGGAGATTCAGATCGCTATACACACCCAACTGATCTGATCAGCATTCTGAAAGATTAATGGGTCAGAGTTCTCAGTTTCAGGACTTCCATACATTTTCATGCTATTTTCGCGGTGTTTTTAAACATGTCCTTTAATCTTTTAGAATGCTGGTCAGATCAGTTGGGTGTGTATAGCGATCTGAATCTCCTCCATTCACTCCCTGGCTAGCCATCATCAGATCACAGCACAGTACATCCCTGGCAGGAAACCAAGGCTTCAAAGTTACCTCGTTTGTATGAAAATAACACCTGTATCCCTAGACAAAGTTGATGTGTGATATCGGTCTTTATTTTTTTTGCCACGAGCCAAATTTTAGGGATATAGTCGAGCCAAATTTTAGGGATGTAGGGATGTAGTATACGTTGAATAAATAGGTTGAAATACGTGAAAAAAAATTGAAGTCCCTAAACTAAACGGGTTATGTAATCTTTATGACGTGTTCGGAACTTCGGTCGGACCCGTGTTTTAAAAAAAAAAGTTGTTTTATGGGCTGAAAACATTTTAAAATTTGTGTCGTGACTATATTTTTTTAAAGTATTGGTTGGCCTGAATAACGTTGACGTAATCAAGCTGACTAGCTTAAATCTGTTATGTAGCCACTAAACGGTCAAGCATGGCTTTTCAAGCACGGCTTGTCAAGCACGTACATTTCTCGGCTTGTCAATCACATTGTGATCGTTTAGGATCTAGGAGCGATGCTTTTGACATCAAGACCGTAGGTATTACGTGATTACCGTGGCCAATCAAAGTTAGGCCACGCCCCCAAATGGTAGTGATGGTGGTAAATGTGGTGATTACGTGTACGTGCTTGAAAAGCCATGCTTGATCGCCTATAGCCTAGCTAGGGGTATATTATGCGTTAACAGCATATAAGTTAGCTGCGTCTAATATAAATATAAGATTATTAGAAAAAACGGCGAAAAAGCTCCGATAATTTTAAATGGATGGATTTTAATATTAAAAAAATTATTTTACTTTTATGAATCCACCGGCATTTCCCTCATAAAATATACAAAGGCACTGTAAAGCATGTCTTAACAGAAATTATTCGTATTTACTCATAAGAAGTCAATAATTTCGGCCTATCTAAATGGTTAATCTACTTCTATACAAATACAATACACATTTTGGATGCCAATCAAAACCTTTACCGATCTACGTGTTAAAAAATAACCCTTTACGCTGAATAGGTGAAAGTGAAATAAGCTTTATTCAAATAAACTTAATTATTAAGTACTTTTGAATCGTCTATATTTTCCTACCACCCGTTCCAGACTTTTTTAGCTGACAAGAAGAACGGGCGCAAGAAACTTATCAGCTGTAACAGCCATAAGTAACGATATTTACAAACTTGAGGTTGTTTGTTGTTGAGTGTCTTAGGGTAGATTAGGGACCATCAAACTGAACAACTTTCACTATGGGACCAACTCTGAAATCGCAAAGAAAGCTGTTTCATACATTTATATATTTTCGTTCTTAATTTTTGTATGAAACAGCAAATTTTTATTTCGCGATTTCAGAGTTGGTCCCATAGTAAAAGTTGTTCAGTTTGATGGTCCCTATCTACCATATTCGGTATTAGGGGTTATTTTTTAACACGTATAATATTATACAAATTTCAATATTCTTTTTAAGATTTACATTTACGAATAAAAGCGGTTCTTACTAAGGTCTTTAAGAATAATAATAATAAACAGATCATTCGAGTAAATTATAAATTGTGGACGCGACCATAGTTATTTTTTTAAATTTTGTATTCCTCGACTATTCAAAACTATAGGTAAGTACATACATATAAATTTTTGATGTGCACAAAATCAGAGTTTCATTTTAAATGTGCGTAAAATTGTGATCGGTAATAATAATAAGGCTTTTGTTACATTGCATACTGAGTTATTTTAAAAATATACTTCAATTTCTTTCTATTGGCGATAAATATTGTACTTTAAAGTAATTTATTATGATACTGATTCTAATTAGTTCAATATTTATATAAATTGAACAGGAAGTTAAAATTAATATTTTTAGTAAGCAAATGATCAAATATTTTTAATTTATTGATAGTAAAAATACTATATTGATTGATATTTAAATATACTCGTATTTGTTTCTATTCATTCGAAACTTTGGAAAGATTTGTTTACATTAGTATTATAATTATTTATCATAGTAATTTTAAACTTATGTATACTATAATTTGGTGTTTTTATACTGTATGTGTTTGCATGTTTTAATTACTTTAATACTATGTTTTCTATGGAGCTTCAATAAATAATACCTTACTGTCACTTAAACTAAATAAATAACTATTAAATAAATAATATCAAAAATCTCTGTGTAATCGGTTATGATTATGAGGTAATTTATTAAAAAAATCACAATAATATTATCAAATAACTGTGTGAGATTTCTTAAAATTAGGTAAATACTTATAGCAAACTTAATGAAATTATTATCTTATTGAATATTTTTTTAAAGTAATTTCTTCTTTTCTCTTAATTTATGACTTTGTCACTCTTAAATGGATTAACATTAAAGAGATTGCTAATAATATAATAAATTAAGAAATTATATAATGTGATTTCATTATTCAAATAATGAAATAATGATTCCAAGACCGTTTTCATGGTGAAAAAAGTTACCTAATAAAACCGTTATTTTTTTTAACCGCCAGTTAACTAATGCTATTTAAATAACATTCCTTTTGCTTAAGAATAGTGAAATTTTAGTGCAACAAAAAACAATACACTTCATTTTTTGTACAGATTATGTTTAGTTAGACGGTCAAAAGGCGTAAATAGTAAAAGTATACGCAATACAAGATAATTTGATATGTTATTTAGCAGTTAGCAACCTATATTTAATTCTGAATTAGTCTGAAGACTGAAATGAGTCAGAAAATTAACATTAACTTTATATATTTTTCTGTTTCTTAACTCCGAAATTTCGTACAACGACAATTACACAACCTTGCCTTCGTAATTTAGTTCTAATGTACAATTAATAAGACTCAAATTCGTTTAACTGCGAAAGTAAAACTGCAATATTTTCTAAAAATAACGAAGATTGTTCGGAAGACCTTTAACTATAACGAAAGTAATCGATGTTAAGCCTCGTCGAATACTTTGATTGAGGTAGTTTAGCTCATTAATACATTAAATTAAAAATATAAAGGTCGCGTTGTTGTTATAGAAAAAATAATAATTCCCGACAGCAAAAAGAGGGGTATTATAAGTACTATGACTGCCGATTTACTTTGGAAGAATGATATGATTTTTAACACACTTAATACAGACAATAACACAAATAAATGACAATCTATCAAAACCAAACGAACTCATCGAAATCACGATGACCTACAAACTATTTTCAACGAGGGTTTCAAAAGATCCAGCCAGATCTACTTAAAAATGTAACATAAATTCTATGAAAAGATCTTTCACTTAAGATGATTGATTATAAGACTCAAAATCGCAAATGCCTAACCAAACCTAACAAAACTACAAACAAAAAAATCTGGAAAGGGTGGTAGGACAATAAAGTCGATTCAAAAGCGCTTAATTTTTAAGTTTATATGAATAAATATATTTTGACTTAGAACAGATAAAACAAACAGACAGATAGAACAAAGCTACGACCGACTGCAAGCTTGTATGACATAGGGCCCGAAGCAGTCGAGCAGCGCGTATAGCGGAACTCTCGTATTTATCTGGTTTAGCTTGGATCTTAACTGGTAACCCAAATAAAATTACCATAATACTCAAAATCGCAAAGCTAATGTTACAAAACAAACTTGTATCGAAGTTATACAATATTCGCTGCTTAGAGTACCGCGCTAGTATGACGTAGGGTACAAAACAGGCGAGCAGCGCGCACGGCGGCCCTTATGGGGAGCTCAGTTTCTATCTCATTTGATTAAAAGAAATCGACAGCAATTAAGTGTTTAAAACTGAACATCAAGACATTCAAGACTTAATTAAGCAATCAATCGAGTGCAAGTAATATTCGCTGCTTAGAGTACCGCGCTAGTACGACGTAGGGTACAAAACAGCCGAGCAGCGCGCACGGCGGCCTTTATAGGGAGCTCTCGTTTCTATATTATTTGATAACAAAAAATCAATAGAAATTTCAATGAAGTGTTGTAACTTAACAATAAGACTTAGAAACGCGTTCAATCGAGTGCAAGCAATATTTGCCGCTTAGAGTACCGCGCTAGTATGACGTAGGGTACAAAACAGCCGAGCAGCGCGCACGGTGGTTCATATGGGGAGCTCAGTTTCTATCTCACTTGATTAAACGAAATCGACAGCAATTAAGTGTTTAAAAACTTAACAAAAACTTAGAATCGCATTCAATCGAGTGCAAGCAATATTCGCCGCTTAGAGTACCGCGCTAGTATGACGTAGGGTACAAAACAGCCGAGCAGCGCGCACGGCTGCTCTTATGGAGATCCTTCATCGTCCACCTCTTTGATCATCGTGTCGGATTCCCACCGCGCACGCTCCGCTAGTAGGGCTTGCAGTTTCTGAACCAAGGAAACGTATAATGTGAAGTTGTTTTTCTTCTATTATTTTATAACTATGAGGATGGCAAACTCAACTGACTGAAATAGGGTAGGTAATTTACTAATGTATGGGCAAAAAACTTTTCGCAAAATATCACATCGCAAACTATTTTACGCAAATTTTCATTTGGCAAAAAAACATTTGTCAAAATAACTTATAGCAATTTCTGGCGAGTTATTGTTTAAAAGTAATTACTTGGTCATATTTCATTTAACAAACTATTATTTAGTGAAATGGCATAACATATTCCGGCAATGGTGTGTAAGACGAGAGCAGAGAAGTTTCACGTACAAAAACGTCGTCTCTGGCGCTTCGCAGGCCGCTAGCGCGGCACGCTCGCTCCGCTCGCTCGGCTCGCGCGTTTTTTTGCGCGTTCGCAGTTCTAATTCTAACCTCGAACTCTTTAAGACTTTTTTTGGCGGGGGCAAGTACCCCCCGTTCGTCCGCTTTTTTCTACCCACTCTTAATGTGATTACTGATTACACTATTTTTCGAGTCCCCCGAGCCCCGCTATAAGTTAAGTGTGAGATGTGACAATTTGAACAATCAAATTTTTGGAATACAATTTTTGCCAAAATAAAACGTTTGCTAAATACAAAGTTAAAAAAAAAAAAAAAAAGTTACATTTGACTTAATAAAACTTGACAAAGTAAAAAAATGCCAAATGATAATTTGACCAAGTGAATAAATTGCGAAATGCAAATTTGCTAAAGATTCATTTGGGAAATGAAAGTGGTGCGATAAGTTTTTTGAAAAGTGATTATACCTAACATCCACTATGAATCATTTTACAAATAAAATAGCCACCGAACTGAACTTGATGAAATGGTGCCAAAAACTTCCCATAAACACAATTATAACCGGAGTAACAAAGCAGAGTAATTTGGCTCACCTCTTTCCTATCAAGTACGATGATTCTGTTGTCGATCTTGGGCGCGAGCTCGCACGATTGCTGCTCCAAGTCGTCCAACGACGCGCGACGGGTTAACCTTCAACAATTGTTAATTAGGCTTGTTTCCATTAAGAATAAATATAATGGATAGGGGTTTATAATGATTAATTATGTTATGGAGAAAATAACAAACAATTTTAATTATTAAAAGCGTTAAAGATTAATAATATTTTTAAAAAATAAATTTCGTAAAATGAAACCTTTAGTCACGTGACAGTGAACACCAATCAGAAAGCGTTACGTCACGCCGTGCGAAACTCCAATCTTGTCTTTGACGTTTCGAGTATCACTACCGGAGGCGCGTTCCAAACCTACACTCCGAGTGCAACCTAACCACAACCGAACGCAAGTTTTAGCTACTTTTTCCGTATTTCTCCATTGTTTGGAAGATATATAAATAACTGGTTTGGCGTTTTTATAGTTGTGCTATCACACTGGGGCACTATACAGTACTTATAATATGAGAAATTCATTTTTAAACGATAAAAACTAGCTATAACGTACGAAGACACGATCGCTCTTTGGTTTGTTTCGCACGGCGTGACGTCATTCAAGACGCCATGACAGTCTTGTGCGTTTTGGAACCAAATTAAAATTGGTTTTTTAAAACGCGAAATTTATAATGTAAACGCTCGATTAAAAATAAATAAACCTTTTTTTCGATAAAATGCCTAATAAGCTAAAATTTTAAGCAGTTATTGAAATTTTGTTAACTAGCCTATTGTATCACAAGAACGCACTTACTGGGTTGACACACGGCCCTTGATTCCTATGGGGTTTGAATCTTTTGGCCCGCATCACGTCCGATATTTTGTTATTTTTTTATGAGATGCGCTCATGGCGGAACTTGACAACACTGGGGCCCTAGTTTTTAATCCTTCGGCTGGCATCGAGCGCTCTTTTCTACTACTTTACTTTTTATCCCACTGTTGGACACGGGTCTCCGCCCACACAATATAAGCTGTAGTCCATGCGGGCGAAAAGCTAGTACGAGGGTGGTTTGATAAGTCCATGATTTTGAAAAGAAGAAATACTTTTTTTTTCATAACTTATTTTTGTGTCTTAAAAAGAAACTCCTTAAGGCATCTTTACACTAAATTTTTTTTTATTCGGCAAAAGATTATTTCTTTTGGAAACAAAAGCTCAAGCGACTTCTAACTTTTCTTAGTGACCCTGTCGACCCTCTCGGCGGCACTCATGACAACAAAACTCATCGATTGAAGATGAATCCTTCCTATTCTCTAGATTCAACCCCAGTGATATTTTTTCTTCTACCAAACATGAATAAATGTCTTGGCGGGCAAAGATTTTCATTAAAGCCAAAAGGTGGTGTCTGAAATGGGCCCTCATTTCAGTTACCAGTTTTCAGGCGATGAAAGAAAAAAATAATGGGTTAAAGAGGTAGGAGCTTCGTTGGACTGAATACGCAGAGCTACAATAAGATTATGTAGAGAAATAAAGCAAAATATTCCGAAAAAGTCTTTCTTCATTAAAAAGTCATGGACTTATCAATCCACCCTCGTAAATCAATATATTGATAGTTACCTATGATGAGTGTTGTGCGGGGGAGGTTCGACGGCGACCGACGAAGCTCTCCGCAGCGGAGGTGGACCGTCCAACTCGCTTCCATCAAGCATTTTCACTAAACTGTGCCTGTGTGGAAGAACAAAATACATTACAATGCGATTGAATTGACAATAGACAGTGATCCACTTCACTCGATAATGTATGGCAAAGAGTACATTTTACAGATTAGAATCCGGCGTTTTGTATCGCAAGTGCTCTGAAGTTAGCCACTTCAGTTGTACATTGTTAAATTAACGCATTGTACCTACCACTTCAGAATTAAGAGCTTAGGTGAAGCTTGGAATCTTATTCGAAACATGAACTTACCAATCATAATAATAAGGTAGAATGCGATTAATTTAACAATATCCAACAGAAGTGACCAACTTCAGAGGGCAGATATACGATGTATTTTAATCTGTGCGCACACCTTTTTATAGAAAATGCAATTTGTACAGACAACAGCAAAAGTAGTTGACGATTGATCAAGTGCCAGAATAAAACATCTTATTTTATTTTGTAAATCGAGAAACCAACTACCAATGTAAATAAGGACTTTGATTTGCAGTAACTTAGTTTAATGACAAATTGACACTTTTAAGAAAAACAAAAGAACATCTACTTAATTTTAGTTTTATACTAGTGTGTATACTGTAGCGCCAGTATGTGACTGTGTATACTGTGAGGATGCTAGTATGTGTCCACATGTACGGTAACTTTCATTTTTGTCAGAGAACAAACAAAAGTGCACCTTAACGTCTTGAGATAAGGATATTTTTTGTCAAATGATTAGCTATTCTGGTAGGTTTAATGTTCAGATAATTTTAGCGCCGACTATACAGTGTGGTGCTAGTTTAGCTAGCTCGGGGAATTAAGCAAAGGGATTAAAAATAGCACCATTTCTATTTGCCTCTCGTTTATACAACACTTACACACTCTCTTCTTTCTCACGTGCACACATCATAAATCAAAATCAAAATCAAAAAATAATTTATTCAGTCTAGGCTGTTACAAGCACTTGTGAATGTCAAAGAAGCTACGCCATCGGTTCGCAAACCCTGAGCGGGAGACCTTGTATCGAGAAGAACCGGCAAGAAACTCGTCAAGGGCTGCTTTTTTCTCCCTGTATATTTCATACAGAGTCGTCAACATTGAAAAATGAGCTCCACATTTAAAGTGAGGTCATTTTCCATCACAATAATTAACAAAACAATTGTTTGCACACAATGGGTAAGTAGGTTGAAATTAAATACCTATTACATATCGGATAGGTAATTGTGAGAGTAAATAACTTTCAACTAGTTGAGAAATCAGTAATCACTATGTCTGCTACTCGAAAGTGCACCTAAGTAGGCAAAAATTTACCAAAAAAACACTTGATACAAGACATAAAAAATAATAATAAAAAAACGCAATTCTTACAATTCAATATGCGTTAAGATAGGTACTCAGAAGCAGACCCATTCCGACTGGCAGCACCCGTTCACGAGCATGACGCGTGGACCAGCCATCGCTTCGCTCAACCATATTTGAGGGAACGTAACGACCCGACCTACACGACACCACCGCAGAAATGATTAAAGAGAGCATGACATACTTAGGCTACCCATCCTAAGGCACTGAATTGAAAACTAATATCCAAAAGCTTTTCATAGGCCTTTACTTACAAGAACTACTGACTATAGAAAGCAAAATGATTGCAATAAAAAAAGAGAAATCAAAACAAGGTTTACTTGCCTATTAGTTTTATGTTTTGAGTAAGAAGTGCCATACATATTGATAACATCAAACAGAAAAAAAATATATAAATATACGACGCTCTTAGTACAAGCAGACAGAAGCAGACCCATTCCCACTGGCAGCACCCGTTCACGAGCATGACGCGTGGACCAGCCATCGCTTCGCTCAACCATATTTGAGAGAACGTAACGACCCGCCCCACACGACACCACCACAGAAATGTTTAAAGTGAGCATGACATACTAAAGCCTATTAAACGTACCTCCTGCTGAGTGTTACGAGCGACTGTCTGTGTTTAGAAGGGCGAGCTTTTCCAGTGCGCACGTTGATGGCGGCGAAGTGGTTCTGTACCGCTATGCCGATCTCAGGGCACATGTCCTCCTCTATCTGTGCGAATATAATAATAGCAGATTATACAACAAGTGAAAAAAGAGGGAATTTAGTTCAAGGGATACAAAGGACCGAGATGAAAATTTTTTTCACGAGTTGTGTACTCTACTTTTTACCATTGACTGCGAGAAAACAAATAGCAGTAGGTACTTATACCTATATATTAGTTATCACATTTTTATTATTTAGGTAGGTGATCAGTAATATTTAAACATTAGAAAATAGTGAAACTAGAAGTTTTCCAATGACATAAAACAACCACGCTAAGAGGAAAATTACATGATCAGTTTGGCATCAGTCCATTTTATCAGTTTGTATAGACTTTGAATATATACAGACTGATGGAATGGACTGATGCAATACTGAACATCTACGGCCTTACCAAAAAAGATCTTAAAACACTGTTTAGCTAAAACACTGTTTCAGTGTGATGCTGTCTCTTTCAAATAATATTGTCAAAAAAGTGACAGCATCACATTTAAACAGTGTTTTAGCTAAATACTTGTTAAACAGTGTTTTGTGGTAAGGCCGAATCTTCCTCTAATATATAGAAAGGAATCCAAAGATAAGACACTAAAAAGGACCTAATTTATTTGGCGGGATATTTTTTAGAAAAGAACCCAAAGATAAACACTGAAAAGAACCTAAATAAAATTGGCGGGATTTTTTATTTTTATAACTATGGCTTTATCTATGGAATAGCTCCATACTTTCAGCACGTTTTATTTTTTCCTACATAATTCATACGATGCGCGCTTGTTACAAATTCAAAATATTTTTATTCACTCGGTGAATAAAACAGCGTTTTATTATATAATAGTAGATTATACAACAAGTGAAAAAAGAGTGAATTTAGTTCGAGGGACTAAGTTGGACCCCGAGAGCAGCGAAGGATTCAAAAGTAGAATCCTGAGCGAAGCGAGGGATACAAAGGACCGAGATGAAATTTTTTTTTTCACGAGTTGTGTACTCTACTTTTTACCATTGACTGCGTGAAAAAAAATAGCAGTACCTATAGTATTTATAGTTGTCCATCAGCCATTTTTGATGTCCCCACTGTGGGGCACAGGCCTTCCTTATGGGTGGTAAGGAGGACGGGCCATAACCCACCACGCGGGCCCAATGCGGATTGGTGGGTGTTAACGACTGCAAATGCAGCCGGGACCAACGGCTTAACGTGCCTTCTGAAGCACGGAGGAGCTCGAGATAATACATTTTTGTTCACCCATCCCATGACCGACCCTTGCGAACGTTGCTTAACTTCCGCAATCGCTGGGCCAGGCGCTAAACCACTGCGCCACCGAGCTAACTAAGAGGGAAACTACATGATCAGTCTGGCATCAGTCCACTTCATCAGTTTGTATAGACTTTGAATTTTTACAGACTGAAGATCGTACCAGACTGATGGAATGGACTGATGCAAGACTGAACAACTAATCTCCCTCAAATACATAAAAAAGAACCCAAATATAAGACACTAAAAAGGACCTAATCAATTTAGCGGGATATTTTTTAGAAAAGAACCCAAAGATAAGACACTAAAAAGAACCTAAATAAAATTGGCGGGATTATTTTTGTCATTTAATTGTAGAACTATATCTTTATCTATGGAATAGCTCTATACTTTCAGCACCTTTTATTTTTTTTGTACCTAATTCACACGATGCGCGCTTGTTCCAAATTCAAAATATTTTTAATCACTCGGTGAATAAAAACGCGTTTTATTCACTGTTATCAATGAATAAGACGTACTTTTTTGAGTGGCGATGGTAAAAACATATTTTAACGGTATTTTTAACGTTATTTTTTTGTATCGTTATTTTTTTAACGGTATTTCAATCCCTGCTCGTCGCCTACTTTTACTAGATCTATAGTCTATACTATTGAGTATACTCACCAACACTTTACAGTCTGTCAGCATGGTAAACCCTTCACTAGATCTATAGTCTATAGGTACTATTGAGTATACTCACCAACACTTTACAGTCTGTCAGCATGGTAAACCCGTCGCTGCCGCTGTATAGGTACTTCTTAATCGCCAATCGGTATTTCTGGTCCCGCTGTAGGTACTCGTCGCCGACCTTCACTAGATCTATAGTCTATAGGTACTATTGAGTATACTCACCAACACTTTACAGTCTGTCAGCATGGTAAACCCGTCGCTGCCGCTGTATAGGTACTTCTTAATCGCCAATCGGTATTTCTGGTCCCGCTGTAGGTACTCGTCGCCGACCTTCACTAGATCTATAGTCTATAGGTACTATTGAGTATACTTACCAACACTTTACAGTCTGTCAGCATGGTAAACCTATCGCTGCCGCTGTATAGGTACTTCTTAATCGCCAATCGGTATTTCTGGTCCCGCTGTAGGTACTCGTCGCCGACCTTCACTAGATCTATAGTCTATAGGTACTATTAAGTATACTTACCAACACTTTACAGTCTGTCAGCATGGTAAACCCTTCACTAGATCTATAGTCTATAGGTACTATTGAGTATACTCACCAACACTTTACAGTCTGTCAGCATGGTAAACCCGTCGCTGCCGCTGTATAGGTACTTCTTAATCGCCAATCGGTATTTCTGGTCCCGCTGTAGGTACTCGTCGCCGACCTTCACTAGATCTATAGTCTATAGGTACTATTGAGTATACTCACCAACACTTTACAGTCTGTCAGCATGGTAAACCCGTCGCTGCCGCTGTATAGGTACTTCTTAATCGCCAATCGGTATTTCTGGTCCCGCTGTAGGTACTCGTCGCCGACCTTCACTAGATCTATAGTCTATAGGTACTATTGAGTATACTTACCAACACTTTACAGTCTGTCAGCATGGTAAACCCGTCGCTGCCGCTGTATAGGTACTTCTTAATCGCCAATCGGTATTTCTGGTCCCGCTGTAGGTACTCGTCGCCGACCTTCACTAGATCTATAGTCTATAGGTACTATTGAGTATACTCACCAACACTTTACAGTCTGTCAGCATGGTAAACCCGTCGCTGCCGCTGTATAGGTACTTCTTAATCGCCAATCGGTATTTCTGGTCCCGCTGTAGGTACTCGTCGCCGACCTTCACTAGATCTATAGTCTATAGGTACTATTGAGTATACTTACCAACACTTTACAGTCTGTCAGCATGGTAAACCCGTCGCTGCCGCTGTATAGGTACTTCTTAATCGCCAATCGGTATTTCTGGTCCCGCTGTAGGTACTCGTCGCCGACCTTCACCACTTGCTCGGCCACTCGCTCGCCGGGGGGTTTGGACGGGTCGAAGGCGAACGATATGCCTGCTACCTGGCAATCGAAGGGAGATAGTGGTTAAAAGACACCCTGACCCTATTCATCATCATACATCATCATCATACATACATTTTATCATACTAGGTTTAGATTACGATGCATTTATATTTATTCTTCCTAAATTAGTTTATTTTACTTTTTTTCAGCTACCCCAAAGCCAAATTTATTTCCTTTTTAATTATTTTAAGAAGTAATTAACTACAACAATATTTAAAAGAATCTGATAAATTAATAATAATAAATATGGATATTTTAAAAATAATTATTGGCGCGATTATCACATAGATAAATATTTCTGATTAGCACCATGGCAGATTTAAAGAGCTTCAGACAATATTTTGGACTCATAACCAAAATAACTTTTAAATATAATAACTCGTTTGGTAAAAGTTATAATGAGTTCATTATGGAAAATAATTAAATACAGTAACCTAACAATTTGTTTTGTAATTATATCTCAAATGGATAAGACTGCGTTTTCAATGAAAGCTCCCAGGTAAGGCGGCTTGAATTTTTCCGACACTTCCAACAATTATCGTTATATTTCAACCAATTTACACAAAACCTTGACAAATTTATATTCAGTAACCATCTTCATAATTCACTCTATCTATTGGAGAAAACCGCATGAAAATCTGTGCAGTAGTTTTTAAGTTTATCGCAAACAGACAGACAGACAGACGCGGCGGAGGACTTTGTTTTATAATATGTAGTGATATAAATCTGTCGCGGTCCCTTTGGTAGATGATAACTACCAAATAAAAACCATTGGTCGGCGGTCCAGATTCGGACACCGCGGTCCGCCATTTGGCGTCCCCTGCCTTAAGGGGCTTTCTAAAAAGAGGTCTTTCCGAAAATCCCCCTTACCTGTGGGAACCGTCCCTCTAAGCTAGGGTACTTGGAGACGGCGTTTTCAAGCGCGCGAATAATGACGGCTCCAGAGGCTTCCACCACCACTAGCGGGTCGCGCATCGGGATGATGCACGAGAGGTCGCGGAGAGTGAAGTCGCCCGCCGCGTGCACCTACGATACATTTATTATTATTATTTGAGTGTTAGGGGCTATGCAGCTCAAGGTGAAGCTCTATTGTAACTCGCCACCTAATTACAGTAACTCTTTAAGCCCAGCGGCTTCCAAGAAGTCTAGTATCTTCCTGGTTTTAAGAGTTTTTATTTCCTCCGGGTCGATTACGTGTCGTCCCAGATGGATACTACGCCTGTGGACTAGAGGTCCACAGTCACATAAGAGGTGCTTGGGCGTTTCCTGCTCCTCATTACAATATCTGCAGATGTCAGTATCACTCAATTTCATATGAAATAGGTGTCTATTTAGTTTGCAGTGTCCAGTTAAGGCTCTAACAGTCGCGCTGACGTTCGATCTACTGAGCTGTATAAGCTCATTCGAGTAGCCTTCTGTTGTACACAATACATATTATGGTGGACAGATAATTAGAAACACCAGTAGAAATTCAGACAAATGAGGTAAGGTTTGAACTTGGCTCTCCGCCATGGATGATCGAGCTGTGATCTGCCGTGCTATTCTGAAACGAAACTAGCAACTCACTTCGAAAGTTGGCATGAGTTTAAAATTGGAATTGTAGGTTAATTTAATCAATTGATAATTAAAATTAGATATTTACAGAAGCAACCTGAAATCTCTTGCAATTAATAAATTACTAGGTCTATTATTATCTTGAAGTAAGGTGATTTTCGAAGTGAGTTGCGAGTTTCGTTTCAGAATAGCACGGCTGATGATGGTTTTCCTTGATCTGGATTTCCTTCATTTATTCCCTTATGGCAGTGAATGGAGGAAATCCAGATCGTTATTCACGCCAACTAATCTGATCAGCATTCTAATAGCTATAGGATCAGAGTTCTCAGTTTTAGAATTTCACTATTTGAATAGAATGACACCATTCCCAGTAGACCGTTCCGTCACCGGCCATGCACTTGTCATACTTTTCAATAGGTACAAAGAATATTTTTTTGCCTGATACGTTCCTAGCACGGTCATGGTATGGTACGGTGTAGTGGGCAGAAATCTTAAATCAAAATGATTTTACAATTATCTTGTTATTCCAAAAACTCCATACCTGATCAGATCTAAACGTGCCAGCGTTGAGTATAACCAGATCTGCGCCCGTAGCCGCCAGTAGCACGTCGCACACCCAGTTGCCCAGGTTGCATTCCTGCCGACGGATACAAGAGAATCTGCCCTCTAGCGGCACGCAGAACTTGCCCAGAATCTCGTCCATTTTGCCTTCAATCATTGCTGTAACAAAGATAAAGAAATAGCGAACTCATAATGGGACTTTTCAGATTAAGTTAAAGTGATGTTCCAAAGAGTAAACCTCCCTACTAGGGTTGCCAACATGTCTTTGGCGAAATATAGTATTTTTCAAATTAAGCTATAAAAAATATAGTACACTTTAAAAAAATATAGTATTTATAGGCAAATTTTTTTTTTACATATTTATTTTTATAAAAACTCCTAGCCATACTGGAAAAATATTTTGTTGTCTTATTCTTAAAACACATCAGATTTGTTAACATGGTACATAATTAGGGTTGCCAACATGTCTTTGGCGAAATATAGTATTTTTCAAATTAAGCTATAAAAATATAGTACACTTAAAAAAATATAGTATTTATAGGCAAATTTTTTTTTTACTTATTTATTTTTATAAAAACTATACTTTTTCAATTTTTGCATTTTTCAACAAGTTTTGGATATTTTTGGAGTCTTTTTTGTATCTTTCGCTTTTTAATCGCACTTGAATTGAACTTGACGCACTTTCGTTATCGCTACCACTTTCCATAACTAATTTATCTAAGACTTGAGTTATATTTCTCAAAGAAAGAATAAAGTTATATTTTGCAGATGATTACCAACAAAATCTCAAAACAAAAAAAATAGAGCAGACCAACCAATGACCTAACTATCGTTTGAAGCTTATGAATTTGACATTGATGCAATAACACAAATACTTTCAGAATTCAGATTCGATATACACTACACGCTATCGAATCAGTCAAAATGCACGATCACAAATTTAAAAAATTAAAGATTTGTTTCTTAGAGTTCGATGTTAAAAATATAGTATTTTTGCGTACTATATATTTCTTCAACAGTATATAGTACGCAGACCCGAAATATAGTACAATACTATATATTATAGTACGGTTGGCAACCCTACTCCCTACGCCCAATATTGCTTTATTTTTTATTTTATTTAGGACAACAAACAGCGATACAATACTTATTACAATTATCATATAAATAAACTAGTAGTACTCATTGCACCACCAGCAAACTATATGTAACATAAGAATCTAATTTTCACAAGGTTGATATAATGAAATGAAATGAATCATGCTTTAGGTGAGTGAAGTAATTGGTTAATGGAATTGAAAACGTCCAATCCGTCAAAAAGCTCTCGAATTAAGGGCTGGTTTATACGGGGTCAGTGACTATACCCAGTGATTCGGAATTTGAACCCAGTAACTGGATACATGTAGACAAGATCGGCAGTAAGACGTACTGTGCCCGAAAATAGAACGAGTGGGTAGTCAGCTGGACTGGTCGAAACTAGTGTCTACACGAGCCCAGTAGCCAGCAAGTCAGCGCTGGACTGGGTACAGTAGTACTGCCATGTTACTGGCTCCGTATAAACCAGGCATTATGAAAACGGTTTTAGTCAACATTGAAATTGAACATCGATTGAATTGAAATGTTATTAGATTCAAAAGTAAAGGGGCTGTAAGAGAAATATAATAATAATAATGATTTATTTAAAGGCATAAAAAACCCAATAAACAGTCAAGTCAAATACAAAATAAATTAAAATGTCAAAATTACACTTCAATAAAATAAAATAACTCGGTAATTTTTTACATTAAAAGTTTACAAACATTATTTTCTGTTGTCGCTCCGATGCACCGAAATCCAGTACTTATATATAGTGGATTGTCCAATCCCGACTTACGGCCCTGATTATGCTATTATCAGAAAGACATATCCTCGTCCAAAACGAAGCTATGTGCATTCTCATAACAGCATAAAAGTCCGGTGTACGGGCGTCCGCGAACATGCTCGACGCGCTGCTGTATCTTGGATGTTTCATAAGGATACGAAACGCGTCATTGTATTGTACCCTTATGGAACTGTAGGACGTACGGTTAAAGTTGGCCCATAACTGGCAAGTGTAAAAACATTGACAGTATCAGCCAAATTTACAGTATAAAAGAGTTTAAGATAACTTACAAGAATACTTCTCGACCTTCGCCTTCAAAACTTGATCTTCTGCGCAGGCGCTTGTGACTTGCACCTCTTCTATGTTAACGCGCGGCGCGCCCTCGAATGTGATGGTTATCTTGGAGAATTGACGGAAATCCGTGCCGCTTTTAACTATGTACCTTGTGGTGAAAAAGTTAAGGTTGAAATTATTGTAGCAAACTTTACGTCGTTCGGAGTGCGCATGAGTAATTGAAACCCTAATTGACACTTTTAGTATTTTCACAGTTTACCTATTATTGAACTCAAGAACTTCATAACAGATTTAATTCGTTGCATCCCTCGGCCAACTTCACGTCGTTCAGAGACTTCAGAGTGCGCAAGTGCGTCAGAGCGAGCACGTATTCGCAACCCTACTTGTAAAGAATTTCTACTTACCTATTATTAACCTCGCCTAATATTAGATCTATCTCGTTACATCCCTCAGCTAACTTCACGTCGTTCAGGGTGCGCATGTGCGTCACAGCAATCACGTATTCGCAACCTTACTTGTAACGAATTTCTCTTAGTAATAACACAACTTACCTATTATTGATATTGACCTCAAGAACTTCATACACATGGTCGTGCCCGCCCAATATCAGATCTATTTCGTTGCATCCCTCAGCTAACTTCACGTCGTTAGGAGTGACATTCTTTAGTATTCGCAACCCTACTTGTAAATAATTTCTCTTAGTATTTTCACAACTTACCTATTATTAACCTCAAGAACTTCATACATATTATGGTCATGTCCGCCCAATATTAGATCAATTTCGTTGCATCCCCCAGCTAACTTCACGTCGTTCGAAGTGCGCATGTGCGTCAGAGCGATCACGTATTCGTATCCCTACTTATAACGAATTTCTCTTAGTATTTTCACAACTTACCTATTATTAACCTCAAGAACTTCATACACATGGTCGTGCCCGCCCAATATCAGATCTATCTCGTTGCATCCCTCAGCTAACTTCACGTCGTTCGGAGTGCGCATGTGCGTCAGAGCGATCACGTATTCGCAGCCCTCCTGCTTCAGCTGGGAAGCCAACTTGTTGCCGGCTTGTAAGAAATCTATGAAGGTCACTTCTTCTGGGTTTATGGTCGCTAGAGTTTCTAACCATTCCTGAAAAAAAAGTTAATTATGTTTAGTAAATGAGAAATATTGGTGATGATCTGACATAGCCTCTTTGCTAAGATCATACATACGGACAAACACACACAAACAAAACTAGCTCAATTTTGTACTTATATTTTTAATTAGTTAAGTCTTAAGTTTTAGTAAATTTGTTGTTTATTTGATTATAACTGTACTGGTTTATAATTCTGTACATGTATGCTTCGTTAAGGAAGAGTGACTCCTTCTGGCACAGCTGCCTTGGCACTTAAAAGATTTAAATTTAACCACCTTTAAATCTCTGTTAAACTATTTTTGTTACAGAAATAATCATTTTTTCATTTTCATTTTCATTGGTGGACTACAAAAACAGATTCTTAATCATGGAACTAACTAAACTACAACGTGAATTTTTATTCATTTGGTTCCCGCAGTGGGGTGGTTCCACTCATGATTACAAGCAACTTTTACAATGGGGCCAATTCTGAAGTCGCGAAAAAAAATCTACTGTTCCATACATTAAGGTCGAAGAGGAATTGCGCTTTTGTATGAAATGATATCAGGTCCCTTAGTAAAAGTTGCTTGTGTTGCGTGCATCATTTGTAGTCTGTGCTTGTAATCATGAGTGGATCACCCCACTGCGGGAACCAAATGATTAAAACTTCAGGGTGTATAGTAGCCGGCAGACATCTTAATATCGGGTGGGGATTGCGCAGAACGCGTATTTTGGGTATGCGGAGCGGTGAGGGGCGCGGGCGGCGGGAGGGGAGCGAACTTATCCCCACTCCGTCGAAAAAGCGTCAAGATGTTTGCCTCGTACTGTACCAAACACCCTGTACATACACGTTTATAACTAGATATCGTTTACCTGTTCTACGAGTCCAATAAGACCTATTTTATGTCCGTTGCACATCAAGGCATGCGTTATCTTCCCGTCGCCCAGCGGACGACCGGTTTCGTTGTCTATCACATTCGACATTAGCCACGGGAAGCTACACTGTGCCACCAGTCCCGAGAGGACTTCTAGACCGAAATCTGGAAGAGACAATTATGGTTCTATCCCTTTTTTGTCGCTGAGGAACGTCATTTGATTGAGCGAGAAAGATAGCGTGGGTTCAGCGCATCGCTGATGTTGTCGCGTGTTACATCACTCACGCTTTGTTTCTCATTAAGGCTCGTATTATAGAATCAAACTCAAACTAAAATCTCTGCTTGAGAACAGTTAAGAGATGGCGCTATTTGCGACGAATAGCACAGGGATTGAAATACCGTTAAAAAGAATAACGATACAAAAAAATACGTTAAAAATACCGTTAAATTTTTTTATCGGTAAATTTACCAGTAAAAATAACGTTAAAATTATTGTACCGGTAAAATTACCGTTAAATATAGCGTTAAACTTTACCGGTACAATAGTACCTACCGGTAAATTATCGGTAAAAAGTAACGTTATTAATTGGAATAACGTTAACTTTAAAGTAACGGTAACAAAAAGTTAACGTTAAAATTAACGTTATTTACTGAAATAACGTTAATTTCAATGCAACGTTATCTAAAGTAACGTTATTTATTGACATAACATTAATGGTAAAAGTAACGGTAAAAAGTAAGAAATAACGTTACATTTAAAATAACGTTATCAATCCCTGGAATAGCATCATCCCTTTCTAACTGTACTCAAGCAGAGATTACAGTTTGATTCTGTAATACCAGCCTAAGAAATGACTTTTCTGAGCGACAGGAAAGGATAAACAATGAAAAAATGCGTTTCGGTGTATTTTTTATATTACTTAATCTGTTTTTTTTTATAGAAACATTTCCTCTTAAAGTTAAAACTTACCGAAATCATGATTCCCAAATACTGCACAGTGCGTACCGATTTCATTTAATACTGGTACCATTTGTTCGCCTTTGGTAAATGTGCTTACTGAAAAACGAATTAGATTGAACACATTTTAATTGGGAGAAAGTTGTCCACTCTATCAATCTGCAATGATACGATAGAGCCAGCGTCAATGTCGATTGATAGATGAGGTTATGGAGTTTTGGACTTACTGTCCCTATTCTTAAGAATTACTTACGCATGCTAGGTGAGAATGCATCTCCACTGAAGAGAATTAAAGGGTTCAGATGATGCAACGCCTTCACAGCTGTGCTGAACCTTAAGGCACCTCCCACTGGTTCTGTGTCTGGAGACAAAAAATAACATCATTTTTTTTCCAATAAAACAATTTAACGGATACACAGCAAGTTTATAACATTACCAAGGGGGGTCTCACTCCGCGCTTAAACTTTTATATTAGCCTGCTGCTCGCGGCTGACTCAGTCAAGCCAGCGCACGAGGCGTGGCGTGTGTCGGTTGAGACAGAGCTACGCGACAGAAAGAGATTCGGACTTTCGGAGGCGCTCATAATAATAGGCACGCTGCGCTGTGCAATTTGAAATTGTACTTTATTGCCGTGCAGCGAGAAAGGCTTATTATTTGATTGTCCTCGCGCGGATGGGGTTCTGTACGTTAGTACTATTATTTAGATTCTGTGATATTACATTACATTTGTGTTTATTTTTCTAAGGATTCAGTTTCTAAAGCGCATATGGCGGAACTTGACAGACTGATCGTACTCGATCACGTTTGTTAAGCAACGCTCGGTCCGGCCAGGTGTCGGATGGGTAGCCGTAAAGTGGCATTACAACTGAACGCTTCCGTGCTTCGGAGGGCACGTTAAACCGTCGGTCCCGGCTGTTGTCAATTGATAACAGTCGTTAAGCCAAATTAGAGGCCTTTAATAGGCGGCTTGATAAATGAGGATTAGTGGCTACCTCTGGTGTTGGCACCAGAGGTGGCCACCCAATCAATCGTCAATTTTAAACACCTAATATAAAGCTACGACTCACTTGTGGTCTGCTCAATGTTGTAGACATCGTTGTAGTGGACGATAAGCACCTCGTCGCCCATGCCGCGCCCCGACAGCTGGCTGACGGCGCGTCTGCCGACCTGACGGACTTCCAGAGACGCCTGAAAAGTTAACCAGATTGTTATTTTATCATAAAGGAGGCAGTATTATGCCCTGGGGCCCTACCGGCTAACTTTAGGAACTTCGGCGGGTCTGCCGAGCTTCAACTTAAAACAGAGATATCAAAGTAAGGTTTCGTATTGTAGGTACTATTTGTTGAAGTTATTTGGAGGATATCTATGTTCGTGTATCATTATTGGGGTTCGCTATTTTGGCTCAATTGGGGCTAAAAATATCTGTTTTAATTTGAAACCCGGCAGACTTTCCGAAATTCGATGCGTTAGCCGATACGGCCCCAGTTAAGTGAGGAGCTCGATGGCGCAGTGGTTTAGCGCCTGGCCCAGCGATTGCGGAGGTTAAGCAACTTTAGCAAGGGTAGCTCATGGGATGGGTGGCGAGAAATTTATTATCTCGAGCTCCTCCGTGCTTCGGAAGGCATGTTAGGCCGTTGGTCCTGGGCTCCCGGCTGCATTTGCAGTCGATAACACCCACTAATCCGCATTGAGCTCGCGTGGTGGGCTGGTCCATCCTTCTTATCCACCGCGGCCAGCAGTGGACATTAAAAATGGCTGATGGTCAGTAGTGCAACGAATTTTTTTATGTGGAACTTGCTGTGAACTACCATGTAATGTGCCGTTTTCATATTTGAAGTACTACATCACAAAATCACGAGTGCTTAGTTCTTGACTAAAAAGAATATTACTACAATCGCGCCAACTGCGAAGATATTGATTGCTTATTTTACGAATCAACATCGTCGAAAATTTCAACAACGCACTGAATATGAAAAATGATTTCTAAATAATAGACACCGAACGATATACATACTGTACTGACAAACAAACGTGCTGGGTGCGGAACTAATTAAATATAGTGGCCTAACACTAGCGCATTACAGTTATACCAAAACCCCACCTTTTAGAAACTAATGTAGATAATAAGCATGGATTATCTTTAACATTCTGTTTTCATATTGAAAGGAATAGTATTAAATAAGTTGTTTTGATCCGCAGGAGGTGACAAGATAAGTAAAATTAATTATAGTGAAAATCAAAGGCTTTCTTTGTGTTGTTCATTCACCAAAACGGACAAATCGCGCTCTAAAAAGTACGAAACAAGATAATATTCCAAGTCCCAAATTCAATAAAATGGATAACCGTATCATTCGAGTCGTGCGTGTCTAGGACAAAGTCGCATGTGATTATACTTTTTTTGAGTTTTCTCATTTTTACTTTTTTAAGCGTGATTTTTCCGTAGTTGGGTTTTAGTTTTTAAACTTCTTTCTTGGAATCTAATACAAAGACGAGACTAGGACGCGACTACGCCCTTATCAGCTGACAGGGGTTTAACATAGCAGGGCTTAGCAGAGCTTAAGTTAAGACAAAGGTTGCTAATGCCACTGGCAAATGATAATATCTTAATACCGAACTTGGAGTGCTCTGTGCTCTATTATTTTCTCTTTCCATACCAATAGATAGACTATCAGATACGTCCAGCTCATGGCGTCGGTAAAATATTCGATGCCAGTAAGAGAGACATTGTAATCATCATCAGCAATAAGCCTTGTCCAAATATCTCCAAAACAAAGATATTGGTCTTGCGCTGCCTGCCCGCATCCAGCGGCATTCCGAAGCAGAACTAAAGGTACATTTTTCGTTACTAACGAAGATAGTGTGACAAAATCATACTAGGGTAGGATTAGAGTTCAAAATGGATGTTTATTAACTAGTTATTGGTACTTGCCAGTTGATACCAATTCCCTTTTTTATGACTGTAGCCTGTAGCAGATATCATTTTGGTTTGGGATAGTCCCAGTTTCTAACATAAACAAAACATAACGCCCTATATTATTGTGACAAACAATTGCGATAGATTTATAGCCTCTTAATAACTGTGAGGCGCAAGGTCATTATCATTTGATCCCTCGGGAGTGGGGAGCGAAGTATGCCAGAATTAATTGTATGCACGCATAAAAGTGCGAGTCGCGCATTTTGTCTAACATGATTACGCGAACTCGTTACGAATAATCTCCTTTATTCCAATTTTAACCAAGTATTAATTTGAAGGCCAATTTACTTAAGAGGAAGATAAGGGAAGCAGGTTTTGTATTTTGAACTTTGTCGTCTTGTCAGAAGTTGCGCTCCCGAGATTGGTTGAGATTGGTTGCGCTCCCGAGTTTATACATGGCACGCTAGCTAGCTTTCCTTATTAAGGATTTAATAAAGTTTTTCGCCATTTGCGAGAAAAGCTGTCACTACCAGAAATCTAGCAGTATCTAGCAGTAAACTGTGATTGGGGGCTGACTCACAATTCAATATTGGAGGAGCTAGTTGTCATGCTTATAATTTGCTGTAGACTAAAGATCAGAAATCATAATGAAGTTCAGTTCGTAAATGTTTTTCAGGTTTCCTTGATGTCAATATTATAGTTTCTTGACTGCAACATTACTCAAGCCTTAAAGAGAATAATTATCAAATTTATAATGCTAGTGAGGTGCAGCTAGCTAGGGTTACCAGATCTAATAATGAGATTTACAAACTTTTTCCCTGACTTTTCAGTTTTTCTGACACTTTGTACCAGGGATTGATTTAGATAACGTTACATTGAAATTAACGTGATTTCAGTAAATAACGTTAATTTTAACGTTATTTCTTACTTTTTGTTACCGTTACTTTAAAATTAACGTTATTCCAATTAATAACGTTACTTTTTTACCAATCGGATAATTTTACAATAAAATAAAATTTAACGCTATATTTAACGGTAATTTTACCGGTACAATAATTTTAACGTTATTTTTACTGGTAAATTTACCGATAAAATGTTTTAACGGTATTTTTTTTTGTATCGTTATTTTTTAACGGTTTTTCAATCCCTGCTTTGTACACCTACATCTACGTTCTTAATTTAGTTGACGTTTGATATTTTTTTTCTCAGTTTTCAAAGTACTTACACTTTTTGGCATTTCAAAAATCCCCAACAACTACAGTTTTTCCCTGTTTTCCTGACGGATGGCTTAAATTCCTGACATGTCAGGAAAATTCCTGTTATCTGGTAACCCTAGGTGCAGCGATCTATGTTTACTGCTGCTGATTGCTGTGGTGCTGCTACGGTAAACTAATTACCGTCGGTAATGACTAACATACATTATACATGTGGTAATAGATACCATTACTACACACTACCGTGTTGCTGCTGTAAACGTTAGTCGACTTGTCTAAAATTTTGAAAAAAAAATGAAGATTGAACTGCTACATTCAGCAATCAACCACAACAAGGTCTAATATTACCTTTTATTATCTTATCAAGTTTAACACGCTAGCGAAACTCGGCAATGGTTAAATTTTTGTTAAATTGAATTTAACAAATTGTCTTTTAGAACAAGCGCGTAATCTACTTATCAATTCTCACGGCCAATACTTTTTACTAAGAGTTCCAGCATTTGCGGTCCAAAATCAAATAAAAGTTTCTAACTCCCGAAATTGAGTCTGACATTTTGTGGCTCAAATTTTGCGGTACCTACGCTTTACGCGTTTGTTACTTTGATAAAATATTAGTTGGAATATGAATTGAGTTAGGACAAGTCGTGCAATTTAAATAATATTATTTTAGTCAATTGAGATTTGGGGGACGATATATTAATTCAGAAATATCGAGATAGTCGGAACCTTAGAATAATAACACCTAGAACGATAGTTCTCTACAAAGCGCACTGTCAAAAGTGAGGCTACTAAAACAGTCAAAATGGCCCCGTTTTCAGATTCTAATCATACCGAATAAGTACAAAACAGTTTTACACTTTCTACACTTAGGAGATTAGTTACTATATTATTGGATTTTAGTTACGATTAGGTAACGTATGAAGGATATAAATCTGAAAACTAAGCCATTTTGGCTTAGTATTAGTTGCCTCACTTTGCATACGAGGATACGGCTTTTAGGTGTTATTATTCTAAGGTTGGAACGAACTTCATCATCATCGCCAGCGTCGTAGCTAGGGGCTGGCAAGGGGGGCGCACTTTGCTGACCCATAGCTAGAAATTAAGTATATAATAATATAATAAGTCTTGGGGGACAAAATTCAAATCTTGCCAGGGGCGCTCTAATCCTAGAAATGCTTAAGTACTTATGTCTTGAGGCGAAAAATTCTAATCTTGCCAGGGGTGCTCATGATCTTAGAAATATGTCTTGGGCGCAACATTCAAAACATGCCGGGGGCGCTCCTGATCCTAGATATAAGTCTTGGGGGCGCAAAATTAAAATCTTGACAGGGGCGCTCATTATCCTAGAAATATGTCTTGGGGGCGCATAATCCAAATCTTGCCAGGGGCGCTCATTATCTTAGAAATATGTCTTGAGCACAACATTCAAAACTTGCCAGGAGCGCTTATGAACCTAGAAATATGTCTTGGGTGCAAAATTCAAAACTTGCCAGGGGCGCTCTAATCCTAGAAATGCTTAAGTTATGTCTTGAGGCGAAAAATTCTAATCTTGCCAGGGGTGCTCATGATCTTAGAAATATGTCTTGGGCGCAACATTCAAAACATGCCGGGGGCGCTCCTGATCCTAGATATAAGTCTTGGGGGCGCAAAATTAAAATCTTGACAGGGGCGCTCATTATCCTAGAAATATGTCTTGGGGGCGCATAATCCAAATCTTGCCAGGGGCGCTCATTATCTTAGAAATATGTCTTGGGCACAACATTCAAAACTTGCCAGGAGCGCTTATGAACCTAGAAATATGTCTTGGGTGCAAAATTCAAAACTTGCCAGGGGCGCTCTAATCCTAGAAATGCTTAAGTTATGTCTTGAGGCGAAAAATTCTAATCTTGCCAGGGGTGCTCATGATCTTAGAAATATGTCTTGGGCGCAACATTCAAAACATGCCGGGGGCGCTCCTGATCCTAGAAATAAGTCTTGGGGGCGCAAAATTAAAATCTTGACAGGGGCGCTCATTATCCTAGAAATATGTCTTGGGGGCGCATAATACAAATCTTGCCAGGGGCGCTCATTATCTTAGAAATATGTCTTGGGCACAACATTCAAAACTTGCCAGGGGCGCTTATGAACCTAGAAATATGTCTTGGGTGCAAAATTCAAAACTTGCCAGGGGCGCTTATAAACCTAGAAATATGTCTTGGGTGCAAAATTCAAAACTTGTCAGGGGCGCTTATGAACCTAGAAATATGTCTTGGGTGCAAAATTCAAAACTTGCCAGGGGCGCTCATAAAATAGGGGCGCATGCAATTATTTCCGTACTTTACGAAAAATTATACTTCCCCTCGTGTTCAGACGGCTAGCTCCGTTTGTCCGTATAATTACCTGTTTTGCGCGATCTAAAAGAGTAATTTTGTATGGGCTCTGGTGGGCCAACTAATACTTATTTAGGCAACTGTAGTATAATGAGGGGTGTTAAAACACGAATGTTGGTCTGAGTGTTTTAATTCCTAAATATCTACAGTTGCATACAAGACTTTATCTACACCCATAATACGAATCGTCTATAAAAGGTTTTGAAGGGCACAGGCAGCTTATTGCCAATATTAAAAAGAGTGTCACAGTAACCATATCATCCGAACTTCATATAGTGGCTGGGCTGGGCGCGGACGCGGAGCCGTCGCCATCTCATAATATCATCCAAACGAGTGTCATTATGTTGTACTGAATTTCATAATGTAATCCCTTCGCGAGCGGGCGCGGGAAGGTTGGCGGCGCCTCCAGCCACTCGTACGGATATTATGATTACCATGAGCTTGGTTGTTTTAATGTTAGCTATAAGACTATAAGCTAACTGTTTCAGAACCTCTTATAGAGGAATATATAAATATATAGAGGAATACATAAACTCTTTCGTTTACATAACATCAACGCGAACAAGTCAGGGTAATTTATACTCGGTACCTACACTGATACTGAACATCTAGAGGCCAAGATGTTTTCATTTTTGACTTTAACGATGATTGATTAGAATTTGTTACAAATTATTTACAGCTTTTCCAGTGTGTACCTTTGTATGCTGCAATTATTATGAGAATAATACAGACAGCTACTTCATAATAGAGTTCAAATTCACAATCGTCAAGATTTGAAAATAAATATAAGTAACTGCTTGAAACTTGAAACATCTACATATACTGCTACTGCTTTCACCTAATAAGAATTCATTGACATCCATATAGATTTTTCAGTTCATATACCCCATTTTATCCCTTAAGATTTTCGGAAAACCAGAAATACTTCACTTGTTTTACTTACTTATTTTACGTTAAATAGAAAAAAAAATCTTTAGGTCAGTGCATTTTACATAATTTGTTAAATGTCAAGATTTATTGTCTTGAACCATTTGTAAGGATTTTTATTCATCAATTGAAAACTTACAGATAAAAAAAAACTAGTACAGGTGTGGTAGATGATTTTAAACATAACTGTGCTGAAAAAGTCAAATTCAAAATATAGTTTAAAAGCTTACTGATGCAGCCCGGCAGAACTATTCATCGTAACATGCAACACCAATACATCTAAATAACCGACAACTAAACAATAAGAAACGAATATCAAACTCATGCCTGCTTCAACCATCCGACGACAGATCGGACACTGTCAGTCACTTCTCCCGGTACATCGACACTGGTCGACTCGATGAGCGAGCTCCATCTTGACCTTAGTGCAGCTTGAGCGCCAAACGACGCCATAGCACGGAAACTCTTCACTAAAACCATTGTCCATACTTTTGAAATCGTTGAACAGAGACTACCGAAGGATTCTTATTATGATATTGGATTTTCTGTAGGTCTATCACTGTATGTTTTAATGAATCTCAGTATTCACACTTATAGGTATAATATTATTGTTTTATTCTAACAACAGTAAGAACTTTTTTACCATAAACATTATTAATAAGGCTCATATTTTGCACTTTCAATAATTTACTGCAAAAATTCATTACTAAAATTAAAAAATCATCAAAATCAATCAAATCAAATCAACTTTTGGATTTGGCTTGAAGTTTTTTATTCTAGGGAATTAAAGACCTTTTATATTACAGAACATTCATCTAAGCTTCTAGTAATTAATCTTGAGATTTTCAAGGTAAGCACTAACCATTTTTCTATATTCAAGTGTGCTATTCACCTAATAGTAATCTATTAGGTATTAAATGGTGAATTTCCCAAGGTCATAGTATATCAAAAGCAAGTTTAAAAAACACCTGGCACTCATGATGTATAGTTTGTTCACTTCCTTTTTGCATTTAATTCACATCAAACCACTGCATACATATTATTAACATCATGATTTAGTAGTGTTCACTATAACACACTTTCTAGTAGTTAGTATTCACAACTGATGAAAATATATTCACTGTACATGGTTTTTTAGGTTCCCAAACATGTAAATTAGGTCTGCGCAACTGCATATGGATTGGCATTGGATGAAGTCAGGTCAAGGTGGCTAAATATTCTATTTTTATGAGACTAAGGCCTTTTCAGGCATATATCTCTGTCGATATTTATGAAGAGATTCTCCACTGATTATTAAGAACTGACAACTGTTTCTCTCTTGTACAGAAATGTATTCCTTTACTCTAAACTGTGTCCTAAACTATATTATTATAATCGTAGATTTTAAAATACAAATCATATTCACTTACCTATCAGACTGCTGGAAAGATGAATAAAACAGCCCTTTATGCACTAATTGATGCCAGTTTTCAGTGAATATTATACTGATTTCGTGTTTACTTTACTGAGAAATATTTAACTTTTCTTTTTTAGATTTGTTTTAATAATAATTTCACTTGCACACCCACAAAACGGAATAACCTCAACTCAACTGTCAAAGTTGTCAAATTCGATCGGCTGTCAAGTGTCAAACTCTAGTCTTTTTTTTAAGTCCGTGATTGTGACAATGAACACTGCAACAATCAGCTTTACTTGGTCAATCACTCAACATAGCTCAACATTATTAATCTAGTTCTTTGGTTCAATGATTGATTTTTTGAAAAGTGAAAGTGAAAAATAACTTTATTCAAATACCGTCCAGAGTAAGGTAAGATATGGTATGTAAGTATGTACCTACTAAGATAAAATATTTACGTTAGCAAAATTCTCTCGCAACGCAAAGGCTTTTGCTCAATCAATCAAGGAGGGCAGGGCAGAACTAGGTACCTATTTACACTTTGTTAGGTATAGTTTGGATTTTTTTGTGGAGTGGTACCTATGTAGCTACCGTAGTAGGTACCCTATTCGATAAAAAAAAATATTTTTGGTAAAACAACTTTGAATGCAGTTTTACTTATTTAAAAAATAATGGGATGTTCTGATATTATACGCTACACTGTACAGTTTGACCATAAAGAGTTGAAATTAAATAAAATGGAACTAAAATTTTTCAGTACCTACAAAATTTAGTCAGTGTTGCCAAATTATTCGTGATTTTGACGTGTTTACATAGAAAGTGGCGCCCTCAATTTTTGTTAACTCTTTATGGACAAGCTGTACGCTATACTATACCTACCGCTACGTAGTACGTACTACCGTTGCAGCATCAAGGGACATGGCATTCAGTGTCATGTCTTCTTCTTCTTCTTATTTTTGATATGGCAATCTACTCCTCATCAGGGAGATATTTTTGGCAGTGTCAAGTGTTAAATAATGCAGTGGTATTGTTTCCGTTTACATTAGAATGCGGGTGCATCGCATTACAATGCTGCTTTGGAGCATTAGGCATCAAATATATCGATACAGTTTACTCGGTAAATAAAACAATTTGCAAATAATTAAAATAGCTACCGAACTGAACGCGACAAAATGGCGCCAAAAACTCTCCAGTCCAGTGTCATGTCATCATATCAATAATTCGGGACATAATTAAATTAAAAAAAATCTTTAGAAATAAAACCTATACATTTGTTGTTTGGTAAACATTAATTAAGTAAGTATATCAAACATAAACAATACACGTGGGTAGTTGAACTTTTGTGCGATCGGCGGGCTGATTATCTAATTATAAACCACCTAGCGACCGGTCTCATTTGACAGATAAATGTGATAGGTACATTGCTTCTTCTTTTTGGGGTAAAAAAAACATTCCAAAGAAAAGTAGCAATGTACTTATGTCAAATGAAACCGGTCACTAAATAGTTTCTAATTAGATAATCAGCCTGCCGTATTCCGTTCCATTTCACTACAATCGCGCGGTGATATATTTGAGTATTTATTTAATTATAGGATTCAAATACTCGTAGGTATATAATTTTAAAGGTCTAATTTATATGAGATTAATATGAATTTAGATATATAGCCCCAAATTATTGATTATGATGACACTGAATGCAGTGTCCCTCGATGCTGCAAGTTTCGATATGACGTAGGTATGTACTTGTCGATGTTGTTTACCATAGATATAGCACTATGTATTCTGTGGATATACTTAATATAGCGTACGATCTTCTTCTTCTTCTTCTTCTTAAAGTGCCGCTTCATTATTGAAGGTTGGCCGTCAGCTCCTTAAATTTGGCTTTTTCCATAGCGAGTGTGAACAACAGCTGTTCAACCGTCTTGACGCCGGGTCCACTGGCGGATGTTACGAAGCCATGACATTTTGCGTCCTCCAACTCTGTGCTTTCCTGCAATCTTCCCCATCATTATGGTCTGGAGAAGACGATATTACGGATTACTCAGGATATGACCAAGATTATGTGACTTTTCTTATTTTCATGGTCCGAACCAGCTCCACCTTTTTAGTCATGCGCTTAAGGACCTCGACGTTGGTAATATGATCCGTCCAACTTATGCGTAGCATTCTGCGGTATGTCCACATCTCAAACGCTTCCAGTTTCTTTCGGAGGTCTCCCTTTAAGGTCCACGCTTCACAACCGTAGAGAACAAGAGGCCAGACGTAGCATTGGAGAATCCTTGTACGCAGCTTGATGGAAGCGTACGATGCACCGTTGTCGAAATTGCGACAATCGTTAAGCCAATGTTCGATGTCAATGTCACATGGGTACAACACCTTCCCTCAACTACCGTCTTTTATTTCAACCCTGTATTGAAGTGTGTGTTTAGACTTATCTACTAAAGGCTGTAAAATGAAAATCTCTTTTTTCACTTTCTGCATCTGACAAAATGAAGTCAATGAATTAAATAATCAGTTTACCTATCAAATATCACTATCATTTAGGTTTTGTAATTGATGGGAATAGTCGAGATCCTTGCCACCAAAATGTGCAGGAAAGAAGTATTCCCTAAGAATCCCATTCCCCGTGGATCCTGTCTCAGAGGATCCCGAATTAAGCTAAGCAGCAATAAGTTCATGAAAGTAAAGACAAATCGGGATCCTCCAGGATAGAATCCTCGGGGAATGGGATTCTCATGGAAAAACACCAGGAAAGTGATAGCAAAGTGTATTTTTTTTATTTCATAATTATTACGATTACATATTAAATTATTATTTAAAACAATCCTTTACAGTAATAATCACCATTGACATCAAACCAATCGACCAACTTCCTATTGTACCACATAAAGGTACCCTTTATGTTTGGAGATGCGTCCAAAACAAGGTACAAAACCACTTTTGCTGCTTCTTCTGGTTCCACTTTACCTTTCCCTTGGGCCATATCTGTGTCAACGTGCCCTGGGTGTACTGCGTTAATAGATATATTCTTATATTTACTCTGTTGCACCATTGTGAGGGCCGTCACCGCAATCTTCGAAACTCTATGCTCTGCGTGCTTTCCATCATCAGCGAAATCGTTTTTATCAAAAGTGTTGTTTTTCACGCTCTCCAAATACTCATCAACGAAATTATTGATGTCTTCCGTTGTTAAATCAGGCTTTGTTAACTTATCAATCCATCGCTTGTTCTTCAAGTTTGAAAGATGGCCGCAAGCGCTAGAAATATTGACGACTCTAGCGCCATCTCTTAGCAACGGATACAAGAGTTCTTCGATTCTCAATAAGCTTCTGTAATTAGTATCGATATTCCTTTTAGCTGCTTCGTAGCTCGGATAAACTTCGTCCCATTCGAGAATTGCAGCATTGTTCACCAAAACGTCGAAGCCGCCATGTTTTGTTTTGATAAAGCGCGCGAATTCCTTGACACTGACACTGTCGGTTACGTCAAGTTGGTGGAATGTCGGATGAAATCCGAGGGCATTCAACTTTGCCACCGCATCCAAACCTCTTTCCTCGTTCCTTGCAGTTAAGTAAACTGCACCGTTGAATTTCTCACACAGTCCTTTGACTATAGCAAATCCTAAACCTTTGTTTGCACCGGTGACTACTGCAACTTTGCAAGCCATCTTGTTTACGCGGCGATCCGAATGAAGTTACGAATAACAATGACGCGGGGCACCGGTTATTGATCAAGGTTACTTTTGTTGACATTTTATTTATCTTTGTTATCTTGCAAATGTGGGTACAGTGGGTAGCTATGTCGATAAGTCTCATTTTACGCCTTCATTCACGACGATTTAGGCAGGTCTTACTTACATAATAATATCAGCTAGACAGGTATGCAAATAAATAAATGATCCACTTAAATTTTTAGAGTTCCGTACCTACCTACCCAAAGGGTCAAAACGGGACCCTACTAACTAGTATCTACTACTAAGACTCTACTGTCCGTCTGTCTGTCACCACTTTACCAGGCTGTATCTCATGAACCGTCATAGAAAACTGTTGAAATTTTCACAGTTGATGTATATTTCTGTTGCCGCTATAACATTGTTGTTATACTTTTTTTTTTTTTGCTTGGACAATTTCACACAGCGCCATCTAGCCCCAAACTAAGCAAAGCTTGTAATATGGGCGCTAGACAACTGATAATATACTACTTATATTCTTTTTAAATATATTATACTTATTATACATAGTACCACCCAGACATAGTAGAATCAAATAAGTAAGTCGTCTTACTCATTATACGCCCGAAAGCGGTTTGTACGTATGAGCGTCGCACGCACACACTGACAACATTTATAGATGATAAAGATGCGCCAGTCGTGGCTGCCCGCGATCACTCACGCTCCGCGCCGCTGCGCTGCCGCTCGTGATAATTTGTACGTGTACAACCTGTACCTACAGTACATATTATGCTTTCCAAAGATATTTTTGAAAAAAAGATTTGTTAGAATGAGGATTTATTTTACATATTAAACTAAGGCTTTTTGTACTTGTCGAAACAGCCGTTTTTTCTGTAAGTAACAATTGTGTAATTTTGTTTAAAAAATCACAAATTATTTTAATGTCAATTATTTGAGGTTATTGTTGAATATTCGCTTTCCGAATTTAAAGATTATAATTTAATTTTGATAAGTGTAGGTAAATTAAAAAGTAAAAGGAATAAATTAATAGTGTAAGTAAAAAATACAATTTCATAATCATTTTATTTTATTTGAATAAATACATGATTCAGTAAAGCTACGTTTTAATTAATCCTATTTCGACCGTGATTTTCAAATCAATTTCAAATCACATATCATGACGTATGTAATAAAAACATTGTAGACAGTTTCTGGTCTATGTACAGTCAGCAGCACATCAGACTATACATGTTGACCTTGATACCGCCTTTATGCCGTACGTAATAAGAGCTGTTTTCGTCAACTGTTTAACCTAGCGTCCTGTCGTGCGTACAAAAAATAATTAAAAAACTTTGTATTATAGATCCCTGATGCTTACCATACAAGGAAAAAATGTTTTGTATAGAGATTGACTATGCATTTTTGATGGTTGAATAAACTAGCGACAGCCCTACGTGGGCTACGTGTTTAGGCTATTATCGCTCGCTCGAGGCGCGAGTTGACCTACTTATTTGATTCTACTATGACCCAGACCCGTCACAGAAATTAAAATTCATCATTTCAATTTCTGCCCGGCCGAGAATCGAACCCAGGACCTCTTGCGTGGTAGGCGGCATGTTGACCACTGCACCACTCAGGTCGTCAAACTTAGCGGCAATGTTACTAGTATTTGTAATACTAAAAACGGAATATAATAAATATTTAAGTGGGTTTTTTTTTTTGCCGTTTTTTGGTACGGAACCCTTCGTGCGCGAGTCCGACTCGCTCCCCGAGTAGGTAAGGGTTGTGCCCGCCCAGCAGTGGAGACTTTAAACATGGCTGACGACACAAACTTTTTTCTGAAGATGTCGGGTAGGTAAGTTATAATTATGTATAGGTACCTACTTAATTATTTCATTGAAAGTAATGACTGTTGAGGAGCTCGGTGACGCAGTGGTTAAGCGCCTGGCCCAGCGATTGCGGAAGTTAAGCAACGTTCGCATGGGTCGGTCATGGGATGGGTGACCAAAAATTTCTTATCTCGAGCTCCTCCGTGCTTCGGAAGGCACGTTAAGCCGTTGGTCCCGGCTGCATTTGCAGTCGTTAACACCCACCAATCCGCATTGGGCCCGCGTGGTGGGTTATGGCCCATCCTCCTTACCACTCATATGGAAGGCCTGTGCCCCAGCATTGGGGACATCAAAAAAATGGCTGATGGACCTACTTAATGCTAATGTTTTTCATACAAAAATTTTGCCCAAGCGTGATTCGAATACGTGGACGTCAAAAATGATAGACTATTTACATTATACGAGGGAGCGCTTTTGTTAATGACAGCCTTTTGTAGTTCATAAATATTATATCTTGGAAATTTTACCACAAATAATTTTACGATCTGTCGTGGTCGAGTTGAAGTTATTATTGCTAGAGATTCTATAAGGCTTGCCCGCCACATAACAGACGGAATGTGATTCGGAGTTCCGAAACGGAATATAGATAATGTAGTATAAACATTTTGTACGGAAAATGAGGGCTTTTCGATTCGAAGTGACATTTAGACAAAAAATAGTAGGTAACTATTTGCCTCACTAGATGGCGTTGATGTCACGTGAAGTGTCAAAATCGGCTTTGAAAAATAAACGGCCTAGGCCCTATTTAATAGCGAAACAATGTCATGATAATTTGGTTTACATTGCGGTGTAATAAATAAGTAGTATTATTTTATTTTCAAATCGGTTGACGTGATGGATATAAAACTGTCATGACAGTTGTTAAATTGTCACTTTTATTAAATAGGGCCCTGTGCTTAAAAAAATTACTTGGCGTTTGTTGGGTTGTTATGGTGTTTTCGGTGTTTTCATGTGAATTTAGTTTTTTTTCCTACGTTTATAACGCAAGTTGACACTTGCCTGTTTATCAACGCCATCTATTGAGCCTACAGTTTTTTGTCATTTTCAAATAGATCTGTATTTGCTGCTTTCGGAATGAGGGCTTTTCAAAATGACAAAAAACTATAGGCTCGACAGATGGCGTTGATAAAAATGTATGTGTCAATGTCATTGTATTTTTTTTACTTAGCTTCGAAGAGTACACAATGTAGACAGGCAGATGTAACCCTGAAATGTTTCTCTTTAGGTAGGTACCTAGATGTCAGCCAGCGAGCGCTTACTTTCCTCTTTGGTACAGGCCGTTTATTTTTTTTGACACGTCTTCTCCTTTCATCAACGCCATCTAGTTACTATTATTATTTTTTAAATGTCACTTTGAAAAGCCCTCGGTCATTCCAAATCAAAATTCCTTCTGTATCACACACAGCCTGTATGTGGCGGGTCATACCATGCCTAGTACCAACCTACTTAACATTATAATCATATAAAGATAAGTAAGTACCTACCACTTCAACAGTTAACAAAGAGCAAACATAAAATAGGTAGGTACTAAGTTGTTTTAAAAGATGTTATTGTTTTCCTCATAGAAGTACGCTGCCCTCATTTAAACCGTAAATGGCATTTTTTCCCAACGAGGAAGTTAATGGGTGACCTACGTGGAATAATTTTTAATTTAAACCACATTTTAAACCCTACTTAGGTGTGTACTTATTTAGAGCAGCCATTAAGTTGAGAAGGTCTGAATTCGATTCTGGTGAGTCTGGTGACTGATTAACATTGGAACTATTTCTCACATCATTCCATTGAGTGAGGGCTTTTCAAAATGTCAAAAAACTGTAGGGTCGATAGATGGCGTTGCTAAAATGTATGTGTCTATGTGATTTTTTTAATAAGTTTCGAATAGATAAATAATACTCAGATAGGCAGGCATAATGTAACTCTAAAATATTTCTCTTTGGGCAGAATATAATATGTCAACCAAACCAGCGAGCGCTTACTAGCCTCTTTTACAGGCCGTTTATATTTAAAAGCCAATTTTGACACTTCTCTTTCCATCAACGCCATCTAGTCAGGAAAATAGTTAAGTACTAGGTATTTTTATTTTTTAAATGTCACTTTGAAAAGCCTTCTTTGAAAAAAGAATGCGGGGCGTTCCACATTTCCGTGGATTTTCAGAAAATCAATACTTACTTGCCGCACTAGTGCGGGAAATAGTATTCCAAATTCAAAACGGTAAAACTCATTAGCTAGCATTATTTTTATAAAACTTTATGGTTGCATGACTAGTCATTAAACATGGCCACACGATCCAATTTAAAAAAAAAACTAATTTTTAATAAGAAAATTGTATTTCCTCGCATTTCTTGAGAAAAGTTAAATAACACATTACAATACTGAAAATTAATAATACATACGACCGAAATATTGCATAAAACATATATTTTCAAAATACCGAACATCCTAAATGGGGTACCTACGTATCAGAATGATTGTCTAAAGTTAGAATGTCTAAACTTAAAATATACAGACGAACATAGAACATGGCATAGGTAGTTCAAAATGTCAAAAACAAACATGTCAAACGGTCAGATAGTCCAAACTTAAAATGTCTAATAGTCCAAATAGGTACATATGTATAATGACGTATAGAATTTACTTATGCCTTTCATTTAGGTACCTAATTAATTAGGTAAAATAATTGCGTTCTCCGCCGCACATAGCCACGCCGCCGCTCCCTCATTCGGTAGCCGGTGCCAGTCACTGATTCAGTAGCCGCCGAACAAAATCCACCAATTGAGTTTGAAATAGATTTTTTTCTGGCGCTTCGCCGGCACGCTCGCTTCGCTCGCTCGGCTCGCGCGCTGGGTTCATGTCGACCTAACATGCTCGTCCCTACGCTCCTTGCACCTATCTCGTGACCTACGGTCTACGGTTTCTAAGTCCCAGTAGACTAGTTTAGGCTCATTTCCGGCAGCTAAATTTGCTATAAAGCATTTCAGGCGAAGTCCAAAGACCTCCACAGACTCAATTAACCTCAAAGAAGGCAATTCGTTTTAAGATCTAACCCAATTCAAATAAATCATTGTGAACTTAGATTTAATGACCATTGATATTTCAACTCGTCAAGTAGGTATTTGATACGTTTGATACTTTGAATTTTTCTATTTTGAAGTTATACATAATGATTTTCGACATTTTAAACCATTTGAATTTATGACATTTTGAACGTTGCCATTTTAAGTTTAGAAATTCTAACTTTAGACGTAGACAGTAATATATTTCAATGCTTTAGACATTCTGATACGTACCCCCTAAATTGAAAGATCGATTATCAAATGACTGAAATTTCGAAATCCCGAAAGCTCGAAATCCCGAAAGCTAAAATGTCGATACTATTTAATGTGACAAGGTTCCATCGAATACGATATTCTACTAACCCCGCAAATTTGCGGGGTTAGTTATAATAATATGTTGATAATTACGGATGCGGAAATTATACGGACTCATTGTCATGGCCGAAAGGTCAAATAATCTTGATATTTTAATTTTATGATTTATTTACCAAATGCCCGTTTAGTGTTACCTACTTATTTAATTTTAAAGTTGTCTTGTAAAAAAATTTTTTGACTATCTTGGTAGATTGTCAGTTTATTTTGTTGGTCTGAAATTGCAAAAATAAATAAAATTATAGTTTTTCTTCTAAGGATTGACTAGAATGAAAAGTTAATTTGTCACTAAAATGTATGAAATAAAAAAAAATATATAATTTAAAAAATATTAAAAACACGACTGCCCTGCCAATAACGTATTAAAAAGTTAAATGACAAGGTGTCATTGCAGTCGGGGAACCACTTTGATTAAAAAATGTTCCACAGTACTGACAGTACGGTACTACGGTCCCCCGACTGCAATGACAACTTAGCAGTCGTATTTTTTCGTAACCGTTTAAAAATTAAGTAGGTACCTAAGTACAAACGTGAAATAAATGTTAGTACATGTCTTCCCCATAATTTTGATTACCACAAGTGGTACTTGACTTGTACTGGAAAACCAACAATACTATTGTAATAGTAAAGTGTGTTTGACCAGGAAAAGCTTGAAACAGGAAAAAAATCAGTTTTCCTTTAGTCACGCCTTAGATAATAAGTATTTGCTCTTTCTAAACGTTTAAGAAAGAGCAAATACTTAGTTTCGAAAGCACTTGAAGTAATGTGCTGCAATGCATGTACAGTTGGCAAAGAAAGTGGTCTATTAGTATTGAATAAGGATGCCAACTTTGCCTAAACAAAATGGGGGATAGACCTAAAAATCCAATCTTCAACAGCAATAAAAACCAATACGTGTATCTGCTATCTCGTTTTTTAACCCGCGACAAAGAGGGGTGTTATTAGTTAATATTCCCGGCAATATTGGGAATATTCTCGGCAATATTGGGAATATTCTCGGCAATATTGGGAATATTCTCGGCAATATTGGGAATATTCTCGGCAATATTGGGAATATTCTCGGCAATATTGGGAATATTCTCGGCAATATTAGGAATAATCCCGGCAATATTGGGAATATTCCCGAGCCTAAGGCAATATTCCTGGCAACGGCACATCTTCAGGTGTATTTATTTGTGTATCTGTCTGTGGCATCAAAGCTCCCAAGCGGAACGACCGATTTTGATGCGGTTTATTTTTATTTGAAAGCTGGCGTGATTCTTAGCTATAATTTCAATACTATCGAGAAAACACCCTGCGTCAGAGTATCGAAACCAGCCATTTTTAATGTCCCTTCAGCTGTGGCACAGGCCTTCCTTATAGGTGGGTAGGGAGAATAGGCCCATAACCCACCACGCAGGCCCAATGCGGATTAGTGGGTGTTAACGATTACATACAAGCAGGGAGGAACTCGAGATGATAAATTTTTGGTCACCCATCCCATGACCGACCCTTGCGAAAGTTGTTAAGTTGATACCTATAGCATTTTAATTCATTATTTCCCTTTTAAGTATCTACTGCACTCGTGGTTTAAATTGGCTACATTGGTGCCTGATCCCAATGTTTGTAGCGATTCTCCGAGATAGTTTTAAGAGGGCGTACAACGCTGGAAGAAATTTCCATAGCAAAACTTATCTAAATAATTCTAATAAACTTATATAAAAAAACTTATTATGAACTAGCGACCCGCCCTCGCTTCGCTTCGGTTCGTTCTTGTTTTGCCAAATGAGATCTTCCAACAACACCCAAAAAGAAAACGAATACCTTCACAGTCCTCACCTCCATTTGCTCCAAAAGACTTTTTCCCTCCTCCGTGCGCCCCGTCCCGTTTATTTTCGCGCGCGTTAATTTTTTGCGAAAACTCCTAAGATATACATAGAAATGGTATGGTGTTAATGGTTAAAATAATGTGCATAAAATGCTTAAGATAACTAACGTATTTAATTTGATAAGGATTAGGTAATACTGTATCCTTCTAAAAAGCTTTCCAAATTAATGCTTTGTACTTGATAATTTTTATAGAAGATATAATGGGTTATAGTAAGCTATTCTTAAAAGATAGATATATGCCATCACGGACTTTTTTGTAGATGTATAAAAGAAAAACAATTCTATCATACATAATTTTGTTATAGCTCAAAAGGTTTAAGCAGCGTTTTCAATGCAAGCTCCCAGTCGGCTTAATTTTTGCCGACTTCTTCAACAATTATCGTCATATTTCTACCAATTTACATAAAACTTCAACTTATTATACACCTATAACCATCCTCAAGAATCACTCTATCATTTATTGAAAACCGCATGAAAATCCGTTTAGTAGTTTTTGAGTTTATCGCGAACAGACAGACAGACGCGGCGAGGGACTTTGTTTTATAATATGTAATCATGTGATTAAACTATTTCTTATTTTGGGAATCTTACACACTATAGAAAGCTAGGTAGCTAAGGTTTTTTTAAATTATAGTTTCAAGAATGTAGGTCTAATATTGCTAGGCACAGCATTGAAAAACTATAAAATTGAAGGTCGATTTACGACTTTTTAATAGAAAATGTGCTCAAAGTCAAAAATAGATTTAAGATTTATTTATATAAACTTAATTATTTTTCAGTACTTTTGAATGAAGGTCAATTGTATAACATTTCATGTTGTGCGATAAAAATTAAGTACCCATTAAATATTAAAATAATAATGTCAATTGATGAGGCGTGCAAACCATTTTCTATTCTCTCAGATTTTATCTGATTTACCAATTTTATTTAAGTAAGTACTTGTGTTTAATTATCTATAACAACTGAATTGCGGAAATGGAAGATAATAATAATTCATGGCTGAACTGGACATTTTTCATGCATGAGTTCGTGTAAATATCATGAAAAGGAAGTAACTAACTAGCTTTTGCCACCGACTTGTTTCCCGTGGAATTTTGTGTCCCGTGGGTCCTATCCTACTACAGTTGCAAAACTTCCGAAAGATTCCGAATAATTCCGAAATACTTCTCGGAAAGTTTCTTTCAATCAGATTTTTTCAAAATAAAGATTTCGGAATTATTCGCGCTCGGAGGGAATATTTCGATCTGGTTTTTTTAAAAAGTGATTTTTTCTTTCTCGACTCTTCGTGCGCGAGTCCGACTCGTACTTGGTCGGTTAAGTCGGTTTTTAATATAATCATAGATTTAGAAAATACTTACCTTTAAAAATTCGCTAAAATAGGTACTTAGTTTAGCAGGTACCTACCAGGTACCTACTTAAGTAGGTACCCAGAAGAGCTAGATTGTACGATATCTACTTATCCATACCTACTTTACTATTTTTACTATGATCAGAGATTGACTGAGTTTTTTCTTGCTAGGTAGGCTACTATTTTGCTAGTCAACTATTTTCTGCTGCTTTTTTTACCGATCTTGCTGTTTTTTTTATCGTTACTCCTGTATTTATATTTATTCGAAATATTCCGAATGTTTCGGAATAATTCAGAATATTTCGGAAGTATTCCAAGGGAATTATTCGGAATGTTTCCCGACAGCAACTGCCTACCTATCTTACTTAATACCTATCTTGGGTAATAGTACTAAGCCTATGTTTAGCCCAAATGTCCAATCGAGCACTAGGGTAAGTGCACCAGTAAATGAACCCTTTTTCTATTTTGGCGATTTGAAACTTTAAAAATTACAAGGGTAAGTACAGTACCTACTAGTATTTTTGGATTGATTTGCTATTATAATGGCATAAAAATACTATTCAAAATTTATTGATATTCAAAATAATATCTACAATAAGTATGTCAGAATAGCTAATAGTTATTGACTTATTTAGATAATCTACGTTTTACACATAAATATCCCAAATCACCAGTGAACGCACAGCAAAATCCACTGAATGAGCGTTTCAAATCCAATAAATGAACAAGCCAGCTGGCCTGTTTCATACAAAAATTATAGCGAAAATATTTAAACGAAACTGTTTTTTTTTTATTCGGCCTTACCTTACCTACTCGTATTTTTGTAAAACGTTGTATATTATTCAACTTTTTGCAAAGGATCTGATAAGATGTAATTGGTTAAAACTGGATTTAACCTATTTACATTTACCAGATTAAAGTACCTAAGTACACCAGTTTTCCATGAGATTTCCTTATAAATAAGTATACCTAAACAGTTTTTGGTAGTTCTCACATAGCTTTATTATATAATTATGTTTATTAGGCATTATAAAAATATGATGTCATGTTACTTACTTACCTATAATAAATTATGATTAAAATTTGTCATTGGCATCCGCTTGACGGTAGCTATCCTACCTCTACATGCCTCTACCTTGAGCCAAAGGTCCCGTGCATGATAACAACATACATTATTGATAACAATTGATAGTTAGTAGAGGTAAACAAAATCCAGGGGGGGGCAGCTGCCCCTCCCTGCCCCCCTCCGCCCCCCTCGGTACGCCCATGGCCCCGTGTCCAAATCCTGGGCATATAGGTATTTAAAAAAATATTTTCTCAGTGATGAGTATTTAAGGGTGCATCATGAGTCCACTAGCGCCGCCAATAAAGAAACAGTTATTTCGTTGTAATGATTTTTTCTTGAGTGGCGGCGCTAGTCCAGAGTCATGTGGGTATTTGTATTCTTAGTTATATTTTTCATTTAAGTATTTCTAACTTGTTTTTTAGTTACCATGTACAGTCGGCAGCACATCAGACTATAAATGTTGACCTTGAGACCGCCTTTATGCCGTACGTAATAAGAGCTCTTTTCGTAGTTGTCGTGCATACCTACAAGCTCTCTTAGTTTTGGACTTAATGATTGTTGTGATATTTGTCCTATATCTAATTTATCGATTTTTAGGGTTCCGTACCCAACGGGTAAAAACGGGACTCTGTTACTATATAAGACTCCACTGTCCGTCTGTCTGTCACTAAATAGGCTGTATCTCATGAACCGTGATACCTAGCTAAACCGTTGAAATTTTCACAGATGATGTATTTCTGTAACCGCAACAAATAGTTAGGTACTAAAAACATATAATAAAAGAAATAATAACTTTTAAGGTGAGCTCCCATACAACAAACGTGATTTTTTTGACGGAAACCTTCGTGAGCGAGTCCGACTCGCACTTGGCCGGTTTTATTGCATTACACTACACGTTGCATTACACGGCCCAGCGATTGCGGAAGTTAAGCAACGTTCGCAAGGGTCGGTCATGGGATGGATGGGTGACCAAAAATGTATTATCAAAATCAAAAATCAAAATCAAAAAAATATTCAGTCTAGGCTGTTACAAGCACTTGTGAATGTCATAGAAGCTACGCCATCGGTTCGCAAACCCTGAACGGGAGACCTTGTAACGAGAAGAACCGGCAAGAAACTCGTCAAGGGCTGCTTTTTTCTCCCTGTATATTTCATACAGAGTCGTCAACATTGAAAAATGAGCTCCACATTTAAAGTGAGGTCATTTTCCATCACAATAATTAACAAAAGTTTGCACACAATGGGTAGGTAGGTTGAAATTAAATACCTACTACATATCGGATAGGTAATTGTGAGAGTAAATAACTTTCAACTTGTTGAGAAATCAGTAATCACTATGTCTGCTACTCGAAAGTGCACCTAAGTAGGCAAAATTTACCAAAAAACACTTGATACAAGACAAAAAATAATAATAAAAAAAACGCAATTCTTACAATTCAATATGCGTTAAGATAGGTACTCAGAAGCAGACCCATTCCCACTGGCAGCACCCGTTCACGAGCATGACGCATGGACCAGCCATCGCTTCGCTCAACCATATTTGAGGGAACGTAACGACCCGCCCCACACGACACCACCGCAGAAATGTTTAAAGTGAGCATGACATACTAAAGCTACTCGCATTAAGGCGTCGTCGAGTCAAAAAGCTTACAATAAGTTTTAAGTAGGTAGGACAATTCCCTCAATTTTCACATAGAATAGAAAAATCTACGACCAGGCTGTTTTATCAATTAAATAATCTTTAACGGTATAGTATCCTTTTTTGAGAAGACAATTTTTTACATGAGACTTAAAGTTTTCAAATGGTAAATCCAAAATATTACTTGGAATTTTATTATAAAACTTTATACCAAGACCTATGAAAGAACCACGGACTTTTTCTAATCTATACTGAGGCATTACAAGTTTGTCTTTATTTCTGGTATTCCGATTGTGCCAATCACTATGTTTTGTATATAAGTTAATATTGCGACGCACGAAAAGTATGCAGTTTAATATAAATTGAGATGCTGCTGTCAATATACCAATCTCTTTGAATCTATCCCTAAGAGATGTTCTAGAACTTAGTTGATAAATAGCTCTTATTGCTCGTTTTTGTAAAACAAAAATAGTATTTATATCGGCTGCTATCCCCCATAAAAGAATACAGTATGACATAATGCTATGAAAATAACTGAAATACACTAATCTGGCAGTTTCTTCATCTGTTAACTGTCTAACTTTTCTAATGGCATAGGCAGCAGAGCTGAGCTTGCCAGCCAGAGCTGCGATATGCATATTCCATTGAAGTTTACTGTCAAGATTAACACCCAAGAAAACTGTTGAATCGAGCAAATCTAATTTCTCATTATTGATAACAATTTCAGTGGGATTCACCTGTACATTAGGTAAAGCGAATTTAACACATTTAGTTGATTATTAACATTAAACCAAGCTAGAACCTGCGAGAGTGCTCTGTTCACATCGTCAAAATCAGTTTTATTCCTGTCAACTTTGAATAATAAAGAAGTATCATCTGCGAACAAAACAATATCACAGATTTTTTTCTGCAAAAAAGGGTAAATCATTTATATATATTAAAAATAAGAAAGGGCCCAAAATGGAGCCTTGCGGAACGCCCATTTTTACATGAGAACCTGACGAACTTCTTCCATTGATATTAACTGTTTGAGTCCTGGAACTGAGATACGACAGTATTAATTTTTGAGCATTATTTTATACACCGTAATGATTCAGATTCAACAGCAGCGTGCAATGGTCCACGCAATCAAAGCTCAAGTATCTCGAGCTTCTCCGTGCTTTGGAAGGCACGTTATGCCGTTGGTCCCGGCTGCATTTGCAGTCGTTAACACCCACCAATCCGCATTGGGCCCGCGTGGTGGGTTATGGCCCATCCTCCTTACCACTCATAAGGAAGGCCTGTGCCCCAGCAGTGGGGACATAAAAAATGGCTGATGGACACACGTTGCTAAGCAAGTAAAGCATCCCCTGGCATCTTCGTGCGCACGTGGCCTTGGGGGGTTTTATTAATTGAGGCAAAAGCATGTATAAATCTTATGGCAAAAGTTAGTTGCCCCTAGATAACCAAGTCTTCTACTAATGATTGTTCCATCGTATATTTGAAAAAAATTGGACGTAAATTTTTTTTTGGATCTTCTGATCATTTTGTATTTAGATCTTTTGGCAAGGCAAAAAAACAAAATTGTACCTAAAAATAAAATTGAAGCAAACACAAGCGACTAGTCTTTAAAAAAACTGTTTCAATAACAAAAAAACCGACTTCAAAAACCCTGCCTCTAAAAAGCAAGAAATAATAATATACAAATCATTAGATACGCACTATCATTGTTATAATAAAACACGTCTATTGAAGTCGGGTGGGGCTGGAGTACATCTTCCTTTTTAATTCTAAAAGCCCCACCCGACTTCAATAGACGTGTTTTATTATAACAATGATAGGCGTATCTAATGATTTGTATATTATTATTTCTTGCTTTTTAGAGGCAGGTTTTTTGAAGTCGGTTTTTTTGTTTTTGAAACAATTATTTTACTTTTTTATTTTTAGTGTAAGTACCTTCTTTATTAGGTAGTGTTAAGTGTAGGTATATTATTTAGGTAGAAAAATCGGCTCGGCCAAACGTGAGATAATCGCAGAGAAACATACATACAAACTGAATACCTCCTTTTTTAAGTCGGTTAAAAAGACTACACAAAGGTATCCCTTTCCCAAAAAAATCATCTAATTCGGTTCATAAATAACAAAGTCGTCAAGGTAGTTAATGTAAAATCATAGTATTTTCAGGATTAGGTACTTGAAAACTACTGAACCGATTTGAAAAAAAATATAAATGGGATTTTTTACAATGGGACCAACTCTGAAATCGCTCAAAAAACAGCTGTTTCATACAAAAATGTATAACGAAAATATCATAATGTATGAAACAGCTGATGTTTTTTTCGCGATTTCAGAGTTGGTCCCATAGTAAAAGTTGCTCAGTTTGATGGTCCCTATTTCTACAATATTTAGTTTTAGGGGTTTTTTGTAACACGTTGTATTATATAGACTGTAGAGCACTTGGTAACAAGATAAAAATAGTAGATACATAATGATGGAATCGATCAACACCATGGTAATGACTTTATTAGTAAATGATCAATTTAGCACTAGTAGATCTGAAGGATGGGTTTATGCAAAAAGTTACTTAAGTGTATTTTTTATTTGAATAGCAGAAACTGTTGAGAAACTATTACATAGTTAAAAAATCGCTTTAAATTAAAATTATTTGAAATACCCTAGTAAATGTAAATAAAATAAAATATTAGTATGTACATTAAGCACTTTTGTTTATTATTAGTTACCTCCGATTTAGACCTATAGACCTTTACTGACTGATTGTTATTATTTTTGGTGGAAATAATTTTAAAATAGGTGCCTAATAACGTTTCTATTTCATTTACCGACTTTGTTTAAAAGTTGAAAGGTATTTTGTACTTAAATACCTACACTGTCATTTTTTAGCTATTCTAATCCCCTAGTGTTACAAATGAAACTTAAAAATTTGAAAAAAAACATGGGTCGAAAAACAAAAAAAAAATCGACCCATATTTCTTTGGGAAAATGTTTAGTTTTATTGGTAGAACACTATATGAAGGGGAAAACGACGACTACAAAAAATAGTTATACGTAATACGTCTATTGAAGTCGGGTGGGGCCGACTTCACTTCGACGAAATCGGCTCAGCCAAACGTAAGATATTCGCGGAGAAACATACTTAAATACGGGTCAAACTGAGAACCTCCTTTTTTAAGTCGGTTAAAAAACTACACTTAAGATATCCCTCTTCCAACAAAAAAATAATTATCTTATTCAGTTCATAAACAAAGAAGTAATACGACCAATCATCGACAATTCACACAAAGTCATACTATTTTCGTGCTTTTTTCAAAATTACTTGAAAAGTACTGAACCGATTTCCAAATTTTAAAAAATGGGACCAACTTGGGAGTGTACCTAATGTAATAACGTTTGAATCATTTCAATCGGTCCAGCCGTCTTCGAGTAATCGGTGGACATACACAAAAAAAAAACAAATATACAGACGAACATAGAACCTCCTCCTTTTTTGGAAGTCGGTTAAAAATGACGGGACATAAAAACACATGTAAGTACTTACTTTTTCTTTCATTTCAAGACCTCACAAAAGCAATGTACGTTCGTTAAAGTTTATTCATACTAGTAACACTAAAAAAGATCACAAAAAACACAAAAAAGCTTTAAATTCCATTAATTTGCTCTACAATAACAACAGATCAACTTCTCAAGCCATATCACGACACGACACAAGGCCATAAAAAAAAAAAAAAATGTTTCTTTTTCTTAAATTATATTAAAAAAAATACAGGCCGCATACAGCATAAAACCTTTATGCGCGCACGGCTATCGGTTGTTTCTACTCGACCTTAAACTTGGTCTGAGTAGTCGCGCATGCGTGCCGCATCCGACACACGTCGGCGACCACACTTTTTAAAATCGCGTTCGATTTTCCAACTTTTAATTATTATTTTTTTACGAAGACTGTTTTTGTGTGGACTATTATTAATTAGGTATTGTGCAAAAAGTTTTATGTCACAAGACAGATTGAAAGACATTTTAGTGATTTTAAAGAGTTTTTCACAATTATTTGGAACAATATTTTTGAAGATGATTTTAAGGTACGTTGGTAGTAGTTAAGTGGTTTTGTAGTAAAAAAAATTCAGTCTATATATTATTATTTAGTACTTAATACTACTTAAACTATACAAATGAATATATGACATACTAATGGTTTTCCATACAAACGAGCTAATTTCTGAAAGGTTTTGTTTATGTTTATTCAATATGAATCGCTCGAAAGCTCGAAGCTAGCAAGAAACTTGCTATGATATAATTTCTCGTTATAGAATAGAAAGAAATTGGACTTTCATAAAAAAGGCGAAATTAAAAAAAAACAATTCTAACTGTCACACATATAGTAAATTCGACAGTAGGTAAAGTCCGCAAGTTGGCTATTTCAGCTTTCGAAAAATAACAAATTCAAATAAAATCAGATCGAATTTATCATAAAAATACTTTTCACAAGTTAGCTCATTTGTATGGAAAACCATAGTAGCCCTCTTTCTTTTGAGTAGGTAGTATAATTGTTTAGACAATAAAGAATTGTGAATGCATAAAATTATGTTTATGTTTATGTTTTCTAATATTTTTCAATTATATTAATAATCTTAATATAAAAATAGCATTGTGAATGCATAAAATTAAAAAAAAAAAAGTTTAAAAATTATATGGCTATTTCATCTTAATCGATTTGTCTAGCACCTGTAAAGGTGTTGCTTTCGAATGTCGAAGTAATTCTCTTCACATTGATGAGATGGCGCTGGCCTACAGCGTAAAAACGTGAAAAGTATTAGAAAATTTCGCCAAGCTCGCTAGCGACTCGGTAGCATAATTGGTTAGTGCATTGGGCCGGAATCCTAAGGGTGCGGGTTCGAGTCCCGTCTGAGCTGCTACGGGTGAGTCGATTTTTTCTAATATTTTTCAATTATATTAATAATCTTAATATAAAAATAGCATTGTGAATGCATAAAATTTTTAAAAAAAAGTTTAAAAATAACTCAATTTGGTTAACAAGAGATTTCGGATTGTCCGCAAACACATCAAAGTCAGGGTAAGTAACCGGAGCGCGTTAAGTTCTTCATGCATGCGACACAGCGGTGACTGCGCACGCGCCACCGTGCGACATGGTGGACGCGCAAATAGTCGATGCCTACGACTGGAGCGAATGCGTAAATAATTCTCAGGCACATATTATATTAGATAAGGACCATCAAACTGAACAACTAATGGGACCAACTCTGAAATCGCAAAAAATCTGCTGTTCCATACATTTAATATTTTCTTTGAAACAGCAGATTTTTTTTCGAGATTTCAAAGTTGGTCCCATAGTAAAAGTGGTTCAGTTTGATGGTCCCTATCTTCCAAACACCCTGTATAGTTAGAAGCGGTTAAAACTGTTTTTAAATCTTTTTCTCTTATTTCCACAAAACGGGAAAATCAAATCAACCAAAACCCCGTAAACGCTTCATAAAACACTTTAAAACAACTCAAATCCATTAATTAAAAAAAAGAAGAGAAGAAGAATTAAATTCTATTTAAGTAACTCTTTCACTCTGTCGGAAAGACCTAACGTCATGTGGGAATCAGAAAAAAATAGATTTCTTTTAGTAAGCGTCTTAAAATTATTCGGAAAGATTAAAATAGATAGATCAAAATATCTTTGTACCCAAATAACTTCTGTTTTTCCGATATTAACTTGAAACCTGTCAATTACCTTAAAAACTTTTGTAAATTAAGTAGGGTAATTAATTAATGAGTTTCTTAATTAAAAAGTTTCCGTTGAACAATAGAGTTTTCCAGAATGAACTACATACTAACAATAAGGGAAGGGACTTATAGGGAATTAAAATCTAATGGATTTCCTACCTTATTTTTATAATGTATGATAGGGATCGATTTGCACCCGATATTTTTCTATAGGGCACTTTAGGGTAATTAAATACGCTTAACGCTTGAGTTATTGCTTGGATCCGAGATTTTCAGTATACCCTTAGCACGAACAGCTATCGAAAAAAATAACGCGCGTCAAAACATTCGACAGAGTAATTTTGTATGGGAAATTTGAACAGCGCCATCTACCGTCGAAAAGCGAAATGACATTTTCTATAGATAATTAATTACTCTATCGAGTAATTACGCGCTTTTTTTCGATAGAAGTTCGAAGAAATTAAACGTCTCAAATACTCGCGATTTCTTGCATAAGTTTGTAAATAAATAAATCTTATTTATTTTATGTATTGCGACAATTCATTAAAATTGCTTCGAATTTTTCAATCTATTCGTAAATTGAATGATTTTATAATAGTCACCAATTTTTTTCAAAGGCTACTTTAGTTCTCCTTTTTTTGCATTTCCGTGTTGTCACATTTTATTACTTTAGTTTACTATAATAATATTACATAACAGACTATTTTATTGCCATTTCCATAAATAAATAGTTAAATTCTTTAAAATACAATGTACTTAAATGAACACACACAACTAAGTAAGTTTGTATACTTGTGACAAACCCACTAATAAAAATAACTTTTTATAGTTCTTTGTTACATAAACACCCTTTTTAATAATAAACAAGATAACAGTTGAAAAAAAATAAGTACCACTAAAGATGTACTTATAATTACTAAATCCTCGTAAATACCTAGCTGTGATGCTACTGCTCCACCTGCACTGAGAAAAATGTCATTTTGGGGTAATCTTAAAATATCGTGGCGTACGTTTAAATTAAGTGCGTTGTCCTAAAATAAGGAAATAATAGGTTTATATTACGCTATCTTGAAACGTGTTATGATGTAGTCAAATTATATGGTTAAATAAGGCAATATTATGACACTTATCATCGTAAAAATTGGTCATCAAAAATAATATTATCTTCTTAATATTATAACACTATGTAATAGAAAATAGCCCACTGTCCTATAAATATGTATGATAATCTATAAATAAGATTATAATTCTAAATCACAATGAAAGTGCCACCTTCCATAAAAAGATGTCATAGTATTTGAGAAGAAGCATCTCTAGAATACGATGACGTCCCCTTATAGTAGTATGATAAAATTATGTGCTAGTTCCTTTTATTTTGAGATTACCTTCACTTAAAATATAAGGAATTGGCATCAAAATTTAAAATGAATCCTACAAAAATACGATTACAGAAACTTATATAAGAGTTTTGGCCAAAATATTATATCGTAAAAATTGGTCATCAAAAATAATATTATCTTCTTAATATTATAACATTATGTAATAGAAAATAGCCCACTGTCCTATAAATATGTATGATAATCTATAAATAAGATTATAATTCTAAATCACAATGAAAGTGCCACCTTCCATAAAAAGTTGTCATAGTTTTTGAGAAGAAGCATCTAGAATACGATGACGTCCCCTTATAGTATCAAAATTAAAATGAATCCTACAAAAATACGATTACAGAAACTTATTTAAGAGTTTGCATCAATTTTTGTATGATTCCTAAAAAATACGATGACAGCACGTAAATTCGCCGTTCATTACTCATCGACTTGTCGTTCGTTTTGTATATTCTCTCCATTCAGTCAGTCGAAGTCGCAGAGTCGCAAGGACAGTTTAGCGTGTACAGAATTAATTTATATTTGACAATTTTTTTAAATGTGAGTGAGTGCAAAGTGCAATACTTATGGATAAAGCAACTCATAACTTGCTAAAATAATGGAATCTAGTTAAATACTTATATACAACGTTTTGAAGGTAAGTTGCCAAGCCTATGTTGTGCGCGTGCGCGTGCACACTTTATTGGGGGGGAAGAAAATTAACTTTTTATACAAAACGTATCATTTTGGAGGACAAAAAAAACGTACCTATTTGGGGTAAATTTTAAGTTTCTCTTCATATAAAGTGTACTTATCATTTGAAGGAAAAAATCAAATGATCATATTATTGCCATTGAAATGGACCTAAAACATTGAATTCTTATCACAAATTACATGTTTGATTTTAGCTTAAAATCCGGCGGTCTCGACAGCTTCGAAGCTTCATCTGACACCATTTAAAAGCTGCCCGGCAGAAGCTGAACACCACAAAGCACAAGTTTCTTCGCAAAAAAATAACAGACACACTAGCAGTTTGTGACGGTAAGGATTTATGTAATTATTCTGGTCTGTCCTCGTTTGACAAAAAAATAAATTAATAATAATGTGTAGTATTATATACAATAAGTATTTTTTTCAGATACAAAACCAGAGACTAAATTTCATTGCTGTCATATTACTCCTCGGTTGCTTATTTAACATACCTCCTGCGGCTCCTGCCCGTCGCTCCAGGAAAGATTGGCAAACATCACGAGCAGAAATATTGGAAGGATTTGACGGAGACGGTGGGTGTAACCCACAGTATCTTGCAGAATGCTGGGTGGTTCTTATCTTAAGTCATTGAAAGCGAATCATGATTTTACTTATTAAATTATTTTGCATATTTTATGGATTTTCCTAAAGATTGTTCTTAGTGTCATGAGTATAATTAGGTGCGTAAGTAAGTTGTGACATGCTAAATAGGTATTTATTTTTAACTATGTAAATTATTTTTGACTGACAAATACTGTGATTGTTATAAGCATAAAGGTACGGGATTATAAGCATAGTGTATTAAGCCGAAAGGGGGGCATTGTACTCATCCATTAAATAACTTTTACTATCGGGTAAACTCTGAAATCGAAAAAAAATGCTGCTACTTAAGGCGGTTGTATGACCGAAAGTGGCGCCCTCAGAGGTTTTTATTTAATAAGTTATTAATAGAAAATTATTTTAATAATGTTTATCGTGGAGATTTTAGGGCCCTTGGTCTAGTATTTTTAGAAGGTATCACTACATGCCCTCGTAGTCATTCGTAGAAGTAGATAGCAAATGTGTCAAAAACGGCCACTTTTAGCAGTTTTGCTATCTACTTCTAGCAGTGACTACGAGGGAATGTAACGATACCGTCTAAAAATACTAGACTGTGGGCCCTAAAATCTCCACGATAAATATTTTTAAAATTGTGTATTAGAATTATAATATTAAATATAATTCACCGCTGCACCACTTTCGCTCAGGGTACCACCTTAAGTAAATTTCGTCGAATTATGTTGTGCCCAAAGTAAAAGTTGTTCACCATAATGATAAGCCTGTGTTATTATAATTAAGTACTATTATGTGCTCAATTTGCGAATAGGTAGGTACATTATTTTTGGTGTCTTTTTTTCTGTTGTACATTACATTTATTAATAAATAATTACTTATATAAAAGTAAAAAAATAATATTGTAAAAATTAACGTTACTTACTTTCAAATAGAAATATTGATATTGCAATAATTAAAGTTACTTTCAAAAATAAATAAAATTACTCTTGATTACTATTTCTGTTTTTTTATACACGTCTTCCTGTTCTCTTTAAGTTTTTAATGCAATTGCATATTGCCAAGTTATGAAGGTACCTATTACTTTTTCTATATTTCACATGCTTTAAATTGTTATTTTTTACTTATGCGCGATCCTCTTTTTTATATTTTAGGAATGTGAATTAGGTAAGAAAGAAGTAGTAGGTACAGTCGTCTTTAGATATATTGTAGCAAATAAGGTGACTCATATCCTTAGTTAAGTCCAACCAATTAAAATAGACTTTTCTTGTGTTTTGGGTAAGATCCTACAATTTAGCAACGATTTCCTCATATCTCCGGTTATATCCTATTACTTTACGTACCTACTATTTATTATTAGGTACATCCTCTTACCTTGGGTTATCCTAGTACAGGCGCCATCAGATATACTGTAGCAGAAAAGGTGATCAAATACTTCTGAACAGTTTAAATATCAATAAATTCCATACAAAGTGTAAACGAAGTGTATGGAATTTATTGATATTTTAAACTGTATTATATTTTAATTAGTAGGACTTCACTAAGGATATTAGGAAGTCACCGATAAATAGTAGGAAACAACCGAATATATGAGGAAATAATTTCTAAATAGTAGGAAAAATATTAGGACCTAACTGGAGATATGAGGAAGTCATCAATAAATAGTACGAAAAATAATAGGACATAACTTGAGATATAATGAAAGAATATTATATTTTTTGACATAAGAGGATGTCATCGAGAAATAGTAGGAAAAATAATAGGATATAACTCGATGTACAATGACAGTAACCATAAGTAGTAGGAACGAGCATACAAAATTTTATATTGTAGGACGAGCATACAATATAAAAAATATTGTATGCTCGTCCTACCAAAGGTATGGTGACATGTCATCTTAAATACCGTTATCATCAGCAACAGTAGTATCATCGTACTTTTTGGTGATATCAGTATACTCCGTGCTTTAAGTGAATCCATCTTATTTTAATCTGAATTCACGTCATTTATGATGGGCATTTTTCTCAGTGTGCGTTAACGTTACTGGTAATGACCAACTACGCTTTAGCTAAGGCGTTATGTAAATTTAGTACTGTCGTTTGTAAATTAACACGTTAAAGTCTTCTACTTATCCCTTTACTTTCTTACGTAGTTATTGCTTTCGAACCCGAGAAAAAAAATGACAACGCTGAAATTACATTTTTGACTTTTCTATATTTGCATCTGCTCTGAGGGCTCAGAGCAGATGCAATATAGAAAAGTTCGTTTTCCGCCTCTCTGTCCGTCCGAAAAGGGTTTTTCTTTTTATTAATTTCTCTGCAACACCGAGAAATTAATATAAAAAATTCAAAATAGTCAAGCGAACCCCCTTACTCAAATGGCACCCGGTATAAAAATAGCATTGTGAATGCTAAAATCTATAAATTCAATATTAAGTCGAAATATTAAAGTCTAATTTTCTTTTGCGTTTTTCGGAAAGTCGCAGAACATATTATGTTGTTGTTTTTGATGTTAGAAATCCACTCCTGAGAGGTTGTTGGTGTTTTGTAAATAACCCAGGTGAAAGATGTTTTTTTTGTAATAATGCTTTTTGTCAACACTGTACTGTGTATTTTCACGTATTGTGTAGTTTTTTTTCAATATCTACCATACGCGCTCTTCCCCGCGTGAAACATCTTTCCCGGAAAAGATAGGTAAACAGAACGCATTGCAGATGCAATTTATTAGTAAACATAAAACTTAAAAACTCATTAGTTAGTAAGTAAGTAATTTATTTGCTAGAATACGATTATAAAAGTGTTCATAAACTAAGTTATTTCCAACATACCTATTCTATCGTTATATTATCGATGTGCAAATATTTTAAAATTGTAGACTATAGTTAAGTAGGTCTGTATAACTAATAATTCATATAAATGTAAGGTAATAACTGTATGTTTATGTCATAGGTATTAATTATTTACAAATTGTCATTTAAAATCAAATTAGAAAAAGAAAATACAAGTCAAATTCTGTCATTCATATACCTAGTCAGATATACTATAATACATTTTGTTCAGTATAAAATTAAATAAACTTTGTTTAAATTAAAATGTCAATATTTTATTGATAAACTTAAACAAGAATTCAGAGTGGAAGTATCTAAGTATTTAATTATGTGACATAATTATATATTTTTTTACCATCGCCACTCTAAAAAGTGCGTTTAATTCAACGATAAGAGTGAATAAAATGCTGTTTTATTCACCGAGTGAATAAAAATATTTTGAATTTGGAACAAGCGCGCATCGTATGAATTAGGTACAAAAAGGTGCTGAAAGTATGGAACTATTCCATAGATAAAGATATAGTTCTACAATTAAATGTCAAAAAAAACCCGCCAATTTTATTTAGGTTCTTTTTAGTGTCTTATCTTTGAGTTCTTTTCTAAAAAATGTCCCACCAAATCAATTAGGTCCTTTTTAGTGTCTTATATTTGGGTTCTTTTTTATATATTAGAGGGAGATAAGATGTTCAGTTTTGCATCAGTCCATTCCATCAGTCTGGTATGATCTTCAGTCTGTAATAATTCAAAGTCTATACAAACTGATGAAGTGGACTGATGCCAGACTGATCATGTAGTTTCCCTCTTAGTTACCGTGGTTGTTTTATGTCATTGGAAAACTTATAAATAGTTTCACTATTTTCTAATGTTTAAATATTACTGATTACCTACCTAAATAATAAAAATATGATAACTATAAATACTATAGGCATACTAAGTACTATAAGTACTGCTATTTGTTTTCTCGCAGTCAATGGTAAAAAGTAGAGTACACAACTCGTGAAAAAAAATTTCATCTCGGTCCTTTGTATCCCTCGCTTCGCTCAGGATTCTACTTTTCAACTCTAGAATCCTTCGCTGCTCTCGGGATCCAACTTAGTCCCTCAAACTAAATTCCCTCTTTTTTCACTTGTTGTATAATCTACTATTATATAATCCTACTGCTGCTTTACTAGCGGAAATAAAATACTGTTATACTGACGTAATAGTCGACTTAAAATTCTAGCAAATAAAACAAATAAAATTTAACATAAATATTTATAACACTTGTGCGGCTCAAAAAGATAAATCAATGCATACCTAATAAAATTAAGCAATTTCAATACGAATCAAGATTCTCTAAAACAAGAATAATGTTTATTAATAAGTTCATGGTAAGGTGATTTTTGAATTATTATAATACGTTTTATGATTCAACAAAATTAAAACTGAATCAGGTTTAAAGACGAATCTTTTGTTTAACTTTTTCTACAAGTATGTACACACATCAACTTTGTCTAGGGATACAGGTGTTATTTTCATACAAACGAGGTAACTTTGAAGCCTTGGTTTTCTGCCAGGAATGTACTGTGCTGTGATCTGATGATGGCTATCCAGGGAGTAAATGGAGGAGATTCAGATCGCTATACACACCTAACTGATCTGATCAGCATTCTGAAAGATTAATGGACATGTTTAAAAAAACCGCGAAAATAGCATGAAAATGTATGGAAATCCTGAAACTGAGAACTCTGACCCATCAATCTTGAAAAAATGAAAAAAATGGCTCCTAAGGCTACAAAAAATTATAATTACAATTAACTAATTTGTTTGGCTACAAAATGGCGAAAATTTTTAAAAATCGGTTAATAATTGGTGGTCCCTTTAGATTTGGCATTGTAGAAAAACGGGTGTTTCCGTACATAAAAAGTGATGTAGCTTCTATGATTATTGACCGATCGTCATGGTAATAGTGTTAAAACATGCAGAACCAGACGAGAACTGCATTCTTTAGAATTTTGAAAATTCGACCGCGTCGAGGCAGTCAGCTGGCACTTTTGTGACACGAGGCGAAGCTGACTGTCACAATCGTAAAAATAAATAGGTACTAGGTACCTAGGTAACTTTAAAAATATAAAAGGATTTTGTATTTGATTTGATTTTGGTTTTTCGTAAATTTTTGGGTTCATTTTCAATGCTCCGATTCTTGCAGGGACTGTAAAATCTGTGATTTTTACACACGCGCAACTGTGTGCGTGAAGTCTAGGGCTATTGAATGAGCACACGATTCGGCACACGAACTCGCGCGGTGGGGTGAGGTAATTGATTGTGGGGCGGGGCGGAGTGTCTTTTCTGTTTACCTATCTTTTCCGGGAAAGATGTTTCACGCGGGGAAGAGCGCGTATGGTAGATATTGAAAAAAAACTACACAATACGTGAAAATACACAGTACATTGTTGACAAAAAGCATTATTACAAAAAAACATCTTTCACCTGGGTTATTTACAAAACACCAACAACCTCTCAGGAGTGGATTTCTAACATCAAAAACAACAACATATGTTCTGCGACTTTCCGAAAAACGCAAAAGAAAATTAGACTTTAATATTTCGACTTAATATTGAATTTATAGATTTTAGCATTCACAATGCTATTTTTATACCGGGTGTAACAAGACCCTCTACGAAGCCAAGGTCCACGTATTCTGCCCATCATCAGGACCATTTCTGTGCAAAATTATTGCTGGGAAACGATTTTAATTTTTGGTGTTAAAAAAGCATTGCATACATTACCACGCAATGTAACGCGTACAACAGACCGCGCCTGCGAGTGTATGCTGCAAAGCTGCATGCGGCCGAGTTGAAGGGCCGCGTTTATGTGTGTGCTCATGAAAAACATTGTGTTACGACGTTTTTAAGCCATTGTTTGTTACGAAATACGTAAAATTTTGATATTGTTTCTGCAGACAAAAATGAGGCAATAACGAATAAAAAAGATTTCATAAAAATTTTGAAAATTTTTTTTGACTTTGACCTTCAATAACTTCGTAGCTATTGGTTTCCCAGGTATAGTCTAAAAGACAAAAATGATTCTGATGATGGGCGGAATACGTGGACTTCGGCTTCGTTGAGGGTCTTGTTACACCCGTTATATTAAGTTACTTAATATAATTGAAAAATACTAGAAAAAATCGACTCACCCGTAGCAGCTCAGACGGGACTTAATTCGAATATTTAATACACAAAGTGTTCGGACGATGGCGAAGGAAATAAATTTTTCGGCCTTTTTTCGAAAAAGTCGTAGACAAACAAACGTTGTTTATGATTTTTTTAGTAATCTACTCACGTGAGGTTGTTGGTGTTCTACAAATATAACCCTGTAGATGTTATAGTGCGTGATTTTTGATACACACATTTTTTTTCAGGTCACAATCGGCGTTACGTGTGGGATCTCTGTTGGTGGGGTTGGTAGCTGGTATGGTGACCATGAGTACAGTCTCGGCGATGACTTACACGCCCAACTCTGAAATAGGATATCCTGCGGGACTTATACCGGAATGTAAGTGATGTCTTCAATTTTGACTACTTATATAAAGCAGGGGTGCTATTCTTTGACATACAACTTCACTGTCAGTGATCGTTTCGTCGAGTTTCTGACAGATGTCATATATCCATTACTGAGTCACTTGGCAAAATGCCATAGATTCCAAAGAGCTTGACCAGTAATGGGAATATGACACCTGCCAGTCAACACAGCTGCAGCGACGAACTGAACGCTGCAAACTTTAGAGAATAGGTAGTAGGTATAGCACGAAGCGAAGAAATATGACGCTTGTGAGTGCTGTGGGCAGTCACATTCGACTATGAGTGGAAATGAGGTGGGATGAGCGACGGGACTTACTTGGATGGAAGAATAAGAACGGGACTTACTTGGATGGAGGTTGAGCTGGCACCGTGACGAAACCACGATACAGATCGTGGCTGGAGTCGAGCTGATGGAAATCCTTGGTTTCTTTATATGAGCCGACACACTTTCACTTTTCATCCACTGCACTTAATGTCTGAGCTGAAGACACTTAATAACTGTTTAAGTACCGGCCGGTTAACTATCAAATGAGAAGATTCTAGCTGGTTTGAGCACGACGCAGTGTTCACGTTTTAAGTGCAACTCGCTCCTCTTGTACTACTACGTTGCAACTGCGCGCGGGCCGTTCGTTCGCGAGCCCGAGCGAACGAGTGAGTGAGTAAGAGACATCGTCGCGACGTTGGCGCGAACATCCTGGGGGGCCCGAGGTAGACCCTCTTCTTGAGCTGAATCCAAAGGCAACCTGGCTATCTTGAGCACAGGTCTGCGCAGATGTCCATGGGCTGTGTCCAGATCCACAACTCGGATCATTCCATCCTTGCCAGGTATTGTGCGGGTAATTCGACCCAGTTTCCATTGAAGCGGTGGCAGGTCATCTTCTTTGATGAGTACGAGTTCGCCGACTTGAGGAGGTGAGGAGGGAGAGAGCCATTTGGAGCGGGTTTGAAGGGTATGGAGGTAGGACTTGGTCCACAGTGTCCAAAAGCGTTGAGAAAGAGCTTGTATGAGCTGAAAACGTTTATGAGCGGATAATGGCCTGTCGTCAAAGGACGGCTCAGGCAGAGCAGTGAGCGGACGGCCAATAATAAAATGACCGGCAGTTAAGGGTTCAAAGTCCGAGGGGTCGGACGAAAGTGGGCAGAGGGGTCGAGAGTTGAGTACAGCTTCGATACGTGCCAAAAGTGTGCTGAATTCTTCAAAGGTGAAGTGTTGCTCACCAACTACGCGATAAAGCAACTGTTTCGTAGATTTGACATTAATTTCATGTAAAGCACCGAACCAGGGCCCCTTGGGCGGGTTCAGCAACCAGGTTATGTGCTGATTGGCAAGTCTGTGTGTGATTGCATCATTATTCGCAGCGAGGAAGTTCTGAACTTCAATGAGATGATTTCTAGCGCCTACATAATTTGTGCCGCAATCTGATCTAATTAAAACCGGAGTACCGCGCCGCGAGATAAACCGTTGTAACGCCGCAAGAAAGGCTTCCGTTGTAAGAGCAGAAACGGCCTCCAAATGAACGGCCTTCGTTGAGAGACAAACAAATATACAAAAGTACGCCTTCAAAAGCTTAGCGTTCCGTAACGTGCTAGATTTTACGAGAAATGGGCCGGCAAAATCAGTCGTGACTTGGCTAAATATCGGTTGTGGGTTGACCCTGTCGGCTGGAAGGTCACCCATGTACGGGGCTGTAGGTTGAGCGCGGCATCGGAAACACCTAATACACTTAAACACACGGTGCCGGACCACACGGCGAGCGGATAGTATCCAGAATTGCTGGCGTAAAATAGCGTGTAAAGTGTCTGCGCCAGGATGGCAGTGTATTTTGTGATAGTGGTCAATGATAAGGTCTACGAGTGGGCTAGAGCTGGGCAGAATGAGTGGATGTTGAGCATCGTACCTAATTGACGCATGCGAGAGGCGACCACCGACTCTCAAGAGACCGTCTTTCAAGAATGGTGAGAGACGCTGGAGTCGGTTGGTACAAAGCTTATTAGTTCGAAGACGATTGAGGTCCTCTGAAAACTCGTTCTGCTGAACGGAGCGGACCCAAAATAACAGAGCGTCCCTACGCTCACTAGCTGTCAAGGGACCAGAGCGGCGTACGTCTGGAGTGTGTTGAGAATTAAATATAAAGCGCTTGATGCAAGCCGTCACTCCGACGAGCTTGTCAAGAGAGCTGAAGCGAGTAAGCAGCTCATGATCCAAATCAGGGACCGCTATATGAGCAGGCACCTTTTGTGGCTTGAGGCCTGGTAAAGCGTGATGACCTAAAGCGATTGGCATCTTGGGCCAGGTGTGAGGAGGCTCCTTGAGCCAGGTGGGAGACCACCAGAGGTCATGAGTTGAAAGAGCGTGGGCTGACATTCCCCTGCTTGCGCAGTCTGCAGGGTTGAGGTTCGTGGGAACATGTCTCCACGTGGAGCTGGTCGGACTGGATTTTATTTTAGCCACTCGATTGGCCTCGAATGTCTGGAGCCGATGAGGGGGCGTGTTGAGCCACGCTAAAACTATTGTGCTGTCTGACCAACAGGTATGTTGGTTTATAGTGATGTGAGCTGACAATTCAGCTGACACTCGAGTCATGAGCTGTGATAAAAGAGCTGCAGCTGATAGCTCCAGTTTTGGGATTGTGAGTTTATTTTTGATAGGAGCGACCTTTGACTTGGCAATGACCAGATGTACATTGACCTGTCCATTGGCATTGAGCTCATGAAGGTAAATGACAGCGCCAAAACCGGCTTCTGATGCGTCCGCGAACCCGTGAAGCGAGTAAGTGGACGTGGATTTATATTTGCAAATGAGCCGAGGTAAGCGTAGACTTGAGAGTTGAGGAAGATCTTGTGAGATGTGATGCCACTTTGTTTGAACTTCATCAGGGGTAGGCTCGTCCCATCCCAGTTTCATAAGCCATAACTTCTGCAATAGAAGCTTTGCGCGGAAGATGACTGGGGTAACCCAGCCATTAGGGTCATAAAGCGATGCTACTGTGCTGAGAATGGAGCGCTTGGTAACTTGTGTGAGTGAGGGGAGAGAGATGCGATACGTGAACTCATCTGTTTGAGGAATCCATTGTATACCTAAAACTTTAATGGAATTCGATTCTGGGCTGAGGTCAAAGTCTTTAGGCATGTCGCATTGGTCATCTGGGAACCGTTCAAGGAGCTGGGGAGAGTTTGAGGTCCATTTACTGAGCTGAAAGCCACCTAGGGCCAGTAAGTTTATCAACTCGGTTTGGAGTGCCTGAGCAGACTCCACAGAGTCATGACCACAGAGTATATCATCGACGAAAATTGAACGTCGTATAATGTGAGCAGCTTGCGGGTAGCGATGACCTTCGTCATCAGCTAATTGCAGCAGAGTGCGAATGGCATGGTACGGGCTAGACCGTAAACCATACGTGACCGTATTTAGCGCATATGTGAGCAGGGGCTGGTCAGGTGACGACCGCCAGAGAATGAGTTGATACTGTCTTTGATCTGGGTGGACGAGTATGTTTCTGAACATCATCCTGATGTCAGTACTGAAAACTACGGGATGTGTCCTGAAAGACATGATAATGTCAACAATATCTTGTTGGAGAGCTGGACCTGTGTGAAGGCAATCATTTAGGCTGACGCCATTTGAGCTTTTACTACTACCATCAAATACAGTGCGTAGTTTATCTGATCCCGCTTTGAAAATGCCATGATGGGGAATATAGAAGTGGGGCTTATTCGCAAAGGTACTTGGGTGACATGGTGACATGTGTCCCATGTTCAAATAATCATTCATGAAGTCTACATATTTTGAGCGGAGGGGTGGATTTGCCTGAAGCTTCCTTTCAAGATTGAGGAACCTACGTAATGCAGTAGCATGAGTGTTGCCTAATGACGGCGCATCCGGTAGAAAGGGCAAAGTTACCATATAACGACCTGATGGGTCGCGAGTGGTTGTGGTGCGGAAAATTTCCTCGCATTGCTCTTGTAATGGGCTGGTTTGTATATGAGGTTGGGGTTCTTCTGACTCCCAAAACCTCTCAAGGCTCCTGCAAATTTCATTTGCAGAAACGTCGGATTCTGGCTGTGAGCTGATAATGTGAGCTGAGTTACACTGGTTCGCCGGTGTTGTACATAGGTCCTGAATGGGTCCTATCAATGTGAAGTCAAAAATCGTGCCGAAGGCTATGGGCTTCCCCCGGCCCAACGAGACCTTAGTCCCGTCCAAAACTTGGCCGAGAACGTCGCAACCTAACAAGAGGTCAATCGGAGCTGGTGTATCGTATTCCTTATCTGCTAAAGGAATCGGTGGTTGCCCTTTCACCCTTGCAATGTGTGGGACCTTTTGCAATGGTAAATAGCCGGTAACGCTTTCCAAAATATGCGCTGTAGCTGTAATCGTAGGTGTGTCATGGTGTATAGGACGACATACTATTGTGATTGATGCTTTTGATTCCTGTGTGTGGTGGTTGCCCACTCCTGCGATTTTTAGTGATGTTGAGTTGAGCGGTAAATTTAAAATCCGAGCCATGCGCTGAGTTATAAGCGTTAGCATGCTACCACAATCTAACAAGGCTCGCGCTGTATGAAACTGGCCATGCACGTCTGCTATTTTTAGCGAGACGGTAGGCAATAAAATGGGCTGATTAGTGACGTGCTCGTCACATTGAGCAGAATTACAGTAATTATGATTTGCTATTGGAGCTGATATCGCAGAGTGGGCTTGTGATGTCTGTGTATGGGCTGAGTGTGTATGTACTTTGTGTGAGCGTGAGTGTGTGAGCTGATTTTCGTCGTCCTCGTTGTGTTCGGCTATTGCCGATAGTCATTGTTGACCACCTACACGTGACCTACTGGGCGAGCGTGAGTGACTAGATGGGTTGTTAGGAGGTGGTGGTGCCACCTGTGAGGCGTGTGCCGATGAATGCTGGTACTCATGAGCTGGGCGCTGTCTGGGCTGATCTCTCAGATGTGGAGGTAGAAGATGCGCGGATGAATTGACTGGAGAAGGAGCACCGGGACGATGAAGGGATGTGTGGTGCCTATCGCTTCCACACTCTTTGCAAGCCCGCGTTGACCTGCATTCGTTCTCATAGTGGGGGCCTAGGCAGCGTCGGCAACGGTTGCGAGCTTCAATGAAGTCCCAACGGCCTTGGATTGGTTGGTCGTTGTACCGTGGGCAGGCGATGAGCTTGTGCCCTCTTTCTCCGCAGAATGGGCAGGGCATATTATTGGAGGCGGGTTGTGCTGAAGGCTGAGCTGAATAAACAGGCCTGGGATGAGCTGAGTAAACGGGCCTGGGCTGAGCTGGGGCTGGGCTGCGGTAAAATGGTTGACTATCAACCGGGCCGGGCCGGGCCGGGCCGGGGCGGCCCGGGCCGGGTCGGGCCGGGCCAACAGGCCGAAACTGTTGGTACATGGGCTGTCGAGGCGGCCCTCGTGGAAAAGCAACGGGAGACTGCCTGCGATATGGGCCAGGCTGTGGCGAGGGCTGATTAACTTGTGAGGGACCTGGGCTGGACCACTCGGTCTCAACACAACGCGCGTGTTCTTCTAAAAATGCGATTAAATTTTTGAGAGTGGGCAGAGTCTGGCGCGATCCGTATTTGCGCTCAAAAAGGGTTCGGAGCTCACCCTTAAGTTTTCGCACCACTATTGACACGAAAACATAATCGCAGTCTTTCATGGGCAGATCTAGGTTATTGAGCGCCGATTGAGCTGAAATGAGCGGAGTGAGAAATAACGTGCGGATATCTGAGCGGGCATGAATTTGTGGTAACCCCATAATGATGTCTACGAAGCGGTCGATGAGGACGCGGCGGTTCTCGTAGCGCCTGGTCAAGATCTCCATGGCTACGGCGAAGTTGTCACCAGTGAGCTGAAGGTGTGCGATCATACTGCGTGCCTCGCCTGATAGGCACGAGAGCAGGTAATGGAGCTTTACAGCATCCGAAATGTGAGTCATGTCATCTGTGAGGCTCCTGAAAATGGCGATAAATGACGGCCAGTCTTCAACCTTTGAGCTGAATTTGGGCAGCGCAATTTTGGGCAGAACGTTGGGAGTTGATGGCGTAGAACAAGCCTCTGAGGGAGCTGAGGTCACACTCACTTGTTTGAATGCGACGAGGATTTGGTCGTAGTCAATGAGCGCGTTTTCGTAATTTTTAGTGTACGTTGCCTCGGTTTCATCTGAGAGATCGTCATCGTCCAAGATCTCTAGGTAGATATTTTCGAGCTTGGACTTATGTTCTTCCAGCTTTGAGTAGCGAGCAGTGAAGTCTGTAAAAGTGTATTTCTTGGTATCCTTGGCGAGCACTGCCACGGCAATTTCCTTAAGCAAGGTAATTGCTTTAACTGCCTGACGGAAGATGGCAGCTTGGGATTTGGTAGGCATTGTTGTATTTTTTCTTAAAAAATAAAAATATATAAATATGTATATACTGAGCGGATGTAATTGAGCGGTCGGCAGCTTAGTGGCAGCAAACTTGCAACAAGTTGAAAGTGATGAGCAAAAAAAAAAAATTTTTTTTTTTTTTAAAGAAAAAATATTTTTATGACACCCTGTATAATCTCTAATGTGCTGAAACTACTTTATAATTACTATGTGTGAGACACCAAAACGAAATTAAAAAAAAAATGAGAAAAAATATTTGCCACACTGTATATCAGTTATACGATTGCCACCCTGTATAAAAATTTGTTAAGTATGCTAATTAACACCAATAACGAACAATCGAGAGGAAATAAAAAAACAATAATAATGTGATCGAAATTACTAAAAAAAAAATATTTGGTGAACCCTTTTTCACGGCACTAAGTATACTTTAATTACGCAACTACTAAGTAAGTACGCTAAGCCTTCGAAATCTAATAAATAAACTACAATAATAATGTATGTGTTTACGTTGAATAAAAAACTAATGAGCTGAAATAGCAAACAACGTTAGCCGATGAGCGGAATATATACTTATAGTTAGGAAGGCCGGGCCGGGGCGGGCCGTACCGAACGAGTCGCGCGACACGGGAAGGCACTTGACTACAATACAATTACAATACAATACAAGAAGTGAATACAATACAATGTTGCGGTTGAAAATAATGCAATCACCACGTCTTTGCTTTGGACGAAATGAAAAATAGCTTTGTAAACAATTCCACACACTTAAAGAACGTTCGCTTTGTTACATATATTCAAGTTATAATTTTAAAATTACGAGCTGATAAATAATTGGGAATAAAGGGTTTTTGTTTTGTTTACAAATGCAATGAGTGCAATGAATGAATGAGAATTAACTTTGTCGCTAGACGTGACCTTGTAGGTAGGTATGTACGTTGGGGAACGATCTGGAATGTTCGAGAATGGGCCGAGTAGGTAGGTACTATCTACCTGCTTTATTTTACAAACAAATCATGTGTGATGATATGATTTTAAATGAGTAATGAGCTGAGTTTGTACTTCAATTTAAGTACGAAATGGGCATATAATTTGATACGAGACGAGAAGATTTTTTTTTTTTTGAAGTGGGTAGTTTTTTGGAAAAAACTGGGTGTGGTTTTGGGTTTTGGGCTAGCGGACTGTAATTAATGAGAAAGGACTGGTTCAATTGATCGAATGATCAATAATTTAACGGCTCGAAGGAACAGAAAATGTGAGTGCTGTGGGCAGTCACATTCGACTATGAGTGGAAATGAGGTGGGATGAGCGACGGGACTTACTTGGATGGAAGAATAAGAACGGGACTTACTTGGATGGAGGTTGAGCTGGCACCGTGACGAAACCACGATACAGATCGTGGCTGGAGTCGAGCTGATGGAAATCCTTGGTTTCTTTATATGAGCCGACACACTTTCACTTTTCATCCACTGCACTTAATGTCTGAGCTGAAGACACTTAATAACTGTTTAAGTACCGGCCGGTTAACTATCAAATGAGAAGATTCTAGCTGGTTTGAGCACGACGCAGTGTTCACGTTTTAAGTGCAACTCGCTCCTCTTGTACTACTACGTTGCAACTGCGCGCGGGCCGTTCGTTCGCGAGCCCGAGCGAACGAGTGAGTGAGTAAGAGACATCGTCGCGACGTTGGCGCGAACAACGCTTTGAGACTTCAATCAAACGTCACATTGCCACTGAATAGTAGTAGTATGAAATTGCTAAGCAATATTTTTGGCGTAATGTGTATAAGTCCAGTCAGGGTCGAATCCCACAGACTGATGCGGATAGTACTAGGAATCTAGATTTTAGTCTAGATTTTTTGTTGGTGGGGTCGCTCCCCTTCTCCCGAACATCATAATATACAAAACAGAACAGAGGGCAGGACATCGCTTCGCTTTCGAAACATGTATGGGATTGACATAAGGTTTCGTTAAATATCAGGCAGTGCGTTGTGGATATTTTTTCTAAAAGTCTTAAAATAATCGTGATTGTGAAGCCTGCCCCCTTGCATACTACCGATACGCGATATGATATAACAATTTATCACGATAAACTGTCAAAAGACAATGCATGTTGACAGTTGAGTATCGATAAAACGTTATAAAATGTCACGCGATATTAAATCGTGTTTCGTGGTCATGCTATGGGTGCTGAGTTGTAGTGTTGATGAGAAACAAGCATGTTTTCAAACCAGCGATTAATAATTGTTACAGTTAAGTAGCTAAATTAAGTCACACGATTCCTACATTATTCACAATCATATGACTATAAAATAAATAGCCGTCATTAAGATGCGAAGTGGTACAAATGACCAGGTATTATAGAAATCAATCTCAAAAATAATTAAAATATCATTTAGGCAATGATTTTATTTCAATGCAGGATTTACAGACTAGTTACAGGGTTGCCAGTCTATTAAAATTTTATAAAATCTCGGATTACTTATGATGACGCTAAAAATTTTTCATCAACCCTTTGACAATGGGTTCCATCAAATTCGAAGTAGACGAAGTCGCTGGCGGCCATTAGTTAACGTGGTCCTTCAGTCGAAGTTCCCCTTGGGGTACCACGAGCAAATATTTTAGCCCGTGGAACACCCAAGGCGACAAAGGGGTACATACCATGGGAAAATTATATAATGACCCGTGGTACCCCTATTTTTTTTAAGTAGGATTGAAATGTTTGAGATGGGGTACCACGGACATTAAAAATATATTTATTGATAAGGAGATTGTTATACAGGGGTTCCACGGGCAAAAATATTTGCTCGTGGTACCCCAAGGGGAACTTAGACTGGGGGACCACGGGGAAGTAACGCAATAAACCTTCATTAATCATGAATTTTCTCAATTAATATTGTAATTTCAGTTCTGGTTATGTTTAAAATGAGTTAGATATGGGATTCCAAAATATAGAACTCTCTAAACATTGCAGATCATTTTACCTGGTTAAAACTATTTTTATCAATAAAAGATAGAGCCCTATTAATGTAACAGGAAACCATTACCAATCAAATTGGAAATCGAATTTTGTCATGGTAGGTAGGTAATAGTTTGTAAAAAACGCTACGATACTTGACATCGTATTGTTTCATGGCAATACTTTGTATAAAAGAGCTGAGTTGTTATTACGGACGGTCGCTAATTATTCGGTTGAGCACGTGGCGGTTAATTGTTTACTAATGGTGGGAAAATTGTAAGCGTGAGTTGGACTTTACCCTAAAAACCTACAAGAATCTAAATCACTTTACATATACTATTTCACGTTGAGGAGTTCCCTTGTGTATCTTCGAAGTTCAAAGTCCAATACCGCTGAAATTAAAATGTGACCATTCTTGAAGTATACCCTTTCAAACAAAAAAAGAATCATCTAAATCGGTTCATAAACAAAGATGTTATGTCCGAAATTCCGTAAAAACTCGTGCGATTATGAAAAAACTACTAGCCAGATTTCTTTATTTTTTTATGGGACCACACACGAACTTTGTTCTTTGAGATGAAAAAGAATTGTATAAATCGGTTAACAATTACTGACGAAGTTATGTTATACATATATATACATAAAAAAAATAAAAAAAAATCGTCGACTTGAGAACCTCCTCCTTTTTTTGAAGTCGGTTAAAAATAGGGTTCACTGCGATATCCAACCCGCCTGCCAAACATGAGGTTACGGCAACATCCACTTTTGGAAGAAGCCCTACATCCTGCTTGGGATATAATAAGGTTCTGAAGATATGATCCAACTTTATTTTTCTAACAAGGTCTGCCCAGTGGATTACAAAGGACGAAGGTTCGATTCCCAAAAGGTTGCACGTGCTTTTTTGTGCTCTGTGTGAAGTAGCGTAGTTTAAGTAACTACACCACCGTGTTGATATATTTTTGGTTTGAAGGCTGCTGTGCTGACTAACAATTAGTTAAGTCACGTTAAGTGTCATATATGGCAAAAAATAAAGTACAAATCAAAACAAAAGTTGTAGCTATTCATGTTATTAACCCATAAAGAGAAAAGACCTTGTAACAAATTCTATATCCAATATAGTATGATAATGCCGGTTGTAGACCAAAAGCTAAAATAGTTTAGCCAAGTTTACAATATAGCTTGAGTTATTATATTACTAAAACTCCGTTGTCCATCTGTCTGTCTGCCTGTCCGTCCGTCTGTCTGTCTGTCACCAGGCTATGTGATAGCTAGACAGTTGAAATTTTCACAGATGATGTATTTCTGTTGCCGCTATAACAACAAATACTAAAAACAGAATAAAAAAAATATTTGAGTGGGGCTCCCATACAACAAAAGTGATTTGTTTGCCGTTTTTGGTACGGAACCCTTCGCGCGCGAGTCCGACTCGCATTTGACCGGTTTTTTCATTCTATTGTGCTGACTACAAACTACAAACCATTATACAAGTATGAAATAATATGCAAGCTAAGCTAAGCTAACTTAGCTTAGTTCTTGGTCTGCAACCACCTTAAATGGATATCTAAGGTTGTTAACATTGACTTACAATAAACTAAACGACCGCTACCTATATTGCAAATACAAATTATAACGTTTATGCTAAAATTACAGTTTACTTACTTAGGCGAAGTCTGTGTTTATAACTATAATAATTTGGGTTAAAAACCTTTGTATGACTAAAGGTTGTATTTTTCAATAATATTAGAATGTTATTTTGAGAAAATATCGAGAAAATTCAGGATGAATTTGAGTACCTACTTATCTAAGTACCTCCCTACCTACTAATCTATTAAACACTGTTAAAGGAAATAGGGAAAAGCATCGGGGATAAGTATTAGCAACACGCGTGTGACACCCCTACTATTACAAGATAATAATTTTAATTTATTTATACACTTTAAAACTTATAATAAAATTATATAGGTATAATTATTTAATTTATTGCATTAACTTATTTTCATTTGTTACATGAGTTTGTACAGTTCATGTGACACCTTGTAAAGGTGTTAGCAATTAGTTTTTAATTAAAAAACCGGCCAAGTGCGTGTCGGGCCACGCGCCGTAGGGTTCCGTAGTTACCTTATATACCATATCATATTTAATACCACTATCATGTTTCGTCTGTAAAAATAACTTTGTTTTTCACAGTGTTGGTATGAATGACATAGTTATATTTGCGGTTTTGGAAAATATGATATATTTCGAAAACTAATTACTATATCTCGTTCATCTATAGCAGGGATGCACAGACTTATGGAGACCATGGGCCACTTGGGCAAATGATAAACTAATGGCGGGCCACCAGCACAACATAAAAACATAAAAAAGCCAAAAAAAAGATTTTTTTTCATATGAACGAGGGAATATTTTTGCTGGCGGGCCACTAGCATATTGCCGACGGGCCACATGTGGCCCGCGGGCCGCAGTCTGTGCATCCCTGATCTATAGCATATATTTTTTTTTATTTTTCACTCACCTATTTCAAAAGTTAGAGGGGGGGGGACACACATTTTGGTACCCGCACGTATTGGTATAAAGAAAAATTTTTTTTAGATTCAGTTCCATGTATAAGCCCCCCCTTAATCTTATTTTTTTTTTATTTTTGTGTTAAAATTGTTAAGCGGTTAACAGAATACAATCTACCTTCTAAGTTTCAACTGTGTAATCCTAATACTTACAGAATAAAATGGCTGTGACATACGGACGGACGGACAGACAGACAGACAGACAGACATGACGAATCTATAAGGGTTCCGTTTTTTGCCATTTTGGCTACGGAACCCTAAAAACAAGTTCTGTGTTTTGTTATAAAAATCACAAGTAATAAAAATCCACTATTAACTTGATTTGGCGCTTAATTCGTACACGGAAACGGAAATTTAGAAAAATAGTTATTATAAGACATAACGTCCATAATATTGTGTTGTAACCTTGTAAAAATGTTTATTAACATGCGATTGATAATTTTGTAATTTATTACACCTATTTATAAATTAGTTCAGCCTTCAAAAGTTGATTGAATGCAAATTATTATTTTTATTTATTTTTATTATTTTAGATTTTTAAACTTAAATAGGTATATTGATAGACTTAAGTTATTACTTAAACTTTTGATATTTTGAGTCTTGTAAGATGTTTTAAGTACGTTATTCTTCCGACGTTGTTTTTTCGACTTCAAACGCTTTTCTTTTTAATTTTGGTTTACGTCTTTTTTTTTTTAATTTCGAATTATATCGAAATATAGGTACATAGGTAAATATGTTTAAAACCTGACTTAGGTTAGGTCATGGTCCAAGAAAACAAGGTCTGGCATTCCAGTAGCTGCGCGATTGTATAGTAAGTAACAAGCAAAGAATGAAGATTTTTTCTGTCACATTCATTTCAAAATTATTTCAAGTGAATATGTCTCTTTTACGTTTTAGCCAAGCATGCAGCTGTCTACAATAAATCGAACCAGCCACGGATAAGGTCAAGGAAATCGAGAAAATACTGATCTAGACCACCGCCGGTCATCGACTTGGCAACTTAGTACCTAGCCATCATAATGCGGTTTAGCCGGTTAATGACTTCAAGATTAATTATTGAAATTAAAATATTTTTATATACTTACTAGCGGCCGCCCGCGGTTTCACCCGCGTGGTTCCCGTTCCGTGGGAATATCGGGATAAAAGTATCCTATGTTTTAATCAAGGCTATCTTCTAACTGTGTGCCAAATTTTAACCAAATCCGTTCAGTAATTTTTGCGTGATTGAGGAACAAACATCCAAACCCACAAACTTTCACATTTATAATAATTAGTAGGATAGGATAGTAGGATTTATATTTTTGAATTTGTAGCTTGTTTACTTAGTAGTCTGATGATGTCTACAATCTATAGCAGTAATCCTTTGAAGTCCCCTATCGGTAAATTAAAATCGTTAGGTAATTATTTTACGGTAATTTTAGGCTACAAAATATTGTTTTAATATTATGGAAATTAAAATACAATGTATTCTGCTTTTATTAATTCTTGCTTTTAGGACACATTAGATTTTTGGCGCAGTTGCACCAATACTCAAAACAATAATTTTACTTGCAAGCTTCTGGCAATGTGAAGGTGCGAAATGCATATTTCAATATTCCAAAAACTCCGTCTGTCTTTTTCTTTATGTGTAGCAGACAGAGACGGAGTTTTTGGAATATGCAAATATGCAACACAGATTCCAGATCTAATGCAAAAAAAGTTTTGGTCTGGTAATTTTGATGATAAAGATGTGCTAGAAATAAACATATTTTTTTCCCTCGCTTTTATCTTTATTATTTTTGGTACGTACCAAGCGGCGGCGTACGGCCGGTATGCCCAAGCTGAAACGTAGGCGCCTCGCGCTCACTCGGTCAATAAGGCCATACAACAGACTAGGGAGGTGCAGGTGATTCTCGGGCGCGTGACTGTGTCAAATTCTCACGATCTGGTGAAAAAATTGATTTTTGAACTTTCAATGTGAAGAACTGATGTAGAGTCCTACTTCACAAAAAATACTGTAGACTGAAAAAGAAACAAAGAAACACAATAACCGAACAGAATATTGAAAAATGGCATGGTAACTCTGTAAAAAATCCTGAATAACACCATAGAAAATTATAAAAATAAATTTCCAATCGTCAGATTTCGTAATTTTCAACGACAGTGATATGATTTTTTATGCAAAAAGGATAGTTTTTTTATCGATCTAACAGAATAACCGAGTACCTACATTTTTTAATAAATGATCCAGTATTTTAGAAATCAATAAAAATGTACTAAAATTCGTCAAATTTCTGGGGAAGCGTCAATTAAAGCTATGCAATATTCAACCTTATTCTAAAGACATAGTGAAAGAGTAAATTTCGTGAACTGCCTTGCCTTAAGTCAAGATATCGTAGAGATTGCAAAAACTTTCGACTTGTAATGTCGAAAATAGCTGAAAATAAGTTTTTAGCTGCAATAGGGATTGTAGTGTCATTTTTAATGAGTGTAATTATTAGAGATAATCTCGAATTCGAGAAATGTCGCAGTCTACGAGAATCGGCCCCCAGACCATACAATAATAAGGCTGAGTTGCACCATCTAACTTTAATAATAACAAGCTTGTTAAAGTACCGGTTAAGCACAAGTCAGCCAAAAAAAGAGGTTACCAGCCAGACAAGGTTTGACGTGACAAATAGGTAGCATTATATATAATTTGACGATAACTTTAACTTTGACAGCGTTTTGGTGCAACTCACACTAAGCAGTCATTTATTGGTCACCTTTTCCATTATATTTTCTATCTTCAATTTCTATCAAAATCATTGAGTTTAATATCATGAAGTAACGCATAAGTAAACAGTTGCATTTGATATATGTGCATAAGTACAAGAAATTTATTATTCTTCACGCTTATATGTAGATAAAGATGAGGGCTGTCATCTGTTACAAATAAAAATAATAATTAAAAAATGTGTGTATTAAGATCATTAATAAAACGTATTACTTATTTTAAATAAAATATTGTCATTTACTTTACTTAATTAATGTAATTTTTATTATATTTTTTTGCAGCAACATTTCTTTATATGTCAGAATTAACATTCACTTCCATGAAAGGGTGATAATTATGTTTTCTGATTCCTCTTGATAAAATAAATATGGTAATTTTAATGTCACGAAAAATGCCAAATTAAAGTAATCTATGTGAATACTTTAATTTTGCAATTATTTGTACGTTTCGTTTTTTGGATAACAGAAAATATATTACTTGAGTTTTTTTAAATGTGTGAGAAAGACCTTTTAGCTGGCTGAACTACCCGCATTCAGTATTTTTACTATTTTGATTAAAATACAATAAGTGCCAACCCTGATACATTTAGCTTGTAGATTTTTCTTTGTGAGTCGTTAATGTTGTTTGATGTTTGTATGATAGGAATGTCGGATGAAGTTTAAACGATTAGCTTATGCAGATTCCGCAATGTAAAGCGAATGATTAATTATTTACTTATACTTAAGCCTTCCTGCTTTTGCATCTTAATTCAAATCCTACGACGCAATTGTTAGTAACTAAATCAAAAAAAGCTATGTAAGTTTCCTAGTGGTTGGGTTCTGGATGGGTGACCATAAAGTTCCATTAAAATAAGGGCATTAGGACACTGACCTTCTCGTACCTAATAATATCGAGGTATGCTAAACATACCAATGATCCAAATACAGATGATTCAAATAGAGTTAACTTAAGTTTAATTAAACTTAATGACAGTTACACAATTACGTCTATCAATGACGTTTAAACTATACCGCTTTGCTATTTTACGTCATAGAATTTTGTTGTCTATGTCCTAATATAACAACCAACCACAGATAACAACATAAAAAACTTGCGGTTACCCTGATTTATTAAAAAAAAAGAGCCGGTTAAGTTTCTATACATCAGAGTTTATTTATTTTATTTATTTATAAAATATAATCCTCTGGAAAGCAAAAACCAATTAATTGTTCTTCTTTTTTGAGAAATGGTTTTTACTGTTGACGGCGTCGACACCGTCCATTTTATTATAATATTCCCGCTGCTGGGGCACAGGCCTTCCTTATGGGTGGATAAGAAGAATGGGCCATTCATAACCCACCACGCGGGCCCAATGCGGATTGGTGGGTGTTAACGAATGCCAACGCAGCCGCGACCAGTGGCTTAACATGCCTTCCAAAGTACAGAAGAACTCGAGATAATAATTTTTGTCACCCATCCCATGAACGACCCTCGCGAAAGTTGCTTTATCTCCGCAATCGCAGGGTGCGAAATCACTGCGCCACCGAAATCCTCAGTTGACGGCATACTTCATTGAAAATTGGCGTCTCAGTCTCAATTTTTTTTATTTGAAAGCGTATTTTTTTAAAAGGCTTCACCTGGTGTCGCATGGTTGCGCAACCAATTTGAGGGCGCAATCATGGTGTTTTAGCGAGATATAGGGCCCTTAACCTTAAGCTTTAACGACATGGGCGCCATGGCCGCCCATGTCGAAATAGACCGAAACCGGAAGTAGGTACCTATCACGAAAATCTATTGAGTTCGTGTCGAGTTCAAATGTATTTTTTTTTGTACAGCGAATGTTGAAAATGTTGTAAAATTTCAAATTCGAAAAATTCGAATTTCCAAGCATGTTTGAAAAATATAAAATTGTGGAAAAAATAAATTATTTCATAGGCCAATCAAATTAGAATTTCTCGAGAAATTAATTTCCAGTATAAAGCTGGAAATAGTTTTATTAACATCGTTCTTTACCTTCTTTTAGTCCTTAATACGTGTAATCCGAGTTTTCGAGGAGGTGGTGCATAAATAAGTGCACTGTTACTAACAAATTATGGATGTATTTCATTCTGAAATAAATGATGATGATTATTATTATAAGTTTTGGGAGCCAAAGAACCGCGAAATTGTGCGCAATTTTTTCAGGTTTTTGCTTCTCACTCAAAAAGGGTGCATCGGATGGAAAAAGTTATAGCATACAGTATTTAAGAGGGTTGAATTTTAATTAAAAAAAAATAACTTCTGAAACTTGAAATTCGGTTTAGTGGTATAGCCGTAATCGATAGTTAGATATATCGAGAACTCGAGACTATACATATCAACTCGAAAAACTATTATAATTAATTTGACATTAAAGAAAAAGGTGTCATGTTGACATTGATGCAGCTCTTGGTCTTTATTCTAGAACCCGAATAAGCGCCACCGCTCACGGGCGCTTAATCGCCGAGCGATTTTTTGTAGCCCAGAATAATAATGGAGTTCAATACGTAAACGCCCACGAGCTACAAAAAGTAGCTCACACATAGCTCGGCGACTAATCGCCCACGAAATGACACTGACAAGAGTGACAAGCGGCTTTAACCCTAAAAGACACCACGCTCGCTCGCTCGCTGGCTGACATAATTATTTTTGTAATGGTAGAGTTTGCAATAAAAAGTAAGAGAATTATTATTACATGATATGCTTACCAATTTATATAATTCTTGAATTTGCGCATATAAAGTAAATGCAGAATTTTTGTTCTTCACACTATTTTGACGATAAAAGGATCTGTACCCTTAGCACGAACAGCTATCAAAAAAATAATCATTCGATAGATAAATTTTGTATTGGAAATTTGTACAACGCCATCTATCGCCGATAAGCGAAATGAAATTTTCCATAGAGAATTGTCTATCGAGTAATTTTACGTGCGTTTTTTTTCTCGATAGCTGTTCGTGCTAAGGGTATTGAAGACATTTGAATCGTATACATTGTTTGCTTCATTTGTGAAAAGTATATAATTACTGACATAAATAAATCATAAACTTTATTTTATAGAGCTTAGCAATAATAAAAGTGATTGTTCTATAATATTATTACCGGGTGCCTTTTAGGGTTAACCTACGTCAGCGACTAAAAAGCGCCGTGATTATCGCCGCGATTAACGCCGCGTTTATCGCAGCGATATCGCCGCGATTAACGCCGCGCTTATCGCAGCTACAAAATAGCGCCCGTCAGCGGTAAGCATAAAAGTTATCGTATGCTTAATTATTTTGTTCATCGTTCACTAACTGGTTTAAACTTCCTGGATTTATTTTAACATTTTGTTTTTGTTCTGGTAATAGGTTTTGGAATTTTAAAAGCGAATAAAATTAATTATAAATTCAATAATATTATTTTAAGATGTAAACTTGGACTATTTTATGATTTTATTATGTGGTAGTAGTAGGTGTTCTTATCCTTACTATAAAAAAATGCGAAAATCTGTTTGTTTGTTTGTTACGCCTTCACGTGCGATCATCACGAAATTTTGCATAAACCGTTGCCAGGGGTACAGAGAAGGACAGAGTTTAGGGTCATACTCAATGTTTATTGCTTTGACCATAATGTATGGTCAGTGTATGGTCAGTGGTGGAAAGGATTTTTGCTATCACTCGGGATCGTGAACAATACTTTTTTCGGGATGAAAAGTACCCTAAGTCCTTCTCTGTAACCCTGACAACGTGTATATTGTTGTTTTAGATGTTCATTTTCAATGTCCTCCTACAATGAGGATCAACACGACAATTGAATATATTTTGTATATCACATCAAATACAATATCAACAACTGAGTATCTCTGTTTAAATTTCTCAAATCCATTAAGTAATGACAAATTAATTGAAGTTTTAAAAAGTGAGTTTAAAAAACGCGGCCGGCATGCGATGACGTCACGTGCCAGGAACGTGGCTGATGACGTCAACAGCGAGGGAGCGTTTTTGAGAATGTGACACGAAAATCGCTCTATCTTCGTCATTTTTGGTCCAATTTCAATAATTCTTTCACTGAAATAATTGATTTTGATGTGACTGTAACTCTACATATTTAACTAAAAACCTCGTTGATCTTCATTGCGAAAAGCGCGAAATCAGTTTTTTTTTAAATTACAGGTCCTGGAATTATGAAGAATGCCACCATCAGCTCTAAGATGTTGCCACTTCTGCAGGTGGTACACCACAAGCTGGATGAGAAGGGGCAGACGGTCAGAATTCCAATGCCGATCACCAAAGCAGCCAAAATAGTGGCCAGGGATAAATCTATAGGTCAGTAAAAGTTGTAAGAAGTTTAATCCTAATTTAAACACCGTTCATTTTTAGGTATATCTAAAAATGAAATGAGGATTTCAGACCACGTGAATGAACAACTTTTACTATGGGGCCAACCACGGAATCTCGAAATTCCGTGAATTCCGAAAATCTCGCGATTCCGTGGTTGGAACCATAGTGAAAGTAGTTCATTCACGTGGTCTGAAATCCCCTTTTTATTTTTAGATATATAGGTAATACTTAAAAGTTAACGGTGTATAAACTAACACTGTAATATCCTTACTTTGGTTCCCATCTACAAAGGCGGCTTGATAAGTCCATGACTTTGGAAAGAAGAAACAATTTTTATTTAATTTTTTTTAAATAAACTTTTTACTTAAGTTTTTGGCAAATAATACTTTTGGAAAAAAAGCTTAAACGACTTCTAACTTTTCTTAATGATCCTGTCGACCCTCTCGGCTGCACTTATGACATCAAAAATCATCGAATTATAATACGAATTGCCTTATCCTTCCTATTTTCTAGATTTAACCCGCTGAGATTTTTTCTCGGACCAAATAAAAAAGAAAAAATGTCTTGGCGGGTAAAGATTTTCATAAAGCCAAAAGGTATATGGTTCCGGAAATTGGCCCTCATTTCAGTTACCAGAATGTTTCAGGCGATGAAATAATAAAATAATGGGTTAAAGAGGATGGAACTTCGTTGGACTGTGTGTGTAAGCAGAGCAAGAATAAGATTATGTAGAGAAATAAAACAAAATATATGTTTCTTCTTTCCAAATCCAAAGTCATGGACTTATCAAACCAACCTCGTAAGCAATCTGAGGCAAGTTTATTGCCCAGATAAAAAGTTTAGACCATTAGCTATTTTTAATGTCCCCACTGCTAGGGCCTAGGCCTTCCTTATGAGTGGATAAGGAGGATGGGCCGTAACCCACCACGCGGACCCAAAGCGGATTGTTGTTAACGACTGCAGATGCAGCCTTAACGTGCCTTCCGAAGCATGAAGGAGCTTTAGATAATACATTTTTGGTTACTCATCCTATGAACGACCCTTGCGAAAGTTGCTTAACCCCAAAATCGCTGGGCTAGGCGATAAATTTATAATTCGCGTTGTATGAAATAAAATACATTCTGATTCAGAGCGAGCTTTAAAAAGAACCTATCATAAGAATAGACATTTTAAAATTTTGCATTTAAACCTCGATGCTCTAGCCCAACTCTAGTGAAGTAAATAATGGGTAATGCCAGTGGATCCACGGGTCATTAGGGGTTAAACGGGTAGGTTACTGCGCCATCGAGCTCCTCGAGAGACAAAACGTTTTACAATCCTTTACTTTTGCTTTCAGATTTTAAGAACAAGAAGACGGTCTTCTATGCTGTGGGGTTCATAGACAGCTCGGTGTTCCCCCATTCCCAGGCGGTGGGCGACTCGTACGCCAAGCTGGGCTACAACGTCTTCCTTACTGAGACTTTCGCCTTGCTCACTTATATCTACCCTAAGTAAGTAGGGAAATAATAATTTTGGTTCAACATTAACTAACCGCTTTGTGGGCTAGTGGTTCGCCCACTCTTGTAAGACTCAGGGATCCCGGGTTCGATTCCCAGGGGAGTACAGCTACGTCTAACGCCATAACAACAATTTGAAAATTTTTGTCTTCCGCCAGTTAGAGGTAAGATAGCCAGTTCCTCAGTGATGTGGATTCCGGGTGTAGTGCGCTTCCACCTTCAGCCTTATGAGGTGAAGGCCAAGCACCATCGCGTTGTGCATAGAATAAATAAACAAATATTGTCCGTCCACTCCAAATTCTTGATTTGATTGACGGCGCTAGTGGACGCACAATGCACCTAAGTTAACCTACATAGTTCAGGTAAGGTGTCCGATCGATTGGCTATGTTTTGGGTTTAGATGCAAGCAATAATGTTTATCTTCAGAAAAGCTAGTCAGCATTTTTTGAACGGTATAGATAGTACACAAAGAAATTCAAGAAAAGTTTCCTATCTGCGTTAATAGATAAAGGCCAATAATCCTATTGGATAATCTCCATTGCTAAACAACGAACGTTCCAATTATGTAAATAAAATGATCTTAACTAGACAGAAGTGGGTCAACCAACATTCTCATTTGTATGCAGTCTTCAACAATTAAGATACACATGTTAGCAAACAAACCATGTTTGATGGAGTACAAAACAATCAGAGGCCTAGTTTAGTTTAACTAAACTGTTAACGATAATGAAAACTATCCCAAAGCAGTCAATGCGAAAGTTTTCGTTTAGTTTGTATTAACTTTTGGTAGGGCTTTTAAAACTCAGTTATAATTTTCAAAGGTGCAAGGCAATGTCCTTTACGTAGGATAAATTAGACCTGCCTTTGTCTTATCTGCAAGTGCAAGGTGAACTGAAATCATTAGCATCCTTCTGTTTTGCCATTGAACTTAAAAAAAAATCCGCCCCATATTGTTTTCTCTATTAATATTCAGTTACTTACTGATGCGAACACCATAAAGTACTTGGAGTGCGACAGCCAGCATTGGGAGCAGTGGACTGTTATTTGGTGGATCTTCTATTGAAGGGGCAGAAGCAGCAAAAACACCGATTTTATTTGACTGAATCGTTTAATTACGTGTGAACGTGTGTGAACACACGTTGTAGGTACAGAGAGAGCGGGCAAACAGAACGTACACAGATAACTGTAAATTTTCAGTGTTGCTACAGTTAAATATTTAATTCTAATTATTTATGTTGCCAACACTTACATTGGTAGAATAAAGGGAAGTTTAATCTCTATCCCATGTTATCACCTATTTACGATAATAACACATAAAAATATTTATTCCGCAGGTCTGCACGCTTATCTCGAACAATTGGCAAGAAACTTGGGGAGTTCCTTGTCAAACTAACTGTACAGCAAGGACTGGCAGCCGAAAACCTAGAACTAGTCGGTATAAGTCTTGGAGCCCACATCATGTCCTACGCAGCGAAACATTTATATGCCGTCACAGGGAAGAAACCCTCAAGGATCACTGGTTTAGATCCAGCAGGACCTTGCTTCAGGTCCTTACCGCCACAATACAGACTGAACCCATCAGACGGAGAAAGGGTTGACGTAATACACACCAACATCGATGGTTTCGGAATAGCTGAACCTCTAGGTCACGTAGACTTTTACGTCAACGGAGGGGAGTATCAACCAGGAGATATACTTTATATACCCTGCTTAATAATTTGCAGTCACATCAAAGCTATTATCTACTGGTGGCAAGCTTTAGAACATCCCTCGAAATTCATAGGTGTTAAATGTAATTCCGTTCAAGAAGCAAGAGTTGCTGGCTGCTACAACAATACGGAGACTAATTACCTTGGCTTAAGGACGAATTTCAGTGAAACCGGTATCTTTTACCTGTCTACTAATTATGCGTTTCCTTATTATAGGGGGAAAACAGGGTTAAAGCCTGAGAATGAGATTTATACTTCACTTATTAGACAAATCAATAGCGATGAAGATTTTGTTGTATGAGAATCGTATGATGTAGCTATAGGCCTTTTTGTGGTGTGATAATTCTGTATGATAATGATGGTGTATCTATCCTTTTAAATCATACAACCAGCCCCCCTATTCAAATGGTCACTTTTCTATTCGTTCGCTAACTTAAAGCTTAAAAATAAGCAATTAGACGATCAAGTCACATGTCGCAAGTTTATGTAAATCACAGACATTGTTGTATTGTATGGAATTGACAAGCCTACGTAAGAGTTTATGCTTAGTTTATGGCTTATAGAATATTGGCCGTTTGAGTAGCCCTCAGGACATCTAGCGTGTTGCGAATGCCATAAGTATAAGATTTTGGTGGATGGAAAATAAAAAGTCTATGTGTAGACAGAATCGCAGTTCTGTAGCTCTACCATGAGTGGATGCAAATTGTTTTCGCTACCGAAAACTATCGGATATAACTGCTCACAGTCAATGCGAGTGAAAGAGAGAAAACGATAGTTTACGGTAGCGAAAACAGTTTGCATCAACATCTGTCAATCTTGTTTAATTGCGCCAGGAACTCTACAGTACCAAATAAACTATAACCCGGTATACACCGTTAGCTTTTAAGTATATCTAAAAATGAAATGGGGATTTCAGACCACGTGAATGAACAACTTTTACTATGGGGCCAACCACGGAATCTCGAAAAAAAAATCAGCTGTTCCATAGAAAAGTACATCATCGACTCGACTATAATGTATGAAACAGCTGATATTTTTTTCGCGATTCCGTGGTTGGCCCCATAGTAAAAGTTGTTCATTCAAGTGGTCTGAAATCCCCATTTCATTTTTAGATATACTTAAAAGCTAACGGTGTATACCGGGTTATAGTTTATTTGGTACTGGCCCCATAGTAAAAGTTGTTAATTGACGCTGTTGCCCATGGTACAGTCAGCAACGAATGTCACTTAACACTTTAGTACTTTGTCATAGCAGCTTATTCGACAGATGTCTCACAGTTTGAAACATTGATCAAAAATGTTGCTTTGACAAAGTGTTAAAGTGTTAGGCCACTTTCGTTGCTGACCGTACCTACGTCGTCGTATAATAACAAATGTTTGTTATGTACGTAGTTATGCCAAGTTAATTAGTCCATAGCTACTGTCCAATGGTCTGGAGCTGTTCGATTGTGCGTGATTCGGTACATTAATTGGGTACGGTTAGCAACGAAAATTGCTTAACACATTAATATGTAGGTACTTTGCCATAGCAACTTTTCTTAATAAAATGTTTCAAACTGTATGACATTTAACTGTCAAAAAAGTTGCTAAAGTACTAAAGTGTTAAACTGCTTTCGTTGCTGACTGTACCTACTTACTTATTAATTTTATAAGTATAAATATCTGCAATAAAAACTGTGATTTAGATACTAAGTACTGTTTTGTGTGATTTTTTTAGCAATAAATAATACAACAACAATATAATATTTTATATTTCTTACTGCGCCGCTTCGCTCGCGTGGACTACAGCTAAGGTTGCCAACATGTCTTTGGCGGAATATAGTATTTTTCAAATTAAGCTATAAAAAATATAGTACATTTAAAAAAATATAGTATTTAATAGGCAAATATATTTTTTACTTATTTATTTTTATAAAAACTATATTTTTTCAGTTTTTGCGTTTTTTAACAAGTTTTGGATAAGTTTGGAGTCTATTTTGTATCTTTCGCTTTTTAATAGCACTTGAATTGAACTTGACGCATTTTGGTTATAGCTACCACTTTCCATAACTAATTTATCTAAGACCTGTGTTATATTTCTCAAAGGAAGAATAATGTAATATTTTGCAGATGATTACCAACAAAATCTCAAAACAAAAATAGAGCAGACCAACCAATGACCAAACTATCGTTTGAAGCTTTTTAATTTGAAATTGATGCAATAAGACAGAATTACTTTCGGAATTCAGATACGACATCGAATCAGTCAAAATGCACGATCACAAATTAAAAAAATTAAGATTTGTTTCTTAGTATTCGATGTTAAAAATATAGTATTTTTGCGTACTATATATTTCTTCAGCAGTATATAGTACGCAGACCCGAAATATAGTACAATACCATATATTATAGTACGGTTGGCAACCCTAACTACAGCCCCTCTAGCCAAAGTAACATTTGCCGCTATCGATAGCTTTGCTGACAGTACTTACATACATCCAATCACATAAGACTGAAGCTTAGTTTTTACTTAGCAATTAGGACCCTTCGTCCCAATCGGTTATGACTGTTATGAGCTGTAAAATTAATTTTCAATACAGTTGCTCGAAAATGTAAGTTTACGATGACAGTCGAGCGTGCGGAAAGTTGATTTTACCGCACGCCGTGCGTTTTTGTTTACGGAGTAGTACAGCGTGCGGAAAGTTGATTTTACCGCACGCCAGCGCCGTGCGTTTTTGTTTACGAACGTTTTTTTTAATTTCTACTAGCTTCCGCCCGCGACTTCATCCGCGTGGACAGTAGAAAAATATTGCAACCAGTTTAAAATGACCCCTTTAGTGTATGAAAGCTAGTACTACGGAGAGTTCAAGCTGTTTCTCTGGTTCCACCCACCCGAATTTGATAAAACATAGCTTAGATTTTAAGTTGGACCACAATCTACTAAATTGTGAAAAATCCATCAAAATTTGTTTAGCGGTTTTTAAGTAATTTGCGCACAAATATTTAGAATTTACAGTTTTATTATATGTATAGATTACAATTTCAGCAGTACCTATAATGTTTTCTCGCAAATGTATTGAAAAACGTAGTATGGCACACGGTTGTTAAGGTTTTTTAAAACTCGTGACGATTATAAACCCTCGCCTACGGCTCGGGCTTATAAAACGTCAACTCGTTTTAAAAACCTCCTTACCAACCTTGTATCATAAACTACTATAAATTAATTATCTTCTGTTTCAGTCCTGGCACTGCACCCCCACGCCGGACCGAAAGGGTCTCGTGTTTTTTGCCACCTCAATTCACAAATAATGCTCTATTGATTTCAATGTCAAACAGAATTTTTTTTTTAAAGTTGAAAGATAATTTGATTTACTTACAAAGTTCGTTTGCGCTTTTACAAAATTGTAAAACTTTGTCTAGAAAGCCTGAAACAATGTTGTCCAAAATAAACATTGTTATTGTCGCAAATTAAACCGCTCGCAAAAATGCTTTCATTAAGAGTACATGTTTTAATCCGGCAAGCAGCGCCGGGGGACGTGCGTGTCTCATTCGCCACCAGATTACCTACAAATGGGAGTTCGTTGATGGGTCAAATGTGAAACGTCTGGGTGTTAACGGTTCCGTCGTAGTGTAGCGATGCGATAATATACCGTCGTAGACTTAATTTGACCATAAGCCATATTTAATGTCCCCAATACTGGACCACAGGCCTTCCTTATGAGTAGATAAGGAGGATGGACCATAACCCACCACACGTGCCCAATGCGGATTGGTGGGTGTTAACGACTGAAAATGCACCCGTGACCAATGGCTTAACGTGCCTTCCGATTTCCGATGCACGGTGGAACCTGAGATAATAAATTTTTGGTCACCCATCCCATGAGATGACCGACCCATCGCAGGGCCAGGTGCTAAACTACTGCGCCACCGAGCTCCTCAGACTTAATTTACCTGGGCTAATTCACCTAGGTGAATTAAGTGTACATATACTTATTAGTAGGTAGCATGTAGGTAGACTTAATTCACCTGATTTTTTTTCAGTTCATTTTCTTATTTTAAGGGAATTAATTGAAATTGAAAAGAAAATGAAAGAAAATGAATTAAGTAATTAGTGTAAGTACTTAATTCTCCTTATTCCTCGCCGTGCCACCAACTTGTGCCACTGGTGGCACTAACAGGAGTAGATATGCATTCCTCGCCGTACCACTGAATATGGTACCTACATACAGTGAAGATTACTTTACTCCATTTCCTTTTAGATATCAGTTCACCTGCATAACTTAGTGTAACTGAAATAAGAAACCGATGAAATAAGTATACTGATCACTATACAAAATGTCCTCCCCCCTATTTCCGCCCCAGGCCAAGTTGGCACAGATTGGGGCTCAGACAGGGCCCCTGTGCAACCCGAACTGAGCTAACTTGGCCCTGTGACAGGGCGTTTCCACAACACTTGGGAGCTCAAATACTGATAGTCATGCAGCTGCCTCTAGGATACTGCAATTACGCGTCTTTGCTCTGAATATAACAGTATACTGTATACTGTTCTTCTTGTCAGTTAAAAAAGTCTGAAAAGGGTGGTAGGAAACTATTTCTGACTTTGACTTTGACATTGTTCTATCTCACGAAGACCGTTTTGCTATGAATGTTGTTAGACGTGTCTTAACCGCCTCTGTGGTCTAGTTCGCACCCGTGTAAGACGCCGGAGTCCCGGGTTCGATTCCCACTGGGGGTACAATTTGTCTGGCTAGCTACCACCAATACCACCATCTTACCTAAGTAAGTCTGACGCCATAACAACAGTTTTAACATTTTTTGTGTTCCGGCAGTTATAGGTAAGATAGCCAGTTCCTCAGTGATGAGGATTCCGGGAGTAGTGCGCTTCCACCTTCGTTTTGGTGTGCACAGTACGAGAGAGTTCAGACGCACACTACAACAATGTGTATGTGCACGCACGCCTCACATTCATATTAGCAAAGGGCAAGCAAAATGGAGATAGAACAACTACTTTCTTAATAATAATATAATTATAGTCACAGCTATGCTTAACTAATTGAACTATTTAAAATGCCTATGATCCTTTTTTATTCATTTTTGTATCTGTAGTTATTGCCAAGCAACAATTTCTGTCAATTAATTTAATCTTACAAGAATATCAAATGTTCTGGTACTTGTAATGATATCTGTAACATCCATTTTGTAATAATGATATAGCTATGGAAACCTATAATTGGCTTATTTAAGACATATGTAATTACTCAATCTGTACATAATATAGCTGTTGGTTTTCTGAATAAATCATAAATAATAAATAAATTATTATTTTAAAAAAATGACCCAAAAAGCAGTTGCAAACTGAGCTTACTGAGTAGGTTTTAAAAAGTATAATACCTAAATAAGTTTTCACAATTACCCCATATAGGTTTTGACAAGGGGTCCAAAAATCACTAAAGTTACATAAATGATCTCCAGGGATGACATTTATGTCGTAGGATAATTATTGTACAAACAGGATTTTACAAAAATCCTAGTATGATTGTAAAATACCGGATAATTAGAATCTAAGACAGATTTTTGCAATCGTCCGAGTAATGTTTAAGATTTTTACAAAAATCTTGCGTATCTTAGGTAAATCGCGAATTACCATCTTTTTGCGCGCGCTGATTGGCTGACGTCAACGTAATAGTATTGATTAATTCAAATTCAATTATTATTACACCTTACGTGTTTATTTACGGAACCCAAAGCGTTCGTTGCATAAATGAATTGAAATTAGGATGGCTTGTTTCACACGGCTCCGTCGCTCCGCTGAGAAGCGGCCATTTTTCATGCGCGCTTCAAAACTGAATTATTCATGCGCTTGTACGTGAAATGACGGTACGATTATGTGTTTCAATCCACCGATATTTTATATTGGTTTATGATTTTATCAAATATTTTTATAATTATCTAAGAAGAAACAAAGAAGGTTTAACATAACACATTCTTGTATTTTTGATTATTACGAAATCATAAAGTAAAAGTGTATCAAGATTGTAGGTACCTAAGTGAGGAATGACAATGGAATTACATTTTTGCTGATTTCAAACAAATTCCCACCAAACTTAGAATGTATGGCTTTAACTGCAATGCAATGGTAATGATAATTTATTGCTATTTGAAAAAAAAAACAGACAGCAATGACGCTACTAGAAAATAATTTAAGTAAAATATTTCTTTAAGCTTATTTTAGATTAGCTTCCGCTTGCGACTTCATGCGCATAGATTTTATAGGAGTATCTACCTATTATAAATTATAATTCTATATAATCAAGGTCTGTACTAGAAGAGGGTAAATCTTCATAATTTATGAAATTCAAACCAAACCGTTAGTTTTGGATTCCGCCATTTCCGTCACAGCTTTTCTACATAATTTATCAAATTACCTTGAGAAGTCAAGATACAATACGCACAAGATTTCGCAAGCAAAGTTGTGAGACCAAGACTGGGTATATTATTATAATATACAGTACCTAATCGAATGACAACCGCATGGGAGTACACGTCATTCCTTTGTTAAACAGACACGGCACTTAACAAGTTACGAAGATAAGGGAGACACCAAAAGGGTTAGCAGTAGACTTATTTTAAACTAGGTATGATGGTTTTATCCTTTTTTTAATGCACAACAGGATAGCTTTCACCACTATAGGATAGCCTTGGAAGCGCACTACACCTGGAATCACTGAGCAAACAATCCTCAGCACTGAGGGACTGGCTATCTTACCTCTAACTGCCGGAACACAACAATTTTTAAATTGTTGTAATGGCGTCAGACTTAAGCAAAATTGTGGTCCTTGAAAAAAAACGTATTTTTGGTTATTACAATGTACCTATCCACAGGGTGCTTGCTATGAACAGTATTTAAACTTGTTAAGTACGTATAACTCTTGCGTCTTTTTTTATAGGTTCATTTGAGTACAATCACACCATGGAATACGATGGGAAATGCTCAAATAGGAAGAGCCTACTCAATACTATTCACTCTAGCATTGAAAAAGGCTGCCGGTAACGATCAATTGCGATTGTCAACTTTTTCGTCAATGCCATTGTTGGAGGAATTGACAATCGCTTCAATTGCACGCGCAAACGATCAATTTTCGATTCATTGAGCGTCAATGACGTAAAAATTATCATCGTAAAAGGTAACGTAAAAGTTGTTGTGTTTACGTAATTGACAATCATAAATTCTACGATAAATGACACGCCTGAAGTGAAGAATGACCCTTAGATTAATTTTGTCTTAAAAAATATCGTATGTGAATTTTCGGAATTTTCTAAAGACATTATTGTTTGCTACAGATAGCATAGGGAATGCCCTAAAAGTATACCTACTGTAACCTTCTTTGTCTGTGCCCAACCCCACAAGGTACACAGACATGGGTCAAATTGAAATCGTAAATTTCACACTTTACAACCCCCACCTTTATATAAAATTAAAAGACATATTTTGGATGTTATAAAGGTTTATTATTCAGTTGTAGTAAAAACAATTTTATTGTTGAAATCTGTAATGTTGGGGCTCTATTTCGTGTTCTTATAGAGTTTGCGTTTATTTAAACTGAAAGGAAAGGAAATTCCTTTAGCCTGAAAGATTTATATTCTTTCTGTATGAATTACTTTTTTGGAAAAGAAAACTTTTGGATATTCTTCGATTAAAGGGGATATTACGACTTTTATAATATCTATCGCAAATACTGCTTTTCCTCACATAGGTAGTAGGTAGAGATTTGCTATATAAATAGCTACTGTAGGTTATACGAAAATGAAATTAAAAAATACATAGTTAGGTACACTTACTTCGCTACATCTGTCATCGACATTTATTTTCATCATCGCATCACTGATTCGTCCAAGGTGTGGATGAGCAGTAATAATCTAAGCAAGAAAAAAGTCGTCAATTTTATAAGGACCACTAACACAGAATATACCTATGAACTGAACAGATACCTTGGAACAAGTGCTTAGCGGTTTCAAGTGCACATACCTACACATACATAGACATTTGTCTAATTTTGAAAATCTATCGCAATCGCTTTTATTTGACAGAGATTTGGATGTGTGTGAACAATTGTTTGGTAAGTTTTTATTTGTGCCAAAAATTATACTATTTTTGTGATTGTGAATGTGTCACATCCTGAAAGCGATTGAGATTTGAAATTTAGTCCTTTATTTAGTCAATACTGCAATGCCGATGTTTACACGAGCTTAGTTACTAATGCTTAGTACTTGTTACTTGTCACTATACCTTTCGTGTTAACAAACAGCGCAATAAAACAAATGACGGAAGAGTTTCCGAATACGGCCTAGGGTAGGCCCCTAGGCCTACCCTAGGCCGTATTCGGAAACTCTTCCGTAACGGAAACTCTTTCGACACCTTTCAAAATAGGGCCCTAGGCCTACCCTAGTAGGCCTAGGGCCCTATTTTGAAAGGTGTCGAGCGCTCTTTGTTAGGGCGCGGGCACATCTGTCTGACGCCACGTGTTAACAAGCCGTATATGGACGTGAAAATAAGATAAGTGTGCTCCTAGTGAATATATTTACTATGAAAACAGATGTTATCTGACGGCGTGTGAACACGTGTGAACACGTGGCTTCAGACAAATTGCCCGCACCTTTACTCAGTTTCATTCGACATCCATGGCTGTCCAACTTCGATCACCTATGTCCAATGAAAATGACCAGTGGGTCTACCGCCTATAGAGTTCTTTGACTCTAGAGTATTAAAGATAGAGTTCTTTGACTCTAGCTTTGGTTTATGACGTCAGTGCACTGTCCGTCCTTGTCATCGTGTTATGATATGACAAGGACGGACAGAGCGTTGCTATCGCTCTGGCTAAGCTTTGAGTTAGGCGGTAGGGCCCCCGTAAAGAGCGCTCGACGCCTTTCAAGAAGACCCCAGAGCGACGCAGTCTAGGCACAGTTTTATGGATTGTAAAACTGTGTTCTAGAACACAGATTTAACACTTTGTGCGAATAGTATGTACTAACATACTTAACAACATTGTATGTTTGTAACACTATCTCTTTCACACGTTATTAAGCAATGTTTCCCATAAAGTATTTACCCACCTCATAGCTGTTTCAGGCATCGTAAACCATTCGAGAGGGCAGCGAAAAATTGTTCACGCCTAATGAAAGGGTGAATAATGTATTCTCGCCTTTATTACCTCTGTTTAAGGCTGTTATTGTAACGCATAATTAGCCAAATAATTTACTTTAGTGAACTGATATTATATGGAGGTGTGAAAAATACTTTTGTGAAAGTTTACGATAGGTGACGTGAAAAGTTTGTTTTAATTTTCAGCTAAAATAAGTGTGTTTCTGATGTTTTTATATTAAATTATGCTACAGAATTTTGATTTTATGCACTAGTAGCAGTTGCTAAAACCCTAAAGTCGGATAAGGTAGATAAGGACCATCAAACTGAACAACTTTTACTATAGGGCCACCTCTGAAATCCCGAAAAATAATATTAATTTTTGTTTGAAACAGTTGATTCTTTTTCGCGATTTCAGTGGTCACATAGTAAAAGTTGATCAGTTTGATGCCCCATCTATCATCCTGTTTTAGGGTTTTTTGTAACACATTTACATGGAAGTTAGTGTCAAGTACTAAGCATTACAAATATCTTGCCTGTAAACATACTGCACAGTGCTTAGTCAGTATGTTAACATGGAAGTTTATTTTATTTTATTTTATACAACATTTACATGATAAAGCGCCATCTTAGTCGAGTTGTAGTTATATTAGGAAAATTGGGAGATTCTTAAGTTTACTGCAAACGGGCGTGTGACTTTTTTCTGCTTCAGTAGGTAAATAACTCCTTACAATGTTAAAAAAAGATTCAATTTCAAACCCGCGTGCACTTCCCTCGTGCGATCTGTGAGCAATCTGTACTTGTCACCTTGACGTTTCCATTTTCTAGATAAAGGCGTTGAAAAAACACATCAATTGGCTTTATACACAAATATCAACCTAATGCCATTTGCAGTAAGATTGATGATGGTGATGCCTTAAGACATTTGTTGAGAGGAAAGGATAGTACGTATTGCAATGTAAGCTCAGACAACACTTCTACACCCATGATATGTAAGTATCCTCTTTAAAGGGACTTTGATTTTCGTCCTCCTCCCCGTCATTATATCATCTGAACGAGTGTAATAATGTTGTACTAAATTTCATAGTGTAATTCGTCGCGCGTGTGCACGGGGAGGAGCGCGACTGCGCGACATCCTCTCGACTAATCGTTCCAGAATCCTTTACAGAGCATTTAAAGCATGGGCGTAGAAAAAAAAACTAGTCAAAACATAATGACTTGCAATTTATAACGCTACAGTCATAATAGTTGACTTTTCTCTAACGAATGGTTTACTTGGTATTTTAGGATTGCAAGTTATAAAAAAGCTTCTATTGTTCTACTTAAGTACCTACATAATTATACAGATTTTTTTCAAATTTAGTTGGTTACTTTTTTGTTATAATGATAAAATAATTTCATCGTGCCACTTAAATGCTCTGTCTACAAATAAGTAATATTTATAATACCCACCATAATAATATTTGTTCTTTAAGAAAGTTTTAGAAATATTGCTTATTTTACTGCTATTTACTTCATTATTAATAATACAGAGCCAAGCAAAGCAAGCATTATCAAAAACATACCTATGAGAAAACAGCTTTTATTACGTAGGGCATAAAGGCGGTCTCAAGGTCAACATGTATAAAGTCTGTGTATCTTCTTAGTTTTTGGAATTCTAAATAACAACGTACGAGTATTAGAAAACTTTTAACGTTTAATAAGTTAACTCATTCCCAAAGGTTTATAAGGCTCTTGCGAAATGTAAACTTAATACAGAATAAGATGGAACAAAATGTAAATAAAGTAACAGGGGCCCTACCGCCCAAGTGCCGTCGACTTCGCCGTCGACTTCATTTGACAGATGGATGAAATACCTACCTATTTCCTTTTGGTACAAATAAAAACTTACCAAAGAAAAGTAGCAATGTATTACAACCATCTGTCAAATGAAGCCGACGGCGAAGTCGACGACACTTGGGCGGTAGACCCACTGGTGGTACCTAAGTAGTAACACATTAAAAAAAATAGTAATGATTTGTAGCAGAAACACTTTAAACGGTCATAATAGTGACATTTGATATAATATGAAACATCTGCAAAACATTTTATAAGTATTTTAAAGATCGATATTGCTTGGTTGGACAACCATCTCATACCTACCCGGCCATTCATAAAGATTCTTAACTTTTGTTATCGCAGTCCCACGGTCAGCTATCCCATACCCTGCCTCTTCAATAGTAGTTAACATTCGTTATTGCAGTCCCAAACGGTCACCCATCCCAAACCCGCCCTTTTTTCAAAGTCGCTTAACATTTTTTATCGCAGTCCACGGTCACCCATCTCGTCGGTCGTAGATTTTTTTGTCGATGAAATATATTATGTGGCTTTAGTTTTTTTGTAATGTCTGAAAAACCTTAAAAAGTGGCACATAGTCACACCGAATGACGACCGACGGTAATTTAAAGGCTCCTAAGTAATTTTTGAACAGCAATTATAGTTTTGTGAATCCTAAAAATGTGTAAGCAAAAACTTGCAAAAGGCATAAAATGTTATGAAAGATCAGGGTATAATAATTGAAGTAAACTTGTCTTGTTAAATTCAAACAAAGCACTCAGATACAATGTTTCAAAAATTCAGAGTTCAATAAACTTGATTAACACGCAAAGCAGTTAAATACACAGTTTTCGAGAAGGGTTAAAATAACACAATTAATGCTAAAAATTTCCATAATGTTTCCATTAAGGGACATCGTTTATGTTGCTGTCGATACTGGAGCCCAATCGCGGTAATTCTGAACGATAAAACCAAAAACGTTACGTTGTCATTTAGGTTATATTTACCAATGATATTAAACGTAAAGATAGGTTATGCGCCAACATCATTGCTATTTAAAACAGCGTAAAGGTACTATAGATACACACATTGGCCGCTGCATGCGCATTGGCTGCCAATTGACAGCGCGTCAGCTGTCTCGTTCACTCCCACACGCAAAGCAGACGACAGCTCGCTCTTTGTACAATATGGCCGAATAAAGTAATAGAACATACATATTTTTATTAAATACAGTACTTACGTGTGAAATAAAGCATTTTTCCGATCTCTGACCGTTGCTGTATAATTTGTACATCGTCTAAGACGCAAGTAGACATTTTTTTGTAGGTAATTTATTGCGTCTGATTGACGAGAGCCGCGTGTGTTACCGTGTCGCGAGACTGTGCCTGACTAATTGAAAGTCGGGCAATTACCTGACTTTCGTCTTGCCATTGTGAAGCGCGGGTAACCTATCTTTACATTTAATATCATTGATATTTACCTAAAAATCTTTGGTTTAGCTTCATAGATTGTAATCCTAGTAGTGTCCTTAGGCAGAGTATTCAACAATTTTAACAAAACTAAAGCGAGTATTTTTCTGTAAACGAAACGGAAACGGTAACGATTTAGCTTTGGTTTTATCGTTGAAAATTAGCGCGATTAGGCCCCTGCGCTGCCAAAATATTATTTTTTCATATATTTGGACAACCAACATACCCAAATAAATGAAATTGTATTTTATTTTCCATTATGGAGCACGATATTATTCCATAGAAAATAAAATATTGGTAAGAATATTGTTATTACATTATGGCTAAAGAGTTTTATTTAGCTGGCCGTGTTTTTTGTTTGTATTTGGTCAAAATTGGTATTTACTTATTTAATTTTTTAAACCCTCTAGGAATTTGGTAAAAAGATACTTATGGCTATCGGAAATAGCAACTGTTTTTACCCGACTGCAAAGAAAGGGTTATGTTTTTCACGCGTATCTTGTAAGAATGTTTCTCGAAAGGAATTAAATTTAACGCGGGCATAACAATAGTTAAGTTGCGTTTGAGTATTCAGCTGTAAAGCTAGGGTTTCCTAGGATGACGGTGCCGTCATATTACGGCCGTAATTTGGCGGCGTAGAACGTTGTCTATGAAAACAATATGGCGCGCCGTATTGATTACATAGAAAACGTTCTACACCGCTAAATTGTTGTATGGTCTGTGATCGATAAATGATTTTCTTTTTTTGCTTAGTAACTAGCTTTTTTTGCTTAGTAATTATTTCTATCTCAATGTGATATTGTAAATTTTGATTAGAGCATAATTATGTAATTGGGCATAAGCCCATTTAATTATGATAAATAAAATGATAAAATAAATAATAATAATATAAAAAAGGAAAGTCAAGTTACTTAATATAATTGAAAAAATATTTAAAAAAATCGACTCACCCGTAGCAGCTCAGACGGGACAATTTCAATTATATTAAGTAACTTAATATTATATAGAAATAGTATTGTGAATGCTAAAATCTAAAAATTCTAAGGAAAGTCAGTTTACAAACAGGCGAGATAAAAATTGATTTGTCTTTTAAGATGGAATTTTATAATATTTTAGGGCTTACTGCCAGAGCTTTTACACTTGCAGCCTGTGGAAAGCACAGAGGGTGGACGGGCCCATGCTGAAACATTGGGTTTCAGCTCATGTGATGGCGTTGAGACGTGCCGAAAAATAATAATTATAATTTGTATTATTCAACAATTTAATAATGAAATTTTACTAACATAGTATAAGTGCATTGTTACTAACAAATTATGGATGTATATTAATTCTGAAATAAATGATTATTATTATTATAATCTTCATCCTCCAAATCTTCAAATGTTTTTGCTTCTTTTTAAAAATATAGGAATGTCTTTTTCTATTAAACTTTACTCTTCTTTGAGCAAAACTCTAATATCAAAAATAAGTACCTACCTACCTGCCTGTCGATTCTGTAACCAAACTCGCATCTCACTTCGAACCTCACTTCACTTTGCGTGAATTTGTTATTAGAAAATAGCTGAATATAAGCTATTTTACCAATAGCAAAAGGTTTTAGGTAGCTACCGTAGCTATCCCAAATCTTTTGTGATTAAAATAATAGCCTGTCATTATATCATTTATGATTTATAATTTCCGCGAAGTGAAGTGAGGTTCGAAGTGAGATGCGAGTTTGTTACAGAATCGACAGGCTGTTCAAAATCTATAAGAAGATCCTTATTGAGAGTACTCTTTCCCACTAGGTATGGTTGAAAAATTACACGATTGAGGATATTGAAAATCGGAAAATATGCAGCGCCAGTAAAATACCTGTATTTAAGGTCAATATTATTACGACACAGGTGGGCAACATAAAAATGGCCGCTCCTCAGCTGGTGTAATGGTTTATTTTATGGGTTCCAGTTTACGTCCGAAATGTTACATTTAGATTTATAGGGGGCGCTAGTGATGTGCTGTAAGGGACGCCACAGATTTTTGTTAAAAAGTACTAAAAATACTCTTTTTGATGAAAGGAAACGTAAAAGAAACATGAGCACCATTATCTCCAAAAGTGATAACTAAAATGTAAAATTGGTAGACTGTCAAATGTGAGGAGTGTTAATAAACTGTAAAAACTCCTGAAAAGGTACCTATTCAAGTGTATGTATACCTACCTCAAAACAGTTGAAAGTAAACAATAATAAAAAATAGTCGTACAGTCAGCAACGAAACTAGCTTAACACTTTAGTACCTACTTTGTCATAGCAACTTTTTTGAGTAGGATGTCTTACAGTTTGGAACATTTATCAAAAAAATTGCTATGCTACAAGCAACTTTCGTTGTTGACTGTACCTACACAGGGTTATTTTGTAAAACACCAACAACCTCAAGGGGTAGATTGCTCACACCATAAACAACAATATTAATTTATTCTACGACTTTTCCGAAAAAAACAAACAACTATCCATACAAAAACCGTAGAACAATAGTAGATTGTTATACAAGACGGTAAAATTACCCATTGCATACGAGGTATTTTTATTCCCGAGCTTTAGCGAGGGAATAAATAGAAACCGAGTTACAATGCAATTCTCAATATTGTCTCAGGTCTGGGTGTTTGTGATACCACCGTTGTCTCTGATTTCCATAACACAAGTGCTTTAGCTACTTACTTTGGAATCGGAGCAATGTATGTGATGTTGTCAAATATTTATAAAAAAAAAAAAAAAAAAAAAAAAAAATGGGTTTTAGCGTCGTGTGTTACACTATACTTTTCACTACAATTGCGAGAAAATAAAATACAATATTTAAATAGTTTATACCTACTTACTTCCGTAAACGAATCCACTCGTTTTTCTATCCTCCACTTCATAAACTTTTTGTACAATATTTAAATAAATGATTTGTGCTTGACGGCAGAAAGTTAATAGTAGATTGTTATACGAGGGTCAAAAGGAATTGATGACTTTTGCCCGTGTTAAACACTCTACTTTTCATTTCGAATTTCAGGAAAGTAAAAAAAGTCTTAGTTATATTAAAATGTTTATTAATAAAATCATGTACCTACTTAGTAACTACATTGGTAGACCTTATAATTATTACCAATACCAACTTACCTTTAAAAACCTAGGAAAATTAGAACAATTTGTGAAATTTAAAGTTAAATTCTTGCTTGGAATATTTACAGTTTAATATAAATTATTATGATGACAGATTTGGCTTTGGCTTTGGATTTGGATTTTTTTTTTTAGATCTGCCAGGTGATGGTAGTGTGAATCTTTCAAGTTTGACATTTTTGGAATTCCATAGGTATAATTCATCCACTTTTCATCTTAAATGTGTTACACAAATGGACATAGCAAAAATAATTCATTCTCTTAAATCTAATGCCCAGGGTGATGATGGTGTCTCTTTGGAAATGTTAATCAGAACCCTACCTGACTCACTTGATGCTATTACTGCTTTAATCAATAGATCCTTAACTACATGTACCTTTCCTGAAGCTTGGAAAATTGCAAAAATACAGCCTATTCCAAAAGTTACTTGTCCAGAATCTTATAAAGATTTACGCCCCATCAGTATCTTACCTTGCCTATCAAAAGTTTTAGAACGAGTTGTGCAGCTGCAACTTGTGGAATTCCTTGAGCAGAATAACATTCTACCTCAAGCTCAGTCAGGCTTTCGCAAAAATAGAAGCACAACTACTACTTTATTGGACATTACTAGTAACATTTTGGAATCACAGGATATTGGTATGGGTACTATCCTTGTTTTACTAGATTTTTCGCGTGCCTTTGATACAATTAATATACCTTTACTTTTATCTAAGATGTCCTATTACGGTTTTGATAGCTCTACTTTGAAGTGGTTTGACAGTTATTTATGTAATCGGTATCAGTATGTTGAGGTTCTAAATAGTGATGGTAGCAAATCTACTTCTTCTGTCACCTCAGTCACCCGAGGTGTGCCTCAAGGTTCCATTTTGGGTCCTATACTTTTCATTCTGTACACAGCAGACATTATAAATAATATTGTAAACTGTAACTACCACTTATACGCTGATGACCTTCAGCTTTATTTGCCTTGTCACCCAAACGATGTCCAAAGTACAGTACAAAAGATTAATAAAGATTTGGAAAGTATTACTAAGTGGTCAACTGATAACTGTTTAACGTTAAACCCTTCCAAATCTAAGTGTATGGTTTTGGGCTCCAAAAAACAGGTGCAGAAAATTGTTTCGGCTAATCCAATTATTAAAATAAACAATGAAACCATTTGCTTTACTCTGGAAACGCGTAATCTAGGTCTTGTAATGGATTCAGAGTTGAGGTTCGAATCACATATAAAGGAAACTGTCCGTAATTGTTTTTACCGACTGAAGGTCCTCTATCAAATTCGAAATTTTTTATGCACCAAAACAAGACAAATTTTGGTAGAATCTCTGGTGCTATCAAAATTTAATTATATGGATGTAGTGTATGGCCCTAGATTGCTGTCAAAAACGATAAATTTGATACAGAGGGTACAGAATGCTTGTGCCAGATTTTGCTATAATATTCCGCCTAGAAGCCATGTATCCCCCTATATTAATGGTACTAACACACTGAATATGCGGTCTAGACGGGATGTACACTTAGCTCTGCTTTTGTTTGGTATAGTCAAAAATCGTAAGCCGCTCTACTTGTATGAGAAACTCGTATGGTCTACTCGCACCCGCTTAGCTAGGCTTGACGTACCCATCCACCGCACCGCCGCTTTCAGGGGTAGCTTTAAATTTGCTGCAACCAAAATATGGAACGACATACCACCTCCCCTGCGTCTCCTTACTTCTGCGACTTCTTTTCGGGTAAAAATAAAAGAGTTGATTCTGTATAAACAGATAAATAGCGCTACCTAATGAACACTGTTTGACCTACTATAATTATAAATTATCCATTCTTTATATACTTTTCGGAACCTCTGCATTAATATTTCAAAGTCAATTTTGATCTATTTAAATAATAAATTTAATAAATTATGCACTTTTGAATATGTTTAATCTATTGTATAAGCTTAATATTTTGTTTTTATATAACGATGCTCATCTATCTCATTACTGAAGCGAAACTGTTCTAAATGTCTGTTCTAAGTTAGCATAAATTGATTTATTATGTTATTGCATTGTTTGGCGAGTGTTGTCGCTATAAAAAACATTTGGCTCCACCTGAAAATCAGTGTCGCACAGGATGTGGCAATAGCTGAGGTTGGAGACCATTTTGGCTAATTTTCTTTTAAATTGTGTTGATTTTTTGTAAAAATGCCTTTACGCTGAATAAATTTTTTCACTTTCACTTTCACTTTCACTTTGTTGGATGCCTGTAAAAGTTGGAGACATTCTTTGGTCTTTGATAAGACGGTAAGTCCATGGCAGAGACTCTCCTGAAGTAGTTGGTTCCTGTAGGCGAATTACAGCGTAGTTTTATTGTTTCTTTTATTTTATTTTAACTTTTTGTTTTAGTTTTAAACTCATTTTTAGTAAATACAAAATCAACACAAAACTATAATACGGCACACACAGCTCAAAGTCACAGAGTTAGGTAAGTCTCCCTCCAATATTTTAAAGTTTTTCTTATTTTAAATTTGGAACAACGTCACGTCGCCGGCCGCTCCGCCCAATTTTTTAATTTTGCACTGGCTGTTTATACCATGTTTTGTTGTTGTTTGTGAATGCGCCCTACAAGGCTGCAATTTTTTTTAAACCATTTGTTTTTAACTATTGTAAACTTTTTCATTGCCAAATTCAGTTCTATTTTTAAATTACTTTTCCACCCTAGGGTGGAACAAAGAGTTTTGGACCCGCTGCTCAGTTCAAATATACATCACTTTCCGAATATGAGAAATGAAAAATTATTTCTTTCCTATTACAGTCACACATAAAAAAATTCTAAAGAATACGCGCCATGGTACCTTTTTTTAATTTCTGCTGTAGCAGCTAAGCAACACAAACACGCATTCTACGATTCACTCTGTACACAGAGTTTAAATAAGTCTATGATTTCACCGGAGAGATGCTTTTAGTTCCATTTTCAAAAATAAGAATGAGAAACTGGGGGCCTATTACGAAACTTGGTCACGATAGTCGTCCGCAGTTCGTCGGTTATAGTTATTACAAATATTTTGAATGTAGCTATCGTAGTCCATAGTCTATTGAACGAATAATGACGGATCCACTAGAGAGAAACTGTCAAATTTACGCAATCACTTTGCAATATCGCATAAGCAAGTGCTTTGTAAGCACGGACGAAGCACGGACGCAGCCGCGAGCATCGCATTAAACTTTTCGTAATAGACCCCCAGTATTAAGTCGAGCGAGTTTTTATTCGTGATTATGAATAGAGACTTTTTCGTTTTAGTACGCTCATTGGTAATAGACAAACATTAAAAAAGAAAAAACTTTATCCCCTAGGGCTTATTATGCTATTTTATCTCGACTGTTGTACGTTACAATGACGCACTTTTTGAGCAAGAGGAGTGAAAAATATATTGTTGTTTACGATGTTAGTAATCTACTCCTGCGAGGTTGTTGGTGTTTTACAAATAACCCTGTATAATGTGTTTATATCCAGTTTTTTACTATCTTTTAATACGAGTTTTTTTTATAGAACTAAAAATGTGTTGTAGCTTTAATTTCCCTTCCCTAACTTGGCATAAGACGTACGTAATGCATGGGCATTATGGGCAAGTGCTCACGAGCTATCAATTGATTTTAATGCTATCAAATGATAAATACCGATATCGGGCCGTAACTTTATAGGACGATATACGTTTTGAAATGGAGGTAGGTATTATACATGTATATAGGCAATCTTGCGAGGCAGGAGATATAGCATTGCAAAGGCCGGAAAAACGGAATCGCGTATCCTATACATACCCTTAGCACGAACGGCTATAAAAAAAAATGTGCATAAAATTACTCGATAGTGTACCTCTACTTAATCATCTATGGAAAATTTCATTTCGCTTTTCGGCGGTAGATGGCGCTGTACAAATTTCCCATACAAAATTACACTATCTAATGTTTTTACGTGTGTTATTTTATTACTGATTTTACTAACAAGAAAGTATTTTAAATAATTAATATAATAAAATAATATTAGAAAAAAATCGACTCGCCCCAGTCGGGATCAAGTCTTTATTCGGGATTTTTTTCTACAATTTTTTCTATAGCTTTGTGAATGCCTAAAATCTAAAAAAATATTGATTTTTAGAAAGGATTTATTATTAAATAGGATAGTCAGTTTAGAAGATTCTTTATTAAATAATGATAAATATTTATTTAATAAAAATCATTATTATTTGAAGCTTTATTAGATTGCAACTATTAGATTTGAAGTTATATTAAAAATTATGAAATAATTCTTATATATTCAATAGCTACAACTTGCGAAACAAACTTTATTAATATTAAAAATCTATTTGAGCAAAATCGCGGCGAACGAACAAAGAGTGACAGACATAGTTAATACTCGTACTAGTGAGCAGTATGATAATGAGGATCAACGAGTTTTTAGTTAAATATGTAGAGTTTCAGTCACATCAAAATAAATTATTTCAGTGAAATAATTATTGAAATTGGCCCAAAAATGACGAAGATAGAGCGATTTTCGTGTCGCATTCTCAAAAACGCTCCCCAATTCACGATTGGCTGATGACGTCATCAGCCACGTGCGCCGCTCAGCGGCACGGCAGGTGTTTGTTCGGGCGATCGTGGCACGTGACGTCATCTCATGATCCGCAAGGGCCGGCCGTGTTTTTTAAACTCACTTTTTAAATCTTTAATAATTTTGTCATTTCTTGATGGATATTTTGAGAAATTTAAACAGAGATTTACTCAGATATTGATATTGTATTTGATGTGATATACAAAATTGATATATTCAATTGTCGTGTTGATCCTCATTATGACTATAATTGATATACCGGAGTGACGCAGCGGTCAACATGTCGGTCTATCAAGCAAGAGGTCCCGGGATCGATTCCCGTCCGAGCAGAAAATGAAATGATGAATTTTAATTTCAGTGACTGCTCTGGGTGTTACTAAGTTTGATAAATTATATTAAAAAAATATATTATGTAAGTCTAGCACCCATATTACATGCTTTGCTTAGCTTCGGGCTAGGTGGCGCTGTGTAAAAAAACCTTAAGTGGGGAAGGTTATTGGTCAAATATCATTTCACGAGAGAGGGCCATATACTGCATTGGACTACCAATATAAAATGATGACGAATTCATTTTGATAGTGATCGAGATACTTTTTATTTGATAGACAACTGTTCAGTTAGAACTAAAATAATGAAACTGCAGCGGAAATATGAGCAGTTGCCAAGTAACTGAACCAAAAAAACCCATGTTCTATTGAAGACAAAAATTGGTAACAGCCGTAAAAATGTCATACTGGTTATAAGTATACTGTGCAGTGCAACGAACCTATTACTTCAAAGCTGTTTAATATTACCCGCTTGCATACGAGATGACTGAAAAGTCCTGAAATCCCACCTGATTTCAGCGTATGCATATTTCTAATGCAGCTTTAAACCTGTTATTTTGTTTTCACTAATTTGTATGTGATACTTATATAACTTTGTTTCGAGTTCTCAACTTTGTGAAAGCTTTTACTTACGCTTCAAGCTTTAAATGATTATTTTAGTAAATGTTTTCGACACTCGATCATTTTTAAGCATCTTAACTATTATAATTTATTATGAATGCGAAAGTGAGTTTGTTTGTTTGTTATGCTTTCACGTCTTTCATCCAGATAAATGTACTGGTCCCAAGGGATAACGATAACGAAAAGTAACTTGTCCCTGAAAACGAAAGTCGCGTGCAACCGCCAATAATAATAATGAAAAAACGCAATACACAAAGTTTTATAAATATTTTCTTTATTAATTTTGTTGGGTCGATTTATCATAATAATCCTTACTAATTTATAATAAATGCGAAAGTATGTTTGTCTGTTCGTTAATTTACCAAACCGATCGTCATGGAACTATAATTAAGTTTATTATAGTTTTAGGAACGGTTGCTCAGATATGTTTTTTTTGGCTGTAGTACGGAAGTTCAGTACTTCTTCATAACTCAAGAAAATAAACATAAGTACAGTAGTCACGTTTAAATATATGTATACAGTATAAAACTTTGTCACTTTGTTGTAGTTTGATTTCTGTTCAGAAAAGTAGCTGCTTTTAGAATAACAAAGTTCTAAACTTAGGCATATTATGATTTATGAGTTTACGCTTACTATATACTCGATAGCGAATGTAGTTGACATTTGTATGATAACTTATAATTTAGTGTAGTTACGGCTCTCTAGCGGTGAAGCGCAGAGTAACTGTGAAAACTCATAATACACACATCAACTTTGTCTAGGGATACAGGTGGTATTTTCATACAAACGAGGTAACTTTGAAGGCTTCGTTTCCTGCCAAGGATGTACTGTGCTGTGATCTGATGATGGCTAGCCAGGGAGTGAACGGAGGAGATTCAGATCGCTTACACACCCAACTGATCTGACTGGCATTCTAAAAAGGCGCGAAAATAGCATGAAAATGTATGGAAATCCTTAAAATGAGATCTCTGACCCATTATTAATCTTTTAGAATGCTGATCAGATCAGTTGGGTGTGTATAGCGATCTGAATCTCCTCCATTCACTCCCTGGATGGCCATCATCAGATCACAGCACGGTACTTGCCTGGCAGAAAACCAATGCTTCAAAGTTACCTCGTTTGTATGAAAATAACACCTGTATCCCTAGACAAAGTTGATGAGTATCTTACATCAGTATGTAAGATACTGTATGTAGATGAAATATGTATTGTATACTGTTATACAAAACATATTTTATAGACGTGACTGTACCTATCCACAAATTGATCAAGATGATATTCGCCGATCTCTAAAAGAAATGAGTGTGTGTACAAAATGTAAGTCACGTCCGCCCAAGAATCCAATAAAATATTTGTATGGACCATGAACGAAGGCGTAAATGACGAGAATTTATAATGAACGCGCTTATGAAAAAAATATCATTAATATAAATCAACCAGAAAACACATTATTAAGCAATAGGGATGTTGACTAATGAATAAAATAACGAAATACTAATAAAAATCGTAAACATATTAAACTTTTAGAGTAGCTTGTATACCTCTTGGTTTTATATATTGCATATTATTTGTTTTATGACCCTTCAAAATTGGGTGGACAAGTCCATTTAAAAAGTATAAAATTTATTAAAATAAATGATACCTTTAATTAGTCCGTAAAATGTATAGCAAATTTGTCGAAGAAACCATTTTGATAAACACAATATTTAATATAGCTGCTGAACAAATTTCCTATGCGTTGCATACAAACTAGCACGGCGTGACGTCATAACGTGCAAGCCATTAGTATGGAGCGTTTTTGATCGAGTCCATTTGTGCGCATTTCACACTGTGATATCTCGGGCAGTTTTCATGCTAGCGAATACTCTTTACCAATGTTTCTTTTTTTGAGAGGTAATTTATGTAACATAAAATAAAAAAAATAGTCAACATCCCTATTATGACATTATATAGGTAGATATAGGTACCCCCCTGTTTCCACATTCACCAACTTCCTTTTTCGTCAATTCCTAATTCTCCAATTCCTAAAATAACCCCTAATGCCGAATATGGTAGATACCATTAAACATAGGTACATAACATAACGGGTGTAACATTAAACATAGGTACATAACATAACGGGTGTAACATTAAACATAGGTACATAACATAACGGGTGTAACATTAAACATAGGTACATAACATAACGGGTGTAACATTAAACATAGGTACATAACATAACGGGTGTTACATTAAACATAGGTACATAACATAACGGGTGTAACATTAAACATAGGTACATAACATAACGGGTGTAACATTAAACATAGGTACATAACATAACGGGTGTAACATTAAACATAGGTACATAACATAACGGGTGTAACATTAAACATAGGTACATAACATAACGGGTGTAACATTAAACATAGGTAGATAACATAACGGGTGTAACATTAAACATAGGTACATAACATAACGGGTGTAACATTAAACATAGGTACATAACATAACGGGTGTAACATTAAACATAGGTACATAACATAACGGGTGTAACATTAAACATAGGTACATAACATAACGGGTGTAACATTAAACATAGGTACATAACATAACGGGTGTAACATTAAACATAGGTACATAACATAACGGGTGTAACATTAAACATAGGTACATAACATAACGGGTGTAACATTAAACATAGGTACATAACATAACGGGTGTAACATTAAACATAGGTAAATAACATAACGGGTGTAACATTAAACATAGGTACATAACATAACGGGTGTAACATTAAACATAGGTACATAACATAACGGGTGTAACATTAAACATAGGTACATAACATAACGGGTGTAACATTAAACATAGGTACATAACATAACGGGTGTAACATTAAACATAGGTACATAACATAACGGGTGTAACATTAAACATAGGTACATAACATAACGGGTGTAACAAGACACTCAACGAAGCCGAAGTCTACGCATTTTTGTCTTTTTGAATATACCTGGGAAACCAATAGCTACAAAGTTATTGAAGGTCAAAGTCAATTTTTTTTTTCATTTTTTTATGAAATATTTTTTTATTCTTTATTCCCTAATTTTTGTCTACAGAAACATTATCGAAATTTTATGTATTTCGTAGCAAACAATGGCTCCAAAACGTCATCACTCAATGTATTTCATGAGCACGCACATAAATGTTGCCTTTCAACTCGGCCGCATGCAGCTGTGTAGTATTCACTCGCAGGCGCGGTCTTTGTACGCGTTATATTGCCTGGTAATGTTTGCAATGCTTTTTTAACACCAAAAATTAAAGTAGTTTCCCAGCAGTGATTTTGAACAGAAATGGTCCTGATGATGGGCAGAATACGTAGAGCTCGGCTTCGTTGAGTGTCTTGTTACACCCGGTATAGGTATACCATGTTAATATTTTTAAAATAAGTAATACTTATCATGATTTCAAGCAAACTTTTTAAAGTAGAAACATCTTTTGTCTGAGGCAGAAAACTTTAATTGCTCTTTAAGTCTACTTTAATATTCTGAAAAAAATTCGGTTAAATTTGTTAGCTTAGTTGCAAGTACATACAAGTGTAGTCCGATTTGAGAACCATCTTCTTAATATAATTGAAAAATTCTAGAAAAAATCGACTCACCTGTAGCAGCCCAGACGGGACTCGAACCCGCACCCTTAGGGTTCCGGCCCAATGCACTAACCAATTATGCTACCGAGTCGCTAGTGGGAGTGGCGAAATTTTCTAGCACTTTTTACGTTTTCGCTGTAAGCCAGCGTTATTTCATCAATGTGAAGAATTACCTTAATCATTCGAATTCGCCACTACCACTAGCGACTCGGTAGCATAATTGGTTAGTGCATTGCGCCGGAGTCATAAGGGTGCGGGTTCGAGTCCCGTCTGAGCTGCTACAGGTGAGTCGATTTTTTCAATTATATTAAGTAACTTAATATATAAAAGTAGCATTGTGAATGCTAAAATCTAAAAAATCAATATTCAAAACCATCTTCTTTTTTTGGAGTTAGTGCCTTAAGGATAGGCACTAACTCCGCGAAAGTGGCGCCGCGGTGAATTTTATTTAGTATTACAATTCTAATACACAAATTTTAATAATGGATTTTTTAGGGCCCACAGTCTAGTATTTTTAGGCGGTTTCGTTACATTCCCTCGTAGTCACTGCTAGAAGTAAATAGCAAAACTGCTAAAGTGACCGTTTTTGACACATTTGCTATCTACTTCTACGAATGACTACAAGGGCATGTACTGATACCTTCTAAAAATACTAGACCATGGGCCCCAAAATCTCCAAGTAAAACATTATTAAAATCTTTTTCTATTAATCACCCTCTAACTCAGAGGCTCTGAGGGCGCTGCTTTCGGTCAAACAATCGCCATAAACTGTGAAACAGATATTACGTTTCGCATAGTGTCGAGTTTGATGGCTGTCTATTTCAAATCGATTTCACTAGCTCATTGATACAATTTGATAGGTACAAATTTACAAAGTAGAGTACAAATGTGACAATCGGCAAGACTAGCCCGGTCTACAGTCTTCCTTTTGTAAGTTAGATTTTTTTACTTTCTTCTATGGTTTGATTAGAACTATCTTCTGGTTAAAAAAATCGGATCTGGTTAAATGTTGACCTTGAGACGTCTTTATGTCGTATGTAATTAATAAGAGCTGTTTTTGTGGTTCAACTGTTTATTTTACCGTGCTGTCGTGCATAGGTACTTACTTAGTACTTATTCAGCATAATAAATAAAGGGATAAGAGTTTTTTTCCTAACTTCATACTGCTTTATCCACATATTCGCTATTTCTTCGCATCCACTCGAAGCGAGAACTCGCAATAAAGTTTCCGCGAGACTTTTGCACCTCAACTTGTTTTAATAAGTAAGTCCTATGTGAGTTAAGCGATTGTGGTAGTCCCGGGTGTGTATAATGCAGAATATGCAACAGTGCACAGATAGTTCAGTAGTCCATCTCTTGTATGGAGCATCGCGCATATTTGGACACTCGAAAGGAATCAAAACTCATAGGGTACTCTACTAAGGCCCTTTATCTTAAGAACGCGTGGAGCTATCGAGTTGAAATTAAAACAATATACTTACTCAGGTCTACGGTCCTTTGAAGTTGTGAAAAAATCAAATTTCTAAGTTTACGTAAAAAAAGATACGGCCGTTTATGCCGCAAAAAACGCATATTTCGACACACTTCAAGGGAACCAAAATTTATCGGGTACTTCCCGTTGACCTAGAACTATGAAATTTGGCAAGAAATATCGTCCTATACTACAATCATCATCTTCCTGCCCTTATCCCAATTTATTTGGGGTCGGCGCAGCATGTCTTTTTTTTCCATACATCTCTATCACTCGTCATCTCGAAGTTAACTTCCTTTCTAGCCATTTCCCCTTTTATACAGTCCATCCATCTTTTTTTTGCCCTTCCTCTACCCGTATATCCATCCACCTTCATACTTAAAACCTTTCTATTCGCGTAACATGCTCCTCATTCCTCCGCATTACATGTCTTATACTACAAGTACAGGGAAAAATCAGAAATCTATACATTTGTAATTAAATCATAAAAAATATAGTCTTTATACCAACAAGTTTGTACGGAACCCTCGGTGGGCGAGTCCGACTGGCACTTGTCGGGTTTTTTAAATAACCTGTAGCTTGATAATGTAAGACCTGGCGATTTTTTAAATTTTGTACTGATCAGTATAATAAGATAATGTTTCCTACTGTTGCAATATTGACTATGTTGCATTCATAGTGCTGCATAACTTATAAAATTTGCATATTCAAACGATTTACATTTCACTTGGTCTAATGCACTTTTAACGACCTATATTAGTAAGTAGATTCATTTCAGGACAACTATTTGGTTAAAACAGTCGTAACAATAAATATTATAATGTTAAAGGGAGTTTCGAAGAAATTGCAGTTTTTCGGACACGTAGCCGTTACGTACAGGAATTCTCAACCTAAACCGGGCTAAAATGTTTGGTATGGTTTAGTTTTAGTATTATTGTTGGAATTGTCCAAGATGGCATCCTTGGGTCATAGGTTCCAACAGTTTTAACAAAACTTAAGTGAATATTTTTCAACGAAACTGAAACGGAAAAGGAATTTGTTTTGATTTTGTCACTGATTAGCACGATTGGGCCACCTGACTGATAATTAAAATTGTGATCTTTAAATTAAAAGGTAGGTAATGTTAAGGTCCCTTGACACAGTCGACTGGTAACAAGCCAACGCGCAATTTTGAAAGATGTGATTCCCACAAGAAGTCATCATCATCCTATCATCGTCCACTGTTAAACATAGGTCTACCAGCCGCGGCTACTCTCATCCAGCTTTTGCCAGCCATACCTTGCGAAGATAGCCGCTCCACCTTGTCTGAGGTCATGATTTGGTTGGTGGTAGGCTTTATTTCAAGTCCGCTTGGCTAGCTACCACCATCTTACCTAAGTCTGACGCCATAACAACATTCAAAATTGTTGTGTTCTGGCAGTTAGATTAGAGGTAAGATAGTCAGTTCCTCAGTGATGTGGATTCCGGGTAGTGTGCTTATAATTTCAGCCTTATTGTCACTAAACTTCAAGTGACGTGAAGGTCAAGCTTCATGGATAAAAATATTAAGTTTAATACTCCGAACTTAAGCTGAAGTAGAAAAGAAAATATTAATTTTCGAAGAACTAAATAAAATAAAGAAGGGCTAAAAATGGTTTAATTAAAGTAAGATGTCTGTTTTTAAAGATTTTAAATAGGTATCCTTTCTAAAAGAAGTAGGTACTTATTATTATGACTTGGGTAATTTTCTTGTGTCTAGGAAATATTTATAAAATTTTACCCAGCCGGTTGAATTATTAAACTCCAAGAGATACTTTGAAGGAAAGGAACCTTAAACAAAGACAGAGCTTTTAATTAAATTTAAAAAAATGTCGACGGTGATCATAATTTCATGCTGAGGGTTCTGTATGATAAGTATAATATCAGATTTTGATAAAACCCTGTAAAAATATACTTATATTATAAATAGAAAAATTTTTATTTTTACTAATTTCTAAAAATCAATGGTGATTGATGTAGTGACAACAAAATAAACTTTATGTGATTTAACCACTTCAGCCTGCCTAGCATGACCGATTTATATCGCGTGATATAGCATTTTATCGACACTCAACTGTCAAATTCCTTTGTCTTTTTGACAGTTAAACGTGAAGCGCACAGCATATATTTAGATAGACTTTTAGCGCCACCGCTCACGGGCGCTTAATCGCCGAGCGATTTTTTGTAGCCCAGAATAGAACATATGGAGTTCAATACGTAAACGCCCACGAGCTACAAAAAGTAGCTCACACATAGCTCGGCGACTAATCGCCCACGAAATGACACTGACAAGAGTGACAAGCGGCTTTAACCCTAAAAGACACCACAATTTTTTTCGTTGGCTGACATAATTATTTTTGTAATGGTAGAGTTTGCAATAAAAAGTAAGAGAATTATTATTACATGATATGCTTACCAATTTATATAATTCTTGAATTTGCGCATATAAAGTAAATGCAGAATTTTTGTTCTTCACACTATTTTGACGATAAAAGGATCTGTACCCTTAGCACGAACAGCTATCAAAAAAATAATCATTCGATAGATAAATTTTGTATTGGAAATTTGTACAACGCCATCTATCGCCGATAAGCGAAATGAAATTTTCCATAGAGAATTGTCTATCGAGTAATTTTACGTGCGTTTTTTTTCTCGATAGCTGTTCGTGCTAAGGGTACTGAAGACATTTGAATCGTATACATTGTTTGCTTCATTTGTGAAAAGTATATAATTACTGACATAAATAAATCATAAACTTTATTTTATAGAGCTTAGCAATAATAAAAGTGATTGTTCTATAATATTATTACCGGGTGCCTTTTAGGGTTAACCTACGTCAGCGACTAAAAAGCGCCGTGATTGTCGCCGCGATTATCGCCGCGTTTATCGCAGCGATATCGCCGCGATTAACGCCGCGCTTATCGCAGCTACAAAATAGCGCCCGTCAGCGGTAAGCATTAAGGTACTTGTGGATTGTAAAACCAATACAATAATATAAGATGTCACCTACAGGTGATACAACGCACAATTGTATGACTAAAACAAACCGGACAAACCAATACTGGTTTTTGTCACATTGTTAGCTTAAATATCTTAATTTAAGGACCTTTGTAATTTCTTAATAAAATAAAATAAAAAATAAAACACATTGTATAACTGTTTTTTGTCCCAAATAAAATAAAATATAATAAACATGTTTGATAATATTCTTCGAAATACGCCAGTATGTATTACTGGCGTATTTCGAAAATATAACTTATGTCAACACTCGTGACGTCACAGATCGCGTTGACGTCGGGAATATTTTAGAGTGCACTATTTTAAAATTCATCATTCCATAATGTAACTTGTCTCAACATATGTGATATCATTGACCGCGTTGGCGTCGTACATATTTTAGAGTGCAGAGTTACCACATTAAGTACTCTAATATGTTCCCGGCTTCAACACCACAAAGTTGATAGCATCAGTTATAAATTTGTTTCCCGAAGTCAACACTACCCGCCACGCATTGTATGTCGGTTATTATCTGTCTCATCGTAAATCATGCTTTCTTTTTTACTTGCAGTGCAGGATGATGACAATGTGTAGAAGCCATGAACATTAAGTTTAGCAACGTCTGTTGCTGTTAGTTCTTGGTCATGTCGTGAGCCAGTCTCCATTCTTAATGTATGAGAATGTTTTAATTTTAAAAAGACAATTTTTTCGTAGTATACGTGTGGAGTTTAAAATATGAAAATGAAATGCTTTATATATTAAACAATAAGATGAATATCAATGATAACCAGAAAAAAATGGCTGTCAAAGATGTAATCTTTTTGTTGATTTTGTGACTTCTGTAGGTATAGGGTTAAAAATATTTTCAGAATAATTCATTTTATACTTTTTACTAGTCTGTTTTAATGTTTTAGTCCGATTTTTATAATTTTTAGTCCCTTTAAAAACGTGTTTTAAAAAAAGTTTTTTTACAGTAAATTAAATTTTCTGCTTTTTGGTTAACGAGCTAAAGACTAAAAATATACATTTACCTATACCATCTTCTATCGGAGCACTCGTCAAGACGATTCAACTAGCTGAAACTCGATGGGGTTGCATGGTTTTATTTATTTATTTATTTATTTATACACTCTTTATTGTATACACACAGAACAAACAAGTAACAATACAAACATAAAGGAGACATACAAATGGCGGCCTTGTCACTAAAAAGCGATTTCTTCCAGGCAACCTTGGGATGGACAGGAATTAAGATAAATGTGATGTGGTAGTTGGACGTGTGCAAATTTAATAAAGTAATAATAATAATCCTACTAAACTCGAATAACTACATAAATATATGATAAAATGTAACTAACATAATATACTATATACATACCAAAATATAATAAACCTACATATTATTATAATACATAATACCTACAATGCGTAGAGGAAATTATTGAAGTTAAATCCAGTTGTAAGACCATGAGAAATATAATTTAAAAAGTAAGATAGTGCTCTTTGACTAGCTTTTTAAAAGTGTGCTGAGATTGAGCAGTCCTTATCGCTATTGGCAAAGCATTCCATAGACGGACAGCCTGTACCGAAAAAGATCGATCGTAGAACATAGTAGAATGTATCGGCATTTCCAGTAGCAAGTTTTCTGATGACCTTAAGGAACGGGAGTGGGAATCTTTAGCAAATTTGAAACGATCTTTAAGATAAGAAGGGGTGGTAGGATTAAAGAGAATATTAAACAATAGGGAAAGAATATGCATATTCCGGCGAAGGCGAATAGGCAACCACTTGAGCTTTTTACGAAATTCGGAGATATGGTCATATTTGCGAAGTCCAAACACAAATCTGATGCAAAAATTTTGAAGCCGCTCAAGTTTATTTAGTTGCTCTTCTGTGAGATCGAGATAGCTGACATCTGCATAGTCAAGTATGGGCAATAGCAAGGACTGCGCTAGCGAAGTCCTGGTGGCAGTTGGCAAGAAGTTTCTGAGTCTACGCAAAGAACTGGCGGTAGCAAAAAGTTTTCGGCTCACTTCCTGTAGTTGTACGCACCAATTCAAGTTGCGGTCAAAGTACACACCTAGGTTCCTAACTTGGTCACTGAGCTGAAGACTTGTTCCGTTGAAAGTGACAGGTGGCAACAGAGAAAAGTCCACTTTTGATCTTAGCCTAGTGCTACCAATTATGATTATTTGTGTTTTGGCAGGATTAACCTTCAACCCATGAGCTTTACTCCACTCACAGATTTTTGCCAGGTCAGTATTCATTTTATCAATGGCAATTGAGATATCGTCTACGGTGGCCTGAGTGTAAATTTGTAAATCATCTGCATATAGGTGGTAGGAAGAAGCTAATTGATTGGAAATAGAATTAATAAATATAGCGAAAAGAAGAGGAGATAGAACGCCACCCTGCGGCACCCCGGCAGTGGTAATGCACCAGGAAGAGAATTTTCCGAGCGAATCCGCTGCCGACGATTGAGCAAGTAACTTCGAAACCAATCAACGACTGATGGAGATATGTTAATAGAGCGAAGAGTCTCAAGCAGAACATCAGAGTCAACAGTATTGAAGGCATTGCTGAAATCAAGCAGCGATAGGATTGTGAGTTTTCCAGCCTCCATTCCGGACCTTATGTCGTCAGTGATGTTAATAAGTGCTGTGGAAGTGCTATGGCCAGGACGGAAACCAGATTGATAGGAGTTCATCAGTTGGTTCTTACACAGGAATAGGCTAAGTTGATTGTGGACAAGGCGTTCTAGGACTTTGGATAGAAAAGGAAGTATGGAAATTGGGCGATAGTCGGAAAAGGATAAGGGTTTCGATTTTTTAGGAAGTGGGATAAGCTGAGCATCTTTCCACATCGGCGGAAAGACACCATTGGACAAGGAATTATTGTTTTATAACAGAGTTCCTGTGGCCTTCGTTCGGCTCCGTCATCAGACCCTGGACACTATTTCCCAACAAAGTACTCGTCAACACGATTCAAACTTTCCTAAACTGGATATGGTTGCATGGTTTTATTATCGAGTTCCTATGGCCTTCTTCCGGCTCCATCATTAGACTCTTGGAAACTATTTTCCAATAAAGTACTCATCAAGACGATTCAAATGAGCCCAAACTCGATGGGGTTGCATGGTTTTATTACAGAGTTCTAGTGGCCTTCTTCCGGCTTCATCATCAGACCCTGGACACTATTTCCCAAAAAACTACTCGTCAAGATGTTCAAAGTTTCAAGTCTTTAGCTCATCGGGAAGCTAATTTAAAATCGTTCGCAAAGTGGAGAAACAATCAACACACAAACAAATGAGAAAGCAACCTAATAAAAACGTTTTAATTAAATAGTAGGTCCTTATCCTGTATTGTGTTGTGATAAGTTATAATTCTGAAATACAGTAAGCTGACTTGTTGATTCGAAAACATAACCGAGTTGAGTGTTGAGATCGGGAATATTTTAGAATGCCAAACTCGTTGTAGGCTTACTCAAACTTATAACCGATCTCAACTCTATGGAGCGTTGACATAAGTTATATTTTCGAAATACGCACCGTAGTGGCCAGCTATTTAAGGACACCAGTCGATTTTCATACAAACGAGGTAATTTTAAAGCCTTGGTTCTCCGCCAAGGATTGACCTAGCTGTGACGGCCATCCAGGGAGTGAATGGAGGAGATTCAGATCGATCTACACACCCAACTGATCTGATCAACATTCTATCTAAGAATATAAGAATATGATATAAAACCCCGCAAAATTAGCATAAAAATGTATGAAAATCCTGAAACTGAAAACTTTGATCCTTATTGTTTAAGGTGGTTTTCTTGATTATAACTACATAAACAAATATAATTTTTTGTATTTTTTAATAATGGGTCTGTGCCTGAAATAAATGCTTTATTATTATATTATTATTATTATTATATTATTATTATTATAAACGAATAAAAAGAAGCAAACAAAAATAGTTTATAACTAATACTAGGTCATGTACCTATCAATTTGTAATGATTTTTTTGTTGATTGGCGGCGCTAGCAGCGGCTCGGGTTAGATTTTCTCCTGTATTATTTTTACAAAATAAGGTTTACACTATACTAAATAATATACTAGAAAAAATACGACTCGCACCAGATCAATACTCAGACGGGAATCGAACCCGCGACCTTTGGATATCCGGTCCAATGCTCTGACCGCTGAGCTACCGAGTCACTAGTGACATCGCCGAATTTCTTCTAGTATATCCTACTCTTACGCTGCAAGCCAGCGTTATTTCACCAATGTGAGGAATTACCTCGACATTCAATTGAAATATCTTTCCAGATATTTGACAATCGATTAAGATGAAATAGCTATATAATTTTTAAATTTGAGATTTTTGCATTCACAATGCTATTTTTATTGATCTGGTGCGAGTCGTATTTTTTCTAGTATATTATTTAGTATTGTGTAAAAATAGCATTGTGAATGCAAAAATCTCAAATTTAAAAATTATATAGCTATTTCATCTTAATCGATTGTCAAATATCTGGAAAGATATTTCAATTGAATGTCGAGGTAATTCAAGGGTCTGACATGCTTTGATAGAGCGAGATCGTCTTATTGAAATTCCTATAGGAGGAAATAGAGAAGAGTGTCATGTTTTCTCTCTATCACCGACCGGACTTTTTTTCATGGTTGGGTTATAGGCAGAGTTCAACTAAGCAAAACAAACAAGTGGGGTTATTATCAAGAGTGCCAAAGAAATTAAAGGTTTTGTGGATTACTACCTAATTGATACCCAAGATTTATTATAAATCGTATGTGTTGTGTTTGTGTCTAGAATACAAAATGGTGGGGTGTTCGATATTTGGCTGCAAAAGCAACAATCAAAGAAAATAAGCGGGTGTTACATTTCATGCGTAAGTACACTGTTTTCAATATTTTGATCACGTATTTCTTTCTCAAATCTCACAGGAACCAAGTTTCTGAGCTAAATCATTAGTTATATCATGAAATACCTGATAAATAGGAAAAATCTAAAAATTATTTCTAAAAATAACCTCGTAAACATTTGACATGCAAACCGGTAAAATTGTGTACATCTACGTAATAGTAGAAGTCAGCTTAGCTTTGACGTCCACTAAAATCAGTAGGTTTATAATTCGATTTCCGGATGCCTACTATATAGAAAATTTTCCCCAAAAATTACCCCATATTTCAGGGAATTTCTAGCGATTTCATTTTTCCAGATTTCCGACGGAAGATAAAACTCGTGAAAAATGGATAGAAGCAAATGGAAAAAAGAATTGGGTGCCACACACGAATTTGTTCAAAACATTTTGAAAAAAATTGTTTCCGAAAAACAGAAAAACTAACGTTAATAAAAAAAGTTCTGTATTCCAACGTTTAATAAAGACTTTACCTGTTTTAATTTAAAGTTTATCTTTTTATTCCATTAACCACACAATCTCAATATCAACTACCTGAGCGAACCCCAGCTAGTTTACTATATCTCTCTTTTTTTAGCAGGGCAGTTGTGTGTACTCCCGTCCCGACTGCAATGACGATTGTTATTTAACTTTAGTTCGATTTTAGCAGGGAAGTCGTGTACCATTTATAATTATACTGAGTTTTTGCATGCTGGAAATGGCGAATGGTCTAAACATTTTATTAATATCTCTGCTGTACCACAATTATTGCTAATAAAGTTTATTTTCATTTCTATTCTATGTATACGTATGTTACCGTTAAAGTACGGAATCCGTTAATCTGCAGATTAACTGGTCGAGTCAGTTAAGAGGATTGTCAACCACGTGGTCTCCATACAAACGGCGCGGCGATAACGTTTCCTACCCTCTAAACCTTAACCTACAGTAATTAATTTTTGGTATTTTTTTGAAATGCCTAAATACTAGGGCTGTACGTTTTGATTTTTTAAATATTTATAATAGATTTCGAAATATTTGCATTTTAGTGATTTTATACAAAACACAGAAGTGCCAATATTTTTACCGACTTCAAAAGGAGGGAGGTACTCAATTCGACCCGTTTTTTTTTTGTTTTTTGTATGTACACCGATTACTCGAAGACGGCTGAACCGATTGATATGATTTAAACGTTATAACATCAGGTATGTTTTCAAGCTGGTCCCATTTTTTAAATTTTGAAATTGGATAATGGGATCCTGGAGAAATCAAGGGAACTCTTCAAATATTATAGGCACACCTATAGCGAATTTGCTATTTTCTTAAGTAACTCGTGCATTTGCTTTCGAAAAGTACCATTTTGGTGAAGTGGAACTGATGATGAAGACCATAGATGATCACCGGAACTATTCAATAGGTACTAAACTAACTATCTCACTGGTGCGATACGATTACTTTAATATGGTTGCTAGGCTATTTATGTGGTTTGTCATAATGCATATGGTGAAGTGGAGCTGATAGTGATGTACCAGGAGAACTCCTTAAGAATTAACGCCCCTGCGTCGGGAAAACCAGTATTTTGTAAAAGGTGATGAGCCATTGACATAAGAATATTGTAACTTAGATAATATCGTCGCTAAATATACCATACTTATCACAAAAAAGTTAAATTTAAAAATCTTAAGACCTATATTTTTAAAGGCGTGCATGCCGCACCTTTCGTGGGTCTACCCATGTTTTATCTACCTAGACAATTTACCTACTGGATAAGATAATATAAATAAACTAAATATAAAAAAAAACTAAAGTAATTAACTACTAAATACAGAAGGTACTTACTTACACTAAAAATAAAAAAATAAAAAATGTTTTAAAAACAAAAAACCGACTTCAAAAAACCTGAAAATGAAAACAAAACAGCTTCTAAATTAAATACCTCTAAAAAGCAAGAAATAATATTCAAATCACTAGATACGCATATCATTGATTGACGACCTGAATGGTGCAGTGGTCAACATGCCGCCTACCACGCAAGAGGTCCCGGGTTCGATTCCCGGCCGGGCAGAAATTGAAATGATGAATTTTAATTTCTGTGACGGGTCTGGGTGTTACTATGTATAATAAGTATATATTTAAAAAGTATATAAGTAGTATATCAGTTGTCTAGCACCCATATTACAAGCTTTGCTTAGTTTGGGGCTAGATGGCGCTGTGTGAAATTGTCCAAGCATTTATTATTATTATTATTATTATTGTAATAAAACACATCTAATGAAGTCGGGTGGGGCTTTTAGAATAAATAAAGAGTTGAACTTCAGCCCCACCCGACTTCAATAGATGTGTTTTATTACAATGATATGCGTATCTAGTGATTTGAATATTATTTCTTGCTTTTTAGAGGTATTTAATTTAGAAGCTGTTTTGTTTTCATTTTCAGGTTTTTTGAAGTCGGTTTTTTGTTTTTAAAACATTTTCAAATCTACAATGAATATTTTAAAAATCAAAACGTACAGCCCTAGTTTTTAGGCATTTCAAAAACATACCAAAAATTCATTGCTGTAGGTTAAGGTTTAGAGGGTGGGAAACGCTATCGCCGTTTGTATGGAGACCACGTGGTTGACAATCCTCTTAAAGCACAGAATACATAATAGTACTGAAATTTTTCTTAAAGTAGACGATTTCCGTGCTTTAACTAGTAATCTGCACATTAACGGATGCTACCCCGTTAAGGGTACTTTTTCTGATCATGGCAACCCCATATTTTGACGTCATAATATATCTATCCCTTACACCCGGTCGCTCGGTAGCGCATCTACCCCTTTTAATATACTATATCTATGAGGTAATTCCTCACATTGGTGAAATAACGCTGGCTTGCAGCGTAAGAGTAGGATATACTAGAAGAAATTCGGCGATGTCACTAGTGACTCGGTAGCTCAGCGGTCAGAGCATTGGACCGGATATCCAAAGGTCGCGGGTTCGATTCCCGTCTGAGTATTGATCTGGTGCGAGTCGTATTTTTTCTAGTATATTATTTAGTATTGTGTAAAAATAGCATTGTGAATGCAAAAATCTCAAATTTAAAAATTATATAGCTATTTCATCTTAATCGATTGTCAAATATCTGGAAAGATATTTCAATTGAATGTCGAGGTAATTCCTCACATTGGTGAAATAACGCTGGCTTGCAGCGTAAGAGTAGGATATACTAGAAGAAATTCGGCGATGTCACTAGTGACTCGGTAGCTCAGCGGTCAGAGCATTGGACCGGATATCCAAAGGTCGCGGGTTCGATTCCCGTCTGAGTATTGATCTGGTGCGAGTCGTATTTTTTCTAGTATATTATTTAGTATTGTGTAAAAATAGCATTGTGAATGCAAAAATCTCAAATTTAAAAATAAGGTTTCCTTCATGGTTTTTACATGCTTAAGGGTCACAGCACGCTCACAGGCTGCGGGTTCCCAAAATGGCGGGTCGCGGCCCGATAAATCACAAAACTCATTGCTCTTAATCTCCCACTAATTAATTTCTGGGGATGAGCTTTACGACGACCCTCCCCAATTATACGAGGCCATGAAATTCAGCTAAAGGTTAAACCATGGTTTCTTTAGAAAAATTAAAAGATATAAAAGAAAAATCAGGGTCTTTTTACTTTGTTGTAAATCAATTTGTAATTATTTTGAACTGTCACGTTGTTGACGTGACTGAGCTGTGTGGATGATCCTTAAAAATTATGTATTATGTATGTATGTACGGACATGGTACAATACGATCCACTTTAAACAGATGACTGGCAAGGGTGGTAAAGCGCTGGTGTGTTCTATTGTACCTACCGACACAGTGCAGTGGAAATGTGGAACTAAGAAAGGCTGACTTACTAAATGTGGTGACACCTTTGCGACTGGGGTTCGGGGTTGGAGTAAGTAATCCGCTACAACTTTTTCTCATTTTTCTATATTTAAATAAATAAAATAAGGATTTATTACATAGCTAGGTATATACATATTTAGATAAGACCTTAAATTTTACCATAATTTTGTCTCTAAACTGCCTAATAATAAATGAAGAATAAAGTTTACACCTAGTTTAAAGTGGTTAAACCAAAAAGTTTGTTTAGGAATAACACCTGTAATCTCATCATCCCAACTACCAATCACACGTAACGCGTAAAACAAACGAACCAATCACAGAACTCTATTTCGATCCAGTGCGTTCGCATATGCATGCATATGAAAGGATCGTTTGAGTTTTGTTCCTATATAAGTTTACGATGACGCTTTGAGACGTCGCGGCAAGACGTAACGTAAGGAGTATTAACATTGCTAAGGAATATTTTTGGTTAAACCAGGTGTAAACTTATTTTTCGTTTATTACTGGCAGAATGTGTTTTGTTATGTAAGAATAATAAAAGCTGACATACTAAAGTCGTGAGTCGTTTTTAAGAGCTTCTAATAGGATCAGTGTCCCTTAAAATTACAAACTTTCTGTTTGTTTACTTACACGCTTACTGAAAAGTTTAAAATGAGCAATTTACACTGTTTTAGCTTGCATTTATATTGTACCTATAGCACAGAATATATAATAGTGTGTGTGTACTCCTAGCCGATTTCGGCTACGGTGACTGCAAACGATTCCGCCGTTCTTGGCGTTCGTGCGCTTTGATATGGCTATGAATATATAATAGTACTCCTATAGTGACATAAATTTAGGATAATATATCTTATAAATAATCCCAGAATGAATACCGACTAATACTCATAAAAAAATTTCCCCCATAAAAAGTTACTGTGGTCATAAGACTGCGATAACGTAATAAAAAAAATACAATAAGTGACAATCTTTAATAGCAAGTTTTTGAAATTTTCTTATCCCTTAAACCGCATCGTTAAGTTGAAATACCGCGGCGAAAGTGCACCAAAACTTACTTTGCCCAATTTTAAAGTCTTGTAAAGTTACATTCAATGTCTTTTGCTTAACAAACGACTTTGTGCTTTGTGTTGATAACATAAGGTTTATATTTGCGTGTTTGAATTTTCCATAGGCTACGGTTATGCCAAATGATGGTTATATATCGGATAGTAAGAAGACGGCTAAAAGTTTGCTCCCAGTGGAATATAGCGAGCATAAAATGCACAGGTATGCGTATTAAGAGATTCCGTATAGACCATTCCATTTCGTTTTACAACTGTGTCACGATCACAATGTAGAGATTTTTGTATAGGAAAATATATAGATGGCTATAAGAATACTTTTTTTACAAAACAGGGGTGGAGGGGTGATAAACGATCTACTTAGTCATATTACAGTACACTGGAGCATCGCCATTTTGATTACGAAACTCCGTCCAGCGCCGCCATCTAGCGTGAAAAACCCACGAAAAACTGGGTTACGTAAATAAAAACGACCCAGCTCTTATATGTCTACCCTTTCTAATTCTGTATTGTTTTTCAGAATCTAGAATAAATTTCCAATACAAAGATGTAATACCTATAATACGCAATAATACTAACAAACCATATAATACGCAATAACATGTTGAACTGCACGATATTGGGTCACACGAAACTAAACCTTATATTTATCACATTAAGAGTCATATAGTCAAGTGAAAAAGTCCGACTAGTTTCGGTTGGCTCCATTTACTCTATTCGGTCTGTGTATACGTCATTGGAAAGGCAATGTCATAACGATATAAGTCACAGAACATTACAAACAAAACTAAACCATATCTTCTTCACAATAAAACAAAATATCGCCTGCAAGCCGTTCGGCCGTTTTGGTCCTATGTGAGCGAGCGGCGCTTGACGGAATGAGATTAGTTTGCTCCTATGTGAGCTTCGGGGCTCAGGAGGCTGCATAGCAGAATGTTGTTAATTCGTCCGTGTTTCGGAAAGCATGCAAGTTAAGCCGTCGCTCCTGGCCGCATTTGCGGCATCCACTAATCCGCATTGGGCCCGCGTGGTGGGTTATTTGTGGTCCATCCTCCTTATCCATCCATAGGAAATCATTGCACAAATGCAGAACTTTTTTATGCAACGGGTGGGCGGTTAATTGTGCGGTGTGCCCCGAACTTAGAATCTGGAGAAATAAAAACATGAAGAGTAAAGTTAACAAAATGATTCTCTTTCGTCGCTTTAGTGAATTTTGAGCTGATTTAGCCGATTTCAGAGTGCACTGTAAGTCATATTTATTGTGAAAAATCAACCGCAAAATGCGGTCGTCTGTCGGAGTGCATTCGACGGACGATGCAAGACGAAGAAATATGATCAGCATCTTCAATGGATCCTTTTGCTTTAACTCTACCTAGTTCTTTTATAAAATCCGTTTGGTTTAAAATGTTTTGGCTGCAGTTTCGTTTTAAGGATTTTATTGTAAGAAACTTAACTTGTATCTAGTTTCCTACCTGGAAACTTGCAATACATTGCACGCTAATTTTCTCTCTAAGGTCCCAGGTACGTTCGCTGGCTGAGTCAATATAGAAAACCAACTTTTTGACCAAGCAAGAGCGAAGCTTCTCCGTTTTAGCTTGGGCAAAAACTCTTTCGTATGTCCGTCTGTCTGTTCTCCTCTACAGTGGCCCTACATGAGATGATGTAAACTGTTTTCGTTACTGTAAACTATCGTTTTCACTCAACTCTTTCATGACTGTGAGCAGTATATCCGATAGTTTTCGGTAGCGAAAACAGTTTGCATCAACTCATGGTAGAGCTAACAGGTCGTATTTCTCAACCAAGTCTCCTGAAATTTTGTGAGCACGTTCAATAGTTTATATAGGTAGATATTTTTGTCGATTTAGTTGTTCAAATTTTTCAAAAAGAAATCCAGCCATCCTACTAATATTATAAATGTGAAAGTTTGTGGGTTTGGATTTTTGTTCCTCAATCACAGATTAACACACAACATTTTATTTTTAACACGAAATTTAACACACAGATAGTTTATAGCCTGGATTAAACAATGGATACTTTTTTTATCCCGGTCAAAGGTTCCCTAGGGATTTTCTGAATGTCCACGCGAACGAAGTCGCGGGCGGAAGCTAGTTACAAATATATCAGAATCGAGAGGTATTCCAGTCCAGTAGGCTTACGCAACAGCACAATTTGACGACCGTCGTGATCGTGATCGTAAAACAGTGTAAGATATAGTCAGCGAGTCAAGCTTTCTATCGGCGTTTTTCGTTGCTCTATCTAGCAACTAAGAACTTATACCGCGAATGCGCGCGCTGCTGCGTAAGCCTGCAGAGCCCCTAGTAGTACATGAGTGAACTACCCTACTACCACTGTCTTTGGAATCGGACCAATGTACAATGTGATGGTTCCAATAAAAAAACGTTGGCTATTCGCATTCCGTCTCTCATAAAATATTGGTTGGTTTTCTTATAAAGTACCTGCCGTCTTCAGATAAATAAATTCAAAAGCAGCTCCGCTGAAGCAAACGCGGTCCTCGTTATTTACTAAATCTTCAAGAGTTTAAAAATATGTCTGCAATTTTTCAAATCAAAAGTAAATATCGATACTATAGGTATACTTACATACAGTAATATTGTGAAACCATGATCTGGGTTGAAATTCTACAGTGTGATTTATTGCACACTCGACAAATTGTGTGTTGTTGCTTAGACCGTCAAAGTGAACAACTTTGTCTGTGGGACCAACTTAATCTCGACCAAAATGTATGTAAATATTGAAGTTGGGAAATTTTACTGAAACAAGACTTCACTTTGATTTTAAAAATAATTGGAACTACATTCAAAGATTTTTGAAAAATTATTTGCTTTAACCAGGAATCGAACCCACCAAATATGAAAAAAAAACAATCTTTTAATTATTGAATTTTATGTTTTTTCACGATACCGCTCGAAAGGGTTACTTACTCATTAGGATATTTTTTTTCTTGAGTAACACAGCATCCATGTAACGTTTAAAATTTAATTCATACGTATTGTATTATGTATTCTGTGGTATTGTATCAATTTGTATAATATCGAATGCGATGTTTAAAAAAATATTGAATGCAGTTCCAAATTTTTTTGTTGAAATGTTTTTCTTTTCCTCCGTTTGGAAAACTTTTGGGTCATCCTGTGTATTGTGCAAAAAGCAACACTTACCATTGAAACACCAGTAACACACGATTGTTACTTCAACATTAGAAGAATCAGGGCACTGTTTCTGTTTAACTTTTTATGCTATATTTATTATTTAATCACCAAAATTCCCTCAATAAGCGGTATTCCACATGGACGAAGTTTTGGGCGGAAGCTAGTCCCCAATAAAGCCAAGCAGTTAAAAAAGTGACTTATAAAAAAGGTTTAATATATTTTCCTCGGGGCAAATGTCCGTTTGGGCGGAGCTGGTTGAAAAATGTCATGCCCTAAAAAGTAAGTGGAAGCTGTGTCAATACATTAGCGCTTTGTCACGATCTCAAATACATTTGTCTGTCGACCCTTTCCCTTTGACCTCAAGTAGGGTTGCCAAAAGTTGGAATAACAAAAGGAAACTTTAAGTACCTAGTTGTTAATACAAGGTTATTCTGTTTTGTGAAATTTTAAGGGTGTGTCCCTGAAACTGAACTACATTTTCCAAGTACCTACCATTAAAAAAGTCTAGAACGGGTGGTAGGAAAATATAGACGATTCAAAAGTAGTTAATAATTAAGTTTATTCGAATAAAGTTTATTTGACTTTTGACTTTTTTTACTTTTGAAATCAATAGTTTCAAGTTTATTTAGAAATAGGATGTCCGGAATCTTTTGTTATTTTGCGACTTTTTTTCTAAGACTTTTTGGTGCGTTGAAATTGATAATGGCAGATGGCATTTGGCATAATGGCAGAGGGTCTGTCCGAAATCCGGTGGTTTTAAGTTCTTTTTTGTTTTTGCTTTTTTTCATATTTTAGACGTAAGTAAGTACTTGTAAATCTATTTATGTATACTGTATTTTGTTTTGTTTTTATTTTGTTTCGTACCTGTGTTAAATGTATTGCAAAAATATTATGTACCTACGATGAACGTTATCTCGTACAGGCCCTGTCAGAATACCAGCGTTGTTGCGGTGCGACCCTATTTTTGTTGTTTAAATTAGTTTAAGTACTTACCTACTTAGTTTATATATTTATTTATTTTTTCTATTTTTCCTGTTTGTGATTTATTTTTTGTGTGTGTGATATTGGCCAATAAACTATTCATTCATTCATTCTAAGGGAAAGTTATATTAGTTTCATGGACAGAACACTAATTAGAAAGTTGTAATATTAAAAATTTTCTAAGTGCTCTTTCATTAATAAGCCTGGTTTAATTTTTGTTTGCGACTGATGTCGTTATTCAGTAAATTTTTAATTAAACGTATTTCAGGAGGATTTCTAGACTGAAGCTGTTTGCTGTACCTAGAGTTAAGACTATATTCTCGGTGTTAATAATTAATCATTATTAAGTCCTCTGTCAAGATGAGCTCCCTGAGGAATAAAGCTTTTACTTGTTACTATACAACTGTTTCCATTATCTGGAGTCGATTTCTTACAGGTGCTTATTTTGATTCACGGTCGTGTGATATTATAGCAACTTATTTGATAGAATGTCTCACAGTCAATGATATTGCTTACAGTATGAAAGATGATATGTCAAAGTAGGTACTCAATGAGGGCTTTTCACAATGACAAAAAACTGTAGGCTCGATAGATGGCGGTGATAAAATAGGTGACAATGTGATTTTTTTACTAAGCTTCGAAGAGTATCAACACCATCTAGGGAGGCAAATAGTTACTATTTTTTGGCTTCAAAGAGTATCAACACTATCTATTGAAGCAAATAGTTACTATTTTTATATTTTAAATGTCACTTTGAAAACCCCTCATTGTTATCTGACTTTCATTGCCGACAGATTTTTTATTCATCACGGGAAAGTGCTTGTCCTTCACCTCACCTTAGGTAAGATGGTGGTAACAAGCGAGGCGGATTTTGAAATAAGCCATACCACCAATCAAGCCGAGTACAAATTGTGCCTCTCTCCTGGGAATCGAACCCGGGACCCCTGCGTCTTATATGTATACTTGTGGGCGAGCTAGACCAATGTACTTATATGTGTGGGCAAACTAGTCCACAGAGGCGATTATAATTTAATATTAAATCAACTATAATTTTATTGTAAACCATAATCCAACGTAACGTTTAGTACCATTATGGTTCCCCATTCTCGTGATAAGTAGGTCTGTACTTTAAAATAATTACCCACTTTAGCAGCGGCACAATTTGTAGTGATGTGAGTCGCGGAAACATAATACCTACTCGTATATTCCCCAATTTTTTTGGTGCACAAAGTGTGGCCATCCTTGTCGTGCCGGTTCATTACTTGGCCAACACATGTACCAATCTAATGGCAATAAAAGGGAATGGCCAAACGCACGTCAGCATTTACCCATAAAATATGTACTTAGATAAGGTTTATCTAAGTACATAGAATTTAGAAACGGAGGTCCATCAGCCATTTTCGATGTCCCCACTGCTGGGGCACAGGCCTTCCTTATGGGTGGTAAGGAGGATGGGCCATAACCCACCACGCGGGCCCAATGCGGATTGGTGGGTGTTAACGACTGCAAATGCAGCCGGGACCAACGGCTTAACGTGCCTTCCGAAGCACGGAGGAGCTCGAGATAATAAATTTTTGGTCACCCATCCCATGACCGACCCTTGCGAACGTTGCTTAACTTCCGCAATCGCTGGGCCAGGCGCTAAACCACTGCGCCACCGAGCTCCATAAACGGAGGTACTATATACTTAATTAAAATAATGACTGAGTGTCTATTTCAATTAGTATCTGGCTGGATTGAAGCCTTTGTTTAAAAAGGGTTTTATAAAAGCCCTGTTTACAAAAAAAACAGGGCTTTTGCGAAAAGTTAAAAAAGTAAAAACCTATTTTTTCTTTTTTAACTTTTATTCTAGCGGTTTTTTAATATTATTATATTATTTTTCAATACAGTTGCTCGAAAATGAAAGTTTACGATGACAGTCGAGCGTGCGAAAAGTTGATTTTACCGCACGCCGTGCGTTTTTGTTTACGGAGTAGTACAGCGTGCGGAAAGTTGATTTTACCGCACGCCGGCGCCGTGCGTTTTTGTTTACGATCATTTTTTTTTAATTTCTACTAGCTTCCGCCCGCGACTTCATCCGCGTGGACAGTAGAAAAATATAGTAACCAGTTTAAAATGACCCTTTAGGTGTATGAAAGCTAGTACTACGGAGAGTTCAAGCTGTTTCCCTGGTTCCACCCACCTGAATTTGATGAAACGTAGCTTAGATTTTAAGTAGGACCTACCGAATCTACTAAATTGTGAAAAATTCATCAAAATTCGTTTAGCGGTTTTTGCGTAATTCGCGCACAAATATTCAGAATTTACAGTTTTATTATATGTATAGATTACAATTTCAGCAGTACCTATAATGTTTTCTCGCAAATGTATTGAAAAACGTAGTATGGCACACGGTTGTTAAGGTTTTTTAAAATTTGTGACGATTATAAACCCTCGCCTAACCTCCTTGCCAACCTTATATCATAAACTACTAATTTAGATAACTCTTGTTGTCTTGTTAAAAATAAATATTATATAATTTTGAACATTATGTTACCGTTAAAGTGCGCAAATCAGTTAGACTGCACATTAACTAGTTAATCTGCAGATTAACTGGTGTAAGTAAAGTAACATGTACTTTAATTTAAAAAATAGTGTAATCACGTAAAAGGTTTTTAATTTTTAATATGGGTTATTTTGGCCTTGAAATAAACTTTTATTATTTTTATTAAAAGGGGGTAAATATAAAAGCGGGTAGAGACAAAAGTGAGTTGGGGGCTCAGGGAGGGCGAACGCCACCGCCATGGAAAAAGTAAAGAGTTCGGTGCCACACCGGCCCCCTATACAGCGTCATGGCTGGCGGCACTAGCGGCAAGAGGGTAGGTGCCGGGGTTTTTTAATGGGTATTTTCCTTCCTCCCGAGATCCCATCGAGCCACTCGGCTGGGTAGGATCACGGGAGGCAGTCGTGGAGGGAGTTGCAACGCTGAATCTTGCGGTCCCCTCCTGACGAGTCCCACATGCCCAACTCCCGTTCACCTGCGAGCGGGAAAGCGCGTATACATGTGTTATTCCTCGGCATACAAAAAACGACGTTTTTGTAAAATTTACTTTCAATATAGGTATTTTACCTTAAATTTCCTGAAGTCTTAATAATAATAATAATAAAATTTATTTATTTGTTCCAGAAATCTTCGTCTTGGCTATTTCAGTCACTGTTTTCCGCACTTTAATGGTGTAGCATTCGTTAATATGCAGATTAACTAGTGAAAGTGCGGAAATCTGCTACTTGAAGAAAAATTTCGCACTTTAACTGACTCGATCAGTTAATGTGCACATTAACTAGTTAATTAGCACATTAACGGATTCCGAGCTTTAGCCATAGTAGAATGCTTTAGCGGTAACATGTAGATAGATAATCTGTGTGCACCATACTTTCTTGATCTCGAATCTTCGATCAAGAATATCCTAGATAACGCTTCACGAACTAAACAGTACGCAAAAATGGCACCTCAAATAGTGTCCCACTTACAAACTTGGTGCTTATTTTGTACATAATCACCTCTTATTTTGTACAAACTCACATTAATTTTATATCACTTATTTTTTTACAAAATAAGCTTATTTTGTACAAAAACACATCTTGTATCACTTACTTTGTGCAAAATAAGCGCCCAGTTTGTAAGTGGGACGCTATTTGAGGTGCCATTTTTGAGACTCTGACTGGACATCTAGGCTATTCTTGACATAAAGTTAATATACTAACTTTATGATTCTTGATCAAGGTCTCGAGTGAAGTTGCCGCGGATCACTGGCTATTGTCATTGGCTTGGCAATGTCATCTTAATAACTATGTTGCTTATTTTATTCTCAGAGTCCTTTCGGTCGAAACGGGCCGCAATAACAATAAAAGATGGGATTAATTCATTAAGCTTACTGAGGACTAATGGCCAATTTTGTGTCTGTATGGCCAATCGTAATTATTATTACTTAGCAGTGGTAGCCATTTTGATAATGATCATTAATTTGTTTGCATGAGTTTTGGTTAAAGTTTTAGATTGATCGCTCAACAGATTTATAAGGAGTAAGATTTTTTTGAAAGTAGTTTTGTAACACATTTGTATTAATAATTGAGTGACTGGAAATAATTAAAGGCGACTGTAAATGGGATACTTAATTACTAAACCGGGCAGCAGTTTATTTTTTGGGCAACAAAATAACTAAACGATCGACTAACAGTGGAATACAAAAATACTCACTAAGGGCGAAAACATATGGGTGACAAATAATTTAAGTTAGCAGTGAAAATTCTAAATGAGTGACAAAAATACTGAGTGGGCAACTATTTGTAGGTTAGTAGGTAACTATATAACTGATTTAAGCTGCCCAACGTCGTATTTTTAACGCGTTTTTATAAAAACCTTCCTAATAAGGTTGCTTTCTCGTTTGTTTGTTTGTTTGTTTTTTGTCATCTCGATTAGGATAATAGTCCCCTTTTCAATAAAATATATGCCAAATTTTAAATGTTTTGTGTGCCCTAAGGTTGTCGCCCAAATTTGTTCTGAATAACCAGTTACTCAAGACATACATTTCAATGTTACTCAATAATTAGTATTTTAAAGTCACCCATTTTCAATATCTGTAGTCAGCCTCAGTCCGTCGCCCACTTAGTATTTCAGTACGCTATAATATATATTCAGTATTTTTGATACCCAAAATGGGAATTTATTGTTACCCGATTAAATACTACCCATAACCCATTTGTAAATCTTTGCTATCGAAACATGTCTACATTAAAACTTCAAACCCATACATAGCATAGGCAGGTATTTCGAAAGCGAAGCTTAGGGAATATTTGGAAATGTGGCTTAAAAAAAATTGGTCGTTAGTGACTGAATTTCAGTTACCATCAGGCTGTGGTATGATTGTTATTGAATAAAAAAAATACCACTACGTGACATTCCGTTGGCAATGCTTAATTTGAGAGCACTCGCCCGGATTGCGAGAGAGCGATTTTACTGAAATTCTATGCAGTAAAATTTTCCAGTTACATTTTAACGTTATACCTACTCGTGTGTCACTAAACTGTTATTGGGTTTTATTGGTGATCATTTTGAGTAGGTACTTTTTAGGAGAAATCGCAAAAAATAAACTCAAGCGCGCTTCTTACACCGATGACGGTACTTGAAAGGGACGGAAACAGACTTTTGGAGCGAATGGAAGTGACTACTGGGAGGTATTTGTTTTCTCTTTGGGTGTTGTTGGAAGGCAAAAAAAAGGAAGGAACCGAAGCGAAGTGAGGGTGGGTCGCTAGTGTATAAAAAATTAGGTAATTTGGACTGTGGGATCATCTCACCACATAATCATTGGCCATTTTATTAATGATTTTTTTTTATTAACACAAGTTTGGTCGTTACTAAGTTTTCATTTTACAAAATCGTGTAACGGAATATTGTTCTATCAATTAAATGCAGGTTTTGGTCAATGCCATAAAACTCTAAGTATAATAAACTCCCTAAAATAATTAAAGATGAAAATAATGTAAATTCATTCATAAGAAAGCTGAAAGAGTATTTGTTGGAAAACTGTTTTTACACTATGCAGGAGTTTTTCGAGTTTTGTAAATGATTATTCTCATAAATTGTATTGTACTATGACTGTGTTAAGTATATTGATACGCATTTGGAAATGTTATAATAAATTAAGAAAGTTCTTAATTTAATTGAAAATATTGTAGTGCCCTAACGAGGTTCATGGTGATACTTTTAATATTTACCACCATGTAAAACACATGAGACAATAAAGATATTTTGTATTTGTAAAGATATTTTGTAGTTGTACAACAGCTACGAGACCTTTGGGCGTATCTTACGAGAACATTTGTCAGGTAATGCCTAGCCGAGTGAGTCAAATTACTGCAGCCTGATTTGCCTAATTGGAATTTAGTATTGTATAACAAGTACTTAGTTTTAATTAAATAATAATTGTGAATTTCCCATAATACGAATAATTGAATATCTTTTAAGTTCTTTCTAGATGCTTGTTTTTAACCGACTTCAGCAAAAGGAGGAGGTTCTCAATTCGATTGTATGTTTTTTTATTTTTTTTTATTTTTTTATCGTTGTTCGCGCGTATCTTCGATATTTATAGACCAATTAAGATGATTCTTTTTTTGTTCGGTTGAATTTTCTTGCGAGATGGTCCCATTTATTTTTTTTTCAAATCGGTTCAGTAGTTTACAAGTAATCCTGAAAATACTATGATATTAAATCAACTAACTTGACAATTTTGTTATTTATGAACCGAATTAGATGATTTTTTTTGTTGGGGAAGGGATACCCTTATGTAGTCTTTTTAACCGACTTCAAAAAAAGGAGGTATTCAGTTTGTATGTATGTATGTTTCTTCACGATTATCTCACGTTTGGCTAAGCCGATTATTCTACCTAAATAACATACCTACACTACCTAATACACAAGGTACTTACACTAAAAATTAAAAAATTGTTTAAAAAACAAAAAAACCGACTTCAAAAAACCTGCCTCTAAAAAGCAAGAAATAATATACAAATCATTAGATACGCATTATCATTGTTATAATAAAACACGTCAATTGAAGTCGGGTGGGGCTTTTAGAATAAAAAAAACCCGACTTTAATAGACGTGTTTTATTATAACAATGATAATGCGTATCTAATGATTTGTATATTATTTCTTGCTTTTTAGAGGCAGGTTTTTTGAAGTCGGTTTTTTTTTGTTTTTTAAACAATTTTTGTTACTTTATTTTTCTCAAATGCTGTGTCACCTATAATGGGGCACTTATTAGCCTATGTATGTCTGTATCATTTTATTTTGTGTAACTGTTCGATAAGTGTTCTGCTGGTGTACCTATTAAAATAAATTAAATTAAATTATTTTGTATTTTGTAACTAAATACTAGGTTAAAGCTTGTCGTCTTAGTTCGAATTTGAACTAAGTTTTAAGTCAGTGCTAAGTTCTTAGTCAGTGCTAATGCAAAGTTATAAGTCAGCTTATTATTTAGGTAACTGACTTGACTACTCAATGTGTTTCGACTTCTCTAAACTTTGCGGTGTCAAATACGTTTCTGCAACAGTGCTCTCTTGGTGAATTTAAGATTGACATTAAAATGGAATTTATGAAAATACAATACTGATCAGCATTAACATTAGTTAAGTATTATTTCTGTGATTTTATTGGGTCAAAAATTTTAGTTTAGGTTTTTCTGGTTTTGTTTGGCTCAATTTTTTTTTGTGGATATGAGTGTAGGGCATTTATTTATGTCAGTAGGTCTGTACCCTTAGCATAAACATCAGATCTATCGAGAAAAAATGCGCGTAAAAGTACTCGATAGAATAATAATTATTTATGGAAAATTTCATTTCGGCTTTTCGCTGGATGGCGCTATACCTACTCGTATACAGGATGGATTTTTGAGACGCTACATTAAGGGCAGGTACCATAACCGTTATAGTTACAGAAAAACGTTCCTGGGAGACCTTCCATAACTTTTTATGATATTCTGAACTGCATTCACAGATTTTGAAAAAAGTTACCGTTAGCAAAAAAAAATGCTAAAATACAAAAAAAAATATGCCAATCAATCCTATTTCATGTGGGGATCAAAAGAATATGGGACCATTTAAGGTATGAGTTGAGTACTAGAAACGACAGAAATCGCCAAAAACTTTTCCCATACATTTGGTACGGAAAAACGATAAATCAAGTCGAAATATTTTTTATTGCCAAACGATCTTATTTCTTACTGTGACCTCGAAAAATAAAAAAAATATCACTTTTGGAGATCATTTACGGCGGGTTGCGATATGTAAAACTTGGGTTTTAGTATCTAAAATGGCGTAATAAATAATATATCACAAAGGCAAACGGTAACTTTTTTCGTGATATAAATGTACCATGGGCGACTGTACTATTAGTATCTTATTATACAAAATGGACCGCTCCACCCATCGCGCGTTAAATTATAAACATAATTTCGGATCGGGATTAACGCCGCGTTGCGGGCTAATTATGGCGGCGAGTGCTAATTACCTCCATCAATCATCAGTAAACGCCGGTTAAAACTAGCGATTAACGCTTTGCATTTAAACGAGGCGTTAAAGCTTTAAACGTTCGTAACGCGTTCAAAGACACGTGTGTCTATTTTATTCATGGAGTTCGGTAATCTTCGTGTATCCGAAAACACACGAATGTTAATTTTCGAATATCAACATTAGAAAAACTAAAACATGAAGAATAGGGATGTTGACTATTTTTTTTATTTTATGTTACATAAATTACCTCTCAAAAAAAGAAACATTGGTAAAAGAATTAATTCGTTAGCATGAAAACTGCCCGAGATATCACAGTGTGAAATGCACACAAATGGACTCGATCAAAAACGCTCCATACTAATGGCTTGCACGTTATGACGTCACGCCTTGCAAGTTTGTATGCAACGCAAAGGAAATTTGTTCAGCAGCTATATTAAATATTGTGTTTATCAAAATGGTTTCTTCGACAAATTTGCTATACATTTTACGGACTAATTAAAGGTATCATTTATTTTAATAAATTTTATACTTTTTAAATGGACTTGTCCACCCAACTTTGAAGGGTCATAAAACAAATAATATGCAATATATAAAACCAAGAGGTATACAAGCTACTCTAAAAGTTTAATATGTTTACGATTTTTATTAGTATTTCGTTATTTTATTCATTAGTCAACATCCCTATTCTGAAAATCATCAATAGATTAATACTCCGCTATCAAGTACTTATTACTGTTAGTAAAATGTGATTAGTAAAATATTTAGGGTAATTTGTCAGCCTTTTAATATACTTAAGGTGGTACCCTGAGCGAAAGTGACGCCGAGGTGAATTTTATTTAATATTATAATTCTAATACACAATTTTAAATATGTTTATCGTGGAGATTTTAGGGCCCACAGTCTAGTATTTTTAGACGGTATCGTTACATTCCCTCGTAGTCACTGCTAGAAGTAGATAGCAAAACTGCTAAAAGTGGCCGTTTTTGACACATTTGCTATCCACTTCTACGAATGACTACGAGGGCATATAGTGATACCTTCTAAAAATACTAGACCATGGGCCCTAAAATCTCCACGATAAACATTTTTAAAATCTTTTTCTATTAATAACTTATTAAATAAAAACCTTTGAGGGCGCCACTTTCGGTCATACAACCGCCTTAATAAAAAACCCGCTGAACTAGGTTTGTTTAATAATGGTTTAAACATTAGATAGGACTATCAAAATTCCACACGAACGAAGCTCTTTCATTCAATATTTAAAACAAGTTAAAACAACAGATACTGAGGGATCTTTATCCACAACGGGATAGTGCTTGGCCTTCATCTCTCCTAGAAAAAAATCGACTCACCCGTAGCAGCTCAGACGAGACGGGTAAGTCGATTTTTTCTAATATTTTTTTATTATATTTATTACGTTAAGGTGGTACCCTGAGCGAAAGTGGCGCCGCGGTAAATTATATTTAATATTATAATTCTAATACACAATTTTAAAAATGTTTATCGTAGAGATTTTGGGGCCCACAGTCTAGTATTTTTAGACGGTATCGTTACATTCCCTCGCTGCTAGAAGTAGATAGCAAAACTGCTAAAAGTGGCCGTTTTTGACACATTTGCTATCTACTTCTACGAATGACTTCGAGGGCATGTAGTGGTACCTTCTAAAAATACTAGACCATGGGCCCTAAAATCTCTACGATAAACATTATTAAAATATTTTTCTATTAATAACTTATCAAATAAAAACCTCTGAGGGCGCCACTTTCGGTCATACAACCGCTTTAATATAAAAATAGCACTGTGAATGCCAAAAAAATAAAAAATAAATAATTTATCTCCTGACGTTAAGTAACGATAAGGCCAAAGGTGGAAGCGCACTACACCCGGAATTCTCATCACTGAGGAACTGGTTATCTTAATTCTGTGAACACAAAAATTTTTAAATTTTTGTTTTGGTCGCCTGGCTACCACCATCTTATATAAGTCAGATGTAAGATGGTGGTAGCCAGGCGGACTTGATATAATTTCGGCGCCTGGAGTCGTTCGCATATAGTATACTTTCACAGCGACTACTTCGCAGACTGCCTACTTGTTACAATAAATAAAGTACAGTCAGCGTCAAAACGTACACTCCTATAATTTGACAGATGAGTAAAGTTACCCGACCAAAAAAGTTTTCCGTGTAATTCCAATAACAACGATATTGACGTGCCCGGAGGGCTTCAGCTTCAGTGAAATAAATAAACTCACTTCCGGTACAGGGCGTCGGAACTAGGAAGATATTCGGTTTGCCATATTTTTTCCTGTAACTTACAAGCTTTTGTGAACGGCGAAAAAGACAAATTGGCTTTGCATTTACTACGTGTTTACAAGATATTGTTATTTGTAAAAGGTTATCTGTCTGAGAAAATATTAATTTGCACTACTATTTTTTGTTCTAAGTTATTTTTTTTATGGATTATTAAGTTGTGATGTTGTCCTTACAAGGTGGACCGACGATGGAGGGCCATTCCCAGCAGTAGATGTTGAGATGTTAAATAAAAAAAATACTGTACTACCTAACCAGCAACTTAAATCGAAATAGAATAAAAGAAATAAAAATTGTTTATTCAGCTACATAGGTTTTAGTGAAGACCATTTTTGAAAAGGTCACATCTCAGCTTGTGGCCGCTGCCTGAAACAGTGGCGCTGATTTTCAGCTGATGCAACCAGATGCAACCTTGGCGATGACAATAATTATACATATTTTGTTATAGTCAAAACTACATATTCAAAACATCTAGTTATACACTAATACACATTAATAATACTCTAAAAATTGTGCTCGAGTTGACCCGTTCCGTGTTATATTTTTATCGACCAAACTCTAATTGTTCCGGGGTGCTTTCTCTAAAGTTTTGTCCACACTTGTAACATTTTGGCGTATCAGATCACCGTATCTTTGTCATACATCGTCTCTTTGATACAGTATTACTCCAACGTACCACCAACCAAACTATCGATGTATGCTAAAGATACGGTGATCTGATACGCCAAAATGATACAAGTGTGGACAAAGCTTAACATGCAACTTCACTGTCAGTGATCGTTTCGTCGAGTTCACATACCCATTACTGAGACACTAGGCAAAATGCCAAAGCAGGGTACTTACCTGCCATGTAGCATGTAACGTATCTAACCTTCAAGTGAGTACGGCTCGTCCACGGTCATCACGTATCTAGCTGCAAGCTCCCGGATCATACTGCGAGCCACTTTTGTGGTCGCAGTGATACCGCCAGTCGGCGGGTCGCTGCGATCTCCCTGCGAACCTTGGAAAATATAGACGATTCAAAAGTACTTAATAATTAAGTTTATTTGAATAAAGCTTATTTCACTTTCACTTTCACTTTCAACCACGCGCGAGCAGCGAGCAGCGGGCTCGTGCCTATGTACTCACTTGATATAGTATCTGATACATTACATGCTACACAGCTAGATGAGTACCCTTATAGCTGATACGTATGGACTTACTGTGGGCGATTTAAGCCTCACCGATCCAACTTTTGAACAAGGATCAGATGATTGCATAGTGTGCATGTAGACAAGATTCAACTCATAGGACAACTATCGCCCGGTAATTTGATCACGATCGAAGACACCAAAGCACAGAATATATACCTATAATATGACTACAGTACGATACCGGCTAAATTATCAGCATAGTAAAATCACAATTGTAATTGAAATACTAACATTCAATAAAAAAAAAACTTAAGAGGTTTATCACCTATCACAAACAGTTACCAAACAAGTTAATAGACTCGTTGGCACATACTGAATCAGCTGCCAATGTAAAAATGCAATTCATCCAATTATACCAGCCATCGCTCGCTAAATGCATCGCAAATTGAATTTCGAGCTGATTCGATGGATTCCGGTGGCGACATACGGGACCGAAATGGGAATAATAACGCGAATGGAATAAAAACTACAAGATTTTTTTAAACGGGCGCGATCACTGTGACCGCGTCTTTTAAAATGCCAGTATTCCAAAAATTATGCACTAAATTCAGTAGAAACAAATTAAAATATTTTAAGGACAGTTATTTGTTATACTAGCTAGAGGCCAAAGTCAATTTGTGCTGCGAGTGCTGAATCCTGAACTAACGAAGTAGTCTTGAGTTTATAATAAAACTTATTAAAAACCAAATGACGCGAATGTACTTTACCTACTCTTTACTCTATTAATATTTTTTTCCCAGCATAGGTTTGATCGAACTATTTTTGTGATATTTTACAAAAAATGAGTGCGTCCAGCGATGAAGATAGTTCTTCTTCTACTTATGGTGTGCCTCTCCAACTAGTGAAGATTGGCAGTCAGCTCCGCACACTTGGTCTTGTCCTTGGCAAGGCTAAAGAGTTCGGCGGCACTTGTTATTCCCGTCCATTCCCGAATGTTTCGAAACCGGTCTTCGTTTTCCTGTAACTTTTCCCATCATAATTAGTTGCAAGAGCTCGTATCTATCGTGCCTAAGCACGTGCCCCAGATATCTGTTTGACAGTTTGAAAAAGCTTGCGTTTCTGTCTGACTCGTCGCAGAACTTCCTCGTTGGTGACTATCTGAGTCCAGGATAAACATCATGCGTCTGTCTGTATGTCCACATTTCGAAAGCTTCTATACGTTTCCTGAGATCTTCTTTAGTAGCCCAAGCCTCACATCCGTATAGTAGTATAGGCCAGATGTAAAAAAGTTAGTTTACTGAAGTTGAAAAAAGAAGAAGATATAAAGTTGTCTGACTTAATAAAAGTTGAGAGAACAAGTTTCTAATGCTGAATTCAGTTTTTTACCAGGAAAGCGACGTGAAAATAACTTTTATTAATAAGACTTTTCTCGTTGGTAGAGGTCAAAAATTATATCTTGTATAACACGAGACCAAATTTTCTGAACAATAACAGATTATAAAAATCGTTAGAACCTAATGTAAGTACCTAATGATATTTATCATTACGGAAAAGCGCGTCGTTTTTTTACAAATTTAAGATACGTATTTTTTTGCCTCCTTTTATAGGGTCGGCGGCAAATTGGAGGTGAGGTATTCAGAAATGAGTGAAATTTTCCACATCCACTATGAGCCATTATTGTGGTTCAACTGTTTAAATATCGGTTTTTGTATTAAGCCGTGGAAGCCTATTATTATTTACCTACTGTATTTTAATGTGAAAACAACTAATTTTAGTAGTATAGTACGTCCATCAGCTATTTTTGATGTCCCCACTGCTGGGGCACAGGCCTTCCTTATGGGTGGTAAGGAGGATGGGCCATAACCCACCACGCGGGCCCAATGTTGATTGGTGGGTGTTAACGACTGCAAATGCAGCCGGGACCAACGGCTTAACGTGCCTTCCGAAGCACGGAGGAGCTCGAGATAATACATTTTTGGTCACCCATCCCATGACCGACCCTTGCGAACGTTGCTTAACTTCTGCAATCGCTAGGCCAGGCGCTAAACCAATGCGCCACCGAGCTCCACATATAGTAGTATAGTATAAAGTATAGTAAATAACTGGACAATCAATCATACATTGGTTCGATAAAGCACTTGTGTTTAATGTTTTTTTTTGTGTGATGATTGTTAATCAGAGGTAACGAACGATATCACATGAGTTGTTGCAAACTGTTTACGCTATCAAAAACTATCGTTTTCTCTCTTTCACTCGTATTGACTATGAGCAGTTCATCCGATAGAGCAAAAATTGTTTGCAACATTGGTAGGGCCACTAAATCCCAACCGAAAATCAAACCCGGGACCTCATAGCGGCGACACCATACAAATCATCCCGAGTGTAAAGGTATTTACAGGCAGACAGACAGACGATCAAATAATCCCATAATGGTCCCATTTTTCCTTTTGAGGTATGGGACACGGAACTCTAAATAGAAAAATAACCATGAAAGAGTGATATACTCACAAAATGTTGGCTCCAGCGTGTGAGCCAATATTGGGTTCATTCATCATACAAGTGGCTTTTTACCTGCTACCTGCTGAAATGGGGTTGAACCCCAGTAACAGCGGGCAGAATATTAAAAATACTTGCTCCATTTCTACTACAGTCTATCTATTTTATCTCTTATTTTGTTGTGATGTTTAAAATTGCATTGATAAATAGCTTAATTGACTTAGCGAGCGCGAAGCCTGTTACCTTTACAGCTTGGGCAAAAATACTTTCGTATTTCGTCCGTTTTTTCTCCTATACTCGCATTTCTGAACCGATTCACATGAAATTTTGTTAGAAGGTATTTTTTGTCGGTTCACTTTTTCGGAACTTTTCAAAATGGGGGAGATAATTATGCGGAAAATAATAGTTCTTTGATTTCGAAAAATGATCAAAAATGTCACAAACGCGAGGTGTACAGCTCTACAGAGTATTTTGATTAGCTCTGTAGATATGCTAATACTTAAGAAAATATGTCCATGAAAATGTTCATGGGTATATTTCCATGTTATTTTGTTAAATATTTATTTTTATTGTTAATTTTTGTGCACATGAACTGGGTTTGTAATGCAATGTCACCTTATGAGTTTGATTCACTTCCCTTGATCATCTCCAGAAAAAATGAAGTAAATAATGTTATAATTATAATGTGTTCTTTTTTAAATTCATATTTCTAATCGATAATTTTGTGTTACTTGACAGAAAAAAAATTGACACAATATTTATGACACCCAGCAAGTATCTACATAATTTAATTTATAACAATACGTTCCCAAACTCGGTGAAGACTTTCCAATACAATTTCCTTTTTTAGGGTTCCGTAGCCTAATTTTTAATTAAAATAACCAAACTTATGTTTAGGCAAATAAATATATTGATTTTTCAATCACTATATTTATTTAGAAAATAAAGATAAGAAATTCGCACATTCGAATTGATTTATTTTTCATGTTTCCGCCTGCAGTGGCACCACGCCCCTTATATTTGAGGTCAATTGATACATTCACAAATTGCTTGTATATTCGCGCTTAACATTTTGATTGGCTTGTTTCCATAAAAGTAATTGAATTACGCTTTTAAAATAAAACATCAGAAAAACGTTTTTTTTTATTTTTTCTGTAAATTATAAAATGGTTTTATATCAAAATTGGCCACTTTCAGTCAAATATCATTTGAAAACTGGTAAGTAGCAAAGAAGAAAAGTATTGAAAAGTTAAAAAAAATATATATATAAGAGATCTGCTTCCGCCCGCGATTCCATCCGCGTTGACATTTGGGAAACTTTGACTGGTAACCTATACTAAATAATATACTAGAAAAAATATGACTCGCACCAGATCCTATGGTATCCTATGGTATATATATATATATGGTAACCTATGCTTAAATCTATGGCTATAAACTATCTGTGTGCCAAATTAGTAATATTAGTGAGGTATTAGTTGGATAAATATAATATTAAGAGGACATAGACCATGGTTGTTTCCCTTTTTTATATATTGACAAAAATAAATGGATTCGGGTAACATATCATTTTAAGCTTTACATGTTGACGAGTAATTGATTTGATACTCGAAAAAGTTTTCGTGGGTACAATTGATAAGTTAGTTAGTTGTAGTCACCCCATACAACAAGTACAATTGCGTAGTTGTAGTCGTAAGTAGTGTTAAACAGGGAGTAAATTTATATAATTTATAGCCATATGGTATGGTATGAGGTGCCTTATGTCATGAGTAAATAAAGTTACTACGCAACCCTTCACTGCGCGTGGCCCGACACGCACTTGGCCTTTTTTTATTAAATTTCCTACAGATAAGTTTGGGACTTTCATTCAATTTTACTTCTTGAAATATAATTTATACACGTAGATTAATAAAAGATGGATTACGCTAGAAGAACTAGAAATACGTATTGGATAGAAATCCCGATCCTGAAATATTTTGGGATGGGAAGTGTTATGTTAGCTTTATGAGGCGATCGTGCGAGGGTTGCCTGCGTATACCATTTCAGATGAAACCGGCGAAACGTGATTCCAAACCGGGATATGCAGGGTTGTCAGTTGTTAGTTGATGGCTCAATCACGCAAAAACGGCTGAATGGATTTTGATGAAATTAGCAGGGATTGATAGCGTTATTTTTAAATGTAACGTTATTTCTTACTTTTTACCGTTACTTTTAAAATTAACGTTATGTCAATAAATAACGTTACTTTAGATAACGTTACATTTACAGAAATAACGTTAATTTTAACGTTATTTCTTACTTTTTGTTACCGTTACTTTTAAATTAACGTTATTCCAATTAATAACGTTACTTTTTTACCGATAATTTTACCGGTAAAGTTTAACGTTATATTTAATGGTAATTTTATCGGTACAATAATTTAACGTTATTTTTACCGGTAAATTTACCGATAAAATGTTTTGACGGTATTTTTAACGTTATTTTTTGTATCGTTATTTTTTTAACGTTATTTTAATCCCTGGAAATTAGGCACACCTTGTATATAGTTTAACTTACATTTTTATCGTTGTCCAAGGTTCCCTAGTGAATTTTCGAATGTCCACGCAGGCGAAGTCACGGGTAGAAGTTAGTCTTAATGAAACCGGCAAAATATGATTCCAAACAGGGATGTGCAGGGTTGTCAGTTGTTAGTTGTTGGGTCAATCATGCAAAAACGACAGAACGGATTTCGATGAAATTAGGCACACAGATACCTAGTTTAAATTTTTGAATGTCCATGCGGGTGAAGTCGCGGTTGGAAGTTAGTCTTAATAAGCGAGTGCTTATATTTAATCACGCAAAAACGGCCGGCTGAGCTGAACCCAACGTTTTTAGAGGAAAGGCACATAGAAGTCTGAATTAAGACTTTTATCCGGACAAGGTTCCGTAGTTGTTTATCGAATATGTCGACGTGGACGAAATCACGAGCGGGAGCTAGTATTAGATAAAGCTGTGTATCAGGACACAATAGTACTACCGTACAGAAAGGACACTCTCCGCCCCGCCCCAGAATCAATTACCACACCCCACCCCGCGAGTTCATACGCCGAATGTGCTCATTTAGTCGCGTTTGTCAACGTCAACTTATTTTGATATTCAAAGCAATGCGTCGTAACTTTATTTAGGTAAGTACAAAAAAGTTCGACTTATGAATTGAACGCCGCTCATACAGTACAAACTGCACGGTAGCCCTACACTTACACACACAGTTACGCGTGTACAAAAACGTCATCTGACCTCATCTGTTTATAATCACGCGGTTGTATGAAGTGTCCGGGGTGTGGTATTAGATAAAGCTGTGCGACAGCCCTAGAGGCAGAAGACCAAACGCCGCTCGTGATAATCGAAGTACAGTCAGCAGCACATCAGACTATTCATGTTGACCTTGAGACCGTCTTTATGCCGTACGTACGCTGTTTTCGTAGTTCAACTGTTTAACCTAGCGTGCTGTCGTGCGTACCTTCACTTCTATTTTCTATTGGACAATCGGGCTAGAACACAAGTTTGCAGAATATAACGGGTGTAACAAGACCTTCAACGAAGCCGAAGTCCACGTATTCCACCCATCATCAGGATCATTTTTGTCTTTTAGACTATACCTGGGAAACCAATAGTTACGAAGTTATTGAAGGTCAAAGTCAACATTTTTTTTTCAAAATTTTTATGAAATCTTATTTTATTCGTTATTTCCTACTTTTTGACTAAAGAAACATTATCAAAATTTAAAGTATTTCGTAACAAACAATGGCTTCAAAACGTCGTCACTCGATGTATCTAATGAGCACGTACATAAACGCTGCCTTTTAACTCGGCCGCACGCAACTGTGTAGCATACACTCGCAGGCGCGGCCTGTTGTACGCGTCACATTGCGTGGTAATGCATGCAATGCTTTTTTAACACCCAAAATCAAAATGGTTTCCCAGTAATAATTTTGAACAGAAATGGTCCTGATGATGGGCAGAATACGTAGACCTCGGCTTCGTTGAAGGTCTTGTTACACCCTGTATAGAACAACTTTGACTATAATAACTTCATTAACTTTACAATATTGCATCAAATCAAGCTTTCAAAACGAAACTTTAAATACACTCTCGAAGGATGAAATGTTTTAAAGTGATTAAGTTTAAGGAGTGTTTCTTTATATAATATAAAAGATTCAATTTTAAGTTTTATTTACTGGTAACAAATCAAAGTACCTAAGCACAAAAGTCGTTTTGTTCAATCAGTCAATTACGAAAAAGTTGATGTTATGCTTAGTTGGTATTTTGCGTAACTGGTATTTTGTGAATATGGCGTATTGCGAAAAGGTGGTGTTTTGCGTATGTGGTATTGCGCGTCTAAAGGGACAAACAAAACACATCCTTCTGAAACTTGCAGTGTTTTTTACACCCAACTGATCTGATCATCAAGAAATCAAATCAAATCAGATCAAATCAGCATTAAAATGTATGGAAATCCTGAAACTAAAAACTCTGATTAGATCAGTCATCAGTTGGGTGTGTATAGCGATCTGAATCTCCTCCATTCACTCCCAAGATGTCAACAGATCACAGCTAGGTCAATCCTTGGCGTAGTAGAACCAATTTAAGGCTTCAAAGTTAACTCGTTTGTATGATAATAGACTGGTGTGTCTTTAATTATGTGACTGCCACTGTATAAAAATACCACTCAGTTGACTGGTCACCGAACTGGTCACCGAACTGGTCACCCTATGCGACCCTTTCTTATTTATGATCCGGCAATAACCGTGGCCATGAATTTAGTTCACCGTAAGCGGCCATTATGAACATATGTGGTTGTGACGGTTAAGGAGAAAAAACTAGATATAAGCTAAATTGGTTTACGAGCTCTTTACGATATATTTTTATTTCTGACTCAAAATTCTTCTAATGTTGATGGAACAATCGTTTCTCAATGGTGTTTTAGTACTATTGTTTTTAACCACCGACGCAAAAAGAGAGGTGTAATAAGTTTGACGTGTGTGTGTCTGTCTGTCTTTCTTATAGATCATCCACATTCACAAGGCCAAGTCTGCAGGATCGAACGTAGAGGTGCGGCCTCCCGCGTCCTTCCGGCCAAATCTCTACGTTTTTTGATGCCGTTTATAATTTGATAGCTGATTCTTGTTACTAAAACACAAACAGCGATAGGTAGGATCTATTGAAACACGAATCGAGGCTCTGATCATTTTTATATTTTATAAACTATCTGTGTGCTTTGCTTGCTTGTGTTTCATCCAAATCCGTGCAGCCGTTTTTGCGTGAATGAGTAACAAACATTCTACATCAAAACATCCAAGGAAACATACAAATATTGTAACTAGGTAGGATGTGCTTTTTCCATTTTCATAACAATAAATACTATTTTAATATTGGACCAGTAACAGTTTAAAAAGGTTTTTTACGGTAATAACAACATTCCACGGAATGGCATAGTTCTTTCGTCTTTTGGTCGAAAGTTGAAATATTCAAGCTACTTCTCCATGAAGTGTTACTAGATATTTAGTATTTTCTTCAGGGGACATTACTGCTAAGTCAAAGTACTAAATTGGACAGAATTTCCGAACTCTATACCTTCTACTTTGTTAAGAATGTCAACATAAATTTCCTCGAAAATTTCCCTGAAAACTGCGTACGAACGAACGGTTTACAGCGTAATTATTGAAACTCCAAACAATTTTAACGGCGATAAAATCAAAAGTTTCGTCCCACTTTATTGTTTCGTAAACAAACATTTAAAGTGTGCCAAAATCACACTTAAAACATCGTCTTAAGTTCTCAAATTGAATGTCAAAAAACTTGCACACAAACGAATTCCTTACGATTAGCCGTTGCTTTGCAGATGTTGTCAACCTTTTATAGAAAGCTTTGCAGATGATGCCAACCTTTTGTACAAAGTTTTGCATCAGGATTTTAATCGCACTTTGAATTTGAAATATTTTTGCGCCTCCTGGCATCGTTAATCAGTTTTTAACGCGAAAAATTTATAATAATATTTATCAAGTTTTTATATTTCAAAAATTCAAACAAGTATAATATGTACTTAAGGAAATCACAATTTATTAATAACGCTTTAATGACAGATAATGGGTTTTTTTTTTGGAAAATGTGGACATCGGCCAGTGGATTTGCCTGTTTTGTCTATGGATTCGTCAGAACGATAGCATAATAACTGCGAAAATTTTCTTAAAATAAGTTTATCAATAAATAATGAAAGTTATTATGACGTTACTATCAGCATTTTAACTAAATTAACTGTAACTCTATTTAATGGTTTTTTAAAGGCTGTTTGTTATTGTTTACTTATGTGATGATGACAGTATTAATACGGTTATGTATTACAATGCCGAAGTTAAAAAGACCTAATTTTACAAGACCTGTGGATGAAAGACCTAAAATCAAAAGGTCGAATGGTTGTTTGGCCGTACGTTTAAAATCCCGAAAGGACATTTTACCTACTAGACTCCCGAAGCTTAAAAAACCGAAGGTTAATAATAATTGAGGGTTGTTGTAACCCTGGTTGTAGGCTGGCGTGTACGCCAGAAGGTCGGTTCTGGCACTTCGCCGGCCGCTGCCGCGGCACGCTCGCTTCGCTCGCTCGGCTCGTATGTTGTTGGTCGCAATGGAACTTAACCTCCTTCTCGCTACGCTCGCTCGTCGTCGCACTTTAACAGACTTTCGGGATTTTGAACTATCGGCATTTTAAATTTCAGGATTTCGATCTATCGGTCTTTCAATAATCGATCTTTCAAGTTTCGGTCTTTAGGATTTTCGGTATTTTGAAAATAGGTGTTTTGTGCGTCGATATTTCGATCTTATGTGTTATGAATTGTCGGCCTTTAAATACATACCCATTAATACCTACCTACAATCGAACATAATATTTTCCCGTATCGTTGAACACACACGACAGTTGTCACCAACCTTCGCAGTATTTCAATATCCGTGCGATGTGCGCAACCTTTTTCATATTCCAAAAAGTTCGTTGGAGTAAAACAGACTTAAATACCAGCGCACAAAGTGCTTTTAAACATAAACATGTAATTGAATGTATAGTCAACCTTTTTTGTTAAAAAACATTTTATTTTATCGTGATTGATGGCTCGCCGGATATCAATGCCTTTATTTTGGAAACAATCATACCTTTCTGCGTTGTAAACAATTTGTGCCTTTTGTGGCCTCGTGTAAACAAATTCTTATTTTGAAATAAGGGTATAATTATTTGATTTTCTTCTGAATTCAACGTATAATGATTTTTATTGTTAGTTTAATGGTGATGTACACAAAAGCTATTATTACAAGTATCTGGCTTCTGTTTAAAAATAAAATCCCTAATGATCATTAAATAAATTATTATATTAGAAGAGCTAAGAGTACGGCCTCTGTTTTGCCATGTTCTGAGTAGCTTACTTGAGAAAAGATTTGATGGTTGTGATTATTATGAAGAATATGGTAGATAGGTAATTAGGGACCATCAAACTGAACAACTTTTACTATGGTACCAACTCGGAAACCGCAATAAAAAATTGATGGTCCCTATCTACCATATTGGGCAATAGTTGTTTTGTAACACGTTGTAAAGTTAAGTAAAATCTCATCTTTACCATAAAAAATCTTATCCGAGCATATCCGAGTACTAAAACAACAAAACACAAATGACAAAAAATATTTTTACCCATAAAAAAGTGGTATTAAAATCCCGTACTCCATATTCCGCTACGAGATCGCGGGGAAAATGATAAAAAAAATGTATTTTTCACATCGCATGAAACCGGCGCATTTTCCAACCGAGCCCAATCTGCGTATTCGGCGGAAATTCCGACTTTTTACATGAACGCGACATAGTTGAAAGAGGTAACAGTAGGGTAAATCCTTAAATAATAATTCACACACAATGTACACACATAATGTACACACACACACACTCACACATACATACACACACACACATAAACAAGCACACATATACACACACACAAAGTGTTGTAAATTAGCAGAGTGCTTCACCTAAATACTATATAAATTGCAAACACAACAACGATCGGACATACATATTTTATTGGCTTCCTTCTTTTATTGACAATGTGACAGATTACTATACGTTTATGTCATCACTCATCAGCGACACTTGCTAGCCAGTTGCTAGCTCGCCAGCCAGTCCAACACGCACCCTTAATCTGACACATCTTAATCTTTAACATCGCATGGAAAATACAATACGCACCCTTAAGTTAAAATTACGATTAAGAGTTAAGATTACAGCATTATATAAGAAAATATATAAGACTACTTTAAACAACAATAAAACAACACTACACATAGGTATAAACCTAAAGTATAAATCATTCGCCTAAAGTTTAAACCATTCGCGCCCATTATTCACCAATTACCGCCCTCTTAATGGGTAATCTTATTAAAGCTGATTTAATTTTTGGGCCTGGCAGAGATTTCGTTAACATATCTGCCAACATTTCTTGTGAGGGTACATAACGCACCTCAACCGCCTCTTTCAATATAGCTTCCCGAATGAAATGATACCTTATCTCGATATGTTTGGTTCTATTATGGTTCATCTTATTACGTGCTATATGGTGTGCAGATTGATTGTCATTATTGATGACTACAGGTTTGTCAAATGTGTCATTCGTTAAGCTGTTTAACAAACTTTTTAAATAAATAGCTTCCTTCGAGGCTTGGCTAAGGCCTATATACTCAGCCTCTGTCGAAGACAGTGCCACACACCTCTGCTTGCGACTTTCCCACGTTATTAAATTTCCACCTAATAGGAACATCATGCCTGTAAAGGATTTCCTATCATATGACCCACCCCAATCTGCGTCAACGTATCCTACCAGATCTACCTTACCTGACCTTTGAAAAACAAGTGCAAAATCAGATGTCCCTTTAAGATATCTAAGTACCCGTTTCGCACACTTAAAGTGAATTTCATCATAACAAGAATTAAATTGTGATAAAACACTAACGGCGTGGGCAATATCCGGTCTACTATTCTGTGCCAAATAGTTAAGACATCCTACAAGGTTTTGATAAGGTAACCTGCTATCAGTTTCAGTAGCTTTTTCTAATCTTAGACCTACTTCCATTGGGGTAGTTACTGATTTACAGTCGGTCATTTCAAATTCCTTTAAGACATTGCTAATATATTGTTCCTGATCAAGATAAATCCTATCTTTATCTCTCCTAAGCCGCAATCCTAGAACATGTCTAGCTTGACCTAGGTCCTTCATCTTAAATCTTTGTAGCAACCCGGTCATTAATTTAACCTTTTCATTTTCATGATTTTTACCATAGAATACAAAAATATCATCAACATAGACAACTACGACTATTCTATCATTGGCGTTAAATATTTTTTGGTAAAGGCAGGGCTCTATCTTTGATTGCATGAAGCCTAAGTTCAACATCTCCCTATCAAGCTCATGAAACCAAGCGTTTGAAGCTTGTTTAAGTCCATACAAGGATCTTTGCAATTTACATACTTTGATTTCCTGACCTTGAACAACTGCTCCCTCTGGCTGGAGCATGTAAATATCTTCCTTAAGTTTTCCATATAGAAAAGCAGTCGTAACATCCCACTGATCAATTAACCAATCATATTCTACAGCTAATGAGAATAATAAACGCAAGGTCGAACTTCTTACTACAGGTGAATAGGTTTCGTTATAATCAATGCCACGTACCTGGGTAAATCCCTTTGCTACCAGCCTAGCTTTATACTTTGACACCTTACCATCGCTATCACGCTTAATTTTAAATACCCATTTGCATTGTATCGGCTTCTTATCACGTGGTAAATCAACTAGTGACCACGTTTGATTCTCTTTCAACGATTGTAGTTCATCGTTCATGGCCTTCTGCCATAACTCACGATCAGGCCTTGATAGCGCCTCGTTTACTGTCGTTGGGTCGCCGTCTATGCTTGCAATAGCATTGATGCACGAAAGATTATAGTTGACAGGATTTCGTGGGCGTAAGTTGTATCTTGTCTCTTCACTTGGCTCAGTACTTGCTACAGTGTCGTCAGTACTTAGTTCTATAGTACGCGCTTGATCAGTTGTAGCAAACTCGGTACTTGATACATCACGTTCCTGAATATCTTCACTGTGATTCTGAATATCAACAGCTTCCTCCAGCAACGCAGGTTCGGTTCGTTCCTCTTCAATGTTAATAGGAACAACTGCGTTCTTCGTCACCTTCGTACCATCACCAGGAAACATGTTTTCTAAAAATTTTACATTTCTTGCAACAGTTAACTTGCCTGTCTGGGGGTGCATCAGTCGGTAACCTTTCGTAGTCTCACAATATCCAATGAAAATCAAGGCTTCAGTCTTCATGTCAAGCTTTTGCCTTTTCTGTTTGGGTTTTAATGCATACGCCAAACATCCAAAAATTCTCAAATGACTCAAGTCTACTTTCTTACCGGACCAAAGTTCCTGTGGTACTTTATCTGTGACAGCCTTTGTAGGGCTTCGATTCTTTAGATATACTACGGTGCAAACCGCTTCCGCCCAAAATTTCTTGCTTAGATTCGCTTCACAGAGCAAAGTTCTCGCTTTCTCTATTATAGATCTGTTCGCCCTCTCAGCTACACCATTTTGTTCAGGTGTGTAGGGTATCGTCTTTTGGTGCTTTATACCGGATGACTTGAACAACTTATCGAAAGCGTAGTTACAGAACTCTTTACCATTGTCAGACCTTATGCATTTAATAGACTTACCAGTCTCTGTCTCGACTTCTGCTCTGTATTCTCGAAATTTTTCAAGTGTTTGACTCTTATTTCTTAAGAAATATACATGCGTCTTACGTGTATAATCGTCAATGAATAGCAGCATGTATCGAGAACCAGCGAACGATGGTTCTTCCATCGGACCGCAGATGTCCGTGTGAACAATTTCTAAAACTTCTTGTGCACGGGTGCCTTTGTTTTTAAATGGAACTTTAAAACTTTTTCCGTTGATGCATGGAATACACGGTGGTAATTTCTCTACGTTTTTAAACTCAATTCCAGTTACCATATTTTTCAATGAACACATATAATTTTGACCCAAATGTGCTAATCTTTTATGCCACAAATTCAACAGAGGTTCATTTGACAAAGTCAGATTGACAACATTGTTAATCTCTTTTTCTTGAAGTTGAAAAATCCCGTCCACTTCATGACAAGTTGCCACAACTTTTTCTTTTTGGTTTTTAATAACACAACCTCTTTTGTCAAAATTAACTGCGAACTCTTTTTTAACAAGGTCACTGACTGAGATCAAGTTCATTGATAAACGAGGTACGTGTAGAACATTTCCCAATGGAAGTTTTGAATTTCCACTACCTTCTACAACATAACTTCCTCTTCCTGTAACTGGTATTTCTTCTCCATTAGCCACTCGTATTGTGAAGTTTCGTTTGGTCTTTTGGTAATCAGACAACTTCTCCGCATCATGGGTCATGTGATTTGAGCAACCACTGTCTACATACCAACTGTTCTTTTTGAAGGTATTCTGATCCGCTGTGCTCATACAGACATTGGCATTCCTTTTACTGAGATTTTTAACTCTGCATTCAGACGCTTTATGCCCTATCTCATGACACTTGAAGCATTTGTAAACTACTGGTTTCGTTCGGGTAAAGTTTTTACCCTTTCCTTTGGTTGTGAGAAGGGCTTGCTCACCAGATTCGCCGCCTGTATCGGCTTGTCTACTAGCTTCCTGTAACAGTTTCGTCTTGATATGTTCCAAGCTGATTTCGTTTCCACTATTGTCAACGGCCATAATCAGGGGGTTGTAGTCTGATGTCAAGCCGGCTAATAAAATAGAGATCATCCACTCGTCTGAAACTTTCGCATCAATATCGCTTAGTTGTTGAGCTATGGTCACCACCTTTGATACGTACTTCTCCATACTTTCAAAGTTTTCAAGTTTACATGACCATAATTGACGCTGAAGTGAAATGCGTCGTCCCCAGCCTTTATCTTCATATGCTCCACACAAATTGTGCCACACTTCATGCGCTGTTTTCGCATTGTATACATGAGCAAAACATGATGGCTCTACGAGGAGACAGATCGTGGTGCGCGCTTTTCTATCTACATCTTTTAGGGTTTCAGCGACTTTTTCAGCTTCTACGGCTCCCCACCAATTTTTGCATTCTAAATAGTTTCTTACTTGGAATTTCCAATTGGCAAAGTCATCAGCACCTTTCAACTTTCTGATCCCGAATGCGGATCCTGAAGATGAGTTTTCTTCATCTGTCATTTTAGATTTTTGTTGCGCACTCACGTGATTTATTTAGGTATTTAGGTGTGGAATTTAAATCCCCATAACCTGTTGTAAATTAGCAGAGTGCTTCACCTAAATACTATATAAATTGCAAACACAACAACGATCGGACATACATATTTTATTGGCTTCCTTCTTTTATTGACAATGTGACAGATTACTATACGTTTATGTCATCACTCATCAGCGACACTTGCTAGCCAGTTGCTAGCTCGCCAGCCAGTCCAACACAAAGAAATAAATATATGTAAGTAGGCCTAATAATTTCAATAGTTTTTAGGCATGTTTGTTAATTCGTTTTTTTCGTCTAATTGCATACATAATGTACTTTTTGCTATAGAGGAGCGGTGCCGCCTAATACAGGTATTATTAATACCTACTTGGTTGGTTCCAGCCTCAGAATATTGCTTGTACTAATTTTGTAAGAAATATTTTTTTTTATTTTTATTCACAAACAATTGATCGAACGTCGATTTCTCAAAATACAGGGGGTTCCCGAACACGATCGAGATTTAGAGATCGAAATTGGTATCGAGTAAACGTCAAAACGGACCATGGGAACCATGGAAACAGTTTTCAATGTACCAAAATATCAGAGTTTTGACGTTTATTCGATCCTGATGTGAACTCGATCTTGCCGTCAATTACCGTCGATAGTAGGGGGCTGTACATTGTTATAGCGAAAATACTTGCTCGCGATAAAAGGTAGAAGAGATAGAAGGTCCAAAATACCAATAAGAAAATAATACCGATACAAGTTTGGGCTCTAAATCATTATTATTATTTAAATTATTCTTAAAATGGTTATTTTAATAATAATTAAGTTAATTTTTAGCTACTGCATATTTATATACTATGGAACAGGATTTCCTGTATCCATGAGTGACTGTATGTTAAAAGTTGGAAAAAGGGTTTGAAAAAAAAAATTAAAAATATTATTTACCGATCAATTTATAATAATCATTATTCCTACGTTTAATATGTTTGATTACTATGAACAAGTTATTAATTATATCGAATCAAAGTATTTAAACGTGTCTGCATAGAGTTTTAACATTCTCATGTAAAATGTTGCCAAGACATCCATAGGCTCGCAATGTCAAAAAGTTATCCAGTGACGAAATCGGGGTTTTTAGGTATCAATAAAATCTATTTTTTAAGAGGTACGCAATTGAAACATTATTTGTTTAATAAGTTTATTACTGACATCATGTCCTAAGAATTTTGTTTAGCTGGTATATTCCAAACCCAAGATATGAAGGTTCAAAAAAACGCATCCATATCGTCGTCTCGTATCGTATCTATAAAAGTAGTAAGTGTAGTGCCCTTGCGCTTCGCTTGGTCATCTTGGCGGAGGCACTACCGTGCCCCCAGATTCCTTGACGTATTTATTTTGTACTTTATTTTTGTTGTACTATATCACGTTCTCTGTCGCTGTGGTACGACATGACAAACAACAAGCAAACAATTCATCAGAGGATAGCAACCTTTGGCGCATCTCCAACCACCGCCATTTTCTAGTCCAGAGGTTTTCAAACTGGTACTGGGGTTTATGGGTATGACGTACGTTGCAATTAATTTAACAATGTAGACAAGTACAAAACTCTGTAAAATTTTCTCTTTGGCATACATACTCGAGTGAAGTTGCAGTTGATCACTGTCTATAGTCAATTTAATCGCATTGTATATGTGTGTATGTTTTTTGCATGTCCATTTTTTTAAATTAGACACACACGACAGCCAATTTTTTAAATTATTGTGAATTTTTTCGCCTGAAGACAATCAGACCACTGAGCAAGAAATCACTACGTTTTAAATCAGACAATGAACATAAAAAAAAATAAAGCATTTACTTGCATCTTCCCGCGATTCTCCTTTTATTCTTTATTATATAAATCAGAAAGAAAAAGAAGTGACAGCGAAAAACATAATTTAACGGAACCACAAACAACACAGTGACAATGACAGTGAGAGTGTTTGTGTTTATAACGTAGAGGTTGCCATATTCGTTAACGCCATAGTTCGAGTAAAAATATAAGTTTGCTTTTGTATACATTTTTCTTTTGAGATGGTCATTGTTTATGCGCCTTTTTATTGATATTTGGACTCGAATATTTTTTGTTTCGTACTTTTTTTCCTTGTGGAGCTCGGTGGCGCAGTGGTTTAGCGCCTGGCGCAGCGATTGCGGTAGTTAAGCAACGTTCGCAAGGGTCGGTCATGGGATGGGTGACCAAAAATGTATTATTTTGAGCTCCTCCGTGCTTCGGAAGGCACGTTAAGCCGTTGGTTCCGGCTGCATTTGCAGTCGTTAACACTTACCAATCCGCATTGGGCCCGCGTGGTGGGTTATGGCCCATCCTCCTTACTCATAAGGAAGGCCTGTGCCCCAGCAGTGGGGACAGTGTCTTGTTACACCCGGTATGTGCGTATGTTTTTGCATGTCAATTTGCACAAGAGCTTTTTCAAATTAATGTGAAATTTTTAGATAATGAAAAATAAAACATTTTTTAATGCTTTTTCTCAGAATCAGTTAATTTTATCTAGATATCTTTTGAGGTGGTGTAGTGTAGATACATAAACGTGGCCCATCGGGACATGTCCTGTGACTACTCTATGGTTATTCTTTTTATTGATTTTTGGACTCGAATATTTTATTTTTCGTACTTTATTCAATTTATACAAGAAGCATAAAAATAAGAACATAAAAATTATAGTTGAGATTTCCACGCGTACTTATTATTTGAAATAAACATTATACATAGGTTTTAAGTTGTTAAAAAAATGATCTTTATGATGATTGTGTTATTTAGTTCGATTTCATGGCATCCACGAAAAGAAAGTTTGTTTACTTATAACACTTGTAGGTAATAAAAATAAAATAGCATAAGAGGAGAAGGGGGCTAGGGTTCAAGATATTTGAGAGTCACTGATCGAAACTAATAAATGTGACCTTTTGCATATGAAGCTTTTCTTGTCATTTCCTCTTCCGTTTTATTATGAAATCATTAACTATCTTTTCAAGGTCTCGGTTACCTTATGAAACACAGCGTGCTAAGGTCATTCGAACAATTTGTCAAGTCTCAATTTATTTAGATGGTATTTTAAAGAGATTGTATCCAGACAACAAAGGAAATGAAAATGGCTATTTACATAATGGTGAATTCTGTCATAGAATAGAATAAGAGTAATTATTGAGAATATGGCTAAGTCCCATTCTTCCTATATATTATATTTTTGGTCTAGTAGATTAGATATATTGACGTTTTCTGTTTCATAAAACAACAGATTTTTTTTTCTCTGATTATGTTGGTCCTGTAGATAAAGTTGGTCAGTTTGACCGGTCTAAAAAAAATCTAATAAAAAAATACTCTCAAAAAATGGTGTCTCTACCTTCAGCCATTAGGGTTCCACGCGTATGCCAACAATCAATCAATTTAGAGTTTTATACGTATAGATTAACTCAGTTTTGATGCGTAGACCCATAACGTTGTTTCTTCATAAAGGTAAGTAATTTTCAAATGTTTCATAACCATCCATCCATTAGGAAAGTACTTTTCCAATAAATCTTTTACAGCCCAACTTACTTCACTTCGATCAACTTAGATGGACTCCATTTCAGTAACATTAAGGCTATATCCACACTCGAGGAGCTTCGCTTGTTGATAAGACACCTTTTTAAACAACTTTCATGGTCCTGATGGTCCTGAACTGGTCCTGAACAGGGCAACAAAGGTATTAGGGGTTGAAGTATGAAATTGCCGTTATGTATTGAGAATTTTAAAGAATTTGCATTTTAGATAGATCGATAAGTAGTTTATTTGCTAAACACACACACATTCACACAAATAAAAATGCATACATTAAGTTGAAGACTAAAAATAAAAATAAAAAGACAAACAAAATTGACATCTAGGTACACACAACATAACAAAAGAGAATCAGAAGAAGGCATGCATGTGTGTGCAGCAGCAAGAAGGGTCTTTAGGCTCGGTGTCAGCAAAACACCGATTTTCAGCCGTCACCCAGATGAAACGCGGGCACCAGCAACTGTGCTAAGTCGGGAACAAGTTTTACATACTCATGTCTAATTTATTTAACAACCATGAACGCTTTAAACGCTAACAAACTTTTATGCACAAATGTTTAAACACTCATCAGTGGCCCTACCATGAGTTGATGCAAACTGTTTACGTTACCGTAAACTATCGGATATAATTGCTCACAGTCAGTGCGAGTGAAAGAGACAAAACGATGGTTTACGGTAACGTAAACAGTTTGCATCAACTCGTTGTAGGGCCACAGATCTAGATATTCCACATGTGTTACGTGAAAAAAATTAATGTTAAACGGTCACTTCTGCTAACGAAAAAAGGAGTAACTTTTAAGCCACTTTTATAACATTCAGAAAAGAAAATCTAATTTTTTTTTTGCTTATTGAGGGCCGTCATGATCATAATTAGAAATAATAACATGTAACTGAAGCATCTTCATCATCATAGAATATGAGAGCCTCTGTGTGTGAGAAAAAAATCGGCAATTTTGCATACCATCGCAAATAGGGATGAATTCTGAAGAACTAATGGCGCCACGTAAGCGAATATCTGAAAATAGTTTGATTTGTTGTTTCAAACACCAAATGTCCTTTCCTTTTTTAACAAATCAAAACCAATAGCGGTCCGGTCGACGTATAAATCATCTGTGAAAACCAGAGAAAAAGATTCTATAGGCGTTCCATAGTTGTTCGAAAATACTCATGTAAAATTTTGCACCAAAGAGAATGTAAAAAAACTAGTGCTTACACCCCAACGTGTGTTTGTAAGCTGTATGTGTGTAGTAAAGGGTAGTGTAAGTACCAAGTAAGGTTGTTTATCATTCTTGTGCACTAAGCTTTGCACGCGAAGTGTGGCCTTAGCCTAACACTGAAACCTCGTAAACGCCCCGTTAATGCGCGGTTTAAACTGCCACGTTCCGGTTAGCAAAATCTCTTTCATACGGTTAATATATTTTATGAGTTGGTTATAAAAATTCTGAGATGAGTCAAAGGGATTTTGAAGATGATAAACATTTATGGGCGTCGTAAAATTATCATCGTATTTAGTAATAAACACACATAATGCTTAATAGAGTTATAGTTAACGCCTTTTTAGTATCACGTGGATTTGCGGTACATAGATACGAAATACATCTTCCTACTAATCCTATTTCCTACTAATAAATGTGAAAGTTTAGATGTTTGTTAGTCAATCACGCAAAAAACGGCTTGGATGTGGTACATAGTGGTACAAATACAGTTTATGTCCTGGATTAAAACAAAGGATATTTTTTATCCCGGTCAAAGGATTCCTAATTATTTTAGGGAACCTTTGACCAGGATTATAATTATCCTATACTTTAATCCAGGCTATAAACTATCTATGTTTACCACGGCTGAACTCCCCGCGCGCCGCGCGCAGCCCCCGCGCGCCTCCAGACATGCACACATAGCCGCGAGCGATTTTACGAGCATACATGCTTGAGTGTCGTTTCTTTTCGCGTTAGAGTATATATTCTGTGACTATGTATCACATCCAAATCCGTTAAGCTGTTTTTTAATGAATGAATGAATGGTTTATTCGGTGACATGATAATTGATACTAAGCTTAAAAGTAGATAGATACATTAAATAAATATAAAAGAAATGGCACCGAAAAGGCATTTACTCAGCATAATGTCGCTGCATTCAAGAACGCCACGACGCTGGTCTTCCGCAAATGCCAAAAATAAAGTAAGTAGGATTATTATTATTACTTTATTAAATTTGCACACGACCAACTACCCCAACACATTTAACTTAATACCTGTCCATCCCAAGGTTGCCTGGAAGAAATCGCATTTTAGTGATAAGGCCGCCATTTGTATGTCTACTTTATGTTTGTATTGTTACTTGTTTGTTCTGTGTGTATACAATAAAGAGTGTATTAATAAATATAAAAAATAAATGAGAGAAACACTGCTACGCACAGACTGCAATTTGCCGAACTAAAAACTGCACTGCAGCATCATTTTTAAGAAATGATACAAAGTGCGTTTTTGCGTGATTGAGTAATAAACATTTAAACTTTCACGTTATAATTCGAATGAATAAATGAATGAATGAATGAATAATACCGATGTCGAAGCTGATGAAGTAGCGGGAGGATGCTAGTTTTAAAATGTGAAAGGAGATCACTCATTCTGGAATAAAATTTTAATTTTTTTTTCTTTAGCGGCCATCAATAATAATTACACATTTTTAAAGTACACAAAAAACTAATTATTTTTTACTATGGCGTCAAAGTCGAAAACAATTTAAGTTCGGAGATATATACCAGATAAGAATGAAAACGACGGCAATGGGAGATTGTTAGTTTTATGAGTTTTAAGAATCAAATCATTATTATTTTGGTAGTACAATCTTAGCAGTCTCCTCCCGCGCCCCTTTTTCTCCTGTGCTCAGTGCCCAATACTCTTAAACGATAGAAACGAGAATCGTTAGGTGACTCAGTTATGCTATTCTTCAATTAAAGCTACCAGCAGAGTCGTACTGTCTCATCTCACCATCATCATTATGAAGCGCTCATTAAGGAACTACAGACTGATCGTACTCGATCACGTTTGTTAAGCAACGCTCGGTCCGGCCAGGTGTCAGATGGGTGACCGTGAAGTGGCATTACAACTGAGCGCTTCCGTGCTTCGGAGGGCACGTTAAACCGACATGGTGGCATTTTCGTATAAGTACCTCAACACCTTGATATACCTGTAGTCTACTTGGCACCTCTGGAGAGACTGCAGCACCATCCAGGTATAAATCGAATCAAAGGCTTTCTCATAGTCCACAAACGCCAAGCAAAGTGGCAGATTATACTCCTCGGTCTTCTGTATAACCTGCCGCAGCGTATGGAAATGTGTGATTTCCTTTGTAAGTATGGATGTTTGTTACTCAATCACACAAATGAACGGATTCGATAGTTTAAAACCCGAATTAAAATGTAGGACACTTTTTATTCCGACCAAAGGTTCCAAGGATTTTCCGAATGCCCGAACAAACGAAATGTGATCCTTTTCGCGGGAAAAGCAAGTAAGTAAAAGAGATTCCTTTTCTCCTTTGGAAAAATGAAACCCTAGAACTGACGAAAAACGCAAAAAAGTTTAATATCTGTGTTGAATGGTGCTCTAACCAGGCTGTCGATTCTGTAACCAAACTCGCATCTTACTTCGAACGTCACTTTACTTCGCGTGAATTTGTTTTTAGTAATTAGCTGAATATTAGCTATTTTAACGATTACAAAAGGTTTTTTACCCGCCCGTGGATTACGTAACTCTGTTGCTAACAATTCTCGATTGAAAGCGCAGTTACATTGCTAATTTAGTTAAGATAGTTGTCACATTGGTTCTTACTAAAGCAGCGATGTAACTGCGATTTCTGTCAGAGTTGAATGCAATAAAGTTAAGTAATTACCCCCCGGAGCTATCTAAAATCATTTGTGATTAAAAAACAGCCTATCAATATCTCATTTATGATTAAAATTCCCGCGAAGTGAAGTGAGGTTCGAAGTTTGGTTACAGAATAGTCAGGCAGCACTAATATGTTTGTAAAGCATTCTACTATGCAAAAATTGGTTTCGATTCCGAACAAAAGCGCATCACTAGATTTGGACGGGAGCCAAAAACTGTGCATTTTTTACGATGCGTCGGCATGGCGGGGGTGTGCACTGACTCTATGGCCTGATAAAAGGATTTTTTATGTTTTTTTATATAATATATTCTTTATGGTTATCTCTACGGCCACATTGCATAGGAAAATCCAAAAAGTTCTTGAAGTTTAACCAGTTTTAGAAAAGTAAGTTTTACATTACCGTTTGTTTGTTTGGCCTTAACGTCTTAACTACTGAACCAATCACCGTGAAAAAACTAAAAAAAAAAAAAAACTAAGTACGTAACTTTTTAAGAAAAAAGCAAAGGATGAAAGGAGCCAATGCCAATTTTTAACGTTGTTATGGCAATCTACTCCTCTTCAGGGAGTAATTTTTGCCAGTGTCAAGTGTTGAATAATTAAGTGGTATATTCAGTGGTATATATATGGTAAAAAAAAAAAAATATTCAGCTGCTAGGAAAAATTAAAAAAAAAACTACCTAGTTGAATAGCGCCATCTATCAACATAAAAATAAACTAAAATTCTCAGCTGTCAGAAAACCGCTCAAATCTAATCGCAAACCTAATTTCATAGAGGCAGCGACTCAATTTGCCCTCGATTGTAAAGATAAAAAGTGATAATTGACTGAAATCACCTGCCAAGTCGACCAATGTAAATACCCTATTAGTTTTCGACTGAATTATTTATAAATTACACAAAGAATATTCAGTTATTTGGTAAAAGGAAAAAGATACTCTTTGTCATCTCGTAAATATAACATCAACTTCTTTCTCGATAAAACAAGAGTGTGAGAGCATTATAACTTTATTGCTCCTATAAATGTGATATAAATGTCTTGTATAACTCGACAATACTTAACTTTCACCAAACTGTGAATCGGTGTATGTTACGTTGTACTTGGCTATAATATTTGATACTTCAGAAGTTTTTATGGTGTCTGTCGCATTTGACTCAATCATTTGGAAATTTTGTGAATATTGATCATTTTGTAGTTTTAATGTGAAGTTTATGATAGTTTTATAAACGCATTAGGTACCTGCCATGTTTACACGAGCCTAGCTGCCAATGCTTAGTACTTGTAAAGAGCAATAGATCACTAGCGGCCTATTTCTTGCTTCTACTAAGCAGCGTGTTAAATTTGGCATAGTCACGCTTATGCTGACAAGTAAATTACCTACCATTTTATTGTAATGTGTATAATGTGATTAATTTAACTATTCAACAGAAGTAACCAACTTTAGAGCGCCTGCGGTAGTAAACGATGTATTAATTTACTCTTTGTCATACATTATTAATTATCTGGTAACGATATTGAATTTTTAGATTTCAGCATTCACAATGCTATTTTTATATATTAAGTTACTAATAACTGAAAAATATTAGAAAAATCGACTCACCCGTAGCAGCTCAGACGGGACTCGAACCCGCACCCTTAGGATTCCGGCCCAATGCACTAACCAATTATGCTACCGAGTCGCTAGAGGGAGTGGCGAAATTTTCTAATACTTTTACGTTTTTCGCTGTAAGCCAGCGTTATTCATCAACGTTCGTTAGTGCGGGTTCGAGTCCCGTCTGAGCTGCTACGAGTGAGTCGATTTTTTCTAATATTTTTTCAGTTATTTTAAGTAACTTAATATGGTAACGATATATTCAAGTTTGTAAATATCGTTACTTATGGCTGTTACAGCTGGTAAGTTTCTTGCGCCCGTTCTTCTTGTCAGTTAAAAAAGTGGGGATCTGTAGGAAAATATAGACGATTTAAAAGTACTTAATTATTAAGTTTATTTGAATAAAGCTTATTTGAATTTGACTTTGACGTTCTCGAGTGAAGTTCCCGCAGATGACTGTCTTTGTCAATTTAATCGCATTGAAAATGCTCTGCCATCAGAGAGTCCAATTTAGTGACGAAATCGGATGAAATCTTAATCACAGAATAACAATCAGAATCCCAAATCGAATGGTGATAACACGATCCGTCTAATTTAGGTTAGACTTTTAGATAAATAAATCTCTCATCTATTTACTTATGCATTATACACATTAATAATATCAAACAAATTTATATATTTCGTTCTCGTTAGTTAAATAGATCGACTTACCCTAGAGACATCTCAGACATCTCAGCCTCAGAGTTCCATTACACAGAATTGCTATATCCGAGCTTATCATAATGGTTATAATCTCATATAAGTACAAAGTGTACTATATTAATACCACATAATCAGTGATATCGTAATACCTATAGACTAGTTAAATATAAAATTGAATAGGTATTGGATATTATGCTTAGAATAATAATACCTAGAACGATAGTTCTCTAAAAAGCGCACTGTCAAAAGTGAGGCAACTAAAACAGCCAAAATGGCCCCGTTTTCAGATTTTTACTCTCCATTATTACCTATTACCGAATAAGTACAAAACAGTTTCAATTTTCTTACATTTATTAGATTAGTTACTATATTATTGGATTTTAGTTACGATTAGATAACGTATGAAGAATATAAATCTGTCAAAAAGACAAAGGAATTGTAATATAATGAATCATAGTGTAAAAGCACCATAAACTGCCCACTTCTTATTCTTTTTCTTCCAGTCATACAAATGGTTGCCTGGAAGAAATAGCTTTTTAGCGATAAGGCCGCCAAATTGTTCTTAATATGTATTTCTTTTCCTTGTAATGTTTTCTATTATGGTGAACAATAAAGAATATAATATCTATCTATCTATCTAAAGGAGTTTGACAGTTGAGTTTCGATAAAATGCTATATCACGCGATATAAATCGGTCACGCTAGGCAGGCTGGCTTAGTAATAGTTGCCTCACTTTGCATACGAGGACACGGCTTCTAGGTGTTAATAATTCTAAGATATTATGGTTGTAACCTGAAAGAAAAAACCACAAGACCAATTCGTAATTGCTAAAGGCAAATTCTTGAAAACCTACCTCACTAGGTATCATTACCTGAAAATACAAGCTCGTGTGGTCCCGAAATTTCCCACAGGATAGCACTAGACAAACTTACGACGCAGATTACAGCTCTCAGTGTGTGTCCTGAGTGGTAGCGTGTCGCGCATGCAGAAGCTGCGATCCGCGGCGGAGGAAACAAAATTGCTCGACATGCATGAAGGCGTGCGGAGTGTTTCGGAATGCACTATGGAATTACACCATACAGAACTGAGCTCATTATATTCGTGCAGATAGGCGAAACTAGCATTAACGCGCGTGGACGCCCAGGGCCTTGTCAAAACTGTGTAGACCGCAAATCCGCCTGGTAACAGGTGCTGTTACCGGTCATGATCAATTTAACAGACATCTTTTTAATCCAGGTGTCACCGACAGGCTGCATGGGGGAGGGAGAAACAGCCGCCCACGTACTGCTGGAATGCAGAGGGGTGGGTCCTTCCTTCACCGGTACTTCGGCTCGCCGGGCAGCGTCCAGAAAGCGATTCACTGAAAAAAATAGACTCCAACAAAGCGGCATTTTCTCTTAGTTGGCGTCAAAATATTTGGGATAACGTTGTTATTGTTTATTATAAACAAGAAATGGTAGTTATACCAGTTAGGTTAAATTTGTCTGAAGCAACAAAGAAGTAAACTGTTTATTCTAATAAATAATCTTTATCAAAACGACTAATACTTCCTTGAATTTATAGGGATTCTTGTTAAATTCATTACTTTTCTTTTATTTGTTTTTACAAAGACCCTGTGTATGCATTATCAATGTATGTTTAATAATAATAACGAGGTACAAAGTTGGAAGAATCACTCGATACGTTACAATAAATAAGATAGTGAAGTAGAACGGAACAAGATAAAAAATAAACTCTACCATTTTCTTTACTAGCATCAACGATTTTAAAGTAGTTGAAACAACGAATTTGTTTTATTACTGCAATCAATTATTGCGTTGTATTGATAATGTTCTAAACCAAATCAAACATAACGGAGTTATTGTTTCTAATAATCCTAATGATAGCGTTAACAATTTTTAGAAGCTTAATTTAATCAATACAAAGTTGTTAATGCAATCAACAATGACGTCGAACTGACTATCCTTCTTTGTAAATTCAAATAAGAACAGTATGTACTGTAAGTCTGAATCGCGGTGTTAAGATTTTTGTGCATTTGTATAAGACCTCCCCATAGAAATTGTTTCCATTCCTTTCGATAGGGTTGGAGTTGCATAGCTGCAAAATACGAGCTTCCACCACAGCTGGGACTTGTATTTGATCGCTGTACAGCTAATACTGGTCACGTAGATTCACCGCCCCCCTGCTTCTACCCCTTAAATACATTAAAAATAATGTTATTTCAATCTATTACCCGCCATGACTATATCAACAACCATTCTATAATTATTATTCTTTAATACATTAAAGAGGATCTTATTTCAATCTCTTTACTGACATGACTACATCAACGAACAATCTTGGTAGCTACAGTAGGTTCCAATGCTTGCACTGAACAAGATACTTTATAAGGCCAGTAAAGCATTAGATTTACTGTTACTAAATATTAGTTAGACACAATCAAGTGTCTTGTTAGAATTAAGTTGAAATAAGCAAGTAACATCTTAATGCTGACTATTATCTTGGTTGATAGAAATGTGAAAATACTTGAATCTACAAACAATCTTTATTAATATAATATGGTTTCATGTTTGTTTCAAACAAGATATGAATGAAACTAAACAACTACCATATTAAGGCTAATAGAGTACTTGATATACGTCAGCGCGAAAATTTAACTTATCTACTTAAGTTCTCTTAGTCGCAGTTATATTGATCTTGTCAGGCTCAAATGGAATCATGATATGTGATAGCAGTAAACAAGATCTGAGTTGGTGTTAACATTTTTTTTTCAGTGTACGAACATGAAAGCGCTTGGGGCGTTCCTTGCTGAGCTGGGTTGGTTGGAGTGATCTGGCAGAATAGCCTTCAGACGTAAAATAGGCGCAACAGACGTCGAGTTGCGGAAACCACCCGTATTGTAAATAAGAAGAAGAAGAGGTATCCGGAGTGGGCAAGAGCGTGCACTAACCCCTCGTACACAACATCACCGCGCTCTCACTGCATCTTGCAGTTGTTCAACCACTGCGTGCTGTCTCGATGTCGGCCGCTCTGCTTGCCGTCGCGAACGCGCAGTGGTAGCCGAGCCGTAAAATGCAAGACGCGCGTGCGGTGATGTCGTGGCTGAGGGCTATGGCTGTCTAGCGTGAACTAAGCCACTCTCTATCTTGGACTATAGGCCGCTCTCTAGCGTGCGGTAAGGACTGCCATCCATATGTTCCTCCGCTCCGCAATCGGCATAATGTGCATTGTGCGTCCAGGGTGGCGGCATATCTAGCGCGCACTAGGGCGCTATCTAGCGTGCACTAAGGACAGACATCCGCGTGGCCCTTTGCTCCGCAATCCGCATACTTGATGCGCCGATGTGCGTCCTGACTGGCGGCGTATCGCGCTTGCGGAATCCGCAGCGGACGAAACAAATACTCGACGTGTATGATCGCGTCCGCAGTGGATGTGGGCGCGCACTAAGGCGCTATCTAGCGTGCACTAAGCACATCCGTCCGAGTGTTCCTTCGCTTCGCAATCCGCACACGCGATGCGCTACCACTCGGTGCGCGCGCTCAGGCATTCCTTCTTTATATCTAAAAGAGCTTGTTCTATTTCCTAGCCGCATGTTTTGGCAAACATACAAGAAGAGACTTAAGTTCGATAACTTGGGTACTTTATGACCACTAAGGTTATTATAAGGAATGTTTGGACACTTTAGAGACTTTAGATATCAATTTCAGTAACTTTTTCTTCGGAGTCATTTGTTTTATTGCTGCTTCAGTACTGATTATAGCCCCCTTTGGTCTGTGAATGCCTGTACCGCCTGTTCGTAGGTAATTTTAGGTATGTATATGCCTCTACGCAAAACCATGATTTGTTCCGAAGATCTTCTGTTTGCTTAGTATTGGTATTGGCTGTGATCCGAAATTATCAACACTATTCTACCTATGCGCCTGGGGGTCAAGTCTGCTAATGTTAACGTCAAAATCGTGTTTCAATGATGTTTGAATGGTAATGCTTTTGACACAGTTCTTGTTTCTTAAACCCAAAATATAGAGACACAATCGGTGTTATTAGAAAAGATTATTAAACACCTGTTTAACTAATACACTGTTTTTATATGTGACGCTGTCTCTTTTAAAAAATATTGTCAAAAAAGTGTCAGCATCACATTTAAACAAGCGTCTAAGTTAAACAGGTGTTTAAAAGTCTTTTGTAATAACACCGAATATGTAACCGTTTTTGGTTAACGAAACACGATGTGTTCGGTTTTGGGTTTAAGAAACAATAACTGTCAAAAAGCATTACCATTCAAACACCATTGAACTACGATTTCGTCGTTAACATTAGTAGAATTGACCCCCTGGTTGTTAGCATTCGCAAACACTATACGCTACAGTGTTACATTGTAGCAAACAAACATTTCAAGCTACATTTATGCCTTATGGCGTTCGATTATTGACATACATAGCCTCATAGGATTTGAATTCACAAGCCAAATGATCTCTCTGGTATTGTTTTAGGACGTAAGCAATTGCAATGGTCATTATTTGAATACATCATCATGCCACATAACCCCATGCTGAGGCACAAATTAATCCTAATGATTAAGGGGATGGGTCATTACCACAGACCATACAATAAGTACTTACGTAATGTCTGTGGCCATAACCCACCATGCAGGCTTAATGCAGTTTGGTGGGTGTTAGGCATAAACTTAATATTAGCAAAAAAGTCTATGGTGTTAGGTTAACTTTTTTTTTTAATTTATTTATTTATATTCAGGCAAAGATGGCCCATAGATACCTTAAAAACTAAACATATATAATTTATAAAACAATAGTAAATAACTTGTTTTATAAATTATGTTAGTGAAGTTAAAAACCTTACGTCCGCAAATGCAACCGGGACCAATAAAAAGCAGCCTTTTGCAGAACGGAGGAGCTCGAGATAATTTGGTAGCACATCAGCAATACTTTTACGCAGGCCGAATGTGATATGTTACTGCACCACCAAGCTCCTCATAAGATTAATGAACGCACTACTCACGTAGTTATCTCACTAATAATCTAAAATAAATAAGGTGGGCCCACTTAGTTAGGTTCGCAAACCTACACCATTTTTTTTGTTATTGCTGCAACAGTGCGCTGTTGATGTGTGGAACACGTATGCGAACCTGCTTCACTCACACGGGTGCACAATATTTTTATTTATTTATTTGCACTCTTATTGTCCATCAGCCATTTTAATGTCCCCACTGCTGGGGCACAGGCCTTCCTTATGGGTGGTAAGGAGGACGGGCCATAACCCACCACGCGGGCCCAATGCGGATTGGTGGGTGTTAACGACTGCAAATGCAGCCGGGACCAACGGCTTAACGTGCCTTCCGAAGCACGGAGGAGCTCGAGATAATAAATTTTTGGTCACCCATCCCATGACCGACCCTTGCGAACGTTGCTTAACTTCCGCAATCGCTGGGCCAGGCGCTAAACCACTGCGCCACCGAGCACTCTTATTATCTATCTTTATATGATTAACCCATTACAATAAAGTAACTAAGTATATTAATTATCATCATTATCAAATTAATATGGTCAAAGTGAAAAAAAAAATTGCTACGGCGTAGTGTTCCAGGTTCGCGGAGGGCAGAGGTTCGCGAACCTAAGTGGATACCCACCCAAAATATATGTTTTGGTTTTAGTTCTATCGTTCAAAATTAGGAATATCGCGTAGTAAGTAACACTTCCGTAGCGTAGCAGGCTCGTAGCATTTGAACACAACATCAGACTACGACGTAGCCATACTACGGTTTCGTAGCATTCAGTGTATTCTACGTGCGACAGTCTTACCTTTACCATTCATAACGTTACACCGCTCAAACCCTCTTTAATTGCCTTTCCCATGCCTTGCAGAGTCAGCATTCCTTTATCAACCTGCCGAATGCTGACGGGACCCGCCTTTGATATAATTAACACCAGGGAACACGTTCTAACTAGGATATTACAGTGCTTCTTTTACGTGAACATTCCTTTTTATTGCTTTTGAAACGTCGCTTTTTAGGAAAATCGGTGCTATTAAAAGGATCATGAACTTTATCAGGATTATTTATGCAAATATGACAGTTTAATAAAACTTTCTAAAAATAGTCCGACGTGATTTCACCTAAATTAATTTTGAGTGACGCAAACAAAAAAATTAATTGAAAATTTATGAACAAATCATTCGTAATTAAAGCAATTTTTGCAGTTCTACTGTTTTACTTTCTGTGCTGTCGTGTGTACCGTCACGTCTATAAAATATGTTCACAGTTTATAACTTTATAACTCCGGCCGAATACTCAAAGGCTTCTTAGCTAAAATCTTAAGTTAAGGTCTCCTTAACTTTAAGGAAGCTGTATCAGTTTCATAGAGATTCTGTCAAATATGACAACTTTTTTGAATTTAAGGTGGCCTTAACTTTAAGATTCGTTTGAGTATTTGGCCGTAAGCTATTACTTTTTTGAACAGAAATCAATGACAAACGACAACTACAACAATGTGACAATGTTCTAAACTGTAAACATACGTACATACGTCTAAAAGACGTGATTGTACCTTATCGAACTCTTTCTGAATGTAGCTAGGTTCAGTTTTCTTAGTAGCCTTAGGTACTCGAAGGCTTAAGAACGGGTAGGTACATAATGGTAGTTGAAGAGGACAAAGAGTTTGTTCAACTGGAAGAGTTTTCTTTCTACATGGAGTTTGGTAATTTCCCTTTAATCCCGAATATGGTAAGTGTAACCCACCAATCCTCATTGGGCTCGCGTGGTGTGTTATGGCCCATCCTCCTTATCCACCCATAAGGAAGGCCTGTGAGCAGGGGTCCCAGATTTGAATCGGAGGGGGGTATATTTGTACTCGGTTTGGTTGGTGGTAGGGCTTATTTAACTAGGGCTAGCTAACTATACCACCATATTACTTAAGTCTGACGCCATAACAACAATTTAAAAATTGTTGTGTCCCGGCAGTTAGAGGTAAGATAGCCAGTCCCTCAGTGCTGAGGATTCCGGGTGTAGTGCGCTTCCACCTTCGACATTATTATCGTCTTAACATAAGGTGAGATGAAGGCCAAACACTATCCCGTCCCGTTGTGCATAAAAAAAAGTTTTTGATACCTATTAGAAAGAAACAGCCCCCCTAGCCACAGTAACATTTGCAAATTTTCGCTATCGCTTCGCTTTGAAACATGTATGGATTTGACGTTTTATAATTCGATTGTTAACCTTATGTCAATCCCATACATGTTTCGAAAGCGAAGCGATAACGAAGATTAGCGAATGTTCTTTGGCTAGAACTGATTCCCGCCAGTCCAGTCCAGTCGAAAAGAGTACCCCTGCGATAACAAAAAAAAAGCCCTCTGATCATAAAAATGTACAGAAAATAGAAATAGAAAAAACATTTATTCAAATAAGCTCACATAATAAGCATTTTTAAATCGTCAATTCTTTTACCCTACCACCTATTAGACGTCTTTTAGTTATGTACATGTTCCAGCAGACACATCTAGTTGCAACAAGTTCCCTGACCTCTGTTTACTCGTCGCCGCCGGAACGAGGGAGGGCCTATTGTTTCAGCCCACCGAGTGTAAGCCTTGGGCACTCGAGTGTTTTACACATAACAATGAGTGTGGGCTCACGACTCACACGACGAGGCTTTAGAAGGTTAGAAAAGAGATTAGGAAAACAAAAAAAAAACAGGGTGATTTTTTGATCAGTCGACGAATAGGGATGTTGACTATTTTTTTATTTTATGTTACATAAATTACCCCTCAAAAAAAGAAACATTGGTAAAAGAATTAATTCGCTCGCATGAAAACTGCCCGAGATATCACAGTGTGAAATGCACACAAATGGACTCGATCAAAAACGCTCCATACTAATGGCTCCCACGTTATGACGTCACGCCGTGCTAGTTTGTATGCAACGCATAGGAAATTTGTTCAGCAGCTATATTAAATATTGTGTTTATCAAAATGGTTTCTTCGACAAATTTGCTATACATTTTACGGACTAATTAAAGGTATCATTTATTTTAATAAATTGTATACTTTTTAAATGGACTTGTCCGCCCAACTTTGAAGGGTCATAAAACAAATAATATGCAATATATAAAACCAAGAGGTATACAAGCTACTCTAAAAGTTTAATATGTTTACGATTTTTATTAGTATTTCGTTATTTTATTCATTAGTCAACATCCCTATTCTGTTCTTCCACGTGGTCAAACTGATTTGTCTAACAGGAATATTTTTGTGGTGTGGTTTAAGGGGTTTAGATCGTCGTATGGCACAGCTGATTAATTTTTTGCTCTGATTAAGTGGGTACCATAGACAAAGTTGTTCGTACTAACGGTCTAAGCCACACCACAAAATTTGGCAACTGTTTTCGATTTCACGCTTTAGGTGTATAAAAAGACACTTGACAAACTTTCAAGATGCATGGCGTGTTCAATCAACTTCAATCTATATAAAACTAAACAACTTTCGGCGAAATAAGTAAAAATGATCATGGACATTGTTTCATACAATGTTACCACTAATCTAACCCCCAAGGTATTACTCATACCCTCGTATCTATACACCGTTAATTTTTAATTATATCTAAAAATGAAAAGGGGATTTTAGACCACGTGAATGAACAACTTTTACAATGGGGCTACTCGACTATAGTGTATGGAACAGCTAATTTTTATTTCGCGATTCCGTGGATGGCCCTGTGGCGAGCATCCGCTCCCACAACTACACTTGGGCAACCGCCTTACAATTTCAAGAAATCCGCTCCGCTTATGCAACTTGGGCCATACTACCGCTGCAACGATTACCACGCCCCGTGCGCGTGATCGTATGCACCTCCCTATCGCACGCGCCGCTCGCCTTATGACCGCGCATCCTTCTCGCTTGCTTGGAAAATGCAACAGCCGACGACAGAATGATTTGCATAATTCACTCTTGCTCATATGACGCTTGCGCTTGGATGTTTTTAATTTTCTATGATCAATTGCTGTTTATTTCTAATTGTATGTGCCGTGGTAATTGTTATTATTAATTATAAAGTAGTTTTCATCGTTCTCAGTGTGTTGTGATTGTTTGGTTCCCGTCTACTGTGCCGTGCTGTGCCGTTACTATAATTATTCGTTCGGGTTCGATCCCCGAAATATCCTATGTGGTAGGAATTAGTAGTGCCCCACATCTGGTGACCCCGAAAGAGCACTGAAGATCCTGTTTTGTGGAGTTGGAGAGTTCTTCGCACAAAAAAAAACTGGTCGGTTGGTGAGCGAATTTGATTTTTTTTTTCAAGATGTCTCAGGACAACAACGCCCCTCCGGTAGAAACTAAAGATGAGGTTTTACGTGTAGGTATACGAGTACCACCGTTTTGGCCAGAAGAGCCCGCCTTATGGTTCGCTCAGGTTGAATCTCAGTTCGCACTGTCGAAGATAACGAGTGACGAAACTAAATTTTATTATCTTGTGGCACAGTTAGATCACCAATACGCGGTCGAGGTGAAGGATATTATTACAAGTCCTCCCGCAGCTGGGAAATACGAAAAACTAAAGCTAGAATTAATTAAACGCTTATCAGCTTCGCAGGAAAAGCGCGTCAAGCAGCTACTGATGCATGAGGAGCTCGGAGATAGGAAGCCCTCACAGTTTCTGCGCCACCTAGCTGGTCTGGCCGGTCCATCAGTTCCGTCTGATTTCATAGTGACGTTGTGGTCGAGCAGGCTCCCTCAGAACATCCAGACCGTCATCGCATCGCAGATGGACCTCCAGTTAGATAAACTGGGTGATCTGGCGGACAAGGTACATGAGATAGCACCTTCGACACCTCAGATAGCTAGTGCTTCTACAGCCTTTCCAGCTTCCATGCCACCAGCCTCCACGAACGAGATGATGAAGCAGATATCCGAGCTGACCAGGCAAGTGGCAATGCTGACCACAAGATTGGAAAGAGCAGAACGGTCACGCTCGAGATCTCGATCAAGGAGGTATGACCGCTCACGCAGCCGTTCCAGACCTGAGCAACCACCAGCCGACCACCCTCACTGCTTCTACCATTACACATACGGAGCAAAAGCGAGCAAGTGCAGGAAGCCGTGTACTTTCCACTCGGAAAACTCTCAGGGCAGTCGGAAGTAGCGGCCAATGACTGCCCCTCAGCTACAGGCCGTTTATTCGTCACGGATCGCGCGTCAAAAATGCAGTTCCTAGTGGACACTGGCTCAGACTTGTGTGTTTTTCCGCGATCGGTCGTCAAGACGCCCTGCATCAAGTCCAAGTATGATCTCGTCGCTGCTAATAACTCCGTCATACATACTTATGGACCTGTACTTCTTCACCTTGACTTGGGACTCAGGCGAGATTTTACTTGGAACTTCACTATAGCGGACGTTTCGAAACCTATAATTGGCGTCGATTTTTTGAGCCATTTTAATCTGCTCATAGATTGCAGGAACCAGCGCTTGGTAGATGGCACCACGACCCTGTCCGTAGCAGCAGTTACTTCCGGCACTTCTGATGACATCGCATCCGTCAAGGTTGTTTCTGGCGAGACCGAGTTCCATGCCATACTGCGTGAGTATCCAGAGATCACGAGACCCGCAGGTGTTCATTCTCCACCCAAGCACAATACTGTCCACTTCATTAGGACCACTCCAGGTCCACCCGTTTCCTGTAGACCTCGACGGCTGGATCCAGTTCGCGCCCAAGCTGCGCAGAAGGAGTTCGAAGACATGCTTGCTTGTGGTACTGCCAGACGCTCAGAGAGTCCTTGGTCTTCAGCTCTACACCTGGTAAGGAAAAAGGATGATGGATGGAGGCCATGCGGTGACTACCGCGCGCTCAACGCCAGAACTATTCCGGATCGCTACCCCATTCGTCATATTCAAGACTTCTCCTACCAGCTCTCAGGATGTTCCATCTTCTCCACTATTGACCTGGTGAAGGCGTACAATCAGCTACCAGTCAACCCTGCCGATATACCCAAAACTGCCATCACGACTCCCTTCGGGTTGTACGAATTCCCGTACATGACTTTTGGGCTGAGGAATGCTGCACAGACCTTCCAGAGATTCGTCGATGAAGTTCTTCTGGGGCTCGATTTCTGCTACGGGTACATCGATGATATTCTGGTCTTTTCTTCCTCCCCCAGTCAGCACAAGGAACATCTACGGCAGCTATTTGAACGACTGAAGCAATACGGGATATTGGTCAACACTTCCAAGTGCATATTGGGACAGCAGGAGCTTACTTTCCTTGGCTATCAGGTTTCGGCAGCTGGTACAAAGCCTTTGGAGACAAAGGTTGAGGCTATCCAGAGTTTCACGCCACCGCGAACGGTCAAGGAACTACAGCGATTTCTAGGTATGCTTAACTTCTATCGTCGCTTCATACCTAACGCAGCTCAGATCCAGGCGCCACTAACTAGCATCCTCGCCGGCCCACGGACTAAAGGCTCGCAACCGGTTGAAATGACACCGGAGTTGATGAAGTCTTTCGAGGAGTGTAAGACATCACTTTCTCAGGCGACGCTGCTGTCACATCCAGACCCCACTGCCGAACTTGCCATAGTCACGGACGCCTCAGAGATGGCTATAGGAGCCGTGCTACAGCAACGTAAGTACAAAGACTGGCAACCATTGGCGTTCTACTCTCACAAACTTAGCTCTTCACAGAAAAAGTACAGCCCGTACGACCGAGAGCTGCTAGCAGTGTACGAGGCCATTAAGTACTTCCGCCACATGGTTGAGGCCAGAACGTTTTCAGTGTTTACTGACCACAAACCGCTAACGTTTGCGTTCACTCTTAACAGGGAAAAGTGTTCGCCACGACAGTTCCGGCATCTCGACTTCATCGCACAATTTACTACCGACATACGGTACATACCGGGACGAGACAACGTAGTGGCTGATGCACTATCACGGGTGGAACAGGTAACTACACCGACCCTAGATTACCAGTCCCTTGCACGATCTCAGGAGAACGATCCAGAGCTGCAGGAGCTGCTTAAAAACAAATCCGCGCTGAGACTGACGAAAGTACCTACTGAGTACAGCGACGTTCCAGTATACTGCGACACAACCAGTTCCACACTTCGCCCGTTCGTCACGCCAGAGTTCCGCAAACAAGTCTTTGATATGTTACACAACTTACACCATCCAGGAAGTTCAGCTACTGTACGACTGGTAACACAAAGATTTGTTTGGCCAGGGATTCGTAAGGATTGTAGAGAGTGGTCTAGACAATGCTTGCAATGTCAGCAATGCAAAGTTTCCCGACACACCTTCGCTCCACTTTCCCCATTCCTTCCTCCATCCTCGAGGTTCTCTCACATACACCTCGACATCATAGGTCCATTATCCCAGTCTTATGATTACAGGTACTGCCTTACAGTCATCGACAGGTTTACTCGGTGGCCCGAGGCCTACCCTCTCAAGGACATCACCGCCGAGACCTGCGCCGCTGCCCTCGTGTCTGGTTGGATTGCCAGATTCGGCTGTCCAGAGCGAGTGACGACTGACCGTGGTCGCCAGTTCGAGAGCCATCTTTTCAAGGCCCTCACTGCCTTGGTCGGTGCGCGCCACTTCCGCACCACCGCCTACCATCCTGCGGCCAACGGCATCGTCGAGCGACTTCACCGCCAGCTTAAGGCGGCCATAATGTGCCATTCCTCATCACAGTGGACCGAAGCTCTTCCACTTGTGCTTCTGGGCATGCGTAGTGCCTGGAAGGACGACCTGCAATCGTCTCCTGCCGAGCTGGTATACGGCGAGCCTCTTCGCCTGCCTGGCCAGTTCCTGTCTCCGAAAGATGACTACCTGACCGCTGACGTCACCCAGTACGCGACACGACTGCGCGCGTGCATGGCAAAGCTGTCACCTCGTCCAACTTCTTGGCACTCAACATCTTCCTTCTACGTGCCACGAGACCTTCACACCGCTTCTCACGTCTTTCTGCGCCAAGATCGTGTCAGAGGATCCCTGGAGCCACCCTACGCCGGCCCCTTCAAGGTTGTTGCAAAGCGACCGAAGTACTTTACCATCGAGGTCAACGCCAAGAACGTCAATGTCACAGTTGACAGGCTGAAACCGGCGTACATCACCCGCGAGGCCCAAGTTCCGGAGAAAACCCAGGATCCAGTGAAGAAGACGTCCAGCGGCAGAACAGTACGATTCCCAGATTTTTATCGACCGTAGTCACGGTCTGCCGGGGGAGTACTGTGGCGAGCATCCGCTCCCACAACTACACTTGGGCAACCGCCTTACAATTTCAAGAAATCCGCTCCGCTTATGCAACTTGGGCCATACTACCGCTGCAACGATTACCACGCCCCGTGCGCGTGATCGTATGCACCTCCCTATCGCACGCGCCGCTCGCCTTATGACCGCGCATCCTTCTCGCTTGCTTGGAAAATGCAACAGCCGACGACAGAATGATTTGCATAATTCACTCTTGCTCATATGACGCTTGCGCTTGGATGTTTTTAATTTTCTATGATCAATTGCTGTTTATTTCTAATTGTATGTGCCGTGGTAATTGTTATTATTAATTATAAAGTAGTTTTCATCGTTCTCAGTGTGTTGTGATTGTTTGGTTCCCGTCTACTGTGCCGTGCTGTGCCGTTACTATAATTATTCGTTCGGGTTCGATCCCCGAAATATCCTATGTGGTAGGAATTAGTAGTGCCCCACAGCCCCATAGTAAAAGTTGTTCATTCACGTGGTCTAAAATCCCCTTTTAATTTTTAGATATACTTACAAATTAACGGTGTATAGTAAGTAATATCTTGAGTAAAACTTGAAACTTTCAAATGCTTCAATATTATATTCACATGCAATTTTAAGTATAATAATTAATCATACATACAGTTTTAGTGCAGTTTTGGTGCATTTATGATTAATAATTTATACTTACTATAAATTGCATGTGAATATCTTAGAAGCATTTGAAAATTGCAAGTTTAACTCAAGTCATTACTTGTCTATAAGATACGAGGGTGTACTATGCAACTTGTGCATAATTAGTTGCTTTCAGTGCGACGCGCGAAATGCACACTACTGGGTAGCTTGCACTAATTGGTAACTGTATGCTATGCATGACAAAAGACTGACTGACATGACTGCAAACATGCGCAGCACCTATTTACCTCACCGCTCACGATTCGTGCCGCCACTATACTATGATTAGGATTGCCAAATATAATACTGTTCCATACATTAGGGTGATATTGCGCTTTTGTATGGAACAGCTGGTTAAAATTTCAGCGTGTAAGGTAGCCTACTATATTTTGGGCCATGCTACTGTATACTATTGGAAATATATATAGTAGCCAAATCCAATGGCGTCGCTAGCCCAAGACCCAGGGGGGGCGGCAAGTTAATATTAAAGAGGATGAGAAAAATATGAATTGTAGGTACAGTCAAAAGCACCTAGTGAAATTATTCAAGTTTTGAGATGGGGCGGAATTTATGAGAAAAGCAAGTCAATTGCACGGCCTAAGGACTTTGGTTATTTTGCAGTTGGCTACATTTTTTAGCCTCTAGGGGGGGGGGGGGCACCCTTGGCGACGCCTTTGGCCAAATCTACTATATTTTAGCAACACACATTTGCAAAACACTGTCGGTCGGGTTATTATTTCAATAATTTCCATTCTATTTCGACTTACCGCGTTCAGAAACCTCAAAATAAAAAACCCTTCGGTGCCGTAGCTCAACTAATAAAGGTTGTAAAAAACCGTTTCCTAATAAATAAAAATAAAAATATTTTTTGACCCCATAAATGGAAACCATAATATTTTTGGCTTTAAATTTTTTAGCAACCCTAACTATGATGCAAGTGTGTAATTAATTTACTGAACACTAAACTTGGTCAAGTATTAGTTCGAATTAATAATAGTTTATTACTCAAACGTATGCGACGCGATATTTGTAAGTAATTGCCTAAATTGTTAACTGTTGCGATATTGCAATTTGGAATTGCTTCTAACCAACACGTAATAAATGTTATCTGTTGTTTCTAATACATCCACACTGATCCATATCAAAATGGATTCTTATATTATTTCTTTTCCTAATCAAGATTATTTCATACTTGTTAATAGATTTCCAATAACTGCTTATCAAAGGGCTTTAGCAAAACAGCGAAATGCTGGTAAAGAGCGGGAAATGCGATTATCTCCCCGATAATGGGGAAATTGCCGAGGGGAAAGGGGAAATCGCCCAAGGGTTCGCTAGCGATAAAAAAGGGTACCTTTTGGAGAGAAAGAAATAGCTTGTTTAGCAAATGCTTTTGAATTAACGGAACAATGCAATGTTGAGTCAGGGAATACAACAATATATATCCGAAGTTTCGTAATCGAAGGTATTTTTATGGGATTTTAGTTCACAAGTTTATTCAGAGAAAAATTATGATTTTATTCACAACGCAGCAAACATTTAAATCGCGAATTTTTGCATAGTATCTAGTCGTTCTATAGTTTTCACTTTACGCAATCTTATGGACTAAGGCCCGTATTTATAAATCGCTCTTAATATTGAGGGCTATCTTGAGATCATGCTTGAGATGCTGTTCCTATAAGTAGAGCATCTCAAGTGTGATCTCGAGATAGATCTAAACGTTGAGAACGGTTTATAAATACGGGCCTAAGACTAAGGACCTAATGCTATGTATGTACCTACCATAGAAGAAATCTTCGGAAGACGCACGACCTCTTATTTGGCTCGTAGTAAGTATCTATGTAAGGAGCTCGGTGGCGCAGTGGTTTAGCGCCTGGCCCAGCGATTGCGGAGATTAAGCAACGTTCGCAAGGGTCGGTCATGGGATGGGTGACCAAAAATTTATTATCTCGAGCTCCTCCGTGCTTCGGAACGGAAGGCACGTTAAGCCGTTGGTCCCGGCTGCATTTGCAGTCGTTAACACCCACCAATCCGCATTGGGCCCGCGTGGTGGGCTATGGTCCATCCTCCTTACCACCCATAAGGAAGGCCTGTGCCCCAGCAGTGGGGACATCAAAAATGGCTGATGGACAGGTATCTATGTAGTTTGATTTTCTCACTTATCACAATCAATGGACACGACTGTAGCAAATCTTCTCCGCCGCGAAACAATACCAGCGAAACCGCAGTAGTTCCGCCATGACTTGACTTCTATCGACGACGATATTACAACGATCACATCTACCGGTTTCGCGTCATTATTTTCGCGGTGGAGGTGTGCCAACGGGCGGATTCGCGCGTGAAAGAGACAGCATCATAGTTAAATGTATGCGTTAGAACAGGCTGTTTCGTATCTGTTTCGCTGGTCGTATAACTGACAAATCATGGCGGAACCTACTTAGGTTTCGCTGGTATTGTTTCGAGGCGGACGGAGCTCAGAGGTGTGCTACAGGCGGCTATGCATCATGGTTGCACTACATTATTCACTGATCGGCACAATTCATCGTACGTTGGCCGGCTTTGTATAACAAGTGCTTCAAAGAGGTTCTTTCAAAAGCATCAACGTACGATAAGTTGTGTCTAAATTGTGCCGATCATAGGCGAATATAGTTATGTAATGCAGGCATCATAAAATTCGCTTCGTTTTCAGACACTTCCCTTTGCCTGCGGTGAAAGTAAGGCCGACTGTCTACATACGCTCTTTTTCGCCATAAAAATGCATAAGCCGTGCATAAGCTCGGTCGGCAGTGTTTGTATGGATCACTGTGGAAGCTTGTCAACATACACTGTGCATACGAAGGGTGGCGAGCGACGTGCCGTGCCGCCGTGTATGTGGATAAGCTTTCTTTGATCCATACCAAACCGATGGCTTAGCTTCTATGACATTCACAAATGCTTGTAACAGCCTAGATTGAATAAATTATTTTTCACTCCTCTTGCTCAAAAAGTCCGTCATTGTAACGTACAAGAGCTGAGATAAAATAGCACAATAACCCCTAGGGGATAAAGTTTTTTCTTTTTTAATGTTTGTCTATTACCAATGAGCCTACTAACGAACGAAATAGTAGATTGTTATACAAGACGCTAAAATGACCCATTGCATACGAGGTAGTTTTATTCCCGAGCTTTAGCGAGGGAATAAATAGAAACCGAGTTACAGTGGGTTTTAGCGTCGTGATGTGTTACACTATACTTTTCACTACGATTGCGAGAAAATAAAATACAATATTAAATAGTTTATACCTACTTCCGTAAACGAATCCACTCGTTCTTCTATCCTCCACTTTATAAACTTTTTGTACAATATTTATATAAATGATTTGTGCTTGGCGGCAGAAGATTGAAATCATTTCTTTTCTATTACAGTCACACAATTCAATCAGTTTGTAATTATAGAAAAATTCTAAAGATTTCGCGCCATGGTACCTTTTTTTAATTTCTGCTGTAGCAGCTAAGCAACACAAACACGCATTTTACGATTCCCTCTGTGCACAGAGTATAAATAAGTCTATGATTTCACCGAAGACACCGAAGAGATGCTTTTAGTTCCATTTTCAAAAATAAGAATGAGAAACAGTATTAAGTCGAGCGAGTTTTTATTCATGATTATGAATACAGACTTTTTCGTTTTAGTAGGCTCATTGGTAATAGACAAACATTTAAAAAGAAAAAACTTTATCCCCTAGGGGTTATTATGCTATTTTATCTCGGCTCTGGTACGTTACAATGATGGACTTTTTGAGCAAGAGAAGTGAAAAAGTCTTTATTCATAATCACGAATAAAGACTCGCTTGACTTAATACTGTTTCTCATTCTTATTTTTGAAAGTGGAACTAAAAGCATCCCTTCGGTGAAATCATAGACTTATTTATACTCTGTACACAGAGTGAATCGTAGAATGCGTGATTGTGTTGCTTAGCTGCTACAGCAGAAATTAAAAAAGACCTACCATGGCGCGAAATCTTTCGAATTTTTCTATAATTACAAACTGATTGAATTGTGTGACTGTATATAATAGGAATGAAATAATTTTAATCTTTTGCCATCAAGCACAAATCATTTATTTAAATACTGTACAAAAAGTTTATGAAGTTGAGGATAGAAAAACGAGTGGATTCGTTTACGGAAGTAGGTATAAACTATTTAATATTTTATTTTATTTTCTCGCAATCGTAGTGAAAAGTAGAGTGTACCACACGACGCTAAAACCCATTGTAACTCTGTTTCTATTTATTCATCCTAATAAAACTACCTCGTATGCAGTGGGTCATTTTAGCGTCTTGTATAACAATCTCCTATTGAATACTTTAATACACCATCGCCAACCGTGCCTACGCGGGCGAACAACCGTGGATGGACAATCGGCCTTAGCTTGAATCGAAATTCAGTTATTCAGTTGACCTGATTACAAGCACTCCTGCACAAAAAGCTATCCCATTAGTTTGCAAATTGTCTTAGAGACCTGTCTTCTGTGCAGCATTAAATTTCATTGGCATTTTCAGTGGATGGATTTGATACTCAATATGGATTCCATGTCCATCAGTCATTTTTGATGTCCCCACTGCTGGGGCACAGGCCTTCCTTATGGGTGGTAAGGAGGATGGACCATAACCCACCGCGCGGGCCCAATGCGGATTGGTGGGTGTTAACGACTGCAAATGCAGCCGGGACCAACGGCTTAACGGAGATCGAGATAATAAATTTTTGGTCACCCATCCCATGACCGACCCTTGCGAACGTTGCTTAACTTCCGCAATCGCTGGGCCAGGCGCTAAACCACTGCGCCACCGAGCTCCTCAACAGCTCCTCAACAGTCATTACTTTCAATGAAATAAATAAATAATTAAAAACGTCATGGCAAAGATTTTTACAGCTTGAAGTAGATATATACTTCCATAAAAACGAGATATTATGCCAATTTAATCCCAAAACTATATAAAAAGAGCGATGCTATTTTGTATAGTCAACTTATATTATTATAATATGCTATAGTACCTATTTGTAAAAAAAAAATATTAATTTATTAATGAGCCTTGATGAGCACATACACCAAACTAAATGTTATTAAAATGTTTAAAAAAATCAAATATCCCTCGACTGCAATAACACATTGTTTCCTTTCTAGTCTTACTTATCCTTTTTAGGGTTCCGTAGCCAAAATGGCAAAAAACGGAACCCTTATAGATTCGTCACGTCTGTCTGTCCGTCCGTCCGTATGTCACAGCCATTTTATTCCGAAAGTATTAGGATTACACAGTTGAAACTTAGCAGGTAGATGTATTCTGTTAACCGCTTAACGATTTTAACAAAAAACAAAAGATTGAGGGGGCTCCCCATACATGGAACTGAAACTGTTTTTTTTTGTGGCGTGGCCCCACACGCACTTGGCCGGTTTTTAGTACGTTTTTGGGAGGGCAGTCTTTTTTTTAATCTCACTAACAAAACAGAATGTTAAAAAGAAGAGTCCTATGCTTTGAGTAATTACTTTATTCTTATTTTCATAAGCTGTGTCATGTTACGTAAAGGAAAATGTTAAATAAGTAATTGCTTTAATTCTTTCTTGAATTGAAGTACCTACCAAGAAACAACTGCAGAGTTTCGTATTAAAAATTAGCTAGGATAAGGCTGCGTTTACACCCGTAAAATCCACGATAACATAGGCGTAGACAGGCCTGTTTTGAGAGGTCAGTATGTCAAAAGGATTTTACTAAATAAGTCAGTATGTCAAAAGAATTTTACAAAAAAAAAATTTTTGCTAGGTACTCATATACATGATGTGGCTAAAGACCAGGGGCCCAAAAATTACCCTTTATGTGATTTTGTGTATGGGGATTCTTCTCTCATCGCTTGTGTAAACTCAGCCTTATAAGTAAGTCAGATCAAAGCAACGTTCCCTTGAGAGGAAGTACCTAAGTACCTTTCTTTGTAAATAATAAATACTATGAGCTCCCGTTAAAAGGAAAATTTCCTTTATTTTGAGGTAATTTCCTATGACATACTTGATGGGATAAAAGACTGTAATGCTGTAAATTTGGTTCTAGGAAAGATTATGTTAGTAATGTTACTTTGACATTTTGTAAAAGATAAGTCAGTAATAAGTGGCTAGGAATCAGGTTTATCATTGAATTTGGTTCAGTTATAATATGTAATTTTACTATTGTAAAAGATAAGTTAGTAATAAATGGCTAGGAATCAGGGGGTCTATTACGAAAAGTTTAATGCGATACACGCAGCTGCGTCCGTGCTTCGTTCTGAATTTTTCTTATTACAAAGCACTTGCGTATGCGATATTGCAAAGTGATTGCGTAAGTTTGACAGTTTCTCTCTAGCGGATCCGACATCATTCGTTCAATAGTCTATGGGCTTTGAAAATGTGTTTAATAGCCACAACCGACAAACTGCGGACGACTATCGTGACCAAGTGACTGCGTTACGCTATTGCGTACGTTTTTTTTGTAATAGGCCCCCTGTATACGTTATCATTGTTTCTAAGCAATAACTGCCGCTGCCGATTCCGCTGCGTGCACCGGGGCACAACGCTCGCGTCCCGCGTTCACTCGGTTTGACGTTATTCATTCGTGCAACTGTCTCGTGCGCCTATCAGTCACCGAGCGAGCGAGCTACACGCCTGCATTCCTACGTGTACAGAGTAACGCGGGAACAGAGACTACTCAACTTAGTGAACGAACATCAGGAAGACGAACATGGCTAATTTAAACAGCACGTTCAACACTACTGAGCAAGCGGTTAATAGCGGTGACATGAGTATCGACGATGGCTTCCGCATAGATGAGGAGTCACCACCACCAAATATCACAGTGAGGAAGGGAAACTCAAACCCTGATTTGAAAGCCTTTCATTTGGAGCTACAATCATTTCAAACCAGCATTGTGTCCACGCTCGAAAATTGGTTTGCAAAACAAGACAACAAATACAAAACAATAATGGATGAATTCAATGAAATCAAGACTTCTATGAAATTCATCAATGATAACTTTGAAGACTTAAAGCGAAGTAATGATGATTTGAAAAATCGTGTAAAGATCATGGAGAACAAAAGTGAGACAATTGATACAAACACGACGCGAATCCAAGAGCTTGAATTAAAACTAGATATTATGGAACAACAGGCCCGCCAGTGTAATATAGAAATTGCTAACTTGCCTGAAAAGAGAGGAGAAAATCTTGATTCAATTTTGGAAACTATTGGTTCGGTAATAAAGGTGCCTATCCACAAGCAAAGTGTAATATCAGTTCACCGTGTCCCTCAGGCAACCCCTACTCAGCGCCCTAAAAATATTATACTGAAACTGAATAACCGCTCATTAAGGGATGATATTTTAAGTGGAGCGCGGCTTCATAAGGGTATTACCTCGGAACAGCTGAATATCGCCGGACCCACTCAAAAGATTTATTTGAATGAACATCTTACCCTTAAAAACAAAACTCTCTTTCGTCACGCACGAGAAACAGCGAAAAAGAACAATTTCCGTTTCGTGTGGGTCAAACACGGAACTATCCTTGTCAGGCGAAACGAGACGTCTCCAATATTCTCCATTCGATCCGAAAATGATCTGTCAAAAATCGGTGGACAAATCTAGTGACTTTTATTTTAATGGCGTAGTAATTTATTGTGCTTTTTTAATTGCATGTATTTACTTAATTTTAAACTTAGTGAGCTTGAAGTTATATTGTTGTTGTGAAATACGTAAATACCAATCGTCAAGTTGCAAGAACAAAGGTACTGTGGTTTGCAGTCTCTCGGGCGTGCATTACACTGCGCATTTTTACGTAAGTTGTTTTCTTGATAATTTTGTGTTGACTACCTGCTTGCCTAAAATACTTTTGTTTAAATTTGATTTAATTTTTGATAATAAACTCTTACTCATGTGCTTAAAAAAACAAATTTCACCTAAACATAACTATACAATTCTTCCTACATTAAATAATTACGTACTTGTTTACAATAACATATTTATCAATACTTGTGACGGGAATGCAATCTTACACTATAATACACAATATTTAAATGCTTTATACATATTTAAATATAAAAATGTGTGATAAAATTACGGTTTACTACCAAAACTGTCGGGGACTTAGGACGAAACTAAATACGTTATTTACAAATATTCTTGCTAATTGTTATGACGTAATCATACTAACGGAATCGTGGTTAATATCCAATATTAATGATTGTGAATGTGTGGATTCCCGATACACGGTGTACAGATGTGATAGGGACCGAATTGCCACTGGTAAGAAGGACGGTGGCGGTGTACTGGTGGCGGTGCGCCGCGAGCTGCGGGCCAGGCGGGTCCGGCTTGACGTGCGCCGCGGCCAGGGCCCGCTGGACGATGCTGGTGACGCGGACATTACTCTGTCACCGTCTATTGATTATGTCTTACTTAGGTTTGACGTGGGTACTAGGCATTGTGTAATATGCGGTGTGTACATTCCCCCAAAGCAGAACATCACAACTTATTCTACCTTTTTAAATACCCTCTACTGTGAATTAATCGACAAGGACTTGGACTCATTCTATCTAGTGGGGGACTTTAACGCTCCGGATATTGATTGGTGTGAATACGATCCCAACACAATTTACACTCCGATGTCATCAAGAGAGAACAATATGATAACAAAAGTATTATTTGATTTCGTTCGCTCAACTCACAGCTTTCAATACAATCAAATAAAAAATAATTTAGATTGCATTTTAGATTTATACATATCGAATGTTGAGCCTTGTACCTGTAGTCCACCGCCTAACCCTTTAGTGCCCGCTGATAACTATCATCCCCCGTTTTATGTTTTGACCACCTTCATTTCAAATTGCAAAAATATTAGTTCTTTACCAGTAAGTAAATACCGCTTCTTTGAAGGGAATTATAATTTAATTAATGAACAAATAAATAAAATTGACTGGTCAAATATATTGAATTGTGGTTGTCTGGAGGACTCGGTCAGTATTTTTTATGAAAAGATATTTGAAATAATTCGGGAGCACATACCAACAAACCTTTTGAGATCTAATAGTTATCCAATATGGTTCTCACGTCCGCTTATACATATATTTAATGATAAAGAAAAAGCCTGGAAAAAATGGAAAAAATTTAATAGCTTGACACACTATGAGGCTTTTTCTACTCTTCGCCAAAGATTCAAATCACAGTGTCAAAACTGTTTTGATAAATACATAGAAAAAATTGAAGACGGACTGAAGGCGGACGTGAGAACGTTTTGGACCTACGTTAGAAGTAACAAAGATAAATCAGGTATACCTTCTTTCATGCGTTACAGTGACGTTGAATCAGATAAGCCACAGCAGATTTGCGAATTGTTTTCGGATTTCTTTAGTTCGGTGTATGAGACTCGCAGCTCGAATCACATAGACTATGAAAACGTTCCCACGGGTGAACATTGTGACTTTACGCTCTCCGACTTATGCGTTTCTAAGGAGATGATTATAAAAGAACTCAAAAGATTAGATGTCACCAAGGGTCCAGGGCCTGATATTCTACCCCCTTTCTTTATAAAACACACTGCAGAATCAATAGCAGTTCCTTTGCACATTTTGTACAACAGAAGCCTCCATGAGGGTATTGTCCCTGAAATATGGAAAACGGCCAACATCACTCCTGTGTACAAAAGCGGAAATAGAAGCGATGTCACGAACTACCGCCCAATCTCTCTGTTGTCGACCTTGGCGAAGGTCCTTGAACGATTAGTACACGATTACATATATCCTAATCTACATAGAATAATAATTGAGGAACAACATGGGTTTGTTAAAAAACGTTCAACTATCAGTAACCTCATCCTGTATACTAATTACTTATTTGAATGTATGGACAGTCGTGTCCAAGTAGACGCGATATACACAGACTTCTGCAAGGCCTTCGACAAGGTCGACCATGACCTACTTCTTCAAAAGCTGGCATTTAATGGTATTCGAGGTAATTTGTTGAGATGGTTCTCTTCCTATGTCAGGAACAGAACTCAGCGAGTTTTCATCAAAGGACACACTTCTGGAACGATTATCGTCCCCTCTGGGGTAGCTCAAGGATCAATTCTGGGACCTCTTCTTTTTGTTTTATTCGTTAACGACATAAACCAATGCTTTAGAAATAGTAAATACCTTCTGTACGCCGACGATCTTAAAATATATCGCAGAATTGCATCACCTGCTGACTGTCAAAAGCTACAGGATGATTTAGACCGCCTAGCAAACTATTGTAGAGTAAACAAGTTACAACTGAGTTTGACCAAATGTAAATCCATAACATTCACAAAAAAAATCGACACTGTTAAATATGCTTATACCCTGTCAGACACCCCCTTAGAAAAGGTATCAGTTATAAAGGATTTAGGTCTATTCATGGATAGTAAACTTCACTTTGATGTCCACGTCAATCACATCGTTGATAAGGCTTTCAAAATGTATGGGTATGTAATGCGAATGGCTACTCACTTTAAAAGACCCGCATCGTACCTTCTCCTTTACAAATCCTTGGTTAGGTCTCAACTTGAGTATGCGTCGTGTATTTGGAATCCACACTACACCAAATATAAAAGTCAGATTGAGAGAGTACAGTCTAAATTTCTAAAGACCATGCACTATCGATGTTTTCGTTCTAAGTCAAACTACGTTTTGCTTAAAAAAAAATACTCGATTGCATCCCTTGATATGAGAAGAGCTATATTAGACCAAATGCTTCTGTATAAAATATGTCACAACAAATTTGATTGTAACCAGTTGGTCAACCAAATATACATTCGTATTCCGTACAGATCGCATCCAACACGAGAGGCTCGCAAACGCTACTTATTTGCACCAGCTCCTTGCAAGACTAACGCCGGTAAGCGCGCGCCTTTGCGCAGACTAATGGAACAATATAATGCACACTTTGTAAATGTCGAGATCTTCGCAAGTTCGCTTGCAACTTTTAGGAACAACATTAAGTGTATCTACGAGGATAAAACTTTAGATGAATAATTCTCAATAACCTATTTAATTAACACACCGCCTTGATTTCTTGATCGTTTACTTAGAACATTATGTATTGTGAACACAAAGAGTAAACTTCTTACCTTATTAATTTATACCGTATTTGTACTCGTTTTAACGAGAGAATAAAAAAAACCAAAATTGTTACAATTCGTGCCTATCTTTAAATTCATTTATAAATTAAAAAAAAAAAAAAAAAAAAAAAATAACTAAGACATTAAAAGGTTATTGTAAGAATAACATTATTGAAAAAAATATTAATTAAATCGGCAACAGTAAGTTAATTTCGTGAATACCTACATCTGCCTCTTTCAAAAACAAAATAGTTATTATAATTGAGATTTTGCATTCACTATGCTATTATTTTTTAATTAAGATAAAAGTAATCAGAAACTTGCTTCTAAACTTAATTTTCTCATTTGTTTGTATAAGTACCACTAATGTTTATAATAAGGTAAACCTTTGTTCCAAAGTTTAAAAGAAAAAAAAACAACTGTTAAAAATCCCTTAAAATTTAATCGATACTTACAAATTTAACAATATATAAATTACAATAAGCTATGTACAATCTATATACACTATCAAACAACTACGTAATATTAAAATTGCAATATTTCTCTAAATTCAACCAAATTTTCTCACAATTACTTAATTAGTCAAACAATTTATAATTAAGTAGATAATAAATATGTGAAACAAGACCAATATATTATAACAAAATCAATAACATTGTTATGATCCTTCTAAGATATAACGTATGGATATATATACGGATGGATATAATGCAATATTATACAATTAACGTCACATTCCGCAATCTACAAATTAAATTTACGATTGCTTTGTTACGTAGTTCACAATAACATTGTGTTCAAAAAATATTATGCCATGTATTGACGTTTATGAACATCCAGAATAAAAAAACCGACTTCAAAAAAACCTGCCTCTAAAAAGCAAGAAATAATATACAAATCATTAGATACGCATTATCATTGTTATAATAAAACTCGTCTATTGAGGTCGGGTGGGAGCCCCACCCGACTTCAATTCTTCCCGAAGTCGAATTCCTCCCGAAATCGGTTTTTTTTTTAATATTTTTTTATTTTTTTTATTTTCAGTGTAAGTACCTTCTGTATAAGGTAGTGTAGCTATATTATTTAGGTAGAAAAATCGGCTCAGCCAAACGTGAGATAATCGCGGAGAAACATACAAACTGAATACCTCCTTTTTTGAAGTCGGTTAAAAAGACTACACAAAGGTATCTCTTTCCCAAAAAAACATCTAATTCGGTTCATAAATAAGAAAGTCTTCAAGGTAGTTGATGTAAAATCATACTATTTTCAGGATTACTTGAAAACTACTGAACCGATTTGAAAAAAAAATGGGACCATCTCGCAAGGAAACTCAATCGAACAAAAAAGAATCATCATAATCGGTCCACAAATGTCGAAGATACGCGCGAACAACGATAAAAAATATTCAATCGAATTGAGAACCTCCTCCTTTTGATGAAGTCGGTTAAAAACTTAGAACAAACGAAAAGCGCGCGCAAAAAACGCATGTGCATCAGATAATTTAATGAAAATTCTGTTCCAGTTTAAAATTAAAACAGAAGGTTGATATGCGAGATCGGAATCCTGTGGCATAATATGCCCTTAGTGTCCATAGCTCTGCTAATCTCATCATACTGAAAACTCAATAAATAATTTATTACTGTTTGAAACATTCTTTACATACTGCACAATAATTTTATTATGTAAGATCAAAACATTCCTACAATTTTTCAAAGCTATGAAAGAGATTAAAAAAGTTCAAATATTTGACGATCTTTTAACTGCAAAGAGAAAATTTAATGAGGATTTAATAATTAACGGCACTTTTTACGAGTTTCAGTAATTTGACTGAAAGGGCCGCCCAAAAGTTTTGATTTCAGCTGGGAACTTTTGTCAAAGGCTGCCGCCGTCAAAACAGTTGGAGTTTACGAGTTAACTGTGTTGTAAAAGTGAACTGAGGTTAACATTCATTATTACGATAATAAAATTTGTAAAGATGTCCGTTTACAATATAATTTGCCCTAAAGGTGACGGCGACGTTCAAAAATTTTAACTGCCTCCAGATACATTGACGTTATAATAGAAAAAGCAATAGTTTAGATTTTTGTAAATATTGAATAAGAGATAATTTAAAATTAATAATATTTTATTTGAATTTAGTGACAATGTTTTGTTTTGGAATATGACGCTATGAAACATCAAACGTCTAGCAATATTTTGAGTTAAACTATAGCTATAAACTTTTGTTGAAATGTGTTAAAACGATATATTTAAATAATTAATTAATTAATATAGCTTTGTTAATAACAAACCATAAAACCACACATTTCTATTTTTTATATTATGCCAACAAGAAAAATGCATTTTAGATAAAATTCTTCATTTATACTCTTATTTTATGTATACTTCTATTTATTTCACTTCTGTAAAATAACTTTTCAATTTTTTTTATCGGAAGACAACATGATATTGCGTAAAATAAAATAAATAAATATTTATTTTTTCAATTCAAATTTATGTGCGTATTATAATATACTTAGTTATGATAACAATTGATTTATTTCAAAGATTTTTAACAATAGCTAACTTTCTAAGAAGTCTAAAGCAAGCTTTTATCAAAGAATTCCCATTTAATTTAATAAATATTTAAAAAATCACTTAAACAAAGTCTTTGACTAGGTATTTTATACATTGCACCTAAGTTTTTTTTTAATTTCAAAACTACTAAAAATATTTTTCAGATGTTAAATTCTGATATTTTCTTTTAAAGTAAAATTTTAAAACGCTTAATAAATAAACCTCAACATAAAGTTTTGCTTATTATTAAGTAATTTTATAGAATCATGTCGCATCAGAAAATAACTTTACAAACAAATACTAAAAAAAAATATGATTTCATACATTATGACAATGAAATAAAATATAAGGTTTAAGGAGATATAAACTCAGATCTCAAATGTAAAATTATAAGATATCCTAGACATATTATCTTAATGGAAATAAAGAAACAAACTGTACTTATAATTTAATTTCTAAACTAAACTGTATATTATAATCAAGCTCAAGAAGTTCGTTTACTTAAAAAATCTTTATGCGATAATCATCGTTTGAAATGATCAAAGGTTTACATGCATCAAAAAGTTTAAAAGAACCAAAAAATAATAATGTTCGATGAATCACACATCACACCACAACGCACTAAACTTTAAAAAAATTACTATGAAAGCCTTAGAGGCGAACAGAAACTATCACAACACTATTTAAACGTCAATTTGTTTATGTTATCTGTGCGGTTCGACATCAGCTGTCACAATGACAGTGTTATGTCTCTTGCATGGCGTTTCGTCATCGATGCCATAAAAACACACACTTCTCTGCGGATAAACTTTAGGCTTAAACTCTACAGATGAACCTAAATTTCTGGGCAGTGTTTTAGACTTATAGTTAAAATCACTTTTGAGACAATAGTCGTAGAAAAGTTTTGGTCCTTCGTCAAAATATTTGCTGTAGTAACCGTCACACTCTTCGAAAGTCATGCTTTTGGAGATGTTTTCGTAGTGGCAGTAGTGGGGTTGGTGGGACCCCTCTGGACGGGTCCTGGGCCCCGGGTGGGCCCAGCATTCAGGGGGGATTGGGGCCCACGGCGGGGGCCCCAAAGGTCATCCTCAGCGAATCGGTTTGGAGACTATGATGACGTCGGGGGCGGAGCGCGTGGTTTCTGTGCTCATTGGACGCCTTTCGGACATCTTCTTTTCTGTAAAGAAAACAAACGATGAAAATTCAAAATTCTTTCTGGAGATCTCCAGTCCAAAATTCTAATATCTTTGTCCAGTCCATAGTAAATTACACACACCGTAGTTATTCCATAGTAAATGACAGATGTGACAGACATAGGCCACGATCATATATTAAGTGTGAGTTGCACCAAAACGCTGTCAAAGTTAAAGTTATCGTCAAATGATAATGTCACGTCAAACTTGTCAAAGGACATCATGCTGGATGGCAACCTCTTTTTTTGGCTAACTTGTGCTTAACCGGTACTTTAACAAGCTTGTTATCGTTAAAGTTAGATGGTGCAACTGAGCCTAAGTTTATGGCCACGATATTAAGCCAGAGCAGTGTAGTTTCACGTGCCCTCGCTGTCTGCTTATCGCCTGCATCTCGGCATTACGCCTTCTTACTTAGATCATAATATTATATTATAATAATATAAAATTAACTATGGTTAAAAACCAAGACAATGTTGCGGACTGATGTTTAAAAACCCCTAAGACGAGTCCCGATGGTTGTATTGGGCTGCGACTCAGCTAAAAGTGATTATGGAAAAACTGACTAACTGAAATTACATTTGAACGAGATCAAATTATTGTATTCAACTTTATAAAATAATAGATCTGCTGAATCAGATAATGCCAATAGGAAAGTTTAAAATTTAATTTTGTTTTATGTTTTTAAACTTACACACAAAAGAGGCAACTTAAGGTATGAAAGTTACCTATTAATAACCCTCCTTTTGGGCTATTGAAAAATATTTGGTCGGGTAAAGAAAAATAAACTCAATAGACGTTGAGCTGCAAAAACCACCCAATGTTAAGAAGAACCACCAAAAATTCTGCTTACGGGATTTAGTGCCAGCTGGGTGTTGTGGGACCTGGCTGAGCAGCTCTATCGTGATCTCCGAAGTGTTGGTCTGTGGTGGCGACGATGGTCTGATTATTGTTGCCCCCGAGTAGCCGAACGTGGAGAAAACTGGTCCATTGCTGCCCGAACCTAGGAAAGAGATAAACCTTTTTTGTATGTAGAGAAAAATGCATTTACGCATACCTCCTACCCCGAAGGTGAACGGGACTGTCGTATGTGTGAGGCCAGGAGGTGGACGCAGCACTGTCCAGCTATTGCTGTCAGAGTCAGTAGCTACTCTCCATGACCGCCCCAAGCTAGCCCTAGTAGGGAAAGAGACAACCTGTGGTCTAGTTCAGTGGTCGTCACACTTATCTGGTATGACTGCGGGCCGCACATTCTTGAATTGTTTAGTTGACACAACCAATCAATTGACATAAAATATGTATTTTTGTGATCTGTCAAAACCCGACTGCCCCCTAGATTTTTTATGGTTATTCGAACCCCCTAGAATGAACACCGAAACGTTTAATCTGTCAAAAGACAAGAGATTTTGACAGTTGAGTGTCGATAAATTGCCATATCACGCGATTTAAAACATGTTTCGGTGGTCTTGCTTAGGGGAGCAGAGCGCTAACTTATAAGTCCGCGTCCCAATGGTGGCGCCACTTTCTTATTTTTTTTACTTTTGCTGTTATTATTATTATTAAAAAGTTATCAGGAAAAAACGGAACAAGAGCGAGCATCTTCCATCTTTCCCTGATAACTTTTCAAAAACTGAACCACACACTTCGATCGATAGAATCATGAGTGGTGGTATAATTTCGAGTTTATACAAAAATCCTAAAAATTAACGTTCAGTTTTTACAACAAACATAGTTTGATATTAAGTACGCCTTTGTGCTGCAACTGTTAAGTTAAAGCACAGAGTGGTTAAAGTCAAAAAAATTAAAATAGATCAGTATTCTAACCATGCTGCAGAATGAACCAAAAAAATTCCCTGAACTTCAGGAATTCAGAAAATCCATTGCTTCCTCATAAATATATTACTATGCTTCAGCTGAGTATCACCTTTGTTTAGGATTCGTAATTTAATCCCAGCTTTGTTCTATAGCCATGAATAAAACGATGCTCTACCCAAAGACAATAGATATTGTTTTGGTGTCCGTGCTTGGAATAGTTCCGGGAATAGCAAACGGTATATTGCAAGAGTAATTTCATGTGTATTCAGATTTACCTTCAAGGAAACTATCCTTGCATTTGCAGTTTGATTCAATGACTTTATATCACTATATCTATTAAGTTTGTATTGTTCGTAATGTAGGAGACAATTATTTAAATTTATCTGTCCAAAGAATAAAATTTCCCATTCATACAATTAGTAATCATTACGCTATCTCACGAGAAAATAAACATAAAATTAATTTAATCTTTACATTATTTTCACGCTTCCTGCCGTTCCTGCGACACTTTTAATATTTTTTTCTGGTCATCACTTATTTCAGCGATATTTACCATCATTTGTCCGTCTAGCTTTATTATTTTCTCGTTTATTATTGGTTTAAAAATTAAATTTAAATTAGATTCAAGTCTTACTTACCGTCAGAACTAGGTGCAGTTTCTGTCTGGAACAAACTCTCCCTAGTCTGGCATCCCGACTCCTTCGTGTCCGGAGCACCAACAGACACATCTCTTATCTCTTTCCTTTCTCTAGACTCACTCTCTCTTGCTTTACTTCTAATAGATTCTTCCTTCTTGCTCGTGTCACTCTTTCTAGGTTTCCCATTGTGTTCTATCCTTACATTCTCAGTAACTACAGGACCTGCACTCACGTCCCGGTTCCAAGATTCATCTGGATCTACAGATGCTTCTGGTATGAAGTCTGAGTCTATACTGCTGGGCTGCGGGCAAAAGTATTAAGTTTAATCTTATGTATGACACTTTATGTAATATAGTCTAATTTTTCTTTCTGTTCCCATGAACCATCTAACTACAAATTCACAAAAATAAATTTGAAACCAAAATTGGTAATAATGCATAAAATCCAAAACGCATTTCGTAATTATTGTACCAGATGAAATTATTCCAGCACAGTGACCACGGTTATCGAGTTCGATAAACCAATTATTTGCTTTCCCATCAGTAACTTCTAATAATGACGATATTAGTCAATAAGCTGTATAATGTATGAACCACACGAAGCCAGGAAAATCAACAATATCACTCGGAGATTTAATTGCATTAACCGTTTTAAATCATGGCTCTGTTTTACTGGTGCTCGGTAAATTTTGAAAATTTGATATTCTAATTACTTAAATAGAAGTGAGAGAAAAAAATACATACAAAAATATTGTTTTTTATGAACTTCATCTAGAACCTCTATAATAGAGTGGCTATTCGATGCTGGCAAAATATTGTAGAATGTATGATAGACAATGGTTCGTGATGCTTTTGGACACATGATTACTTTGGACGAAAATAAACAACTCATGAGGTAAGATCCCATCATGCTCAATTGGTGAAATAAAATACTTAAAAATGTAAAAACGTGTAGGTAAATGTATGAAAATATCAAGAAGTACAAATCATAGACGACAAAGAGCTCATGCAAACGGAAACCAATGGATTAATTTGTACAAATTATGATATGTGCCAGAATCAACTAAGTGTGAATGCGTATGCTGACAGTAGCATAGTTGGGATACAATAATTTGACGTTATAAAATTTAACAAGATGCTGTAATTAATAAAAAAACAATTGAATTTCTTTTTAATCACACTGAGTAATAAATTTGATGAGATGTAGGAGAATACTGACGTATGCTATTGTAGGAGCATTGTTGGTTAACAACAAACTGAGATTATAACAATATGATTTATCAACAATGCAATTTAATTTGATGCATTAGGTGAAGAAACCTGAGAAGCTGCGTCAACGAAGATCTTTGCAGCGGGCGGTGGTGGTGGGATTAAGCCCAGCATTGGGCTGAGTGAAGCATTTTGGGAGAGACCAACTATGTCTTGAAGAAGACTTCCCTGTTTGGACAAAGTTATGGAATCTGTTAAATTGATTGTTAGAGGCAGTGACAGCTACAAAAAACAAAACAAACGACAAAAATAAAAACTACAAATAGTAATATTACTTCGGATAAAGATCAAGATTGTAAGTAAGTACTGTTTTTTTTTATCCTAACCAACCATCTCTTCCGGTTCTAGTCGAATTAAAAATTGTGTCATAATTTTGCAAAAAAGGAATAACCAAAAAACAACGTCATACTGGTTCTGAAAAGGAATAGATGCTTAGGCTCGTATTAGATTCGTTTATTAGGTATTTATCAAAGGTCTGACTGTAATCAGATAATTCTATAAATTATTATTTATATTTGCTATCCTTTTTTTATTTTACAAGTTTAAAATATAGAGTAATCCCCTTAATCCTCGTCGTGCCACAACAACATTTCCCCTGGTGGCAGGGCTTTTCATCGACTTACCTTATGTTTCGAGTAGCTTCTTTGCCGTTTGATCTCGTTGCTGTGATTCTCTCTCTCTAGACTGACGCCTCTCGGCTCACTGTCTCTTTGCAGCCTCTTCGCGTCCAGGGTTAGTCTGCTGCTGACCAAGTTGTCTAGCCGATCTTCACAAGATTGCCTGATGTGTTCCTGGAAAAGAATAGCTTATTCAGATACTTGGCATTAAACCTGGCGAAACCATAATGCCAAAAATGCAGTGCGGCCATGTTTTTATTTGCACAACGGGATAGTGCTTGGCCTTCATCTCACCTGATGTTATGAAAATTAAATGATAAGGCCGGGTGAAAGCGCACTACTCCCGGATTCCTCATCATTGAGGATCTGACTATCTTATCTCTAACTGCTGAAACACTGAACGCCGGGCGCCTTAACAACAATTTAAAAGTTTCAAAAATTGAACAACAATTTAAAAATTTCAAAATTGTTGTTATGGCGTCAGACTTAGGTAAGATGGTGGTCTGGTCAGCCCACCTGAGTGGGTAACCTTATGGGGAGATCGGGAGGAGGCTCTCTCCCTCTCCCCCCTCTGGAGAGAGGTCAGAGCCCCCCGATCCGCCACCGAGCCTACTATTCAGGCTTGACGGGGGACCCGGGGGCGGCGAGAGACAGACCAGGAGTGGCTTTCTGCTAACTGACTGAGCCCAGCATGCCAGGTATGGTATACTTAAAGATTGTATTTGCCCTCACTATAATTTAAAAAAAGTAAGATGGTGGTAGCTAGCCAGGCGGACTTGAAATAAGACCTACCACTAACCAACCAAGGGGGTACAAATTGTGACCCCCTGGAAATCGAACCAGGGACCACAGAGGCAGTTGAAATGTAAAGTACAAACCATCAAAAAGTTAAAAAATAAAGACAGTGTATTTAGAATGCATCGGTTTTTCTAGATGCGAATAGCTTTTTAACTCAATACATAATTCCCTCACTTTTTACTAAAATATTTTTTTTCAACGCGCTCGTTCCGCCACATCTGAATAATTCGTAAAAGTAAAAAGCTTCAAAATTAAAGCACTGGCTGAAAATATTAACAAAAAAGCTTTTGCGAATTATTTTATATTATTTATTCTAGAACCGTTTCTTTCGACTGTTTAAAAATTATTAGACATTAAATAAAACACTTTTAACGGATACTAGCGCGGTTTTATTGAAAGTACTTTGGTAATTAGTTGGTATTTGGTTTGATTTTTCCTCCTCGCCTCCCCTCAAGCCTCAAGGTAGGCTCACAAGTAGCTTCAGTCCCCCGTGACCACAGCAGCTGCAAAGGTGCCGAAACGTCGGGAAAATCAAAAATCAAACCAAATACCAACTAATTACCAAAGTACTTTCAATAAAACCGCGCTAGTATCCGTTAAAAGTGTTTTATTTCATGACTAGTGAGCGCGTAAGCTTGAGAAGTGAATATTATTAGACATTCTTTCAGCCAAAGATAAATACACAACTCTCACCCCCGTACCTATAGACGAGTAAGTAATGACTTGAGTAAAACTTGCAATTTTCAAATGCTTGTAATATTATATTCACACGCATTTTGTAGTATAAATTAACCTTAAATGGACCAAAACTGCACTAAGAAGTCATTTAAGGTGAATTATACTATAAATTGTATGTTAATATGATATGAGAAGCATTTGAAAATTACAAGTTTTATTCAAGTCTTACTCGTCTATAGATACGGGGTCAGTATTGGAACCTTTTTTCAATCGGAGATTACGAGTACGTTTCACACGTAGGTATATCCAGTTAGGTATATCAAAGAGGAAAACAGTAAAATACGAATTATTTCACGAAACCAGGAATTTAATATAAAGGGTGAGTGGTGGAAAACACACGTAATTGAAAATCCTCTCAGTTTCTCGGCGAAATGGTGGAATACAGTGACATATTTGTTGTAGCGGTCATTTAAAGAATGGGATCAAAAATGGCGGCATTCGCAGTGCTTAGCAGAGTAATTATTATATTCGTGTTTTTAGTGAGTGACAAAGAATATGAGCGTGTAGGTAGGTACTGTGTAAGTGAAAGGCAACGTCATTTTCATACCCTTTTCTTATATTGACCGAGTCATATGGGGTTTATGTACCTAGACTACCAGGATTTCTATCTTTATGGTATATTCCGCAACATCACTAGGTACCGAGTTTAAAAAGTTGAACTTTTGATTAGGATGGAACGTTTTTGCATATTTTTTTTGCACGCGAAAACCTGGGGCCCAATCGCGCAAATTTTTAACGATAAAACCGAAACTAAATCGATAACTTTTCAGTTTCGTTTTGAGAAAAAAAAACTTGCTTTAGTTTTAAGCTATTATGTCTAGGGAGCCTAGGATGTCAATCTTAGACAATTTAAATAAGAATTCTAAAACTAAACGATTAAAATAAGACTTCATAAAAATAAAAAATAAAACCCAGGTATAGCCCAAAGGACAAAAATGATCCTAATGATGGGCGGAATGCTTGGACTTCGGCTTCGTTGAGGGTCTTGGTACACCCGTTATACTTTCGCTTTACAATCATTTAGTATAGTAATACACTACACTACTACACTACAGGGGGCCTATTACGAAAATAATATACGCAATTGCGTAACGCAGTCACGTGGTCACGATAGTCGTCCGCAGTTCGTCGGTTGTGGCTATTAAACACTATTTCAATTTGGCTATCGTAGCCCAAAGACTATTGAACGAATGATGTCGAATACGCTAGAGAAAAACTGTCAAACTTACGCAATCACTTTGCAATATCGTATACGCAAGTGCTTTGTAATAGGAAACAATCATAACGAAGCACGGACGCAGCTGCGTGTATCGCGTGAAACTTTTCGTAATAGACCCCCAGATAATGTCGCATACAAGATGATACAAAAGTCTTTCATATGCGTAGGTAGCAGTGGCGAAGAGTCCATACAAGCCGATTCCTATCGGCTTAACTTTTAGATATCCCACCCCACCGATCCACTATGCAGATACGGCTTACCTTCGGTACCTTCGCCATAATTTCACCTCGCCACTGGAAGGTAGGCCCCAATTCTTCGTAAAACTACCGTCTTTTTCCCTTGAAAGACTTGCTCTTAACACTTACCTTAATGATCTTATGGTCCTGGTACAACTTCCGGATGCACTTGAAGAAGAAGACGAAGCTCATACCGGAGAGAATGAGAGAGAAGATGATCAGGATCACCATTATATGTGTCTGGCCAATCATAGACTCTGCTTGACCCTGGTGAAGAGAAACCAATCAAAATGTTTGGAGGTAGCCTTATAAAGCCGAATGTGGTAGATAAAGGGACCATCAAACTGAACTTTTACTATGGGGCCAAATCTGAAATCGCGAAAAAACAATCAGCTGTTTCATACAAAAATTAATGACGAAAATATCAAAATGTATGAAACAGGTGTTTTTATGCGATGCAGAGTTGCTCCTATAGTAAAAGTTGTTCAGTTTGATATTCCCTATTTCTAAATTGTAGATTTTCTAGATTATCAACAATCAAACATGGTCGCAATCATCGTTCGCGCCGTGAGAAACTATTAATTTTAATAGTAAATTATCATAAAATTATTGTAAAAAGATTTAAAAGACTAATTTACCTTGCATAAGTCAGAATCCTCATCAGATTTCAGCCTGCAATGTGCATAGCCATCGCACTTAAGACTTTCTGCGATGCAAGTGTTATCTTCACAGTCAAATTCCTCCTCTTCGCTGCATTTATCTGAAAAAATACGAGACCTTTGTAAAATACTACTTTATTTTTAACCGACTTCAGCAAAAGGAGGAGGTTCTCAATTCGATTGTATGTTTTTTATCGTTGTGTGTGTTTTTATGTTTCTCCGCGATTATCTCACGTTTGGCTGAGCCGATTTTTCTACTTAAATAATATACCTACACTACCTAATACAGAAGGTACTTACACTAAAAATAAAAAAATAAAAAAATTGTTTAAAAAACAAAAAAAACGACTTCAAAAAAAACCTGCCTCTAAAAAGCAAGAAATGGGGCTTTTACAATAAAAAAAGGAAGATGTACTCCAGCCCCACCCGACTTTAATAGACGTGTTTTATTATAACAATGATAATGCGTAGGTATCTAATGATTTGTATATTATTTCTTGCTTTTTAGAGGCAGGTTTTTTTTGAAGTCGGTTTTTTTGCTTTTTTTTTGAGAAATGTTCTCTAGTGTAAACAGCAGTATACAGCGTGAAACAGTATTCATTTCGTTCCCACAGTGGGGTGGTACCACTCATAATTACAAGCAACTTTGATATCGCGAAAAAAAACAGCTGTTCTGTTCATACATTAAGGTCGAGTAGGTATTACGCTTTTGTATGGATTAGCTGATTTTTATAGTAAAAGTTGCTTGTAATCATGAGTGAAACCCCACTGCGGGAACCAAATGATTAAAATTTGAGCGTGTATAGCGTAACACATATACACACATCAACTTTGTCTAGGGATAGATACAGGTGTTATTTTCATACAAACGAGGTAACTTTGAAGCCTTGGTTTTCTGCCAGGGATGTACTGTGCTGTGATCTGATGATGGCTATCCAGGGAGTGAATGGAGGAAATTCAGATCGCTATACACACCTAACTGATCTGACCAGCATTCTAAAAGATTAATGGACATGTTTACAAAAAAACCGCGAAAATAGCATGAAAATGTATGGAAATCCTGAAACTGAGAACTATGACCCATCAATCTTTTAGAATGCTGATCAGATCAGTTGGGTGTGTATAGCGATCTGAATCTCCTCCATTCACTCCCTGGATGGCCATGATCAGATCACAGCACGGGTACATCCCTGGCAGAAAACCAAGACTTCAAAGTTACCTCGTTTGTATGAAAATAACACCTGTATCCCTAGACAAAGTTGATGAGTATATTAGCGAGCCACCCAATCTATCAGGATTGGCTGGTGCGAGGGTACCCTAATGTAGCTGAAGAAAAAGAAAAAATCACCAATCTAATTCCGAAGTGGACTTATTTAGCTTGAGTAAACTAAAGTTGCTTGGAATTAAGTAGAAAAAGCTTCATTCAAAATGGGTCTGGCAACAATATTATAACGGGTGTAACAAGACCCTCAACGAAGCCGAAGTCCACGCATTCCGCCCATCATCAGGATCATTTTTGTCTTTTAGACTATACCTGGGAAACCAATAGCTACGAAGTTATTGAAGGTCAAAGTCTATTTTTTTTTTCAATTTTTTTATAAAATCTTATTTTATTCGTTATTTCCTAATTTTTGTCTACAGAAACATTATCAAAATTTTATGTAATTCGTAAAAAACAATAGCTTCAAAACGTCATCACTCAATGTATTTCATGAGCACGCACATAAACGTTGCCTTTCAACTCGGCTGCACGCAGCTGTGTAGCATTCACTCGCAGGCGCGGTCTTTTGTACGCGTTACATTGCGTTGTAATGTATGCAGTGCTTTTACACCAAAAATTAAAATCGTTTCCCAGCAATAATTTTGAACAGAAATGCTCCTGATGATGGGCAGAATACGTAGACCTCGGCTTCGTTGAAGGTCTTTTTACACCCGGTAGATTAATTAACAACAGTTTTATCGTTTTTTAGATTTAAGAAATCATGTAGGTTAGGTACATAAAAAGAGATGTTTGAACGCAGAACTGGCGGAGCTGAGCAAATTTTCACATAATGTCATGGTCAAAACGCTCACCGTAATCGGCATCACACGCCATGTCGCTTGCCAGACCGTAAACCAGACCCGGCAAGATACAAAGGCGGATGCAACATAGACAGTAGCTGCTCTGTAACGCAGCCGCATTTGCAAATTGTCTGCAGTGTGATTGGCTTCGTAAGGCATTGTTTTAACGAATCCGGCTGCAATACAGCTTTCACTCGCTTTGTAATACATCTTTTATGTCCACCCGCATTTGTTTGTCTATAATAGACATAGAAGGCTATATCTATTCATTGCTATACACAAACAAATGCGGCTGCACTACAAACTGCTGTGTTACAGCTGGGTTTTCGAACGGACTATTACTGCTCGAAGCCAACCCGCAAACGTAGGTTTACCAGATGGTAGGCTGGTATAGGTCTATCTAAAAACCCTGACAAAAAGCCTGATTTCTACTAAAGAATCCTAACATTTTGTTAAGTTGATAATTCATTGCAAAGTTAGTTGATTATTTTACTAAAATGTATTAGTTGATTGTTACCAAAAAAAAAATAGATAAAAAAGCTTAATTTTTAAGGTTTCTTTTATATCATGTGAATAGTCCAGAAAAGCCTGACATTTTCCAAGTCCGGCCGGAATCCCGACAGAGACCCAAAAAGCCTGACATGTCAGGACAAATCCAGATGTCTGGTAGGTAACCCTATCCACAAGATAATGTAGCACAGACTATGTGTGTCTATGTTGTATCCGCCTTTGCTTTTACCTAATGCAAACAAACGCGGCTGCACTACAGGCTGCTGTATTGCGGGCTGGGTTCAGATGGAATATATATTACTGCTCGAAGCTATTTGCAAGATAATGTAGCACAGACTATGTGTGTCTGTGTTGCATCCGCCTTTGCATTTACCTTATGCAAACAAACGCGGCTGCACTACAGGCTGCTGTGTTGCAGCTGGGTTCAGACGGACCATTACTGCTGAAAGCCGTTTGCAAGATAATGCAGCACAGACTATGGGTGTCTGTGTTGCATCCGCCTTTCTATTTACGCGACCCGGCATAATCGAGTATAGAAAGAAGAAGATTATTGGACTATCATACTAAAACATACCGGCAGGGTTGTTCGTATCCAAAGTTCTGAAGGCCGTAAAAGTCGCGTTGAATACAGACTCCTTAGCTGTCATCGAAGCAAAGAATCTGACGTACATTAAGTTACCGCTGTCTGCTTTGTCACCTTCAGTGCCTTTGGTGGTCACCGAGTTGGCCACGGAGCCACAATATAGAGCTAACCTGTATAACAAATATAATTGATGGGAACATGTAAAACAATAAGTGGAAATAAATCCATTTTTAACGAATACTAGAGAGGGGAAAATAATAAAATTATTAACTCTAAAACTACCACATGGCGTACTATTATGTATTCTGTGACAAATGGCTAAGTTTTTTGTTATTTGTATAGAAAACTGCAGTGACAATCTTAGACGTATATAGACTATTGTTTCCGATAATGGCAACCAATAAAAGGAAGACCATGAAAATATTTTTTTAATTATTACGTATTGTATCGATTTGTATCTTATTCGTATCGTATCGTATGCGAATTAAAAAAAAACTTTGAAATCTTCCAATCATTTTTAAAACAAAACTAAGTCTATTAATAAATATCCTATCTTCAAAAAACAAAATAAAGTCTTCTTTTAGCAAATTACTATCTTCAATATTTAAGGTAGGTATACTATCCCTTCGTGTGGCAATGTTTTTGGACACCCTCTATACATAGGCTTATGCTCCTCATACAAACATACTCATTTACGTCAGTCAGCAGAAAATGCAGTATGTTGTAATGTCAAATTAAAACTAAGTACCTATACATAAATGAAAAGATCGGGAAATGTAAAAAAACAAAAAAACCGACTTCAAAAAACCTGCCTCTAAAAAAAGCAAGAAATAATATACAAATCATTAGATACGCATTATCATTGTTATAATAAAACACGTCTATTAAAGTCGGGTGGGGCTGGAGTACCTACATCTTCCTCTTTTTTATTTATTCTAAAAGCCCCACCCGACTTCAATTGACGTGTTTTATTATAACAATGATAATGCGTATCTAATGATTTGTATATTATTTCTTGCTTTTTTTAGAGGCAGGTTTTTTGAAGTCGGTTTTTTTTGTTTTTTAAACAATTTTTTTATTTTTTTATTTTAGTGTAAGTACCTTCTGTATTAGGTAGTATAGATATATTATTTAGGTAGAAAAATCGGCTCAGCCAAACGTGAGATAATCGCGGAGAAACATACATACAAACTGAATACCTCCTTTTTTTGAAGTCGGTTAAAAAGACTACACAAAGGTATCCCTTCCCCAACAAAAAAAATCATCTAATTCGGTTCAAAAATAACAAAATTGTGAAGTTAGTTGATTTAATATCATAGTATTTTCAGGATTACTTGTAAACTACAGAACCGATTTGAAAAAAAATTAAATGGGACCATCTCGCAAGAAAACTCAATCGAACAAAAAAAGAATTATCTAAATCGGTCCATAAATGTCGAAGATACGCGCGAACAACGATAAAAAAAAAAAAAAAAAAAAAAAAAAAAAAAAAAAAAAAAAAAAAAAAAAACATACAATCGAATTGAGAACCTCCTCCTTTTGATGAAGTCGGTTAAAAACTGTACATATTTTACATTTCTATGACATGGAAGGAACCCCATTCGAACTTATTCGTGCTAAGTTGGACTTTAAAGGAATATTTTGACTCATAGAACCACGGTTGCTCTGGTTGCTCATTAGACTTTCATTGCGGCTCTGAAGCTTGTATAAACGAATTCAAACTTAAGCTCCGGTCGAAATAGTTTCTGAAAGTATTTTCAGTCGTTTGAAATTCGTGAAGTCTTTCAGTCAGGTCAAACTGAAGGAAACTACCTACCATTCATGAATTAGTTAATTTTGTAGCAAGATGCAAAATAGTAGTAGTTAATGAATATTGCTAAAAATCACCCGAAGTTTAATCACAGAATACATAATAGTGGTATAATGACGGTTGTTAAAGAATATTTCATCTTTAAAAAATACATTATTGATATTGGTCGAACTTAAGTGGTACTCAATAATTGTGTTCTATGAATAAGTAATACAAAGTTCTATTATTTCTTTATTAATAGACATGTAATTATTGTTTATACGTATCATAAGAGACCTTTTAGCTCTCTCGTATTTCGTGTAAGTATAATGACGGTTGCCAAAGGATTTCTGTTTATTATTTTATTATTTCAGGGAACTTTTTAGGTTTCGGTGAAGACAGTTATTTCATAGTGTTCAGTTTTTAAACTAAAGTTTGATATTATTAAACTTTAATACTTACTAGAAGATAGTGCTAAGAAACGGGGTAGAAATATAATTGAATTAGCATAATCTTTTCGTAGTCCACAGAAATTATGAGTATGAGTATCGCTGTGGATATAGGAAGACTTATACCCAGCAGTGGGTCTGTGTGTGGGTGATGATAATGATGATGATAAAATATGTAGGTACTCATACAAACCTGGATGCATACTCCAGCTCAGAACCAAACACTTGTATGACATTTTCTTCGCACTCATTCGGTTTTTTCAGTGCGTACTTGGTGAAATTGAGATAAATCTGAATCACGAGAAAGACGTTATATTAGCGAAAATTAAAAACAATAGTAGGTAAGTAAATATTGGCATATTAATGCTCATGTTGGCAGGTAGTCTAAAAAAAAAGATTACATTTAAGGATTTAAAAAAAATAAAAATGCTACTGATTTGTAAAATAAATCTTTTGAACCCCCTACTAATATTAGTGACATTAATTCATCAAAAATCTGCAATTCATTCAATGATGGACTTATATTATTATGATTGTTAAAAGTTTTAAGTTAAATTTATAATGCATAAAATTATTACGGAAAATTAAACATTTTAAGAAACCATACATTCTTGCCCTTTCAGACCCTGAATAGAGGGACTATCACAAAAAAGTATCGCTATAAGCGTACGATGTTCGACTCACTCCGTGACATTATTATCTCATATATAAGGTTCAAAATCAAGCAAATTGATCAACGAACATCGTCTAACTATTGTGATTCTTTTTTGTAATAGGCCCTCAGAATCAAAGTTGAATTTGGACCAAACATTTTTGTTAATTCTTTCTATTATACTTTTTTAGCCTTACCTTAGTATTGTCGGGGGTTTTTATAGTCCAGAGTACGTCAAGCGCTTGATCTTTGCTCTCGTCTTTACAGGATTCCTTTATTTTATCAGTTCCTATGAAACCATACATAAGCCCATCGATTTCGTTGTAACAGTCTAAAGGGATTTTTCCTGTAACATAGAAAAAAGGATTATTTTTTATCTAGGGCCATAATATCTCACAATATGCCTAGAGAGAAAAATGAATACGATCATAATGTATAATATCTATACTATTACCCCGTTACTAATAAAGATTGTATAGCAGATGTATAGTTACACAATGGTTACTCTCTGTCAAACTATTTGAGTTTGACATTGAAAAGAAAGTGACAAAACACTGTGTACTATACATCTGCTATACAATCTTTATTAGTAAGGGGGTTAAAATATTATTAGAGGCGAACTAAATGATGATAATAAAATATCTCTGATACAATGCTTAATCTGAATAATTACCACTTTTTATGATTGAGTTTGGAGAAATGAGATTTTCGAACATCAAAACAATGTACATAGTGTTATTAAAGAGTAAACTTTTTAAACAATATTTTGTATCACAGTGTATTTTTGTTGTGACACTGTGAAGTGAACTGTGCGGATAACCCACAGTTGTCTTATACCACAGTATATGTGTCTATACCTTACGAAATCTTGACAAAGGACCAAATTGTATTACAGGAATCGTAACATCTATTTGTATTGCGAAAGTTTCGGTTGAATAAGATAAACTTGTATACTTCGCAACACTGCCTTGAATTTGGCCTAAAATCTACATAATTGATAGTAGGCGAACTTAAGATATTAAGCAAAGACAAACTTGGTACGGAATTGTGTACGATGAATAAGTACAAAGTTCTATTATTGCTTTTTGGTTGAACAGACTTGTAATTATTGTTTGTAAGAGACCAGTAGCTCTACCATGAGTCGATGCAAACTATTTACGTTACCGTAAACTATCGGATGTACTGCTCGCAGTCAATGCGAATGAAAGAGAGAAACAATAGTTTACGGTAACGAAAACAGTTTGCATCGACTCATGGTAGTACCACTGTAAAACAGTAATTACCTAGCGACAATAACATTGGCCCTTTAATTTTACCATAATTGTGATAAAATAAATAAGCTCAAAGTTTTATTGCATTTTAACGGATACCTACCTATGAATATTTAAATCATTTCAAACAGGACTTCCAACACTAATACCATATTACCAACCATAGATCTATGATCAATCTATGATGTGTTGGAAGTCCTTGGAAGTTCCAGAAGTAGGATTCGTATTTGTATCTATACAATAAATCTCTTCTTTCGGAAAATATTAATAATTAAAACAATATGCTTACGGCTTTTCGGCTCTTGTCTAAATGCAATATTGATACGGAACCCTTCGTATTCTATGGTATCGTCGGAGTGAAACTTCAACCAGGCGTATGGCCCCGTCGTGACTATCTGTCTTGGAAACTGATGACCACAGACTGTCTGAATCTCTTGGGCATAACCTTTCAAACCATCACGGATCTGTAAACAAGTTCCTATCATTACTAAAACAATTAAAACCAATGTAAAAAGTCACTGCCGTTTCTTGAAATGGAACATCCGTATGACAATATACCTACTGTGTTTTTTTCTGAGAAATACATGTTCGATCATTCGATGGTATAAGTTCCATAAAGTGCATGCTTTAAGACTTTCAGTGATAACACCAAAAAACAGCTGAACTTAGTTGTAACTAAGTAGAAATTTGGATAAATCATAAGATTGGTACATTACATTACATTATTGAGTCTTGGTGATAAATTCGATTATTCACTTTTAAACGTGAAATAAGAATTAAGTTTTCTCAACTACGTAGTTCTTGATCGGATCGGATGATATGTCACAATACCTATATATTATGCATTAGAAAGTTCTGTCGCTACGAACAATGTTTAATCTGGCATTGACCTTTTTACAAAGAGAAGTTTTAGTTCTACACATCGTACTCGATGTCGACTTTTTTGAGTTTAAGCAGGGCTCTGTCGCTCCGCGCGCGAGTCTGAACAGCTCGGCGTCCTCTGAGAGGACAACTTTCATACATCAGAAAAGATAAGACCTACGCGATAGAAAGAGAGGCAACTACTAAGTGCATGTTTTGGAGCGAAGGGAGCGCTGTGCGACCTAAATTGCACCCTATTGTGTCGTAGCAAGAGTCGCAATTTATTTAAACGATTTAGCGGAGTGCAACTTCTGTACGCTAGTACTATTATCTATTCTGTGGTTTAAGCCTAAATCCTATAAAATTTCTCGCGCCAGTATCTAACGGTATCATTAATTCTCATACTTGCTATCAGCGTTTTAATAAAAAAAAGTCAAAACCCTCGCACTCTAATTGAAAATAATGACCAAAGCCTTCACTTATTTCATTCGTTTTCATTTTAACCATAAGGTGTTATAGAACCATGTCACAGTAGGTAGACATAACCAAGTAAGTGCATTTGTATATGAGAAAAGTTATAATATAAAATGTGACTTGGTCCTGTGGTGGAAGGAAATACTTAACAAAAGCTTACTTGCAAATAGTCGTAATCACATGTTGGGTGATCTTCTATATGAAACACATCTACAAATGTCAACTCGATGACGGTGCCGTCCGTCCCTGAAAATTAAAGCAACGCTTTAGTTGCTAGTAGGTAATAGCGGGTTCGGAGGTAAGTACCAATAGAAAGTACAATCAGGTTTGGAGTTAAAAAGTTGATCACTACAGATCGCTTTAAGAGCCCTTACACATTTTGCCGCTGGCTGCTCTCTTGCTCGTACAATTCATGATTTCCCAAGATTTCTTAAATCTAAGTGCGTAATTGAAAAATGTGTCTTAGCCACTTTTCGAAATATAAGATTATGGACATTTTAAAATATGTTTCAGTTTTTGTTGCTAAAGTACAAAAAGTTGTCGTTTCTAACAGTTAAGTATTTGAACTGGCAAAAACTTTTTGTACTTCAGCAATTCGAAACTGAAATATATGTTGAAATGTCCGTAATCTTAATATCGCAAAAAGTGGCCGAATCACATTTTTCTCAGATTTAAGAAATCTTGAGAAAACATGCAATATGCGAGCGAGAGAGCGGCAGTCAGCGGCAAAATGTGTACGGACTCTTAAGTCCGGGACCTTTGATTTAAGAAACACATCACCTACCACCGTCGCAAACTACACGGTAAAAGACGCGGGCGGCAGCTTGTTGCTTATAAAATAGCGATCTTTTCATAACTGACGACCTCCGAGGTCGAGTGGTTTGCACGCCGGTTTTCAAGGCATCATCAAATCACCATCCTTGAGGTCCCGGGTTCGATCCCCGGCTGGGTCAATATAGAAAATGAACTTTTCTATATTGACTCAGGTCTGGATCTTACCACCGTAACGCTGATTTCCATAACGCAAGTGCTTTAGCTACTTAATTTGGAATATAAAAATACCTTACCTTTAATAACAGTAACGCAGTCAACACCACTAGCATAATTATTGTTACTGGTATTGTCCTTTCTCACAGGATGTGTTATTTGATTCTGATCTGGATTGCTAAAGTAAAATGATTCACAAGGGTCATCTTCTCGCTTTACACGTCTACGTGGCTTCATGTATTTAGATCTATCAAAATATCTGCTATCATCTCTGACACTATCATCAAATACTCTCATATTTCTTCTTTCATCATAACGAGGAACATATACTTTGGTTTTCTTTCCTAGTTTATTTAATTTCTTAGCTTCTTCTAAAATCTTGATATTAGCTTTATGTATTTCTAGATTTGAAATCAAAAGATCTTCGTTTCCTGTATAAAGTTCATCAAACATACCACTATTAAAATTATTAACTTCTATATCATTAGCTATAGTATTTTCATGTACAAAATTTACTCTATTGCTATATACATTGGTCCATTTAGTTCCCATGATCGGCTTAGCGTTGTTTTTAGGATTAATTACTAAATTGTTACGGTATATTGCTAGCGGCTCTGCTTGCATGTTTGTGCGTTTGTGATGATCAGCTGTTTGTTCTGAGGTAGTGCCAATTGTAGAATATACTGAAACAAAAGAAAAAAACAGATAAGTACCTATTGAATTTGATACAGTCATTTTCACATGAAGGTTTTAGTTGATAAGGAATGTTTTGAGATACTTAAATAAATTAAATATTAATAAATTAGATTAATCCACTTTTAGGAGTTCGGTGGCGCAGTGGTTTAGCGCCTGGCCCAGCGATTGCGGAAGTTATGCAACGTTCGCAAGGGTCGGTCATGGGATGGGTGACCAAAAATTTATTATCTCGAGCTCCTCCGTGCTTCGGAAGGCACGTTAAGCCGTTGGTCCCGGCTGCATTTGCAGTCGTTAACACTCACGCGGCTTCCGTATCGGAGAAGCCGCGTTGCTGACATTTATCTTACTCTATGCTCTAAGATTACAAACTTTTGAAGTATAACTTTCTTTTTCTCTAGTGACCTTTCAATTTTGTACAAATTCAAAACAATGGAAGTTGCATACTTCTACATTATTATGCTTTTTTTTCAAGTATTACGATTTATAATAATTAGGATATACATGTTGGTACATTTTTTCTCTCTCAAAGATGGAATAAAATATTGTGCAAACGATGGCAGGGTAGGTCTATCAGTTGTACTGCAAAATAAATAAATAAATAATGCTTGGACAATTTCACGCAGCGAATTATATCGTCATATTCGCACACCGACCCAGTTACCGGCCACCACCGCAACAGCCCATGATGCAGCGTCAGCGCAACGTGACAGTACAATGTGCGGCGGCCTACGTGACCTTGCGTCAGCACATTTCAACTTCACATGTTTTCACCTAAAAATCGGCACTTGGTTTCTCGCATCGAACCGAGACACCTATTTTAGTTCATAGCTAAATTAAGTACTTAACTAATTTTAAGCAATTACTTAAATTGTAATTTTCTATATTAAATACTTTAAATTTATTTTTCGTTTTTTTTAAATCCTCCGGCTGTAGCCTACGTAATTGGCGCAGTCGGTAGGATACTCGCGGGCCGGTTCGCGAGACGCGTTTTCTTACATCGATTCGGGAATCGCGGGTCGCCCGGGCGGCTTTCAAGCTACGTCACCGAGTATCCTGAACCTACGGGAGCTGCAGCCACCAGGAGGAGAGTATCCAGAAATCGATACGCAGAGAAACGAGATGAAATTGTGAGTTGCACAGATTCTTTCTAGTGTTGCTTTCCTTTAGTACGTATAGTCCTTTTTATTCTTCCCAAAATTTTCCATCCCAGTAATTCGGGTACCAGCGAGTCTGCGCTCAGGCAGTCTCGCCGGAATAGACAGTTAGATAGTAATAGAGATTTTGAAGTAGATAATTTAAATTTAAATACTTTATTTAGTTACGAGTGTGAGTGTAGCGAATCCGATAGTTTGTTTGAGCAAAGCATAGTGAGCGCTAAAATGCCGCACGATCCTGACACTATTTTTAAGGCCTTGCGCCCTGTACCTGATTTTGACGGGAACCCAAATGTTCTCACGCGTTTTATTAAAATCTGTGACCAAATTGTAATAACTTATATCAGCGCGGAAGCAGGCAGTGAATTATCCAATTTATGCTTATTAAACGGAATTTTAAATAAAATTACGGGACCTGCCGCTAGTATTATAAATGCGAATGGTATACCTGATAATTGGTTAGATATTCGAAATACGCTCATTAATAATTTTGCTGACCAGAGGGACGAGACAGCCCTTTATAATGACCTCTCTTTGGCTACTCAAGGTCAAAAATCACCTCAGGAATTTTACGACCACTGCCAGACGTTATTTAGTACAATTATGACTTATATTACTTTACATGAGAACTTAGCCACTACTATCGAAGCTAAGCGCGCCTTATATAGGAAGCTTACTATGCAGGCGTTTGTGAGAGGACTACAGGAACCTCTAGGGTCACGTATACGATGTATGCGGCCCGAAACTATTGAAAAGGCTTTAGAATATGTGCAGGAGGAATTAAACATTTTGTACTTACAGCAACGAAATGATTCCGTTAGTAAATCACATTTGACCCCTAAGGTCAATTATCAGACCCCTGTACAAATTCCAAAATCTTTACATGTACCATTACCAGCACCAATGTGGTCTGCGCCGCCTATGCAAAGGCCGCTACCACAGGCACCGCAGCCGTTTAGGTTTGCGCCGCAGCAGCAGGGTTTCAGAATGAACCCTATGCAGAGCCAGCATCAACCACAGGTACGTATGCCATCTCGTACTCAACAAATGTTTAGTGCTAGGCCTCCCAACTACAACCCTCAGAGCAATGTATTCCGTTTGCCACCTAGGAATCAGCCTAGTCACTCTTTTGTCCCCAGACCTATGAGCGGTGTTCAATCTTTCAACCCTAAACCGCTCCCTCCAACCGGCGGACTACGTGGTCATGATTGGCGTGTCCAGGGCAATCCACCCCCTAGTAATTATTTTAAATCTAGGGAAATGAATATGAATGAGTGTTACGACAGTGACTATAACTTTGACTATAACTACGACCCTGACTATACTTACTATTCACAGAACAATGACGAGACTTATGACTATAATACTGACTACGCTGACTATACTAATTATGACGCGACTCCGATTACTTACCCTGGCTATGATGACTGTGTAGAACCTGGAAGCAGTAATGACCCCGAGGATGTTCGTAGCAACGACCGTCAAAATTTTCAGATAAATCAGAAATTAAAAAAGCCAAAATAGAGATTAACTTACAAACTCAGAGACAATTACCGTTCATACAAATAGCAAACCCGCCTTTAAAGTTGTTAATAGACACAGGCGCTAACCAATCTTTCTTAAGCCCTAAGGCAGTTGAAAAATATTATCCAGGAATTTCACTTAACTTTGACCCCTTTGAAGTGACGAATGTTCATGCGACCACTAGAAATAATTACTCTATTACGTTACCTTGCTTTCCAGAGTTCGATGATAGTGACGACATACGCCTATTTGTCTATAACTTTCACAACTTCTTTGACGGCCTTATTGGACTAGACTTGCTGACCAAATGGGAAGCTAAAATTGACTTGAAAGACAGGACTCTAACTACACAATCTATGGTTAACCCGATTCAAATGTATAACTCCCGAAATGTCAATTTATATGAGGACATAATTCCTGCAAAAAGCTCCAAACTAGTTAGATTACCAATTAATGCCTCGGATGGTGAAGTATTTATTCAAGAACAAATAATTTGTAACTGTTTAATAGCTGATTGCGTAACAAATGTAGTTAATAGCCGCGGTATGTTAGAAGTCTATAACCCAACCGATAATGACGTCATACTCTCACTAGACCACTCAGTTAGTGCAGATGTATTTAATATGGAATGTGACGCAGTAAAATCACTTTCGTCACGCGCTCAGGATGTAATATCCCGACTGCGGACTGACCATCTTAATGAGGAAGAAAAAGCTAATCTCATATCATTGTGTTCTAGTTATTCAGATGTATTTTATATCGAAAACGAACCTTTAACTTTTACTAATAAAATAAAACATCGGATTAACACCACTGATGAACTACCAGTTTATACTAAAAGTTATCGGTACCCTTTCGTTCATCGGCAGGAAGTAAAAGATCAAATCGAGAAAATGTTATCTCAGGGTATCATACGACCATCAGAGTCTGCATGGAGCTCACCTATTTGGGTAGTGCCCAAGAAGGCTGATGCCTCAGGCAAGCAAAAATGGCGCCTCGTAGTTGACTTTCGGAAGTTAAACGAAAAAACCATAGACGATAAATATCCTATTCCCAATATTAGTGACGTACTAGATAAACTAGGGAAGTGTCAATACTTTACAACCCTTGACCTGGCTAGTGGATTTTATCAGGTAGAAATGGACCCTAGGGATATTCAAAAAACAGCATTTAACGTTGAGCACGGGCACTTCGAATTTCTCCGTATGCCCATGGGATTGAAAAACTCACCATCAACATTCCAACGAGTGATGGATAATGTGCTCAGGGGCCTACAAAACCAGATATGTCTAGTTTACTTAGATGACATCATAGTTTACAGCACTAGCCTCCAGGAGCACATCACTAACCTTGAAAAAGTGTTCCTCAGATTAAGAGAGTCCAATTTTAAGATCCAAATGGACAAGTCAGAATTTTTAAAGCTCGAAACACCTTACTTAGGCCATATAATAACTAGAGAGGGTGTTAAACCCAATCCTGATAAGATTTCCACCATAGAAAAATACCCTTTACCGAAGACTAGAAAGGAAATTAAACAATTCCTTGGACTATTAGGATATTATAGAAAATTTATTCCCGACTTCGCTAGAATAACTAAGCCAATGACACAATGCCTGAAAAAGAACATGAAAATTACTTTAGATAAAAATTATGTTGACTGTTTTGAGAAGTGTAAAAAACTACTGACTAACGACCCAATACTTCAATACCCAGACTTTACCAAAGAATTTATTTTGACGACTGACGCCTCTAATTTTGCATTAGGAGCCGTACTATCACAAGGCCCAATAGGCTCAGACAAACCAATATCATTTGCATCTCGTACTCTCAATGAGAGCGAGATAAAGTACAGTACTATAGAAAAAGAATGTCTCGCCATAGTGTGGGCCACGAAATACTTTAGACCATACCTTTTCGGACGTAAATTTAAAATTTTGACTGACCATAAGCCACTCCAGTGGATTATGAATTTGAAAGAACCTGACTCTCGTTTGACTAGATGGCGACTAAAACTTACTGAATATGACTTTACTGTTATCTATAAGAAAGGCAAAAGCAATACAAATGCTGATGCACTTTCTAGAGTAGAGATACACAATGAGGACACCAGCTCGATGGTAGCCAATCCTCCTGAACGGCCACCATCCATTGACAATTCTGCTACTGGAACAGCTCATACCAGTAACGAAAACCCAATTCTAGAAGTACCTATTGTAGACGAGCCCCTCAACAAATTTCATAGACAGATAGTTATGACTATTGTAGACGACATAACCAGACGACCTGTTGTAACAAAACCATTTGAGACACATACTAAAGTTACCGTACAAGTGACAGAAACTAACTTAGAAAATGACGTAATTAACGCTATTAAAGAGTATGTTAACCCTAAAGTGAAAACCGGTTTATTAATTAACCCTCCATTGGCTATGTACAAAATTATACCTATTATACAAGACAAATTTAGGAGCTCTTCTATGAACCTTGTTTTGACGAAAACTGAACTTGAGAATGTAAAAGAATACTTACGACAGCAGGACATAATTCGACATTATCATGACGGAAAGACAAACCATAGAGGTATTAATGAATGTTACTTATCGTTATCTAGGAAATACTACTGGCCAAAAATGAGAGATGACATCACTAAATTCATAAACGTCTGTAGTATATGTGGCCAATGTAAGTACGACAGGAACCCGATAAGACAACAGTTTAACATTGTACCACCAGCCACTAAACCTCTAGAAGTAGTACACGCTGACTTATTTACTGTACAATCCGAGAAATTTATAACTTTCATAGACGTATTTACAAAGTATGGACAAGCCTATCATCTTAAGGACGGCACTGCAATAAGCATATTGCAAGCCCTTCTGACTTTCTGTACTCACCATGGACTACCCTTAACGATCGTGACTGACAATGGCACGGAGTTCACTAATCAGCTGTTTGCTGAGTTTCTAAAGCTTCATAAAATAATACATCATAGAACCTTACCGCATTCTCCTAATGATAATGGTAATATAGAACGGTTTCACCTGACGTTATTAGAGCACCTCCGTATCTTAAAGCTGAAACAAAAAGACGAACCCATTATTAACCTTATGCCTTACGCTATAATAGCCTATAACAGTTCCATCCATAGTTTCACGAAGTGCAGACCTTATGACATCCTTAAAGGACATTTCGATGCTAGGGACCCCGTTGACATTGACCTGACTGAAAAACTACTTCAACAGTATGTTGTGACTCATCGCGACCAGATGAAAGTAGTATATGACTTGATAAATGAAACTTCGTTAGCCGATAGAACCGCCCTCATAGAATCTCGAAATAAATCTAGAGAACCCGAAGCTGAATACCAACCCCAGCAACAAGTATTCATAAAAAATCCTTTCGCTAGTCGGCAGAAGATTGCACCTCGGTACACCCATGACAAAGTCCTTGCTGATCTTCCGATCCATATTTATACATCCAAAAAACGAGGCCCTGTAGCAAAGTCTCGTATAAAACGAGCGCCTAAGAATATAAAATTGTTGCAGGATACTACTGGTGCTGATCCCTGTCCTGATACGAGCCCAGGACATAAGACTTGACAGCTTGGATGATGGACCTGGACTACTACCTTTTAAACTGGGAAACACCAGACTAACGACACACTATCATACATTCTTACAGTATATAGAACTTGACAGAATAGAACAAGACATACTTACGTTACAAAACGAGCTACAGGATTTTAAGGATAGACTTAGTAATAATACCTATTTACTATACGAACTTCAAATTAGTTACTTACATAATAAGACTAGGATAATTTTAGATCATTTAGGTAGTTTAGAACCGAGTAGAACAAAAAGAGGTCTACTAGATGGATTAGGATCTATTATTAAAAGTATAACCGGGAATTTAGATTATCAGGATGCCATTAAATACAATGATGCTCTTAAAATTCTTAAAGATAACCAGAATAAAATTGCTTTAGAATATAATAACCGTGCAAGTTTAAATAGTGAATGGATCGAAGAGCATAACAAAGTTATAAATCAATTAGTTGAGAACCAAAGTAAAATTAATACAACACTCCAGTTAATGTTTAATGAAAATGCACATAAAGAAAGTAATCTTATTAAATATAGTAAACTTGCTCAACTATTGGCAATTATTACAGAAAATATAAATGATTTATTAGATGAACTTTTACGCATAGAAAATATATTAGCTTTTACTAGAACTAGGACCACTCATCATTCTATGATTAGTGCAAACGTCCTTAAAAATATGTTAAATAAGTTAGTTACACTTTATGGTACGAATCAGTTAATAGATTTAGATTTTAGGAACTATTATAATCTTATACAATCAGGTTCGTACTTTGCTAATAAAGTAATAGTTATAGTTTTTAAAATACCCATAGTATCCCCGAATACTTACAGTTTCTATAAATTATCCTTAGCACCCAACAAGTTCCATCAGGTCCTTATTCCACCCTGTCCTTATATAGCAACTAATGGAAAAGAATTTGCGTACATGGAGGCTGAATGCCCGAAGTTTGAAAATCAGTTTCTCTGTGACGAAAGCTCTCGCAAAAAGCTTCGTACACAATTTGACTGCATACAAGAAATCATCTCAAGTCAGATAATCAACTCGTCCTGCAGCTTTTCAACTGTAAATCTGTTAACAGAAGCAGCTCGATGACCGCAACTACGTCATTACGTTCCCGAAACCCACGAAAGTTCAACTGATCTGTAACACCCAAACTTATAATATGTTGAATGGAAGCTTTTTAGTTACAGTACCTATTCACTGTTCTCTACGTACACCCGAGCTCACTATAATAAACTCCGATGACGTCATACAAGGACAGCCACTTAAGATTATGAAGATAAACTATCCAGATAGAATGGACAGCGCAGCATCACTACATCTTAACCTGAGTTCCATCAATCTAAGAAGCTTACATACTATCCAGAACAAGATCGCTCTCCAGCCTCCGTTGCACCTGCAAACGACCCCTAACATAGTATACCATACCACCATACCATTCTACGTTATGCTATCCTGTTCAGCAATACTTACCCTTATGATACTGATCCGACGATACTATCTTTGGAAATCCAAGAAGAGGCCCAGCATCAGCCAAGATGAAACCCCTGAAACCCATGAAAATCATATCTACGCGAAACCTACGACTACACCAGCAATTTTTTCACTCAAAGTCGGAAAATAATTGCTGATCTGAGGGGGGAGGAATTATATCGTCATATTCGCACACCGACCCAGTTACCGGCCACCACCGCAACAGCCCATGATGCAGCGTCAGCGCAACGTGACAGTACAATGTGCGGCGGCCTACGTGACCTTGCGTCAGCACATTTCAACTTCACATGTTTTCACCTAAAAATCGGCACTTGGTTTCTCGCATCGAACCGAGACACCTATTTTAGTTCATAGCTAAATTAAGTACTTAACTAATTTTAAGCAATTACTTAAATTGTAATTTTCTATATTAAATACTTTAAATTTATTTTTCGTTTTTTTTAAATCCTCCGGCTGTAGCCTACGTAATTAGCGCCATCTAGCCCCAAACTAAGCAAAGCTTGTAATATGGGTGCTAGACAACTGATATACTACTTGTATACTTTTTAAATATATACTTATTATACATAGTAACACCCAGACCCGTCACAGAAATTAAAATTCATCATTTCAATTTCTGCCCGGCTGGGAATCGAACCCGGGACCTCTTGCGTGGTAGGCGGCATGTTGACCACTGCACCACTCAGGTCGTCAACTTATAAGGCGGTTTCAAGTGCAGTGTTGTCTTCTGTATAGGTACATATCCGCTATTGTCTATTCGATATAGTATATCGGTATCAGTCATTTTAATGTCACCAAAGCTGAAGCGCAGGCCTTATTCTGTAGGTGGGTAAGGAGGATAGGCTATGACCCACCACGCTGGCCTTGTGGATTTGTGGATGTTTACTGCAAATGCAGCGAACTCAAAAACAATTATAAAACAAAAATTAAAAATTTTAAAACCCCCCGACACACGGTAGCAAATTTCGAATCGATAGGACATATGGAAGGTAGTGAGATTCCCTCATCAACTATTAAAGAGCTGATTATCTTCAAACAGCAGGTAAGGTCATGGTTACCTTACCATATACTTTCAATGTAATTGAAGTAACACGGTACCAAATTTCGAATCGATCGGACATAAGGAAGTTAGTTAGATCCCCTCATCAACTAGAAAAGAGCTGATGATCTTCAAACGGCTGAACAGATTTACACGGTACCAAATTTCGAATAATCGGACATAAGGAAGTTAGTGAGATCCGCTCATCAACTAGAAAAAAGCTGATGATCTTCAAACGGCTGAACAGATTTTCATGAAACATGGCTAAGAACACTCGGGATAAAATTATTTCTGACACAAAAAAAACTAAACGAAAATCGGCTCATCCGTTAAACTTATAACGCCCCTCTCTTTTTGCGTCGGGAATTAAAAATGTAAATATTGAATGCAATTCCATGTTTTATTCAAACTTGTTAAAGTCACATTGTTTCTAAACACAAGACGTCACTATTTAAGTTAAGAGGGCTAATTTAAAAGCGAATTTATCTGTTTTCCGTATAACTAGAGTGTGCAGAATGAGCGATGAATAAATTAGTGCTGCCTCGGGCCGGATCCCGAGGGATCTCAGCGTAGTGATGAGAAACATGCGCGTTTTTTTTTAACTTAATGTAACCCACCCTTGTAAAGATTTGAAACTACATGCCTTGTTAACGAAAGAAAATGTAGAATATTACAAGTAAATTGAAATTTCTGAAAGTCGTAACTTATTCAGTCAGTGCTGACTTGTAAACAGCAAAACGCTAACGATTTCATAAAAAAATAGTTTATTGTATTTTTCTCTGTGTTTTGTCAGAATTTAGTACATTAGATTTTAGTACTATTTTTTATTCTGTGCAGACAGGTTGACAGTTTAGTAATCCTTATAGACTTTGTAATAAAAGTCTGACAGTCAGTTGCAAGAACGATCTTTAAAGTTAATGCTTCATTAAATGTATCGCCATCTTTTTCTTCTTTTAAAAGAAGTAAAGGACGGTGATACCTTTAATGACGCATTAACTTTAAAGATCGTTCTTGCAACTGACTGTGTGTCTATCAAGAATATTATTGGACTCGGCTGTATAGCAAGTGACATCACAGACTGACGGTTAATTCAAAATCCATAGATACTACACCATAGATATAGTATATTAATACTACACAGTTAAACACACTCAGGCCCGGACTGACAGCCAAATCCTTCCGGCCGGCTGGATCTAATGGGGGCTACACACAGGGCTTGGAATACCGGTATTTTCCGATACCGGTATCAGCGGCTTGGACAACAAACCGGTATATTCGTTCAACTGGTAATAACAATACAGGTATTATTGCTATAATACCGGTATAAAAAATACCGGCAGTACCTTTCTAAATGTCAATGTGCGAGTAAGACAGATGTAGCGCCGCCGGTGCGCGGATATATGTCTCACTCGCACATGATTTAAAAAAAATACCGGTATTTTCAGGTATAATACCGGTATAGTTTGGGACACCTGTTAACGGTAATACCTTTACAATACCTGTATTTTTGATACCGGTTCCAAGCCCTGGCTACACATGACACAGGAAGGAGAGGCGCAAACTTCCGGCCAAATCTCACGTGTGTAGCATGAGGCGCGGACTGAAGGCGCTGCTCTTCCGACATTTTTATTACCTAACTATTAAGGTGTTACCCTGAGCGAAAGTGGCGCCGCGGTGAATTATATTTAATATTATAATTCTAATACACAATTTTAAAAATGTTTATCGTGGAGATTTTAGGGCCCACAGTCTAGTATTTTTAGACGGTATCGTTACATTCCCTCGTAGTCACTGCTAGAAGTAGATAGCAAAACTGCTAAAAGTGGCCGTTTTTGACACATTTGCTATCTACTTCTAACATTATTAAAATCTTTTTCTATTAATAACTTATTAAATAAAAACCTGTGAGGGCGCCACTTTCGGTCATACAACCGCCTTAACCAAAAAGTTTAATATCTTTCGCATGCCAGCTAAGTAGCGGGTCATCACTATTCGCGGCAAGTCGCCCCATTTCTTAAGAGCTAGACGCCGAAAGCCAAGTCTGAGATACGAGTACGTTACTTCCAGATTTACTGCCATAATCCGACATCATAGGAAGCAACGGTATGGAGCTGTAACTTATTTAACTCTTGTATACCTACTTCCATAAAAAAGCCTGTCATAAATGTATAATATTTAATATTACTTACTTAACTAAGTACATATTTTCAGTTATTTTTTATATACTTAATTAAACCTCAATAATAATTATTTTAATAATTATAAAATTGATATTTGTATAATAATAATACTAAATAAAATAGCATTTCTCTTATTAATTAAAATTGAAATGTTAGTCAGCAAAAATATTAACTTTCGCCATTTTACCCATAATTTTATTAATTAATTTTCCTCTCACCATAATGAACATGAAAATGATAATTGAATACAATCGAACTTCGGATTCCCACAACAAAATTAATGACGTGTGAAATACAATAATGTCTGTGCCTGATAGATTAATAATTTTCAGCATAGTTTCATAATACGGGTTTTTGATACTTCTACGAATTTGGGATATTCATTAATTATACTTTTTCATTCCAACAGAATTTGTGTCAAAAAGTTAAAGAATCTTTTTATGTCCCTGAAATTCGATATTATTATAAACCAGCTGCAAAAGTTAATAAAGTATTCGTATTTCATAACCCATTATGGAAAATTTTGAAAAAAAAAAAGAATCGTTGCTGGTTATTAAGTCCGGTCCAAATCGGTTGCAGCTATATTATATTACCACCTATATTATTAATTTGTGATAAATGTCACACCGAATGCCGCGCGGCTGCTGCGCTCAGTCGCGCGTTCGGTGTGACAATATACCATAGAATTTTATACATTACAACGTCGTTCCCGTCACGCTACCTACACAATGCAACGCGCACGCATTCGGTTTGACCCAGGCTAAACTTAGTCATGAAACTGCAACATGCAGAATGTGCATCGCACAAATATTCTTTAGCACAACGTGCATCGCACATTATCTTTCGCCCAATCGTTGATCGCATTATATCGCACTGTATTATTCGACGACATTCCGTCACACACCTACGTTACGTTACCGACAGAGATACTTTCTATGCATTTCTAGGACTAACTTTTTATTGGCCGTGTTTTTGGTAATAATGGTAGTTTACAATTAAGTATAATGTTTTATTTTTGTTTAGACAGAAAATAAGCTAGCAGATAATAGGCTAGTTGACAAAATTTCAATAACTACTTAATATTTTAGCTTATTAGGCATTTTATCGAAAAAAAAGGTTTATTTATTTTTAATCGAGCGTTTACATTATAAATTTCGCGTTTTAAAAAACCAATTTTAATTTGGTTCCAAAACGCACAAGACTGTCATGGCGTCTTGAATGACGTCACGCCGTGCAAAACAAACCAAAGAGCGATCGTGTCTTCGAACGTTATAGCTAGTTTTTATCGTTTAAAAATGAATTTCTCATATTATAAGTACTGTATAGTGCCCCAGTGTGATAGCACGACTATAAAAACGCCAAACCAGTTATTTATATATGTTCCAAACAATGGAGAAATACGGAAAAAGTGGCTAAAACTTGCGTTCGGTTGTGGTTAGGTTGCACTCAGAGTGTAGGTTTGGAACGCGCCTCCGGTAGTGATACTCGAAACGTCAAAGACAAGATTGGAGTTTCGCACGGCGTGACGTAACGCTTTCTGATTGGTGTTCACTGTCACGTGACTAAAGGTTTCATTTTACGAAATTTATTTTTTAAAAATATTATTAATCTTTAACTCTTTTAATAATTAGAATTGTTTGTTATTTTCTCCATAATATAATTAATCATTATAAACCCCTATCCATTATATTTATTCTTAATGGAAACAAGCCTATTACCTACTAGCGACCCGCCCTCGCTTAGCTTCGGTGTAGTGTGGAATTTGACACCATACATACACCGTACATATAAAACTTCCTCTTAAATCACTCTATCTAATTATTAAAAAACCGCATCAAAATCCATTGCGTAGTTTTAAAGATCTAAGCATACATAGGGACAGACAGGCGGGAAGCGACTTTGTTTTATACTATGTAGAACTAGGTATAGTCCATTCATTTAGGAGTATTTTTCTTCTATTTACAAAATCATTGATTGTTTGTTGACATTCATTAAACAACAATGTTGTTATGGAATCATAGATAACAACATTGTTGTTTAATGAATGAATGATGAGAATCATAATAATTCTCATTTATGTTTACTTTACATTAGATACCTACCTTAATGTTTTTTCTTTCTACATGTGACATTTCTCCAGAGGTACAAACACTGCTTGCGTTTTGCAAACTCAACGTATTGGTTAGTTTTTTATTAATGTCGCAGCTGCGTGCGTTGGCTTGGCAGCGCGCCAGGCTATCGGTATTTTATTAAAATCAGCTCAGACCATAGCCTTAGAAATGCTGAGACACGGGCTTATGATGAAATATTAATTTGCAATTATAGTTTTTTTCATTTTTATGTTTTTTACATAGGTAATTTTGATTTTTTTGGCAATGACTGACAATTGATTCGGCTATTATAAATGATAAGTTGAGTTGAGGTATTTATATTTTAATATCTCTTGAGAAAAAATGTAACTACTTTATTGGTGATCACCATTGTGTTTCCGCTATAGGTATAATTGAAAATAACGTTCATTTCATCCAACTTGAACTGTTTCGTTGGCTAGAGAAACAAATCACAATTAAAATGAACTAGTGTGACAGAAAAAATATCCTTCATCCTTTGCTTCTTTCTACAAAACCTTTAAGTGGGACGTCTAAAACGCAAAATGTGGATAGTGACGTAAGCAAGTGTTACACCCGGAATGCCAGACCTTGTTTTCTTGGACCATGAATAAAGCATCGTAACGACACCCTGCTCAGCGACTTTCTTTCATGGTGTCGCCGTCTCCGAGTTCCCGGGTTCGATCCCCGGCTGAGTCAATTTTGAAAACGAACTTTTCTATATTATCTTAGGTCTGGACATTTGTGTTCTGGTTTCCTCAACACAAGTGCTTTCTTTAGATACTAACTTTGGAATCGGAGCAATGGTAGCTAAGTGATATTGTCCAATATTTTTCTATTTGTATTTTTTTAAGGATCAGAAAATTGTCTTGATATATCCCTAATGATCGATGTGCGTGTTATTAGTAAATGAGTAATCTGTGTAAGTTCTACTCAATATTGAGGATAAAAAAAATTATGCCTATTCGGACTAAACTTGGGTTAGGCTTGTCCTAGTTAAGATACTAAGCTAAAGGGCAGCCTAACTAAAAATTTGGTTTGCACTAACAGTTCTGTCTCAGCTGAATGATAAACGAATGACGAACGATTGAAATGATAGATTGTTTATGATCTATTATTTTAAAAAACAAAATCTGTTTGAATTTGTCAAACCACTGAACTATTCAACACTTGATACTGGCAAAAACTACTCCCTAAAGAGGAGAGTAGATTGACATACCAAAAATAAGAAGACGAATGTCTTTGACAAATGACAGCAAAAGACATAACAATACTTTTTTATTTTGCTGTTTGTCAAGTAAGGGTTAGTGCAAGTAAGGTTAGTGTAAACAAGTTAAAAAAGAACTTAGGCGATTCTTAAGTTTAGTGGGGCATTAATGTCTGACTGAATGCAATGTCCTCTACTAACATAACTCTTCAAGGTTACATGAATAACTCAAAGTTATGAACAATTTTTTATGCCTAACTGTCGCCCTACCATGAGTTGAATGCAAAATTTTCGTTACCGTAAACTATCGTTTTCTCTCTTTCACTCGCATTTTCTGTGAGCAGTTTATCCGATAGATTGCGGTAGCAAGAACAGATTGAATCAACTGATGGTAGAGCTACTGGTCAGAGTTAGGTCTTTATCACACCTGATGTTAAGTGTTGATAAGATCGAATATGGAAGCAAACTCCTCAACCACTGAGGAACTATCATACCTCTAACTGCCGAAAAACAACTTTCTTGTCACTTGGTACCCCTATTTGAATCCCCTGGGGTGTCCATGGAAACTCACTTTACTTTTTGTTTCTCTTTTAACCCCTAAGCATAAAACCTTTTATGAATAGTTTATAAATAGTGCTGTTGTCTAGGTATAGTAGTTTTTATTTATGAATAAGGGTCTAAAGTTCGTAATTAAGTCTATGCTCGGAAGAGATTAAGTCGACGGATATCGGACTCGATGCAAGGATACAGGATGGGGAGGCAATTTTACTACGCTCAGGCCTCAGCGATGGCTGAATGGCTCATTTTAAATCGATTCTGTGTGCGCTGTACGTTATATTGGATAGTTATAGGGGAAATAGTGGGTTTTGTTTTTTTTGTTGTGTTTATGCCCAAGGGACTTATAAGAAAATTCATAATATTTATCATGTCACTACACATTATTGAAAAACCCTGTTTTCTCATGTTCCCAGGTTTTCGTCCCATTAATGGGACCACGAAGGAGAACTGTTTCTCTTAGCCCCATTAAATTACTATTTACGGTTGTAGAAATTCCCTCCTGTATTATTATTTTGTGCATAAACTCTATTATAGTTTAGAGTCAGAGGATAAATAAATCATTATTGAACAACAAAATTTCGTAAATAGGTAGGTACCTGGGATTTCAGATATAAAAATTGTGAAAAGTATTTTGTACTAAATGTATTATATACAATATTGAAAGTTGAGATCTATTTATAGACCCATGTTATAATTTTGGATTTAGAAATGAAGACCGCTTACAAATTGATTTATCTAATATCTAATTAACTATACAGGCGGTTCGATAATCCTACTTCCTACTATTTATATAATTATTAGACTATTGGTTGTATTAAAATAGTATTTATTTAAGTAAGTTTTAATCAAAGAATAATTTGTAATGTATGTTTACCTACTTTAACTTAAACTTTTATTGTGTAGAATTTTTTTTTTAACTAAAGTAATAAGTTAGTGATTAACTAATTTCTGTGAATATTATTCGCTCAAATCGCCTGTAACACAGGATTTCCTAGTTCAGGCAAATGTTAGAAATATTGTTCATTATGTAAACCTTGCACAAAAATATTGTATCTGCACCAATGGAAAATAAATAATTATATTCTATTCTATTATAAATGTGAAAGTTTGTGGGTTAGGTAGGATGTTTGGATATTTGTTCCTCAATCACGCAAAAACTACTGGACGGATTTGGTTGAAACTTGGCACACAGATAGTGGATAGCTTAGCTATATTATATTATCAGCTTGAAATAAAACACTTTTAACGGATAATAGCGCGGTTTTATTACAAACCGCGCTAGTATCCGTTAAAAGTGTTTTATTTCATGTCTAGTGAGCGCGTAAGCTTGAGAAGTGAATATATTATCAGCTGTTCATATTTTCGTTATTACTTTTGTATGAAACAGCTGATTTTTTTTCGCGATTTCAGAGTTGGTCCCGTTGTAAAAGTTCAGTTTGATGGGCTCTATCTACCATAATTATTCTGGTTTAGCCATTAATTCACGTGTTTCATTGTTACACCTTTTATATAATATTTTTATATTAATGAATTCGTTCTGAATAAGGATGACAGATAAAGTAAACATGAAAGTTAATTGAAATACCCGTATGTTTTTTTTAATATCCCCTCCTACACAATACGTGAAACAGGCATGCAATTAAACCCAACCAGTGGGGAGCAGATAAAGTCATATAAGGGTCACCATGAAGAAATCTAAAAAACCCGGATAAAATACATTCGCCAGTAAAAATAAGTACTAGAGAGGCCTATTTTCATACAAACGAGGTAACTTTGAAGGCTCATGGTTGAACTTATCAAATAACAAGCTAAAATTACATCAAAAACCAAAGCATCGAAGTTACCTCATTTGTATGAAATATGCCTTTGTAGTTCTTATTTTTGCTGGCGAGTGTATTACAGGGTTAACAAACCATTTGAATAATCCAGATAAAGAGGCTATAAAGAGGCTGGTATTTTAAAAAGCCAGGAGAAGACAAAAAAGTATTTAAGTTTGTAAGATTAAATTAAATAGGAAATTCAACAATATCTCAATGAGCATCAGGCCCTTTTGGCATCCTACCTGTCCGCCATTTTGAATAAAGTCGGTTTTGAAGGCCTGTGATAAGTGATGGCAATCGATAGAATAAGTCATTATAATCAAAAAGTTACAATAAAAAAAATCTCGTAAGTAATATACTTACTGAGATATTTGAGTTTGAAGATGAAAAATGATCCAGAAAATTACTGATTTTGTTTTTTAACTTTAAACTGAAATATCTCAGTAAGTATATCACTTACGACCTTTTTTTTACTTATTACTTTTTCGTGATGACTTATTCTATCGATTGACACCATTTTTATCACAAGACTCCAAAACAGTCTTTTTTCAAAATGGGGACAGGTAGGTATGCCAGTCTCTATACATAAATGTCCGATGGCTTTTTAACTTCTTCATAAAAACAATAAGTTAAGAAGAAGCTAGACTTAAATAAGGCCTTAAATTTTGAACATGTCCGGGCAAATCCAGACGTATGGTTAGCCTATTTACATATGTGTTTTCGCTCTATACATTGTGCGTAAGGAAATTGGAATAGCGGGTATGAAATTGGATGGAAATGGTAAGTAAAGACGTGGTGCGGAACGATGAGAATTAAGCTCAAGATATAATCACTATACCTCTGTACATTAATTTAAGTACTATCGACAACATTTCCGCTTAACCAGTCCTAAGGTTAAAATCGCTTGCACGCCGCGCCCTCACTAACTCTACGTTTAGTTCGTGCAGGGTCACACGAATTTTTCTGCAAAGTGGTACAAATTAACAATAGACAATGATCTGCGGCAACTTCATTCGAGAGTGTATGGTTTTTTTTTTTTTTTTTTTTTTTCTGATTTGAAATCTGCAATCAGTGCTTTCCACTATGAGCAAATGAGTTCCAGTCTTCGATCGGTGTAGAGTGTGTCCCTCAGCAGAGACATCTCCTCCTTCATTCCTCCTTACAGGATATCTTTCCTTTTGAGGCGCTTGGTATAGCTTCGAGTTAAAAGCTGTGATGCCAGAACATTTGGGTGTCTATCCAGTCTACCCCGGTATCTCTGGGTTGCATTGGCAATCTCTTCCATAACTGTACTCATTTCCAGGTGTTCATGTATTTCAGAGTTAGTGATATACCATGGCACTTCACTAATGGTTCGGAGTATCATATTTTGAGCTCGTTGGAGGCATGCGATGTTCGAATTGCTGGCACTTCCCCAGAGTTGGATACCATAAGTCCATTGTGGTTTAAGGACTGTTTTATATATTAAAAGTTTGTTGTCTAGTGCCAACTTGCTGTTACGGCCTAGTAGCCGCAGGAGACGCTTATATCGGATGTTTAGTTCCTCTCTTTTTTTTCTTATGTGTTCTCTCCAGGTAAGACGTCTATCCAGGTGTAGCCCCAGATATCTAACACAATCCTGATGGGGGAGTGTAACATTATCCAATTGTACTGGAGGGCAATTGCCTTTTTTGAGGGTGTATGTGACCTGCACTGATTTAGAGGTACTGGCTTTAATTCGCCATTTTTGAAGCCATTTTGTAATTTCATCCAGCCCCTTTTGCAATGTTTGGGTTGCTATGTCTGGGTTTTTATTGCTTGCAAGAATAGCAGTGTCATCAGCAAATGTGGCAGTTGTGATTTTGTCCATTACAGGTAAGTCAGCTGTAAAAATGGTATACAGTATCGGCCCCAATACTGAGCCTTGTGGTGTGGAGAGTGTATGGTTTAACCATCTCTGTTGTCTAGTGGTTCGCCCACCCGTGTAAGACGCAGGGGTCCCGGGTTTGATTCTCAGAGGGGTACAATTTATGCTCGGTTTGGTTGGTGGTATGGCTTATTTCAAGTCCGCCTGGCTAGCTACCACCATCTTACCTAAGTTTGACACCATTTAAAAATTGTTGTATTCCTGCAGTTATGCAGTTCCTCAGTGATGTGGATTCCGGGTGTAGTGCGCTTCCACCTTCGGCCTTATCGTCACTTGATATCAGGTGAGGTGAAGGCCAAGCACTATCCCGTTGTGCATAAAAAATGGTGATCACAGATTTTGTTATGTGATAATACATTGTTTCGTACCACAAGCTGTCTGAAGTTGCCGCGGATCACTGTCTATTTACTGTTTACGAATATGGCGTCATACCATACTTCTACCATGCATAAAATCCTGATAAATTATTAAATAGCCTGAAAAAAAATATATAAAAAGGTGCATAGTGGCAACCCTAGACCAAGATGGTGTAATATTTGTTTACTACCATTAATGGTATGGATTATAAAAAAAAACCTAACAAATAAAAAAAAACTGTTAAAAGTTATAACTTTTAACAGTTGAAAAAGGGTCGCATTGAAGTGTTGGGGCTAAACGGAACCCATTCAACCGCCACACACAATAAACGTTGACCAGAACTTATTAAACCTTCGTTAAATATTTTAAATGTAAGTATAATCCCGAATATGGGGGTATTACTAAAAATATGGTGGATAGGGGTAGGTACAGTCGAGTTCATTAATATGTTGGCATTTTTGACAGGCCGTAGACCATGCATAAAACCTCGGAAACATTATAATGTTTCCGAGGTTTTATGCATGGTACGTGCAGGTACAGTCGAGTTCACACTTTTGACAGCTCATCAACCTTTATGGCTTCATAATAAAGGTCAACGGCCTGTCAAAAATGCCAACATATTAATGAACTCGACTGTACCTACCCCTATCCACCATATTTTTAGTAATACCCCCATATTCGGGATTATACTTACATTTAAAATATTTAACGAAGGTTTAATAAGTTCTGGTCAACGTTTATTGTGTGTGGCGGTTGAATGGGTTCCGTTTAGCCCCAACACTTCAATGCGACCCTTTTTCATTATGCCTTTATTGAATTATTTGGCCGAACAATACAGCGATTGGGCCTTGCTATGTAGTACTTACATAATTTTATCGTTTGAAATCAATAGGACCCTACTCTACGATACAGACATAGGTAAGTAATTTTTTTCTTATAGTCCGTAAGCCCGCGACAATATAGTCTACGTCATATGACATCACGATGAAATACATGGCACACGGTCAGAAATGTTGTGCAGATCGAGGTTCAGAATCGCAAATAAAACTGGCCGGAAGCTTGAGAAAATCCTTCACTTCCGGTCAAAATTTTAAGGTTATATTTACGTCATGTGACATCAGTTGGACAAAATACTTTTTATCCTAGTTTAAGCTTCTCTGAGGATTTTATCGAATGTCCACGCGGACGAAGTCGCGGGCGGAAGCTAGTGTGTAATAAAATCATACAGATTCTACTCTCAACCAACAGGTACTAACTTGCACAAACGGGAATACAAAATTTTGTATCATGAATTCCAGTTTGATTTATATCGTGCGGAAAACATCCATCATGTTACCCCCACTCTTCTCATTCCATGGCTTTGGAGAAGTAATTGTATCAACATAGCTTCGGAAAATATAAAATGTTGTTTTCCCAAATTGCATTATTGAAAAATATTTCGATAGTTTGCGCCAAATGTGGCCATTTTAGATATCCGTTACGATGCAATATTGGGTTATGATTTTCTTCAAATTGGCTTCTTTTAAGGCTGCCAAAACTACAAGTTGTTGTGATTAATAACGAGTATGCAGATAGCCACTTTTGTGTATTAAGTTTTCGAGTACATACCTATGCAATTTTTATACGTTGAACAAAAATTATCTTTTTTTTTTCATAATGTTTCTCTTCAATAGAAATGAACGTACTTATTTGCTAGTTAAGAATCACCTAAAAATCATTCGAATAAGTTTCTCGAATTAATGAGGAGCTCGGTGGCGCAGTGGTTTAGCGCCTGGCCCAGCGATTGCGGAAGTTAAGCAACGTTCGCAAGGGTCGGTCATGGGATGGGTGACCAAAAATTAAGCACATGAATCCGTTGGTCCCGGCTGCATTTGCATTAGTTAACACCCACCAATCCGCATTGGGCCCGCGTGGTGGGTTATGGCCCATCCTCCTTACCACCCATAAGGAAGCCTGTGCCCCAGCAGTGGGGACATCAAAAATGGCTGATGGACAAGTTTTTGCTAAAAACCTAATTTAGAACTACAACTTGACCATATTAAAATGGCCCCATGAGCCTCATTATCTTGGTCGAGGTTGAGTTGTAGTTAGGAAAAGACTTAGGCCATTTTTAAGTTTAGTGCAAACGGGTGTTAGTCCTATAAAAGCTGGTTGGTATGTTTGTATTTTCAGAGAAAGCAATATAAGAAATTAAGTGAAATGACTTTGATTGGCGTACAACATGCCTTCCATCGACATTGTTCATAGTGTACGTGCCCGAAACCGCAATTTCCTCTGTATTGTCGAAACAATCGCTTTTTTTTATCGATAACCGTGTTGTTCTATCAGCTGTCGAATCAAGCTTTGTCGACGTGTGAGCGGACTAAACGTTTTGCTTGTTTGAAAATAATATTTTGTACAATACTCTACTGCGTTCCTTATAAATCGAAGAATAGGTTTATCCTAGTTTAACCAAAAATATATTACTTACTTCCATACGTTTACCGTCTGAAAGCGTCATATATTTCTAAACAAACTTTTTGGTTAAACTAGTATAAGTATAAAATTATTTTTCTTTAGTAAGTTACCGTCAAGAATGATGAGTTCTTGTTTTTTGGGTTCCATACCTCAAAAGGTGAAGAGGACCTTTATGGGATCATTTTGTTGTCCGTCTAGAAGACAGACAGACAGACAGATGTCTGCCAAGACCCTTTATCTCCGGGAACGCGGAAAGGTAATGAGTAGAAATAAAAATCCTACACTCAAAACAGTGCCATGAAACTGTGAAAAAATCAAGTTTCTAAGTTAAAGCCCAGAATAGATAATAGTACTAGCGTACAGAAGTTGCACTCCGCAAAATCTTTTAAATAATTTGCGACTCTTGCTCCGACACAATAAAGTGCAATTCAGGTCGCACAGCACTCCCTTCGCTCCAAAACATTCACTTAGTAGTTGCCTCTTTCTATCGCGTAGGCATCTTTAGTAGTTATCTTTTCTGATGTATGAAATTTGTCCTCTCAGAGGACGCCGAGCGCTTCAGGACTCGCGCCACTCGCGCGCGGAGTGACCGGCTACTATTGTCTAATTTCAAAATCTATCGCAATCGCTTTCATTTGACAGATGGATGTGACACATTGCTGAATTTTTTTGGTAAGTTTTTATTTGTGCCAAAAAGAAGCGTCAATGTATCACATTTTGAAAGCGATTGCGATAGATTTTGAAATTAGACAATTAGCCTCCTGGTTAAAGTAAAAAATATACCGCAAAAACGCATATTTCGTCACTCTCAAGAGAATCACATTGGCCATTAGAAAAAAAACATTTGTCGATATGTTAGTTTGGTAAGGAAGGATGCGAGTTCGACTCGCACTTGTGGAGGTTATCTAAAAATAATTTAGGCACTTTGGCAGAAAGTAAATATTAACATTTTTATCTCAGTGCCAAAAAGACTATTGCAAATAGTGCTTTTCTGTATTTTAAATGCAAAATAAAAGTAGTCTGATATACCTAGCGACTTAATATTCTGCTATTTATTTCTTTGTCGCTGTAAATGTAGTTGGTTTAAGTAAGGTTTTTAATATTAAATAAGGTTTTAACGCTGTGGAAAGGAACGTACGCTTCTCGGTTGATATGAATGCAAAGTAAGCATGCAAAATAAGCATGCAAAGTAAATTGAACGCGAAACAAAATTATGCTAAAATTGTATCGGCTGCATAAGCGGTGGCCACGGACATAGCGACGAGCGTTTGGTATTTTATTTCCCAAAATGTTATTGACCATCAGCCATTTTTTATGTCCCCGCTGCTGGGTCGCAGGCCTTCCAGATGGATAAGGAGGATGGGCCATAACCCCACCAAACGGGCCCTTTGCGGATTGGTGGGTGTTAACGTCTGCAAATTCAACCGGGAAGAGCTCGAGATAATAAATTTATGGTCACCCATCCTGTGAACGACCCTTAAGGCTTGCTAAAGTTGCATAACCTCCGCAATCACTGGGCCAGGCGTTAAACCACTGCGCCACCGAGCTCCTCGCTTTTACTCAATACTCAGTGTAAATCACTGCGAATGCTCGTAAATGCGGTATACTAAATTGAGTGTGAATATAAAAATATTTTATGATTAAAGAACGATGCGATGGGCTGAAAAGTAGTTGAAAACGGCCCAAACTGTTTTCTGGCGGGATTTGCCTTCTTGAACAATTATAGTTTAGTACGAGTATTTAGTTTCACTAAGTTGTTAACGCACTGTATGTATGTATATTATTAAATTTAGTGTGGAGAATATTCTCAGTACAGGGATAAACTAAGTATCAAAGTTCTTAATAAATTTAATTTATTATTCATTTTGATTAAAGTACCTACTGAATTATAAATTGATCTCCTTCTTACATACACTTTGATCACGGAAAAAAATACACTTTGATGGGGTTGGCAGAGAATTGTTTTATATTTTTTTGATAGCACAAGTTTGAAGAATAAAGAAAATAATATTGTGATTTTTTTATTTTACCTTGTTAACTAAATATATTTTTTTATATTATTATCGCGATAAAATATCAAACATACGGCTGAACACGAAGTTCCTTTGCATTTACTGATTTAAAAAACTGATTGACAGATTTGACAGACAGTGACCAAGAGTAATCATACCTTTGTTTTTTTTGTTTTGAGCAACAACATAGAAAGTCTTTGGAGTAAAGGCATAACCTACGCATACAGCCGTAATAGTGATTTATTGTACTATGCTGTAAATTAAAAAATTTTTTTTTTATTAAAATTAAGCATTATATAATTCCGCAATTTGTTATTCCTGACTCCAAAGCCAAAAGCTACCAGAATATATATAATTCACAACAGTTTTGGAAAAGTTTACCAACCCCATTGTTTTTTCTAAATACTTCAAGTCGTATAACAGCCAAGTTTTAAGAGATTTTTATACGGGGGAAGGTCATGAAAATCTTTCGTGGAATAATAATGAAGTAATTCTTTTTCCACTTCCAAAAATGCTGTCACTCCGCTTACCGCTGTGCTCGCGGCCACGCCCTATCTCACTCGACTCGCATCAGATGAGTTCCCAAATTTTACACTTCCCGATAGGGAAAGGCTTGGTCTGTAAATTGGATGTGTTCGTAATGGCGGCGACGTTATCATTCCCTTTTCTCATTTCATTTGGGATTTTAAGGGCCTTTAAAGAGTATGATTGTGTTTGAAAGCCTGGGTGCTTCGGGCACAATACCACAGTATATTATAAATTATACTGTGACTATACTTTTGGTAATGTTTTATGCCTAGTTGCGAGGGTTGAAATTATGGCGATGGTAAGCCGTTCTACAAATAATTATGTTATGATCTGCATGAGGTTCCCTCCCAACCTTTTACCCTGTGCGCCCCATCCAACAATATGCTAAAATACTGACGCCCCAAGACAAACAGGGTTATTTGTAAAACACCAACAACCTCGCAGGAGTAGATTACCAACATCATAAACAACAACATTATTTTGTTCTACAACTTTTTATAATTCGTTAGATTTTACTTTCATACAAAAAAAATATAATTTTAATTTACCGTTCGTATGTTCATAACTCTACTTGCGGCGCGCGGAGCGCCCGCCCGCCCTGCCGCCATCCATAGACGTAAAAAGTGTCGAACAGTACAATAAAAACTTGAAAATTCAATTTTGGTGAATGTATTGAGTTATAATAAAAGTCGTAGAACAAACGTTGTTGTTTATGATGTTGGTAATCTACTCCTGCGAGGTTGTTGGTATTTTACTAATAACCTTGTAGTGTTTATGCATTGAATGAGTTGAAGAGAACCACAGATACAAGTACAGCAAGAATAGCGTATCTAGCATACGCGCAATCGTGGTTACGATATGGCATACCACTGTGGGGCATAAGAGCAAAAAAATGCATAAGAATACTGGCCAATATAGATCAAATGACAAGCTGCAAGCCATTTTTTAATGAATTCAAAATTTTAACAGTAACATCCTTGTACATACTAGAAACATGTAAATTAGTGAGAAATAACCTAAAAATGTTTATAAACAGTGATGATAATTACACTGGAGCAATGAGCTTAAGGAAAAGAAATAAATTTGTTTTGCCTAAATCTAGTATGACATTAGTTGGTTCAGGGCCTTACTCTATGGCAATAAAACTGTACAATAGTCTACCAAAATATATTAGGGAAATCGAGAACTATAATAGTTTTGTTAAATGTCTAAATAATTATTTAATTGATAAATGTTATTATAATCTTAACGAATTTTATAAGCCTATGCAATAAAGTAGGTAGTGAATAAATCTAAATTTAATTTAAGTACTACTCTTCAATATTGTTATGTCCTTCCAGGGCTCATGTGTAAGCACTAAAATAATTTTAAGATCCTTATGTACCACATGATATGCAATAAATATATTTGATTTAATTTAACTTGATTTTATTTTTTATTAAAATTCAAGTAGATTATCAACAATCAAACACAAGAGGCACTACGGATAAGTGGTACCGTTTCTGCTTTGAGAAAAAATATAATTTTTAGGGTTTTTATAAATACGATCTGGAGCCAGTCTTCGCGCCCCCCTTTGGATAGCTGTCCGCCCGCCCCACTGGTTGGGATCCCTTGGCATAGTGGGGTGAGATTTTTAAAAGGTTAGCTGATGGGAATTGGTTTGCATGGATCCTTCGAAATTGAAATTGAAATATTCTTTATTTAAATAAGCTCACATAATAAGCGTTTTTAAATCGTCAATTCTTTTACCCTACCCTACTACCCATTATGATGTAATGGGCGCCACTGAACCTATGAATATATACACCGTTATTTTTTAAGTATATCTAAAAATGAAAAGGGGATTTCAGACCACGTGAATGAGCAACTTTTACTAAGGGGCCAACCACGGAATCACGAAAAAAAACAGCTGTTCCATACATTTTAGTCGAGTCGATGTTGGTACTCGTACTTTTCTATGGAACAGAGGATTTTTTTCGCGATTTCGTGGTTGGCCCCATAGTAAAAGTTGTTCATTCACGTGGTCGGAACAACCCTACCTACATTACCTACTCCTATCATGTTTTGGGATAGAAATTTTACTATCCACGCAGGCGAAGTCGCGGGCGTCTGCTAGTTATTTTACAAAGAGATAACAATATATTGAAGGTAGGAAATTTTATTAAAAGAAGACTTCATTTTGATTTTAAAAATAATTGTAACAACATTCAAAGATTTTTGAAAAGTCGCTGCCTTAATCAGGAATCGAACCTAGCAAATATGAAAAAAAAATGTGCTGCTTACTGTACCTATCATATTAAATATCATACTAATAAAAAAAACTTTGAATGCAGTACTCATTTGGTTTTTTTCTAATGACATAGCAAACAAAAGAAAAACCATGTGCTACGTTTTGTTTCGTATAGTATGCGTTTTTTTAAATCTTTAAATGCAGTTTTAATTTAAAATCAAAATGAAGTCTTATTTCAGTAAAATTTCCTATCTTCAATATTTAAGGTACGTTCTCTACCTGTGGCAAAGTTTTGGAACACCCTGTATACTACCGTTAACCACTTAAAATAATTATGTTCTAATGTAAACAAGACTTAAACGTTCTATTAATCCTTATTTCTTTACTCCCTGATCCGAAAATCCTCATGAATTTTCTATTGATCCTCACTGAGTAGGTATTATATAAACCCATAAATATTGATTAACCTCGTCAAGAAGGAAATTAGTTTCATCCTTTGGAATAAATAATCTGTTTCTGAAAACAGAAACGTCATAACTTAAGGTGAAATACTCCAACAAAAGTGGCGCCCTCAGATAAAAAAGAATTTAATAAAACTTTTCGTGGAATTTTTAAGACTCATAGTCTCGTATTTTTAGAAGGTAAACTCCTTGAAATACAGTGCTTACAATTTTGAGTTTTATGACAAACAAATAAGCACCATTATATTTTGTCGATGCAGCAACTGCACACGCCCCGCGCTCAACCCAAACTCAACTCAAACTCAACCCGAACACAACCCGAACTCAACTCAAACTCACCTGAACATTACACAGGAGCTTATTAATGTGTCATAAGACTCAAAATTGTAAGCGATGTATTTCAAGGTAAGCTGCGGTTGAGTTGAGTTCGAGTTGAGTTTGAGTTGAGTTCGGGTTGAGGTCGGATCGTGTTATCGTTTGTTGCGTATGTGATATCGCAAAGTGGTTGCATTAAGTTTGACAGGTAGTTTATCTAGCGGATCCGACATCATTCGTTCAATAACCTTATTACTATTAAATCTTAAACCTTGTTTATTTGTCTGTAAGAATTCACCCATAAAACAGATTTTCCCTCTAATCCCAGGAGAGAATCTCGTAGAGGTGGCTGGATAAGCACAAATGCCTGTTTTCGTGAAAATAACGAGATATGGGCGTGTCTGGGAGGCGTTACTACATGAACTATGGCTCAAATGGTGAAATTGCCTCCAATTTTGAAAAGAAGGTATGTAATCTGTCAGTAACTACATTTTACTTTATAAAAAAAAAAATATACAATACTAAATAATATACTAGAAAAAATACGACTCGCACCAGATCAATACTCAGACGGGAATCGAACCCGCGACCTTTGGATACCCGGTCCAATGCTCTGACCGCTGAGCTACCGAGTCACTCGGTCAGAGCATTGGACCGGATATCCAAAGGTCGCGGGTTCGATTCCCGTCTGAGTATTGATTCGGTGCGAGTCGTATTTTTCCTAGTATATTATTTAGTATTGTGTAAAAATAGCATTGTGAATGCAAAAATCTCAAATTTAAAAATTATAAAATTATTCCGCTGATCTATCCCGTTTGAAGAGAATGCAGCGTCATTGCTAGCGATACTACCGCCCCCTAGGGCATCGTGATGAGCGTTGTAGATTTTTACAACCAGTTTACAACACTGCTTCGCTATGTCCTTTACTAAGAGAAGGGACTTGTGAACTATATAATAAGTTAAAAAAAATAAAGCTATCTGAGCAGAAAAGAAAATAGAGCTATGCCAAAAAAAAAACCACCTAGTTTTGTATATCCTACTCTTACGCTGCAAGCCAGCGTTATATCACCAATGTGAGGAATTACCTCGACATTCATTGAAATATCTTTCCAGATATTTGGCAATCGATTAAGATGAAATGATGAAAAATAAATTTTTATTTTTGTTGTTTTTAATGAACAGTAAAAAAGAGTACTTACTTTATTCATTTTCCAAGAAAAACGCTTTTCGAAAATGAATTAAGTTACTTCGAAAATAATTTTAACTTAAAAAAACTATGTTTTGGGGATCAACGGGATAATCTTTTGCCAATAAATGAAATGAAAGTACATTATTGCAAACTGAGTAACTAATTTTAGCTTCTTCTTCTTCTTATCGTATCAGGATTAGTGGCCACCTCGGTGTTAAAGTTTATCAAGCCGCCTGTAAGGCCTCTGACTTGGCTTAATGACTGTCATCAGTACCCTTAGCACGAACAGCTATCGAGAAAAAAAACGCACGTAAAATTACTCGATAGACAATTCTCCATGGAAAATTTAATTTCGCTTATCGGCGATAGATGGCGCTGTACAAATTTCCAATACAAAATTTCACTATCGAATGATTTTACGTGCGTTATTTTTTTCGATAGCTGTTCGTGCTAAGGGTACTGATTACAACAGCCAAGGTCGACGGTTCAACTTGCCCTCCGAAGCATGGAAGCGCTCAGTTGTAATGCCACTTAACGGTCACCCATCCGACACCTGGCCGGACCGAGCGTTGCTTAACAAACGTGATCGAGTACGATCAGTCTGTCAAGATCCGACATGAGCGCTTCACTATTTAGCGAGTATACATCAGGACAGGACCCTATTTATAAACGTGATAATTTTATCACCTGTCATTACAATAATATTTCATATCCATTGCGTCAATCAATAAGAAAATAAAACAAACTGCTCATAGCTACACTGCAATGAAAACCAAATTGTCACGTTATAAAAAAGGGCCCAGATATAGTTGCTATAGAAAATGGACTATATCTACTCACCAAGTGCCAGAAACAGCACAACTAGTGCCGGCGATGTCATTGACCTGCCGGCCCGGGCGGACTGCCCACATTGACAGTGATAACACCATCAATACCACCGACTACTGGCACATCACTGGTCTGCTTCACTAACACTAAACTAGCACTATCACATTCATTCGTTGCCAATGGTTGGCATCCGTATTTACACAACTTTGGCTTTGGCACTTGTTTTTACACAATTTTAGGGTTGGCAATTGTTTTTACACAAATATCGCTGGCAATTGTTTTTATTGCACTTCACTATGCAGCTATTTTGTACCGTTTTGCAGGTCTGTTAGTATGCTGTATTTAATTCACTTTTCACGCGTTTATTTGTTTTTCTCATAAGGATTTCACCAATTTATTAATTAACACATTTGAACTGACTCGTAACGAACGCACTGCAGCCTGCAGCCTGCAGCCTGTGAACAAACAAATGGATTTGCATAAATAAAACGAATAAAATTTCAGTGTGCTCGATAAATGTTTCAATTAATGAACCCATTCATTTATTATTGTAAATGAAAGTCGGTAACAGGTGAAATATGGCATAAAATAAATGATAATTTATGCAAGCATGTATTTATTGCAATATTAAATTAGGTGGCATTTCATTAATCAATCATGAACGATAATCCAAATGCCTTCAAGAGGTGTATGTACAATATACTTAAGTAGATGAGTCGATTTAGCCTACTTTTTATGCTGCACATTACCTATATTACATTAAAATTTTAACAGTAACATCCTTGTACATACTAGAAACATGTAAATTAGTGAGAAATAACCTAAAAATGTTTATAAACAGTGATGATAATTACACTGGAGCAATGAGCTTAAGGAAAAGAAATAAATTTGTTTTGCCTAAATCTAGTATGTTCTAGTTGGTTCAGGGCCTTACTCTATGGCAATAAAACTGTACAATAGTCTACCAAAATATATTAGGGAAATCGAGAACTATAATAGTTTTGTTAAATGTCTAAATAATTATTTAATTGATAAATGTTATTATAATCTTAACGAATTTTATAAGCCTATGCAATAAAGTAGGTAGTGAATAAATCTAAATTTAATTTAAGTACTACTCTTCAATATTGTTATGTCCTTCCAGGGCTCATGTGTAAGCACTAAAATTAATGCAATAAACATATTTGATTTGATTTGATTTGATTTATTAGTAATTTTGTCTCTGTACTGTAGTTTGTCCCAGGTAGCAAAATGACGTCGAGTACGAAAAAAGTACGTCATTTTAAGGTCAATATAGGGTCAGTACTGTGTTGGTCGAAAGCGTACGTCAAAATGATGTCATAATTTGGTCAGTTTAGGACCAATTATCATATTGGTCGGAAGTATCGTCAAAATGACGTCTTTTTTGGTCAGCTTGGGACCAGTATTATATAATTGTCGGAAGAGTACGTCAGAATGACGTCATTCTGTGGTCAGTTTAGGACCATGTCATTTTTATTTAGTGTTCTAAACTCTCAATAGATGTCACTGTACTGAGCTACATCGCAGTATGGTTTTACTCTGTTGTAATAATAAGACTTCAACTCAACTGTCGCTTCACCAGGTTTTCGCATCCATTGCTTGGTACCTCAATAAATAGTATAATCCTAGCGCTGGGTTTAATTACTATTTATCCCTATAGAGGGCGGGTTTATATAGGATTTCGCGGCGCTGCCCATTGTCGTCCAGTTTGCGTCTTAAAATGACGTCTGCAGTTCAGACCACAAAACAGCCAAAAGTCGACTTTCCTTGACGTCCTGAGATGACGTCATTAGGCTGTGACAAATGTACGTACTATGCTGGACCTACAGACGTCAAAATATGACGTCTTTTAGGTCGATAATGACTGTATTGGGACGTTATAAAGACGTAGTTTTGCTACCTGGGGTTTAATGTTAATATTGATCCTACTACATATTTTTGTTACACTGATACGATACAATAACGATTTATGCTTAAATAGATTACTTAAAGTTTACTAAATTAGAGTTTAGTTAGTTAGTTTAGTTAGTCCCTAAGTAATTTAAGTATCTACCTATGTTTCTTTTCAGTCACAGAAAACATTGTTTATTAAAGGATGCATGTTGTTGGAGTTCAGTCTAGTACTTGGACATTGTACTATTGTAATCATTTGCTTTCATGACTGTATTCTGTTAAGTATCTAATAAAGAAAAGATAAAATTAAATTAAATCATTATTATGGATTTTCGTGAATTGGTCGGTCACTGTCTTTAATAGGGACCAAAAATAAGATAGGTTTAATAACTTTAGTATTAGATGATTGTAAAATGTGTGAATTGAAAGGCTAGTGGACTGTATCAAAAATGTATGAAGATAAAATGGTACAAGAAAGCCCGACAATGAAATTGAGTACGCGTGTAGTTCACAGCGGTCGTGAGGCGAGTGTCTGCATAGTCGCGCCGCGCCGTCTCCCGTCGTTCTCCCTCCTCCTTCACCTCATGCCCCGGGTTCGCCCGGGCTGGTGTTGTGATTGCGTGAACATACTCCCCGCCTTGGAGTGTCAACTTCAACACTGGTTGGTAGCGGGCAGATGGTGTTAAAGGCTCTCCTGATGACGCCCTTCCTCGTCCTGATGTCGGCGACTCTAGCAACGCCATCCTGCCCAGGCAAGACGCGCAGAATGCGGCCGAGAGGCCACAGCAGTGGAGGTGCTGACTTGTCCTTGATGAGTACTAAAGCTCCCTCCTTGAGCTCTCCCTTGGAAGCACGCCACTTTGATTTGCCCTGAAGCCATAAAATGTACTCGCTGTGAAACCTGGCCCAGAAATGTTGCTTAAGAGCTTCGATTCTATGGAAGCGGGGAAGCGAAGCGATTCTTCTGTCGACCAGTTGCGGATGAGGCAATGCAACGAGAGATCGTCCAATGAGGAAGTGAGCTGGAGAGAGAAAGGAAAGATCTGAAGGATCATCGGAAAGAGGGGTAATAGGTCGAGAATTTAGAATTGCCTCTACCTGTATCAGAAGAGTCGCCATCTCTTCAAAGTCTAAGTGTGTCAGCTCTAACACGCGACGAAGATGATGTTTTACTGATTTTACAGCTGATTCCCATAGCCCACCGAAGTGTGGGGTATAAGCAGGGATGAAAGAAAAATTAATACCTTGGTCAGTAAGATGTGATGATAATGATGATTTTAATAGTTTAGACAGTTCGTTAAATGTGCCTACGAATGTTGTGCCGTTGTCGGAGAACATGTTCTGCGGCTTCCCCCGGCGTGCTATAAAGCGGTTTAGAGCAGCAATATAAGCTTCTTTGGTGAGGTCTGAGACAAGCTCAAGATGTAGCGCTTTGGTAGCTAAACAAACGAAGACACATATGTAAGTTTTAATAAGTTTACAGCCTCTACCTTTACGGTCTGCAATTAACACAGGTCCAGCATAGTCGCAACCAGTTTCCAGGAATGGATACTCTAGATGAACTCTATTGCTAGGTAGGTTGCCCATAATGGGTTGTACTGTTTGACCCTTGAAACGAGAGCATTTGACACATGAATGCACGATTCGTTTAGCTAGCTTAGTTCCTCCAAGAGGCCAATAATTATGCCTTGCTGTAGCTAACAAGAGCTGGGGACCTGCGTGCATATAAGTTGTATGCAAAGAATTAAAAATAAGATGCGACAATCGATGCTTGCCACAAATGAGAACGGGATGCTTAACGTCGTAATCGTAGTAAGAATTACTAAGCCTACCCCCCACTCTGATAAGATTATCAGAATCTATAAATGGTGATAGAGACAAGAGCCTATTTTTGCAAGGTAAAGGTTTATTTTCCATGAGCAACTGACGCTCTACTGGAAATGATTCCTGTTGAGCCACTTGCAAAAGTTTTGTTGTGGCCGTCTTAAGTTCTGAAACTGACAAAAATCCTGTAAGTTTTGTTTTGTTTTTAGAAACGTTATTAATAAATCTTAACATAAATGCAACAATTGTTTTTAATTTAATGAAACTAGATATATTTTGTGTTAAATTAGATATAAAATTGGAATCTTCCTGAATGTCCTTTGTTTTTGTGTGAAAATTTTGTAATTCTGGCAACTCTACTTTATTAATTTGATTTGGCTTTACAGGCCAATGACAAGAGTCAAGTTTTAAAAAAGAAGGACCTGACCACCATAATGTAGTGTCGCCTATTAATTTTGCACTTAACCCCCGAGAAACTAGATCGGCAGGATTCTGCTTCGATGGTACGTAGCGCCAGCCATCAGAGGTATCCTGAATCTCTGTGACACGATGACGCACAAAAGGCTTTAATTGACTAGATGAAGATGAAAGCCAGCCTAGCACAATCATAGAGTCAGTCCAAAATACACGAGCGCTATGTTCAAAGGTAACCGACGAAACAACCTTCGTACACAGTCTTGCCCCCATTAGGGCTGAACTGAGCTCTAACCGTGGGACGGTCGTCGCTTTGATAGGTGCTACCTTACTTTTAGACGCCAGAAGTCGGACGTTGACTGTACCATTAGATGCCACGCTCCGTATATAAACGCACGCACCGTATGCTTTTTCGGAAGCGTCTGTAAATATATGAATTTGATTATTAATTGATGATTCTATTTTAATGCATCTTGGAATTTCTAAATTATTTAAGTGTGGCAAAGATTGAGAAAATTCTAAAAATTGTTGTGCTAAATGTTGTGGAACTGTTTCATCCCAAGCACATTTTAAAATCCACAATTGTTGTATCAGTAATTTCGCTTCGACAACGCAAGGCGATACAAGTCCAAGTGGATCGAACACTTGGGAAATTACTGATAAAATGGTTTGTTTTGTTATTTTTGGCCCAATACGTTGAATGTCATTAAGTGACTTACCTGAAGACGTGCTGGCCGAAGCATCAAAGACCACCCGTAATTTGGTGGTAGAGCTGTGCTCTCTATAAACTCCGTGATGCGGAAGTAAACAATGCGTAGTATTAGGCTGCTGTGACGATGTTTCAGTCATATGTCCTAACTCTATGTACTCTCTCATGAAGTCTACATAGAGACGCTTCATGTTTCGGTCTCTATCTAAGCGGCGTTCAAGAGAGAAGAACCTACGCTGTGCCATAGCTAAAGAATCGCCTAAGACTTCTGGTGACTCTTTTAGAGGCATAAATACTACAAACCGCCCCTCTTGGTCACGATAAGTAGTGTCTAAAAAGGATTGCTCACATGCATGCTCATTTGATGTGAGTTCATGTTTAAATGGAATTGAGTCTAGTTCCCAAAATCGCGATAAATCTGTAGTTGAATCGTTATCACTACTGGTGAACATACAAACATGACTCTTCGGTCCCGGCTGATAGATGGCGCCTGAAACTAACCATCCGAATTTTGTTTCGAATAAGACCGGTTTACGTTTACCTAGTTCTATGCGATTTGTGCCGATCACCTTCCAAAAGACGTCCGCACCTACAAGAATGCTAATGGTTGACGGTACGTTGAATGTTGGATCGGCTAAGCAAATGCCAGATGGTAAATTTAAGTCGTGTACGTCTATATATGTATTTGGTAATAAAGAAGTTATGTGAGGTAAAACGAAGCAGTCAACGTCCGTCCTATAGCAGCCATTGTAAGACTCCAACGTAAGAGAGCAAGACTGTGAACTTTGTGACGTTTGATTGTTTATGCCTGTTACCTTCGAACTTGTATGATGAGTTGGAAGACTCAGCCTGGCGCAGAGGTCCTGCGTGACAAAGTTGCCCGTACTGCCGTTGTCAAGCAAAATTCTAGCGGCATGCGGCTTACCACTCTTGTCAATGACCTTGACCAGCGCTGTGGAAAGTAATATATTGAGTGTATTAGTACTGTCTCTAGAATGCTCGGCTGAAAGTACTATGCTATCATGTGAAATAGCTTCTTTAGGCAGGTCAACATGCAATAAGGTATTGTGCTTTTTGTCGCAATATTTACAATGCGTTAATTTACAGTTTGACTCATGATGACCTAATTTTAAGCAATTAAGACAAACTTTGGATTCTTTCGCTTTTTGCATGCGTGATTCTGCTGATAATTTACGGAATGAGTCGCACGAAAACAAATGATGACCTTTGTTACACAAAGGACAGGAAAAAGCTTTAGGCTTAGGGGTAAAATTTGATACAACAAAACTTTTGGGCTTTTGTACAGTTTGAGTGTCTAGCTGTTTACCTTTACTGTTTCGTGCTTCCTCCAAGGTCTCCAAAAGGTCAGCCCTGTTTGTCAAAAAGGTTAAAAATATTTCTAAGGTAGGGGGGTCACTACGATTATTACGGTACTCCTCCCATTCTCTATTTGTGACACCATCGAGCTTTGTTGACATCATGTAAATGATCAATGTATCCCAATGCTGTGTGGGTTGATCTAGGGTTGCCAAAGCTCGTAAATTTTTATTAGTGACGTCAACTAAGTAGCGTAAGGCTTTACTTGACTCCTTTTGAATTGAGCTGACATTGAACAGCGATTGCACATGATTATTGACGAGCAGACGTTTGTTGTCGTATCGTTTACACAACAATTCCCAAGCAGAAGCATAATTATTGGCTTTGAAGTCTAAGCTTTTGATGATTAAAGCTGCACTGCTTTGTAAACAAGCACGAAGGTAATGAAACTTGTTTATATTGTCAATGCTATCGTTTGAATGAATAATGGAAATGAATGTATCGCGAAACTCAAGCCAATGCTGATAGTTCCCGTTAAAGGAAGGCAGTTCTATTTTAGGTAATCTTACGAAATTGTTGTGTCTTTGATTGTTAACATCAATTGAGCTTACCTCAGCCACATTGCTGGCCGCATATGGAGAAACCACAGAAGACGTCTCGCACAACGCTTTGGCTACTCCGACCACGTCGTAGTACTGGCTCTCGAAAGCTTCCCTTTCCTGGTATCGCACTTCAGGATCCTCGGAAAGCTCCTCGATCTGCCCCTGAAGCACATCAAAATCAGAGTATAGATCCTCTATTTTTTCAAGACGAGTTTTAAGCTCGCTAATATTGGAGGCATTGAGTTTATCAACTGTGCAATCTTTAATGACTTTTATGTAATTGCAAAAGCTTGTGAGTTTACTTTTAAATGTGCCTCGTTTTTTAACTAATTGTGCAATTTTATTTTCTAGTAACTTGCTTTCTGCTTTGCCTTCTGCCATATCTCAAAGCCTTAATTAAATGAATTTATTGAAATATGAATTTAATGTAAAAATACTAATAAGCAAAGTAATTTATTATTTGTGCAAAATACAGATATAAAAAAATGAATGTATAGTGATACTAAAAGTAGGTAGGTATGCTGTAAACCTAAAATGGAAAAAAATATAAATTAATGAGCAAAACAAAATGATAGGAATTCTACAACACTATTCCTACTATAAAATCAATAAAAAGATACACCTTTGCTGTTGTTTCTCAGCAGGCGCTAGTCGGATCACAAACACCCGTTGTGGGATGCGGACTACCGACCTAAAAACAAAAAAATAAAAATTAGAAAAATGTAAAAATAAAGATGTTTCTAATGTTAGTAATGCTAATACGTAATTGCAAAGCACTACTACTAATCTACTATTAATAACTATAAGCAGCTACGGATGATTTTCTATGATTTCACTTTAGGTATTTTTATGTGTGATTTTTGTACTAAGTTTTTCTACTTTTAATTTGTGATTTATCTTTGTAAATATGTAAATAAATGTACTAATGCGTTAACTACTTGTTTTAATTACTAATGCAAAGCTTGACAAACACTTGACTATGAAAATTCTGTTGTAATTTTGAATTTGCAACGACTAAAATACCAAAAAAATCCACCAAAATCACTAACTACGACTGATACAGATGAAGAATGATACCAATGATAGATAATGTGATTTAAGAAGGTGAAAAATGATAGGAAGAAGAAAGAAATTGGAACGATCTCACAGTTTCTGGTGCGTAGATGCCAATTTATCCGATCTTCTTTTTGATTTTCTTCTTGAAGTGAAGAATTAGGCACTCGTCACAATGCTGTAGTAATGATCCGCTGTCGCAATCTCGTTCGGAAGACTATTCTTGATAGTAATTGCGCTGGAAACGCCTTGTAGATAACAGGAACTCGGAGCTAACGGTACTTGGAATGTAACGGTTTCTTGCTTGAACAGCTGACCGACGCCGTTGATTTACGCCGTTTACTATCGAATTTTTAAGACTTTCTACAACACGTCCTAGGAAGGACCATGTAAATGTGTGAATTGAAAGGCTAGTGGACTGTATCAAAATGTATGAAGTAAAATAGTACAAGAAGGCCCGACAATGAAAATGCGTACGCGCGTAGTTCACAGCGGTCGTGAGGCGAGTGTCTGCATAGTCGCGCCGCGCCGTCTCCCGTCGTTCTCCCTCCTCCTTCACCTCATGCCCCGGGTTCGCCCGGGCTGGTGTTGTGATTGCGTGAACATACTCCCCGCCTTGGAGTGTCAACTTCAACACTGGTTGGTAGCGGGCAGATGGTGTTAAAGGCTCTCCTGATGACGCCCTTCCTCGTCCTGATGTCGGCGACTCTAGCAACGCCATCCTGCCCAGGCAAGACGCGCAGAATGCGGCCGAGAGGCCACAGCAGTGGAGGTGAGGCGAGTGTCTGCATAGTCGCGCCGCGCCGTCTCCCGTCGTTCTCCCTCCTCCTTCACCTCATGCCCCGGGTTCGCCCGGGCTGGTGTTGTGATTGCGTGAACAATGATTCGTTTTAAATAAATTGTTTTATTAGCTTAAACTACTATTCCAGTTTCCAGTACCCATTTTTTAATATTACAAATTAATTAAAGTATAATAATCGGAAAGATTTATTTGCCTTAACGTCCTATTTATTCGTTTACCACTTTATGTTTGGCTAGTCCGCCAGTATTATTTCAAAAGCAATAGGCGATGTGGAGCTCGGTGGCGCAGTGGTTTAGCACCTGGCCCAGCGGTCGGGAAGTTAAGCAACGTTCGCAAGGGTCGGTCATGGGATGGGTGACCAAAAATGTGTTATCTCGAGCTCCTCCGTGCTTCGGAAGGCACGTTTAGCCGTTGGGCCCGGCTGCATTTACAGTCGTTTACACCCACCAATCCGCATTGGGCCCGCGTGGTGGGTTATGGCCCGTCCTCCTTACCACCCATAAGGAAGGCCTGTGCTCCAGCAGTGGGGACATCAAAAATGGCTGATGGACACACTAGGCGATATAAAAACCGTTCATTAAGGTACTCGTATATTCTCTGTGGTACAATACAACCCTTTAGGGCGTAGTTAAAAGTTGCAATGTTAATGGTCGCGTCGCGTCTCGACAAGTGCCACTCACTAGTGCTCTATTGCTCAGAGCGCAGCAGCAGTTTTAGAGCCACGATTAAATTATAATATGATACTCCAAACATACGTTTGTGAATACTGAAATGAATAGAATAAAGTTATTATTACATAAACAATTTTCTTTTTTCTCTTTTATGGACTGGGAAGGCATTTGGGAAGGGTCACTTAAGCCGGGTTTTCACAATAAGAGTTGGCTCGGACCGAGTACACTCGTAGGAGTTGGCTTCATACGAGTGTACACGGATAGTGGTTGACACACGATACTCGGTCCGAGCCAACTCTTACTGTGAAAACCTGGCTTTACCTTCATGGTGAGAATTTTGGCATATGATAATCTCGCCTCGCGTTTTCTTCGGCTTTCTCAAAAAATGGCGGTTTGTATTATTAAGAGAAGATAATAGGTAAGTAACATAAGACAATAAAAAAATGTGTCTTTGAGTCATTAGAAATGTTTCGATTGCTAAACTTTAAATTTTTTTTAAAAATTAAAAACAAAATTTGCTTTGCACCGCTAAAAATAAAGTTTTGTTACATTTTTTATCATTTATCGAAACGGCTGAAATATGACTTTTTTACATATCTCCGGCATTTTTTTTTTTAATTCAAGAAACTAGCTCAACTGAAAAATTCTATATAATTATCAAACCTGCTCACAAAGTTTCACAAGAATCGGTTGAAAAATGCGACCTGTACCCTTAGCACGAACAGCTATCGAGAAAAAACACGTGCGTAAAATTACTCGATAGAGAATTATCTATGGAAATTTTAGTTTCGCTATTCGGCGGTAGATGGCGTTGTACAAATTTTCCATACTAAATTGCACTATCGAATGATTTTACGCGAGTTATTTTTTTCGATAGCTGTTCGTACTAAGGGTACTGTAGAGGAGAACAAACGAACAGACATCCGCCGGACGGACATACGAAAAAAAAAATTTTTTTTTACCCAAGCTGAAGCCAGAGGCTTCGCTCGCGCCTCGCACTCGCTCGGTAATTTATATAAAAAAAAAGTCTATATAGGAAGTCAAGAAATATTATCGATCGATCTAAAGTAAGCACATCAAATTGATATCGATCGGTATAAAAATTTCCATTCAGAGACCATACTTCAAAGGATCAATTCAACAAGAAGATTTAAAAGTACCAAGAAAGCATTAGGTATGCAAATTGAGAGCTTAATTATTTTTCTGTTCATTTGCAACTTTTTAATTCCTCTAATTACGTACATCACACTGCTTATCGCTTCAGCCTTAATTGAATTTCATTTCCAATTAAACCCCGCTTTTAAACTCTGCCTTTAAAGTAAAAGGCGAATTCAACCATTCAGGATTTCTTGGAAGTATTTAATTTTATCAGCTAAGTAACTATAAGGAATTTCACTGAGAGTACTTATAAATAATTTTACCCCCTATTTCAATCCCTTATAAATACTTTTGTGATAAAACGTAGCAAATAGACAGACTGAGTTGCTATAACAGTTCTATTATTAGTAGTGTTTGTGTAAAAAGATGAAGTTTTAGAAGCCCCTGGACCCAAATGACCACAGACCTTTAATATAGGTCCGTGTAAATGACCAACATTCTATGCGTTTGAACGCTACGCTTACTATAAAAGCTTTAAAATAAGCAGTAAACTATAAAATTAGGTGTCGTAAGCTTGCCAACTCCTAATGTCTGTGATATTCATAAGTTTATCCTGACATGTGATTTAATCGTCTATTGCAGGTGCATTATTTAATTAAGCTTTAAAAGTAAGCGTAGTGTTCAAACGAATAGAATGTTGGCCATTTGAGTAGGGAGGCAGGTCATGTTGCGACACGTTTCGCCATACATTGTTCGTTTAGGCCTATATCTCACTAGGGCACCGTGATGGCCCAACCAGTCGGGCTACCAACACAGAATATTTTATATACTCTAACGCGAAAAGAAACGACACTTGTGCGTGTATGCTCGTAAAATCGCTCGCGGCTATGTGTGCGTGTCACGGCTGTGCTACCAACAAGATCGAAAAACTGCAAAGACGTTTTATACCTCAATGTATAGCTATAGCTATTATTGGCGCGCATCCAATGATGTTACTTAAAATTTCAATATAAGCCAATCACAACACATCGGAAAAAGGTAGTGTTACAACTTACAACCGCGCAAGTCGACGACTTGTGCGGTTTTACACTACTACCGCCAATCGGGTGTTGATGTGAAACCGTGCGCAATTCAGTTTTTGTGTCTTTTGAAAAGTTGACAAATATGACTTGCGCGGTGCTGTTATATATATAAGCGATAATACGATGTATGTAAATCACAGACATTGTTGTATTGTATGGAACTGACAAGCCTACGACTACGACACGTAATTTTGGAGTTAATGACTTATTTTTTATTTTTCAGTTGCGAACGAATAGAAAAGTGGCCATTTTTGAGTAGCCCCTCTGGTGTCCGCTTGCTTGCGCAACCAATTTAGGGGCGGCAACCGTAGTATCTTAGTGAGACAGGGCCCTTAGAATCAGTTGTGTCAGTAACTTGAGCAATATTAACAGCAGTCTAACCGCTAATCGTGTGTCAAATCGCGCTTTAAGGCGAGGCAGTTCACGAAATTTACTCTTTCTTATGTCTTTAGAATAAGGTTGAATATTGCATAGCTTTAATTGACGCTTCGCCAGAAATTTGACGAAATTTAGTACATTTTTATTGATTTCTGAAATACTGGATCATTTATTAAAAATGTACTCGGTTATTGTGTTATATCGATAAAAAAGCTATCCTTTTTGCATAAAAATCATATCACTGTCGTTGAAAATTACGAAATCTGACGATTGGAAATTTATTTTTATAAGTTTTTATGGTGTTATTCAGGATTTTTTTACAGAGTTACCAAGCCATTTTTTAATATTCTGTTCGGTTATTGTGTTTCTTTGTTTCTTTTAAAGTCTACAGTAATTTTTGTGAAGTAGAAATTCTACATCAGTTCTTCACATTGGAAGTTCAAAAACCAATCTTTTCATCAGATCGTGAACTGGCCTCGCCTTAAGCTCTGCCTGATATCTGCCCGCTTAAGCTCTGTCAGATTGATATTAAGCTCACTGTAAGCGACGTACTGTGGTGTACTTTGCTAAGCCGTATGTACTTTACTGGAGAAGTAGTCACTTGCGCTCTTAATTAGTCAGTGCTGAACTCGTCAGCGAGGTCTAAGCTGCAATCATGAATGCGCTTTTCGAAATAGTGTTTTACTAAGTGATGGTGAAAAGTGAGAAGCCAAGAATCTAAAACACGACGGTTTCATATTTGCCAAATTTCGTATGACAAGTTTGGTTTGAAACCGATTTCCTCTTGTAGCTTGCAAGTGAAGTGGCATCGCCCTACTCGCTTTCTTCAACTGGATTTTAGCCTAAACCACAAAATAGAGATTACTTATATTATTATGGCAGTAGCAATATAATGGACACCATGTTTTTCGTCCAAATCTTCAAAAAATATTTGGTGAATCAAATTGTAGTAAAAAATTGTTTTATTAAATTGAATAAATTAAAAATATAATACCTACTTAGTTTTTTTTATAAAAAAAGAGCTTTTCTTTTCGAAAATTTGAAAACGGGGGTCTTCCATGTCTAATGACTTATCATCAATTTTTATTTCCATACCTTTAGCCGTTCGACGTTCCGACGTCGGTCGTCAGCTTCGACGTTTGTCGCATCACCTTAACGTTAAAAATATTTATGACAAAAGTAATATGAGTTTAGCAATAACAATGAAACATTTATAACACATGCGGTGTCTAGACGGCTCGGAATGTGCGTTGGCGCAAATCCAACTCATGGCGTTAAAACTATGAGTTTCACACGGTTTTTTTTACTTTAACGCTACTGTGAAATTGGAGAGAGCTATGAACTCCCAAGTTTTCTCGAATAAATGGTATTTAGTGGTTAGATATAATAAGAAGAGACCGGATTATATGCAACATAAAAACACCAAAATATGCATGAAACATGCTTAAAATATGCATGAAAAGTGTTAAAAACCACATCAATTATTCGTCTCGGCTTCAGCTTGGGCAAACATTCGTTCGTTTGTCTGTCCGCCGTTTGTCTGTTCGTTTGTTCTCGTCGACAGGTCGAATTTCTCAACCGATTGGTTCTCGTGAAATTTTGTGAGCAGGAATTTTTTAGCCGAGCCAGTTTCAAAATTAAAAAAAAAAAAAAATCAGCCGTTTCGAAAAATGATCAAAAATGTAACAAAACTTTTTTGTTAGCGGTGCAAAGCAAATTTTGTTTTTTTTTTAATTTAGAAGTCTCGAAAGTTTTACATTTCTGGCCAATATTCGAAATTTGAAATCTGCTTATTACTATTTGTTTTTAAACAACACAATTTGAGCTACTTTTTAACGCGAGATCTACACGGAGCCACTAATTAATAATAACTAAATAAGTTTTTTCACTAAATTAAATTAAATAAATCTAAGACACATTGGACGATTCAGAATGATCTCTCACGAACGTAAATGAGTTCATATAAAACAAAAATAGCTTCAAAGCATTCTCGAAAGCTCTTTGTTAGATAAAAGTGCTTTTTACTGCTCATTTATTCTTTGAAATTAACAAAGAGGTTATGATAACAACCGCTTCATTTTGTTTTTTAAATAATGGTAAAGTTACCGAAACGTGAGTTGTATTCGGTAACGAATACAGTGTGGCCTTTTTTATATATCGAGGTAAAATGCTACAGAGTGTCCTACAAAAGATGATCGATTCGAATATAGGTCAGCAGTAGGTACCCATCAATATAAACAACTTTTACTATTGGGATCTTTGTTAAATCCCGAAAAAAATCTGCTGTTGTATACAAGTGGTCATACTTACTCGAGCACAATGTGTGGTAAAGATGTCATTGATGTAGGTAAGTATACTGTTGTTACCCCATTGGAAGCGCTCATGGCGGAACTTGACAGTCTAATCGTACTCGATCACGCTTGTTGAGCAACGCTCAACGGCCAACGGCCAGGTGTCGAATGGTGACACTGAGCGCTTCCGTGCTTCGGAGGGCACGTTAAACCGTCGGTCCCGGCTGTTGTCATCTGATAACAGTCGTTAAGCCAAGTTAGAGGCCTTACAGGCGGCTTGATAAACTCTAACACCAGAGGTGGCCACTATTCCTCATTCGATAGAATAGAATAGAATAGAATAGTTTATTTCATTAAATAAGTAATTACATGTTTACTAACTTAATTAATTAAGCTAGGACTAACAATGATGAATGATAAGAAGAAGACCCCACTGTGCTTCGGTTCAACAATTATTTCTGGGACATCCTGTATTATGAAAATGTCGTTACTTCTGTACCCTTAGCACAACATCTATCGAGAAAAAGCCCGCGTAAATAAGACCTTGATAGAGTGATTCTCTATGGGAAATCTCATTTCGCTTTTCGGCGGTAGATGGCGTTGTACAAAGTTGATAAGATTTCTTGCGCCGATTCATCTTGTCAGTTACGTCCATAGGTTTAAAAAGAGTGAACGATTAAAAAAAAACCCGCCTGCATAAAAAGACAAGTCGACTGAAACGATGGAAACAAGATTAAATAAATATTAAAGGCAACATGTCATAATAACATGCAGTCGGAGCATAGATATATTATAGTATAGTCGGAGGCATGCATGAAGAAAGTGACATTATGAATGATTTAAATTATTAAAATAAAAATTATTAATTAAATTATTTAAATTATATAATATTTATTTAATCTTGTTTCCATCTTTTCAGTCGACTTGTCTTTTTATGCAGGCGGGTTTTTAATTTTTTTTTATTTATCTCTTTTTAGTTATTATATATTACGGTCATGAAATACCTTTTTGAAATCCTTATAGTAAGCCCTTTAATTTGACACCCATATTGCAGTATTCTAAAAAAAATATTTTTTCACTAAGTATAATAGCACCGTACAACACTTGGGCTGAAAAGAAAAATCTAACGATATCTTAATCATAGAAATCCGTTCAGCCGTTTGAAAGATATGTAGTAGTATCTAGTAATAAAGAATATTACATACAAACATACTTACAAGATACGCGCGAAAAATATAACCCTTTCTTTGCAGTCGGGTAAAAAGTATCTACCTACTTTTTTTTTTAAGTTTATTTGAATAAAATTATAATTTCATTATTAAAACCAAAGTACTTAAACGTTACCTATGTTTTTATATCAGATTATGAGAAAGAACAAACAAAAAGCACAGATTCGCAACCTGTTTTTACAGAATAAGCAAAAATATTTATCTTTTTAGTAAGCTGATCAAAAAGTTAACGGAATATACAAAATTGTTTTTGGCCTAAAAGCTCGACACCGACACCTAGGGTTGTCACTAATAAAATTATATTATTTTAAAATTTCTAAAAAATCATCGTTATTCTCAAGTGAAAATCGAAACCGTGTCTCGTCATCGAACTTTTTTATAGTTATAAAGGCAAAAATTAAAATATTTATCAGTGTCTTTCAAACAACAAATATTAAAACACGCAAGATAAGTTTGTACCTTATAAAATAGGTGCCCAAAATGAAAGCTTATTTTCTTAATAAAGTCAATGGTAAGTAAAATGAGAAATACTTTTTTCACCTTCTATATAGGCAATGCTTCAAATTTTTATTTTATGTTGTAATATTTATATATTCATTTGTTTTATTTGTTTATATATTCATTTACTGTATGTAAACGTCACCACCTTTGCCTAGGGAGCTGTCTGAAAACCAGCGCTTCTGTGGCATTCTGCGTAATGCCGCAGTAGCACAGCTGAGACAGCTACCCGTTGGCCTCGCACTTATTCCACTTTCTTATTTCCTTGTTTAAATTGTGTTTTAGTTTAAGTTGTATCTGTTTGTACGATGCGTTGAGGCCAAAAAATATTTTCTTTCTTTCTTTTTCTTAAGTATTTATTACTTAACACAAAGAGTCGCCAACGCCATCTGGCGTATTCACGCTGAACAATGCTGAACAATTTTAGCCATAAATTAGTTAAGTTTATTATTAACTGACAGTACCCTTTCTACTATACTTATTTGTTATTTCTCTTCCGTGCAAAGAATTTATTTAGTTAGTTTTTCTTCCATATACTATTTCGGGGAAAATAAAAATAAAAAATCTTTATCAATTTATTGCTGCCAATTATTTAAACTGTTTCTTATTTTAAATTCTTGTTTGTAAAAACAATCATAGAAGTATTGAACTTTATTTCATATTGCATTATTTTGATTTTGTAAATACAGCAATAAAAGTTTATAAGCATTTATAAGTAAGCAAAAAAAATATTCGATACAAGAAACAGCAGCTTTATCGATTAAAAAATATATCTTGTCACATTACCTTTAGTTTTTGATGCTGCAAAAATTAAAGGAAAATTATATTTTTTAAAAGATAAAGCTGCTGTATTTTGTTAGGAATATTTTTATTTTTTTACCCAATAATAAAAAATGTGTTACCTAAAAAAGGTACATTGTTTATTTATTTTTGTTGCTTAATGTCAGCCACCCCTGCTAAAGAAACAATAACACAGACATAAAACGCGGCTAAAGATGGCCGCTGCTTAGGGGTGCGACACACGTCCGTGCTTTATCTACTCGCCGGAGATTTACAACCGCCGATAGTGATTTAGCGGGCGTGCGGGGGTCCTTACAGAGCCTATACACAGAGTAAAAATGTACTAAAGGAAGTATTACTTGAATGTAGTGAAACAAGCTGTTGTATGTTTTTTTTATGCACAACGGGTTAGTGCTTGGCCTTCACCTCACCTCATGTTAAGTCACGATAAGGCCGGATGGAAGCGCATAAACCCGAAATACTTATTACTGAGGAACTGGCTATTTTACCTCTAACTGCCGGTACACAACAATTTTTTAACTGTTGTTATGGCGTCAGACTTAGATAAGATGGTGGTAGCTAGCCAGGCGGACTTGAAATAAGCCCTACCACCAACCAAGCCGAGTACAAATTTGTACTTCCCCTGGGAATCGAACCCGGGATCCCTGCGTCTTACACGGGTGGGCGATAGAGGCGGGTCCCAGATTCAATTCCCGTTTCAACTTGGAAAACAAACTTTATTCGAACGACGTCTATTGCTCTATCCATTTTACTCACTCATCAAATCAACGTTCGCCGACATGACTTTATCGATACGACTTAGACTATTTTAAGACACTAACTTGACTAATCATGCTGCAATACCTACGCTGTGGTAATCTCCCACATTTATAGTCATCTCGTTAGAAGGAATTACTTTAGCAAAGTGGCATATATAAGCCAAATGATTGTTTGGAGAATGCGTCTAAAATAAATACGACGTGATACGAAATACGCACTTATGGATAAGAGAATACAACTTAGTTTAAGTGCTTTTTTATTGCATTGGCAAATCCTTTTTAAACCCACGTTCACGCACACGTTCGCATTCGCCTGCCAAACATGCGATAGAGTAGGTAGTAGGCAAAAGTGGCAAAAGTGGCCACTTTTCGCTCTTTTGCCTACTACCACAGAATAGATAATAGTAATAGCGTACAGAAGTTGCACTCCGCAAAATCGTTTAAACAAATTGCGACTCTGCTCCGACACAATAAAGTGCAATTCAGGTCGCACAGCGCTCCCTTCGCTCCAAAACATGCACTTAGTAGTTGCCTCTCTTTCTATCGCGAAGGTCTTATCTATTCTGATGTATGAAATTCGTCCTCTCAGAGGACGCCGAGCGCTTCATACTCGCACGCGGAGTGACAGAGCCCTGCTACTACTACACCGAAATATATTTTACAGAGGTTATTGTTTGTAAATAAACTACAGAACCTTAGCTTTAATCTGTACATGTGAATTTACGATACATTATGTACTTCATCATCATCATCATATCAGCTGCACTGCACGACACTCACTGCTGGGTCTCCGGCCTCCCCCAAGAATCTCCACAAAATCAAAATCAAAATCAAAAAATCATTTATTCAGTCTAGGCTGTTACAAGCACGCCGAGGGCCGAGGGGACGCACGAGGGCGCCACTTGATTGATATATCAATCAATATAGGTAGTATATAGTCGCCTTAAGAACAGAGACATTGATGCATTACAAAATCGTGATGGAAAATGACCTCACTTTAAATGTTGAGCTCATTATTCAATGTTGACGACTCTGTATGAAATATACACTGAAAAAAAAGCAGCCCTTGACGAGTTTCTTGCCGGTTCTTCTCGTTACAAGGTTCCCGCTTAGGGTTTGCGAACCGATGGCTTAGCTTCTATGACATTCACAAGTGCTTGTAACAGCCTTAGATTATTTATCGTAACAGCCTAGACTGTTTTTTTTTTTTTTTTTTAAAACAAGTGTCTCATACAAAAAATTTAGGAGTTATTATTGACGAAGATTTAAATTGGAAGCACCATATCGATAACACATGTAACAGAATAAACAAATTTGCTTATGCTCTTAATCAAGTAAAAAAGGTCACGAATAAAAAGACGGCTGTTATGTCCTATCAGGCTTACGTAGAATCGGTCTTGCGGTACGGTCTTATTTTGTGGGGCAACAGTACAGACTGGAAAAGAGCCTTTATAGCTCAAAAAAAATGCATCAGAGTAATCTGGGGAATTCCGCCAGATGAATCGTGTAAACCATTGTTTAAAGATCTTGGTTTATTGCCGCTACCATCACTGTACATTTTAGAAATCTGTAACTTTGTGGTCAGAAACAGACATTTATTTAAAAAAGCTAGCGACTGCTCAAACTCTAGACAACGCAGATACCTTCATACATTAGTTCTGAATGAAATTCCTAAATATGTTCGTTACGGGAAAAATTGTTTAACAATGAGTGTCAGAGTATTTAATAAAATTCCTAATGAATTCAAATCAGACCTGAATCATTTAAAAAGGAATTATTTAAGTGGCTTATTAATAAGAATTTTTATAGCGTTAATGAGTTATTTGACCAACGAAGTTTTTGACTAAGTATAAAAATAAAATAAAATATCCTTATAAGTATGTATAATGTTACTGATAATTTTAATACGAAATATGACTTAATTTGAATTATTTTATTTGTGAAATTATTTTGTTTAGGTTCATTTATAATGTCATTTGCTTGCCATATTAAAATTGGTAAAACATGAGGCCATTTTAAACACCTTAACACCTTTATACCATGTTTTGTGCAAATAAAGATTTCTTCTTCTTCTTCTTAATTTGCCTTGCATCATACATTGCCTGCGTTTTAGTACGAGTAATACGCGCGCCTATCCTGACTGTTGTAACGTAGGTTGATGGGTTGGTTTGGTTGTTACAGCTGATAAGTTTCTTGCGCCCGTTCTTCTTGTCAGCTAAAAAAGTCTGGAACGGGTGGTAGGAAAATATAGACGATTCAAAAGTACTTAATAATTAAGTTTATTTGAATAAAGCTTATTTCACTTTCACTTTCACTTAGGTAGGACATCGACATCAGCCATTTTCATTGCTGGGGCAAAGACTTTCCTATGGATGGAATAAAGGTACGGGCTGTGAGAATTCAATCGCCGTGTCACTGGTCGCTCTGTTGCGTGGCCAAGCTGCTAGGTAAGATGTTGGAAGCTAGCACGAGAAGTTGTAACAAGCCTATCGACTAACTTTAACATAAATTTACTCCTCTGGGAATCAAACCCTGATCCAGTAGACCATAGCGACGCTTCGAACTTTCTAGCTTTTACCAGTCTTACAGCTTAAACCCCTTACATTAATTATAAAAGTTAAACTAATTAAAGTGTAAAATTAACATCGTTGTCTGTAATAGGAGTTAGGTGCCCTGTAAATCGTCGACAATAAGATTTCTTAGGGAAGTTTTATAAGAAAATCGGTTGAGTTAACGGACACAGGGACTGACAAAATGTCGAAACCATAAAATTAAAAAACATGCTTTAACATTGCTCTGGTTGACCGAGTGACCGCGAAGCGTGAGCGAAGCGTCTCCGTTTCAGCTTGGGCAGAAATGCTTTTGCATGTCTGTCCGTCTGGTGTAGTTCGCTCACCGGTATAAGGTATAAGACGCAGGGGTCCCGCATTCGATTCCCAAGAGGGGGTTACAATGGGGAACATGCATGCCCACCGGTATAAGACGCAGGGGTCCCGCAGTCGATTCCCAAGAGGGGGTTACAATGGGGATCATGCATCATTTTTTTTTTGTATCAAAATCAAAAGTATAATGCGTGAGAAAATCAACTGTAATATAAAACTTTTCTCTTGCATTTTTTTCTCGTGAAATAGTCACTTGAAGTTAGCGCGCAGCAGCACCCGCCGAAAACGCTCTATACAAAACGGTCAACATTTGTGACGTCACTTATGCCACGTTTCAGGCGCATTAGTATGGAGTTAGCCAAGAATTTTCAAATATCTCCCTAAATATTGCGTTTAAGTACATATGTGTCGTACAAAATATTATTTCTTATTTGATATTCTATCCGACTGTTAAGTGCATTATATCCGAAAATAAAAAAAAATCGCTATTTTCCCCTGTGTGATAAAACTAAAATAATACATTTTTTTTCTGTTCCATCATGTTTTTATACGTGTCCGCAGCGATCAAGCTTAAATTTATCAAAATTGGTGACTTATGCATGTTCCCTATTGTACTCGGTTTGGTTAGTGGTGCCGTAGACTTATTTCAAGTCCGCCTGGCTAGCTACCACCACACCATCTTAGCTAAGCCTGACGCCATAACAACAATTTCAAAATTGTTGTGTCGGCAGTTAGAGGTAAGATAGACAGTTCCTCAGTGATGAGGATTCCGGGTGTAGTGCGCTTAAGCTAGGGTTTCCTAGGATGACGGTGCCGTCATATTACGACCGTCATTTAGCGGCGTAGAACGTTTTCTATGTAAACAATACGGCGCGCCATCTTGTTTTCATAGACAACGTTCTACCCTGCTAAATTACGGCCGTTATATGACGGCACCGTCATCATGGGAAACCCTTAGCTTTACACTTCCGGCCTTATCGTCACTTAACATCAGGTGAGGTGAAGGCCAAGCACTATCTCGTTGTGGATTAAAAAAACTGAGCTAGGTATAAAAAAGTGTGTCAAACTTTAAGGCAGTGTTGCTCAAATTAGCACTCAAAGTTGGCTCATAACTTTGGATTGCTTTTCAGAGGCATTTTTACCCAACTTTTGCTTTTGACAGTGTTGTTAAAAATATTTATATTTTAACTTATCATTTTAAACTTTGAAATGAAAAAAGTCGGAAGTGGGTTAGTGACTGGCTCTTTAAAACATAATATTCCATAGGATTTAATAAAAATTGTACCTACAGAAACAGATTTGCATAATATTGTTGCATATTTCGAATGAGTTACTATGGAATGTTTAGTCATTTGTTTACTATTGTTTACTATGAAAACTAAAGTCTTTGATTGATATTTAAATTTTATTCTTGTTACAGTTATATTATAACTTATAATTATAAGCCTATGAATTAATTCTTATGTTATTATAAGTAAAAGATAAGCGACGTAACTTTCACACCAAAGGATTTTTTAATTAGCTGATTTTTATTCATGTATTTTAATTTAATATGGCACTAATTCTGAATCAAAATATAATAATCAATACTAAACAATAATTATAATAGAAAATTATAATATAAACTATATAGTACATATTATATAATCTGGAAACGATATAAATATTTGTAAATATCGTTCCATCTGATAAAGCTGACAAGTTTTTTGCGCCCATATTTCTTGTCAGCTAAAAGACGCCATAATGGGTGGTAGGGTAAAAGAATTGACGATTTAAAAATGCTTCTTATGTGACCTTTTTTATATAAAGAATTGTTCACTTTCACTTCACTTTCACTATAGCCACTAGAAAAGAATGATAATCATTCAAGAGGTAAATACTTGCTAAAATTGATAATAATAACGAAAGTAATCAATAACGTGGTAATATTAATCGGTAAGTATCAATTTAATTATGTATTGATGTTCCTGTAACAAATAATTTAACGAGGAATAAATTCCTCCCCAATTAAATACCGATCAATCTCCCCCTTAATCTTCCTTACAACGGGACATTTCCGGGATCTTTCGGAATCCATTAAAAAAGTTAAAATACCGGAAACTTCAATGAACATAATTAACAAAATTAAACTGGGCGCTAGCTCCGAGATTTTTTCACTGTTTGGAGTAGTTATATTGATTTTATGTACTAATAATTATCTAATAAGTATTATTCGTTTCATTGTGAACTGCCTAAGTAGTTAGACAAAGTCATGTTTTTAAACTGTCATTCTACTCTTAATATTTATCTAATAAAGTAACTCAATCGTTATTAATTATTTTTCGATTCCGGTAAAGAACTTCACAGAGTACAGATTAACTCGACATTAATTTTCGCAAACATATCTAATAAATAGTACGAACCATTTATGCTACCGAGTCGCTAGCGAGCTTGGCGAAATTTTCTAATACTTTTCACGTTTTTACGCTGTAGGCCAGCGCCATCTCATCAATGTGAAGAGAATTACTTCGACATTCGAAAGCAACACCTTTACAGGTGCTAGACAAATCGATTAAGATGAAATAGCCATATAATTTTTAAACTTTTTTTAAATTTTATTAATTTAAATAATAAATAAAAATAAATTTTATGCAGTCCCGTCTGAGCTGCTACGGGTGAGTCGATTTTTTCTAATATTTTTCAATTATATTAATAATCTTAATATAAAAATAGCATTGTGAATGCATAAAATTTAAAAAAAGTTTAAAAATAGTACGAATTATAAAGTAGTCAGTTTTAAATCATGAATTTACGTATACACACAATATGTACAGGCTTTCTCGTACCAAACTGAACTATTCAGCACTGTAGCAGCTCACTGCAACTCGTAGAGATACAAAATTATGGAAAAGTTTTCGAATACGTACAGAGCGACGCTTCAGTTTAGAAAATATCTACCTACATACAGACAGGTTCTAAAAATCGTATGTAAAAAATGGTATCCTTTCTAGATAAATTAAAGAAATAAACTTTACTTTTCTATAACCAGCGTACTAATATCTATAGAAGTGTAATTGCAAACAAACATTGCTCTTAAAACATAGCACCACGACGTGGCAAAACAATGACAACCCGCTCAGCATTTAGTCGGGCCAGCCACGCGCCCGGTGACAGATGTTACCATTCTTTACAGTAATTGCAGTTTGTATCAAAAAAGAGAGAGTTTATTAGAAATTACGTCCTGTGTAGTCAAATGGTGTAAAAGACGCAAAGAATGGAGCAAAAAGACTCAGAGATAAACGTATCATAAGCACGGTAAGTATTTGATATTTTTTGTCGTTTAAGCACAGAATATATAATAGTACGTGTTTAAGTCTTCGATCAAGAATATCCTAGATAAAGCTTCACGAACTAAAACAGTACGCAAAAATGGCACCTCAAATAGCGTCCCACTTACAAACTTGGCGCTTATTTAGTACATAGTCACCTCTTATTTTGTACAAACTCACATTTTATATCGCTTATTTTGTACAAAATAATCTTATTTTGTACAAAAACACATCTTTTATCACTTACTTTGTGCATAATAAGTGCCCATTTTTGAGACCCTGACCGGACATCTAGGATATTCTTGATCGAAGCCCCACTCACTTGGTTCTCATTTTGCGTGGTGCTATTTTTTAAACAGAATGCTTGTTCTATAGATTTTAGTTCGCTGACTATTAGACAAACAATGATTCAGCTATAAGCCCACTTCTTTAACTCGTAAGTAGTTATCAAGATAAACCATTTTTCTTCCACTAAGGAACTGTCCCGAAACTCTTAATGCAGGATAGAAAACACAATTTTTTCCTCACTGATTCAATCGGAACTCAGACACTTATCTGGAGTGTCCGAGTGTCCGCGAAACTCCCTGGACACATAAAGGGATAAAGATTAAAAAGGACAGATAGAACCCTCGATAATAACTATCTGATAAATTGTTTTCGGCCCTTAGGGAGTCGGTAACTTTCTTTGGTCGTCCATTGCACCAAAAAGCAGAAAAAAATATCTTTTGAAGTATAAAAAAAGACGGTTGGTTTTAAAAGTAAAGATTCGCTAGCAGATTTAAAGTTCCTCAGTGATGAGGAGTTCAGTGGCTCTGGCCCAGCGATTGCGGAAGTTAAGCAACGTTCGCAAGGGTCGATCATGGGATGGGTGATCAAAAATGTATTATCTCGAGCTCCTCCGTGCTTCGGAAGGCACGTTGAGCCGTTGGTTCCGGCTGCATATGCAGTCGCTAACACCCACCAATCCGCATTGGGCCCGCGTGGTGGGTTATGGCCCATCGTCCTTATCCACGTATAGGGATGTGCCTGTGCCCAGTAGTAGGGACATTAAAATGGCTGATGGACAGTGATGAGGATTCCGGGTGTACTGCGCTTACACCTTCGGCCTTACCGTCACTTAACATCAGAAGAGGTTAAGGCCAAGCACTACCCCGTTGTACATAAAAAAAAGATCTGAGGTATTTTAAAAGTTATCAATCTTTACAAATATATTAATTTTAGTAATTTACAGATTAATTTATTGACTAAAATGAAAAGGTAGTAAATACTACTAAATGATTTGAATCCAAAACCACCCTGCTTACATACAGAAATAAATAATAAACCTGCTAAGTGCGAGTCGGACTCACGCACGAAGGGTTCCGTACTAAAAAAGGGCAAAACAAACACGATTGTTGTATGGCCCGACTTAAAAAAATATTTTATTATGTTTATAGTATTTGATGTTATAGCGGCAGGCAACAGAAATACATCATCTGTGAAAATTTCAACTGTCTACCTATCATGGTTCATGAGACACAGCCTGGTGACAGACAGACAGACAGCGGAATCTTAGTAATAGGGATGTTTTTACCCTTTGGAACGGAAATATTAATCTTATCATAAATTATTTAAGTTTTGCTTATTGAAACATACTTACTGTGTAACACCTACCCTTTTTTAGGTCAACCTTGTATTTTAGGACATTTTCTGAAATTTATTTAAACTTGAATACTTATTATCTTTTGTACTTAATACCACAGAATGAATAGTAGTAATAATATACCTACTCATAGTGTTTAGAATAGTTTTGATGTAACTACCAATGTTTTCTTTTTTTTCTCCGTACTTATATAGCATCGCTTCTTAATTAACCTATTCTTGTATTAATGTCGTGGTTAATGATGTTGGTGTCACAATGACAAAGGCTATTTATCATAATATCACTGTAAGAATACTTTATTGTGTACACTGTTTTTTAACCCAAACAAATTGAAAAAAAAACCCCAAAAAGGTAGGTGTCTAAAGTGCAAAAAACACTTAGTTACCCCACGCCTAAATTCGTACCTCCATATAATGTCACTCCCGACTTTTCCCATTACCCGCGACACACAATTTGGGAAGCTAATGTACCCCTTATCTTATTTAATTTCGCCATTTTATTCGCGTGGTTTTATTTTATAGCGGGCTTTCTCTTGAGTAATGTGGTGTTGATTCTAGCTCACCGATTTAGATAACCGTCTAACGAAGAGATGCTTAAATTTGATAAATTCGCTTTGAATGAAGAAGGCTTTCCGCTCTACGCAGAATTCGATATCGTTATCGTTACTTAATATAATGAATGTGGAAGTGTTTGTTTGTTACGCGCTTTAAGGCGAGACAGTTCACGAAGTTTACTCTTTCACTATGAATTTAGAATAAGTTTGAATATTTCATAGCTTTAATTGAAGCTTCGCCAGAAATTTGACGAAATTTTTAGAACGAACCAAAAAATACCAAAACTTATTTTACTTGATTTGTGGATTCCAATTTTATGAAATAAAAACATAAATTAACTGTTTATGTTAAAGTATAAATATTTAATTTTAATATAATATATGAAAATAAAATATTTTTCAATATTTAAAAAAATAATTAGTACAAATTATACTTATATGAAAATTGAAACTAGACTTGTTTTGTCACATAATCAATAGAATTTTGTATGAAAAATGCGAAACATTAAAAATTTGATCTGCTATATCTTCGTTTATCAAAATATCTTTTTACTGTTATTTGAATATAATTAAGAAATTTAAATTGAAAACTTCCTTAATTAGTGGGAATGGGTCTGCTTCTGTCTGCTTGTACTAAGGGCGTCGTATATTTATATATATTTTTTTCTCTGTTTGATGTTATCAATATGTATGGCACTTCTTACTCAAAACATAAAACTAATAGGCAAGTAAACCTTGTTTTGATTTCTCATTTTTTTTTATTGCAATCATTTTGCTTTCTATAGTCAGTAGTTTTTGTAAGTAAAGGCATATGAAAAGCTTTTGGATATTAGTTTTCAATTCAGTGCCTTAGGATGGGTAGCCTAAGAATGTCATGCTCTCTTTAATCATTTCTGCGGTGGTGTCGTGTGGGGCGGGTCGTTACGTTCCCTCAAATATGGTTGAGCGAAGCGATGGCTGGTCCACGCGTCATGCTCGTGAACGGGTGCTGCCAGTGGGAATGGGTCTGCTTCTGAGTACCTATCTTAACGCATATTGAATTGTAAGAATTGCGTTTTTTTATTGTTAATTTTTATGTCTTGTATCAAGTATTTTTTGGTAAATTTTGCCTACTTAGGTGCACTTTCGAGTAGCAGACATAGTGATTACTGATTTCTCAACTAGTTGAAAGTTATTTACTCTCACAATTAACTATCCGATATGTAGTAGGTATTTAATTTCAACCTACCTACCCATTGTGTACAAACTTTTGTTAATTATTGTGATGGAAAATGACCTCACTTTAAATGTGCAGCTCATTTTTCAATGTTGACGACTCTGTATGAAATATACAGGGAGAAAAAAGCAGCCCTTGACGAGTTTCTTGCCGGTTCTTCTCGTTACAAGGTCTCCCGCTCAGGGCGCGCGAACCGATGGCGTTGCTTCTTTGACATTCACAAGTGCTTGTAACAGCCTAGACTGAATAAATGATTTTTTGATTTGATTTGATTTACTTCTTCATTATCACTTTTTTTGCTTATCATGCTTCAAAAGCTTTTAATAAAATAAATAGTTTTACTAGAACAATGTGAAACGAATGACTTCATAATATTGGAATAAATTTTCACATAATAACAGAGTCAAATAGTTCTTCAAAATCTTTTCTTGCAATCCCCTCACAAATCACATTTTATTACCCCACTTAAGGCGCGTATATCACATTTCGCGATTACGCAACTGCCGAGCAAACACAGAGACAAAAAAAGATTATATCCTTTCTTGCTAGATGTGGCTATTAACAGGTTTCTACAGTACCTATTTTGCTATTTTGGTTGTACCTTGTACCAAAGAAAGTAAACACTTGTTGTACCTCCATTAAAAAAATAAAAATAAAAAAAATAAAATAGTTTATTTGTCGTTAACGAAATACATTTTTATAAATAGTAAGGACCGATGCCAACTTTTAAGCCTCATTTGGCCTGTATCAGAAGGCACCGCTCTTCCATAAAACAGGGTTATTATAAAAAACTTAAAACTTTAAATCATAAAGACTTATTGAATATTAAATTTAGGAACTAAGTTACTTATTATTATTTACTTTTACTACCTTAATTATATTATAAACAACTATATTCAACTAAAAACGACTATTGTACGTGCGTGTATGTGTGTGTGTGTGTGTGTGTGTATGTATGCCTGTGTGTGTGTGTGTGTATGTGTGTGTGCCTGTGTGCATGTGTTTGTTTGGTTTGTGTAATGTAAGAAGATAATTAGTTTAGTAAAGCCTCAATATCATCATAATTTTTTGATTCTAGCCATTCAGTGAGTAGCCTTTTGCACTCACAGTATTGCTTGCTATATATATCTATTTCCATGTTTATTGTGTTATAAAGATGTATCGAACGCCGATTAAATTCCCTAGAAGCAAATACAGTATTTATTCTCGGAACATCCACAACCATACGTTTTGTTCTTTTGTTCGTGATGTCCGGATTATATGGTAGTGATTTATGTTTCCTTAAAATTGATTGTATGATATAAAGCTTCCTAACAGAGTGTATCTTACTAATTTCATAAAGGCGATCCGTTGGAAAACGTCTTTTTTTAAAATGCATGACTTTAATTAGATTTCGCTGTGCACGTTCTATATCCAAAAAATGACTTTTAGCTGCCCCGCCCCACACAGGAATGCAGTATATCAGGATAGACTGAACCAATGATACATATATGTCTCTGAGGAGATCCTTTTTCGAGTTCTGCGAGTCATCAGCCGCTCTCGGTACCACATACCTAAGCGTCTTAAATATCCAAGTAAGCTTCCTGATTCTGGTGATAACATATTCTAAGTGAGGATACCAAGACAAACGCTGATCCACAAAAATACCAAGATATTTCGTTTGTTCAACCTTATTAATAATTGGACAGTCACAAGTAACGCTACTTGCAGTTCTGTTGCAGCTATGTATTTTAATGTTAAATTCGTTGTTAGGTTGATTATTGTTATAGATGCTAAAACAAATGTAATTGGTTTTAACGGTGTTTAATGTAAGAAGATTATTACATAACCACTTATTTATCTTCTCCAATCCACACTCAGTTCTATACCTAACATCATCCCAATTATCTCCGGTAAAGACGACAGCAGTGTCATCAGCGTAAGAGAAAATTTTTGCATTAATAAGATGCAAGTCACAGATGTCATTTATATATATAAGGAACAGTGTGGGACCAAGTACACTTCCCTGTGGCACACCGTACGATACCACTGACGCTTCACTTATGTAGGAATCTAATTTAACCCGTTGCCTCCTGTTAGATAAATAATCTTTGAAAAGTTCGAGGGGAGATCCCCGTTTACCAATCGCTTCCAGTTTTTGTACAAGAATGGGGACAGAGACAGTGTCAAATGCATTTTTTAAATCTAGAAAGACTGAGACACATTTCTTATGTTTGTCAAGCTGCTCAGTTATCAATGAACTTAGTGCCAAAACTGCATCTTCAGTTGATCTACCTTTTCTAAAGCCATACTGAGAAGGGGATAACACATCATATTTACTTAGATAGTCGAGTAGCCTAGAATTCAGTATTTTTTCTATTATTTTAGATATGGCCGATAAGACTGAGATTGGTCTATAATTATTAACACTGTCTCTATCACCAGCCTTGTACACTGGAGTTACGATTGATTGTTTCAGTGAGGATGGAAAAACTCCCTGATTAATGCAGAGATTTGCAATATGAGTAATTATAGGTACAATTTCTAATCTAGCATATTTTAAAAAGCTGGTAGGAATATTATCCCAGCCTGGTGCACTATTTGATTTCAATGACATTAGTACGCGATTAACCTCATCATGATCTGTTTCTAGCAGGACAAAAGAGTTAGCGTGGCGAGGTAAATTTCGGATATAGGTATTATAATCGTCCAAATTAGGTTGTATTTTTTGAGCCAGCTGTTTACCGATGTTTGCAAAGTAGTCATTGACAAAATCAGCAGAGGCTGTTGGAGATGGTTTAATGTTAAGTAATTCTGTGCTTTTACATTTGTTATTACTAGTATATGTGATATTCTTAATATTCTTCCACAATAATTTATTATTTTTAACAGACTTAGCCAAAACATCCCTTTCATACTGCCTTTTGATTTTCTTTATAAGATTATTGCAGTAATTTCTATACCTAATATATGTTATTTTGTTTACCTCATTAAATGGTTCCTTTTTGACCTTGAGTTGTAATTTATTACGGTTATGAATACATCGTAAAATTCCGGATGTGATCCAAGGCTTAAGAATACGACATTTCCTCGGAATAGTCTTAGTCACAGTATTTTCTTTAATAGTTTCCATTAATTTAGAAATTAAACCTTCAATCACTAAGTGGGGATTATCGCAATACAGTAATTCCGCAAGATTTTTATTTTTTAGGTACGTTAAGGCGGTCCATTATTAATAAATTACCGCATTTTAGTTTTACACGACTCTTTGTAAAGCCTTGAATAGTAGATTGTTATACAAGACGCTAAAATGACCCATCGCATACTAGGTAGTTTAATTCCCGAGCTTTAGCGAGGGAATAAATAGAAACCGAGTTACAATGGGTTTTAGTGTCGTGTTAAACTATACTTTTCACTACGATTGCGAGAAAATAAAATACAATATTAAATCTATACCTACTTCCGTAAACGAATTTACTAGTTTATCTATCCTCCACTTCATAAACTTTTTGTTCAATATTTAAATAAATGATTTGGGCTTGACGGCAAAAGATTAAAATTATTTCGTTCCTATTACAGTCACACAATTCAATCAGTTTGTAATTATAGAAAAATTCTAAATATTTCGCGCCATGGTACCTTTTTTAATTTCTGTGTAGCAGCTAAGCAACACAAACACTCATTCTACGATTCACTCTGTGCACATGCTGTGCACAGAGTATAAATGAGTCTATGATTTAACCGAAGAGATGCTTTTAGTTCCATTTTCAAAAATAAGAATGAGAAACAGTATTAAGTCAAGCGAGTTTTTATTCGTGATTATGAATAAAGACTTTTTCGTTTAAGCAGGCTCATTGGTAATAGACAAACATTAAAAAAGAAAAAACTTTATCCTCTAGGGGTTATTATGCTATTTTATCTCGGCGCTTGTACGTTACAATGACGGGCTTTTTGAGCAAGAGGAGTGAAAAGGTTATTAGTAAAATATCATTACCGTTTGGTACGTACGCTACGTCGATTTCAATTTGGTTTGTCAATCGTACTAACATAGTTGTATAATATAAACGAACTTGACACAATAAGAAAAACTTAAAAAATGCGTCAACGCTTCTCGTTGCAGAGTGCGTCGCAGTGTGCGAATATCCTTCATCCTTGCTAGATATGGCAGATCACAAGTATGTTCCTCATAAGTCTGTATTAACGATTCCCTTGTGATATTACGCCGTTTTGTAAGGAATAACATGGGATAAGAAGGCATTTTTCAGGATAAGCTGTATGCAGGAAAAATATCTCGATATTTTTAATATTGACTGAGATTGTAATGTACCTAAGGGTATATCTTCGTGATTGTATAGTAATTTTGGTGTATGGATCGAATGCTTCGATCAAGAATAGGTACCCTAGATGTCCCGTCAGAGTCTCAAAAATGGCACCTCAAATAGCGTCCCACTTACAAACTAGGCGCTTATTTTGCACAAAGTAAGTGATAAAAGATGTGTTTTTGTACAAAATACGCTTTGTACAAAATAAGTGATATACTTTAAATGTGAGTTTGTACAAAATAAGAGGTGATTAAGTACAAAATATGCGCAAAGTTTATAAGTGGGACGCTATTTGAGGTGCCATTTTTGCGTACCGTTTTAATTCGTGAAGCGTTATCCTACTTCCTACTAATATTATAAATGTGAAAGTTTGTGGGTTTGGATGTTTGTTCCTCAATCACGCAGAAACTACTGAACGGATTTGGTTGGAATTTGGCACACAGATAGTAGATAGCCTAGATTAAAATATAGGATACTTTTTATCTCGATATTCCCACGGGAACGGGAACCACGCGGGTAAAACCGCGGGCGGCCGCTAGTAGTTTAATAATTCTTACTCATAATGGATATAAAATTCATTGCGCAGACCTTTCATACCAAGAAATAATAGGTATACTAGGTATAGGTATGGTTTATATCCATTATGAGTAAGATTAAACTACTAGCGGCCGCCCGCGGTTTTACCCGCGTGGTTCCCGTTCCCGTGGGAATATCGAGATAAAAAGTATCCTATATTTTAATCTAGGCTATCTACTATCTGTGTGCCAAATTCCAACCAAATCCGTTCAGTAGTTTCTGCGTGATTGAGGAACAAACATCCAAACCCACAAACTTTCACATTTATAATATTAGTAGGATAGTAGGCAGCTTCCTGGACAGGAATAGATTTTCTTGAAGCCACAACAAACCCACACACATGATTTACCCAAAAGCTAATAAGTTTTATAACAACTATAGTTAGTTACCTACCTACGTATTTTGAAAGTAATTACTCCTGACATTGAGTATACAATATATTTCCCGTAATCCCCTATTTGTATTTAGAAAACGATGCGAATAGGGTGATATACGATTCCGTATTATTATATATTATGAGCCTTATAACGATACAACCTCTATTAGAAGTGTCCAGTCTAGTTGGACCTCTCAATAAACACGAGTCTCTATACATTTTCTTAAGAAGGGGGGCTCAGTTTTCATTGGAAGAATTAGAAATACTTGTAGGGCGGATTTCTGGTAGTAATATGGAAATTATTTGTGGTCAGTTGTGCGGAATGATGTAAACATGGCTCGTCAAGTAATAAGCTCTAAGGATTGATTGGAATATGTTTCTTTGAGCCTTGGTAATTTTATTAGTTCCTTGTACTATGTTTGGTTCTTTTAGACACGTTTGCAATAATCTTGAGTTATGCTTGTCCACGGGTCTCATAATATCATATAATATTTTGTCCATTAACAATAATATTAGTTAAGTATACTTAAATTATATTTTGTCTACTTTATCGCATTGGGCGTAGCTGTAAAGATAAATGTGTGTTATAAATAAATAAAATAAAAATAAAAAAATAAAAATTATAATAATATAGAATAATTAATAAATAAATAATAATTTATAAATGATTCATTCTAATTATTAATTCACACTCTAATGTATTTCCACTTCAAATAATAACTCTGAAACAGTCTTAATAAAGTTCTTATCACTTCCATAAGTTTGTGCGTATCATCCGTGAGGTGATTAATATCCTTTCATCCGCTCATTGACTAATTAACACAATTAGTCAATGAACAGTTACTCAGTTAATGACTGATGTGTCAAGATCAAGACGGTTACATTACAGCTTGTTTGGTATTATTATGAGTGGTTTTGGTAATGTCATAGATAATAATATAATATAATGTAATGGTAACGTAATTCAAAACCATGATTTTGCTATTATATAGTGAGTTAACTTTATTGTCTCTTCTTTTATGCATAACGGGATAGGCCACCTCACCTGATGTTAAGTGACGATAACGCCGAAGGTGGAAGCGCACTACACCCGGAATCATCACCACTGAGGAACTGACTTGAAATAAGCCGTATCACCAACCAAACCGAGTACAAATTTTACTCCCCCTGGGAATCGAACCTGGGACCCCTACGTGTTACACGGGTGGGCAAACCACTAGACCACAGAGGCGGTCAATGTAAGCCTTATATTATTCATTTAGTAACTAATGTTATTATAATGTAATAGTACATTATGAGACAAGTTAGCTTAGGGGTTGCAGCCCGAGCCGCAGGCGGGGGCGTAACTCAGCCGAGTGTGCAATAAGCAAGAGCTCACAAGTTTCATCTACGTATTTCAACACGTTTGCGAGGAAAAAACAAAGTAATTTACCACACAGCAACAAATACGACGAAAACAATAGTAGATTGTTATACAAGACGCTAAAATTACCCATTGCATACGAGGTAGTTTTATTCCCGAGCTTTAGCGAGGGAATAAATAGAAACCGAGTTACAATGGGTTTTAGCGTCGTGTGTTACACTATACTTTTCACTACGATTGCGAGAAAATAAAATACAATATTAAATAGTTTATACCTACTTCCGTAAACGAATCCACTCGTTTCTCCATCCTCCACTTCATAAACTTTTTGTACAATATTTAAATAAATGATTTGTGCTTGACGGCAAAAGATTAAAATTATTTCTTTCCTATTACAGTCACACAATTCAATCAGTTTGTAATTATAGAAAAATTCTAAAGATTTCGCGCCATGGTACCTTTTTTAATTTCTGCTGTAGCATGGCTGTAGCAGCTAAGCAACACAAACACGCATTCTACGATTCACTCTGTACACAGAGTATAAATAAGTCTATGATTTCACCGAAGAGATGCTTTTAGTTCCATTTTCAAAAATAAGAATGAGACACTGGGGGCCTATTACGAAACTTGGTCACGATAGTCGTCCGCAGTTCGTCGGTTGTAGTTATTACAAATATTTTCAATGTAGCTATCGTAGTCCATAGTCTATTGAACGAATTATGACGGATCCACTAGAGAGAAACTGTCAAATTTACGCAATCATTTTGCAATATCGCATACGCAAGTGCTTTGTTATAGGAATCAATCAGAACGAAGCACGGCCGCAGCTGCGTGTATCGTATTAAACTTTTCGTAATAGACCCCCAGTATTAAGTCGAGCGAGTTTTTATTCGTGATTATGAATAAAGACTTTTTCGTTTTAGTAGGCTCATTGGTAATAGACAAACATTAAAAAAGAAAAAACTTTATCCCCTAGGGCTTATTATGCTATTTTATCTCGACTCTTGTACGTTACAATGACGCACTTTTTGAGCAAGAGGAGTGAAAAATATGATAATTATGGCAAATGGCGCGCAGGTTTTTTTTGTTTTTTTTTCACACGCCAAACGCAAGAATATTTTGCGAACAAAGGGGTGCGTAAGCATACAGCTACTTCAAAATTATAATTTTAAGTGATAAAATATTTTAATATTTTATAACAAAATATTGTGAATTATGAATAATTTGATAATAATAAATATTTTTTTGACTTAATTAAGGACTTACACATTTATTAATTCCAAAAATGTATATGAATTTTCAGCAGCATACAACCTCTTTGTTGTTACTAAAAAAATAACTTTTTTTTTTATATATATTTAATGGGTTTGCTCTTGACCCCAGTCTTGCCCAAAAGCAAAGACAGGGTCTACGATGGAGCGAGCTTGCCCAGAAGGTGCTTATTCACTCTGGCCTTGAATAGAGTCAGGTTGTATGCGCTCGGAAACACAGACGCCGGCAGGGAATTCCATTCCAGAGCTGTGCGCATTATGAACGATGATGAGTAGCGTTTGGTACGCAGAAAAGGTATATCAACTAAGAACGGGTGGTAACCTGCAGTGCGTCTGGATGTCCGATGGTAGAAAGGAGAAGGTGGAATGAGTTCATGCAGTTCTTGAGCACACTCACCAAAGTACAATCTGTAAAAGACCGATAGGCAAGCACCCGGCTATATTACCCGGCTAAATTGGGAATGCTTTGTTTACTTGCATAGAACTTGCAGTAAGGTACTAATTTAACTTTGTAGGGTTAATTCTATTACGTACTAGTGTTTTATATATTATTGCACGCGTTTGTTATAGCTCGGTTTATGACCCTAAAAGCGATGTATTAGGGCTCACTTTACGAGCAAGTGTGTTGATAATATCTTTTGTTTATTTTAATGTAATGGCGGGATGTCTCTTGGTGGCGCTACTCTTCCGGAGACCTTTGTACCGGCAATTACCCCCAATTTTCCCATTAAATTTAACTGATATTTGATGTTTAGTTTTTTTTTTAAGTATTTGAATTTTCTTACGTTTGGCTTTGGTAGGTACAAATTATACAAATCAATTTCGATTTTGTGCTAAGACAAAACAGATTTCTTATCCTTTCGACACTTTAATAAATGATTCAGCACGCAAACAAAACGTCCAAATGATGACTTTCCCTTCACCATTACCTTATCTGGTTGGCAGTGAGAGGTGAGCCCATTTATTCCCCACCTCCCCTTTTCCATTGATACCCCATCCATCACGCACGCGTGTGACTGACGGACTTAGTGCTATATCATACTAGGACACCAGTGGTAGCGCAACCAGTTGTGCTACAAACAAAATGTTGCCTATACAGATGGAAGGTACCAAGGTCACATAAATCTAAGGATCCCAGTGATTCAATAGACGAAAAAAATATCTGTGGATCCCATGGGAGCGAAGTCATGGGTGGGAGCCTAGTGTCAGGAGGGACCTCACCTACCGTGTTGATAACAATTCTGGTTGATATCTTTTGAAATCAATGTTTGACAGTTTCAACTGATAACAGAGTGCTGAAAAAGCACTTCGCTAATAATGAAACTGTCAAATTTCATTAATCTCAAATGATTTCAATCGATTTCAAACGAGAATTGTTAGCAGCAGAGTTACGTAATCAGGGGACGGTGTCCGCTTGTTTGCGCAACCAGCCTTTCTATTGTCTAATTTCAAAATCTATCGCAATCGCTTTCAGGATGTAACACATTGAAGCACAAATAAAAACTTACCAAAGAAATGCAGCAATGTGTCACATCCACCTGTCAAACGAAAGCGATTGCGATAGATTTTTAAAATTAGACAATAGCCCCCCAGTTTGGGTTCCCGCACACGGGCCACTGACCACAACTACAAAACGCCGCCACTGGCCTATTCCTGTAGTTTACATACATCGGCGCACACGGTTGACGCCAGTAGTCACCACACGCTACAAATCGTCGTTGCTCGCTTCTTGTGGCTGCCAGCGGCCACTAGATGCCGACACACGTCACTCGCGCGATATCCCACCCCTATCTCTCCCTTCGCTTTAGTTAACCAACGTTTTTTCATCAGCAGCAGCGTAATTAAACCTTCTAAACCTTCTTTGTTAGATTCCATTATGATACTGCAAGCAAAGGGGGTTAAAAAATGTAGCGGTCGCCGGCCATTTGTGTCGGCTACTGACTTGTGGCTATCGTGCGCTTCAGCTACTTTTGTAGCCGCTTCTAGCTTCTAGTGGTGGCGTTTGTGGCTGTGGTTAGGGGCCCGTGTGCGGAGACCCTTTGTGGGCGGCAAACAAACCATCAAAAAAGTCTGGAACGGGTAGAAAAATTAAAAAGACGATTCAAAAGTGCCTAATTATTAAGTTTATTTGAATAAAGCCATTTTGACTTTGACTTTGACCCGCTAGGCGCTAGTAGCGTGCGTGGCGCAACTGGCGCAATTATGGTATTCCATAGTTTCCTAGTGAGAGAAAACCCTTAACGATATTAATGTGACATGGCCTTTGTCTGAACTGAAACCCTTGTCGAGATGAAGAGACGGTTTGAGGTAGTCAGACGTTTTAACGAAAGGAGGTAGATTATAGTATTACAACTATGGTTTAAGATATATTATTATGGTAGTACCTACCTATATCGACTATAGCCAGCCAGCTAGTTCCTCAAGGCGGATCAGTGCATTCCACTTTCGTCCATTTTGTCATTTAACTGTTAAGGTAGGTATAATGTATTCTGTGACTTAACATCAGCCTGTATTATTATGAGTTTACTCTTCTATATCCTCGATAGCGCCTCTAGTTAACATTTTGTATGAAAACTTTTAGTTTAGTCTTGTTACCGCTAGAGGCGCTGTGCCAAATTGCATACAAATTTTTTTACTACAGTCGCTTTCGAGGATAGTAAACGCAACTGTGCAAAATCATAATACTTGCACAGGAAAGATGAAGGCCATACCGACTGAGTTAAACACCAATTGTAAAAAAGGTAATAAAATACCGGCTAAACCTTTGTGAAAACGACATGATAATGTACAAAACAGTAGATCTAGTCTAAAGCAAAGAAGCTTTCCACACAAAAAAAATCTAATTGCTCCGAAATTGCACCAAAATTAAATTCTTTTTGAGCAATTTTGCTTCCCAAAGTTGGAAAAACTACGTTAAAAATAAAGTGAGCGTCGGCACAAATAATAATAAATTTACCTGCACGGAATTTGGCATAATACCAACTTTCTAAGTGATCTCACGGGTTGAATCAACTGATATCGTATCGAAACTCAGCCGTTACTAAGTTACACAATTTGAGGCAAAGTTGTAAATCAAAGCTTGTTAGCAAAGTTTCTGTTGTGTAACATAAATAAATGACAGATAATATTAGAGAACGTAGTTCTGTTAAGAAAGACAAAAGAGTAGGTGCTGTAGAATGAAGCTTAGTTTTTGTTATACAACACGCGCAATATGATACGTACAGTTCAAATCACGAAAGATGACCACGAATGGCGCTCATTTTCGCATCATAACTCATGAAGAAAAGACTTAAATATTTCATATACTTATTTAAGTAAATAAAACATATCTATAAGAACATGAAATATTAGTTTGTCTTAAGTCTTTTCTTCATGAATTATGATGTGAAAACCGACTTCAAAAAACCTGCCTCTAAAAAAAGTAAGAAATAATATACAAAACATTAGATACGCATTATCATTGTTATAATAAAACACGTCTATTAAAGTCGGGTGGGGCTGGAGTACATATTCCTTTTTTTATTCTAAAAGCCCCACCCGACTTCAATTGACGTGTTTTATTATAACAATGATAATGCGTATCTAATGATTTGTATATTATTTCTTGCTTTTTAGAGGCAGGTTTTTTGAAGTCGGTTTTTTTGTTTCGTAAACATTTTTTTTTTTAGTGTAAGTACCTTCTGTATTAGGTAGTGTAGGTATATTATTTAGGTAGAAAAATCGGCTCAGCCAAATGTGAGATAATCGCGGAGAAACATACATACATACAAACTGAATACCTCCTTTTTTCAAGTCGGTTAAAAATACTACACAAAGGGACCTTCCCCAATAAAAAAAATCATCTAATTCGGTTCATAAATAACAAAATTGTCAAGTTAGTTGATTTAATATCATAGTATTTTCAGGATTACTTGTAAACTACTGAACCGATTTGAAAAAAAATAAATGGGACCATCTCGCAAGAAAACTCAATCCAACAAAAAAAAATGAAGTCGGTTAAAAATGGGCTCCATTTGTGATCAACTTTCGTGATACGAACTGTATGACTGGCCACGCAAAGCGGTGGACGGCGACGCAACGAGCGATTTCTAATAACACATGGCGTGTGAAGCCGCGGATTGTGAATTACCCGCTGTGAGGTGAGTGAATTGAGTGTGCAAAGAAGAGAGAATTTTCTCGTCACTACGTCTGATAACTTTGCGCACTGTTGCGCAACGTCGCACGTTACGAGAACACTATATTAAAGTTAGTGTTATTTGATTGTTTGCTGCAAATTGGATAATTCTCCCCGATTTAATTGCTTTGATTATGTTTTCGTTTTATTGCTCTGTAATTGTATTCATAAGGAATCGCTTTTAGTTGAGGGTAGAAAGGTCATCACTTTAGAAAAATAATAAAGGGTCGGAAGGTCATCAGGCATTTCTCCGTAAAATGTAACTAAATTGTTTAAAAAGTATAATTAAAAAATAATTAAAAAAACTTTCCATGCATCTATTATCACCGCAGCCTTTGAAGAGCTCACGCGACTTATAATTGAATGCAGAATAGTTGCAAAATTTTGGTCAAAAATGCTTACGTGGACTTTATAAAATCAGTTGTGAACTTAATGGGCGGAAAATCTATTGACGCTTTATTTCCGTAGTTTTGAATTTATAATGGGCAAAGTTTAAAACATTCCAGATTCGAAGTTACGTTATTTCTGCATTGGAGGTCAAACTCCATTGGTATAGTAGGTATAGTGCAATGAGAAGATAAAACTTATTGCACAGAATAAGTTTTGTTCAAGTTCAGTTGTTGAAACATTTGAAGCGTAAACAAAATAAATAACGGCTCCTTTTAAACTGGGGTCTTATTTAACGCAAACAAAACTGTGCATTATACAGGGTGATTCATAATAATAATAACCCGTATTTTTTTTATATATGGAAAACTGCAAAGTGACAACCCTAGGCACAAATAAACTATGAAAAACATAGTTTATTTTTTATAGTTTAATGGGGTTGATTAAACTATCAATCTTGTGGAGCTCGGTGGCGCAGTGGTTTAGCGCCTGGCCCAGCGATTGCGGAAGTTGAGCAACGTTCGCAAGGGTCGGTCATGGGATGGGTGACCAAAAATGTATTATCTCGAGCTCCACCGTGCTTCGGAAGGCACGTTAAGCCGTTGGTACCGGCTGCATTTGCAGTCGTTAACACCCACCAATCCGCATTGGGCCCGCGTGGTGGGTTATGGCCCATCCTCCTTACCACCCATAAGGAAGGCCTGTGCCCCAGCAGTGGGGACATTAAAAAATGGCTGATGGACATGCTTAACGGTGGGCGGATATTATTATGCGCTGAAGAAGAAAAATAAAACGCCGACTTTTCCATCGGGCACAAAGGACTATCTAACAATTTTTTTTGTAAGTCGTTTTATAAGCTTACTTTAATGATTTTCTTATAATGTATTTTAAACTTGTTATATTATTATGTTTTTAATATTAAGAAGTAAGTTGTAAACGAAATTAAATAAATAAAGCTTTATATTATATAAACTGAAAATATAATCGCAATAGGGATGTTGACTAATGAATAAAATAACGAAATACTAATAAAAATCGTATACATATTAAACTTTTAGAGTAGCTTGTATACCTCTTGGTTTTATATATTGCATATTATTTGTTTTATGACCCTTCAAAGTTGGGTGGACAAGTCCATTTAAAAAGTATAAAATTTATTAAAATAAATGATACCTTTAATTAGTCCGTAAAATGTATAGCAAATTTGTCGAAGAAACCATTTTGATAAACACAATATTTAATATAGCTGCTGAACAAATTTCCTATGCGTTGCATACAAACTAGCACGGTGTGACGTCATAACGTGCAAGCCATTAGTATGGAGCGTTTTTGATCGAGTCCATTTGTGTGTATTTCACACGGTGATATCTCGGGCAGTTTTCATGCTAGCGAATTAATTCTTTTACCAATGTTTCTTTTTTTGAGAGGTAATTTATGTAACATAAAATAAAAAAAATAGTCAACATCCCTATTATATAAGTATTAAAAACTCTTTCTGCCATACAAATGAACGACGAATAAGTTAACACCTAGTATAACCAAAAATTAGTTCAGTGTACATTCTTACTAATATGATAAATGCGAAAGTCTGTTTGTTTGTTTATTTGTTACGCCTTCACGTCTGAACTACTAAACCGATCATCATGAAATTTTACGTACACGTTGCCAGTGATAGTTCGGCAGTTTACAAATAAAACCAATGACATTCTTCTTCTTCTTATCGAATGAGGATTAGTGTATCAAGTCGCCTGTAAGGCTTCTAACTTGGCTTATAACGACTGTTGTCAGATGACAACAGCCGGGACCGACGGTTTAACGTGCCCTCCGAAGCACGGAAGCGCTCAGTTGTAATGCCACTTTAACGGTCTCCCACTCGACACCTGACCGGACCAAGCGTTGCTTAACAAACGTGATCGAGTCAACCTGTCAAGTTTCGCCATGAGCGCTTCAGCAAAATCATTGAAAACCACAGACTTTTCAAATATTGAAACGGATTCTTTTTAGGAATGTCCATCAGCCATTTTTGATGTCCCCACTGCTGGGGCACAGGCCTTCCTTATGGGTGGTAAGGAGGATGGGCCATAACCCACCACGCGGGCCCAATGCGGATTGGTGGGTGTTAACGACTGCAAATGCAGCGGGGACCAACGGCTTAACGTGCCTTCCGAAGCACGGAGGAGCTGGAGACAATAAATTTTTGGTCACCCATCCCATGACCGACCCTTGCGAACGTTGCTTAACTCTGCGCAACCAAGCTCCACAACAAATTCCTTAATTCCCCCCAATTATTCACCTGTCAATCAAGTTCCGCCATGAGCGCTTCACCAATGTCATTGAAAACCACTGACTTTGACTTGAGGAATAAACATTACAAAATATTCCGCTGATCTATCCCGTTTGAAGAGAATGCAGCGTCATTGCTAGCGATACTACCGCCCCCTAGGGCATCGTGATGAGCGTTGTAGATTTTTACAACCAGTTTACAACACTGCTTCGCTATGTCCTTTACTAAGAGAAGGGACTTGTGAACTATATAATAAGATTAAAAAAATAAAGCTATCTGAGCAGAAAAGAAAATAGAGCTATGCCAAAAAAAACCAGCAACGATTAGTTTTGTAGGTAGCCCTCGTTTGAGATTTACAATCAATTTTTTATAATTAACGTAAGTAGGTATTATTTCGTTTATTGGATTTTGATTACTTATAATCACGCAAAAAGTAGAATAGTACACACAGTATTGGTTGTATGGTATGTGAATAGTACCTATTTCCTAGTGAACAAAGCAAATGACAGTAGAGTTTTTGAATTCCTTGCGCTTCGAGCAACGACGGCTAGAACCCCGTTTTACTTTAAGACCTTGCGCATAGTAAATTGACATGTTTTAATTTTTTACAACCCTTAAATCGAAAACCATTTCGAGGTTTTTCAATTTCTGACACCGTACATATTTTGCAGGCAGGGACTTCACGTCATGAGATTATGGATCTTTAATTTTCAAATATATTTATCAACTATTGTTGAAAATAAGGTAAAATTAGCGACAATAAATGTAAACAACCTCGAGCAAAACATAAACAAACAAACATCATTTCATTAGCGTCCATAGATTAGGTTGACTGGATGACGTCAAATTGTATTTTTTTATGCATATGGGCCAAGGAATGTCTGCCAGAATTCCTTCAAACTGCACTTACGCTCTTTTAGAATGAATAAAAAATTTGGAAAAGAAAAAAATACGTGACTCTTATTTTTATCAGTAATTTATTTAAATTAAAACATAGGACAAAAATTTTGTAATGTTGTCCATTTTCTTTAAATGTTTTCATTATTTGTTGGTATGTAATTAGTAATAACTATGATGTATGACACAGCGGTCGGGCATGTGCCTTGACCGACGTTCGGTGCCAACTAGGCGAGGTTGTTTAAATTAGAACCGACGCTCTAGTAACTATTTAGTTCAACCGATGGAAGAGATTTCCTTTTACGATCGACTTGCAGATGAGTCTTTGTGCAAAATAATAATGACACATTTTTTTTTTTTTTTTAATTTTGATATTTTATTAATTGGTTTAATATTTTATTAACATTTTAATTACATTGGTACTGGATCTTGAACTTCGAATATACACAAGAGAACTCCTTAAAGTCAAATAGGATATCTATAGTTATTGAGATATTGGTAGGTTTCATCGTCATATCAGCCGCACGACACCCACTGCTGGGTATAGGCCTCCCCTAAGGATCTCCATGACGATCGGTCCTGCGCTGCCCACATCCAGCGGCGCACCGCGACCTTCACCCTCACGTCGGTCCACCTTGTCGGGGGCCTACCCACGGAGCGCCGACCGGTGCGCGGTCGCCATTTCAGAACCTTTCCGCCCCAACGGCCATCGGTTCTTCTCACTATGTGTCCCGCCCATTGCCACTTCAGCTGAGCAATCCTTCGAGCGACGTCGGTTACTTTAGTTCTCTTGCGGATCTCTTCGTTTCTGATTCGATCACGCAGGGAAACGCTGAGCATAGCTCTCTTCATTGCACGCTGGTTGACCTTGAGCCTCCTTATGAGACCCATAGTTAGCGACCACGTTTCGCTGCCGAAAGTCATCACTGGCAACACACACTGTTCATAGACTTTCGTCTTGAGCCACTGAGGTAAGTCGGACGCGAAGATTTTTCGAAGCTTTCCGAATGCTGCCCACCCGAGTTGGATTCGACGAGAGACCTCTTTCTCGAAGTTGGATTTACCTAACTGGTAGGTTTATGACAATCCAAATGTACTTGGTAGGTTTATGACAATCCAAAACAAACCGAGCTATTGTCTGCGACGTTTTGGACTAGACTCGGACTACGAAGGCACAAAGGAACTCTTTAAAAACAAATAGCGTGAATTTGGAAATTCAGTTATGATGGGAATTGTACCATTGAAAATATTAGATTAAGGTAAAAAATATTTACACGCTGACATAGGTACCTACCAATACAAATTGAAAATAAAATAGTCGATTGTTATACGAGGGTCAAAAGGAAGCAATTCCCATTCGAGATATTTAGACGCCCGAGCATAGCGAGGGCGGCTATAGTTCGAGAATGGAATTGATGACTTTTACCCGTGTTAAACACTCTACTTTTCATTTCGAATTTCAGGAAAGTAAAAAAAGTCTTAGTTATTCCAAAATGATTATTAATAACAACATGTACCTACTTAGTAACTACATTGGTAGACCTTATAATTATTACCTATACCAACTTACCTTTAAAAACCTAGGAAAATTAGAATAATTTGTGAAATTTAAAGTTAAATTCTTGCTTGGAATATTTACAGTTTGATATAAATTTATTATGATGACAGATTTGGCTTTGTTGGATGCCTGTAAAAGTTGGAGATATTCTTTGGTCTTTCATAAGACGTTAAGTCCATGGCAGAGACTCTCCTGAAGTAGTTGTTTCCTGTAGGCGAATTACAGCGTAGTTTTATTGTTTCTTTTATTTTATTTGAACTTTTTGTTTTAGTTTTAAAGTCATTTTTAGTTAATACAAAATCAACACAAAACTTTAATACGGCACACACAGCTCAAAGTCACAGAGTTAGGTAAGTCTCCCTCCAATATTTTATAGTTTTTCTTATTTTAAATTTGGAACACGTCGCGTCGCCGGCCACTCCGCCCAATGTTTCTAATTTTGCACTGGCTGTTTATACCATGTTTTGTTGTTGTTCGTAAATGCGCCGTACAAGGCTGCAACTTTTTTTAAACCATTTGTTTTTAACTATTGTAAACTTTTTCATTGCCAAATTCAGTTCTATTTTTAAATTACTTTTACACCCTAGGGTGGAACTAAGAGTTTTGGACCCGCTGCTCAGTTCAAATACACATCACTTTCCGAATATGAGAAATGAAAAAGTTTTTTTAAAAAAACTTTCAAAAAATTTAAAAAAAGCAGCTGCTTTTGTTTTTTTTTCAGGTTTTTTTGACGAAGTTCTTGCTACTAAAACACAAAAAGCAATACCTACTATTTATACATCATTGAAAGATGTATCAATGCTCAGGCATCTGACGATTGCAATCTACCTGCATACACTGTACTTACACTTTTTTTTTCATCTGGTCACGTCACATCGTGTCACATTTACGACCTGACATAGTTTCCAAAACATTTGCTCCCGATGGAAATACAACCATAAAATAAAAAGACCAAAACAGCATAGCTTTTAGTATAGTGCAAGACTTACAGTAGGCTATCTATTCCTATATTTTTATCCACAAATGATAATTGATGCTGATATTAAGTGAGAGTGACGATAAGGCCAAAGGTGGAAGCGCACTACACCCGGAATCCTCACCACTGAAGAACTGGCTATCTTACCTTTGACTGCCGGGCACAACAAACTTATTGATGTTATGGTTGACGACCTCCGTGGTCGACTGGTTTGCACGCCGGTTTTCAAGGCGTCACCATCTCTTGAGGTCCCGGGTACGATCCCCGGCTGGGTCAATGTAGAAAATGAACTTTTCTTTTCTATGGTCTGGGTGTTTGTGATACCACCGTTGTCTCTGATTTCCTAAACACAAGTGTGCTTTAGCTACTTACTTTAGAGTTGGAGCAATCTATGTGATGTTCTCAAATATTTATTTATTTATGGTGTCCGACTTAGGTAATATGGTGGTACTGCACTACACCAATTATTGCGATGAATGTCTTTTCACATTTTAGAGATTTTGCCACATGATGAAACTACATTATCATTTAGTGGACGACGTCCATGGTTGAGTGGGTTAAATTAACCCCGTTTTAATAGTGTCGCATCTCTAAGTTCCCGCGTTCGATCCCCGGCTGGGTCAATTTAGAAAAACTTTTCTATATTGGTCTTTGATCTGGGTGTTTGTGGGACCACCGTTGTCTCTAGTTTTTTTGTTCTTCTTCTTATCGAATGAGGAATAGTGGCCACCTCTAGTGTTAGAGTTTATCAAGCCGCCTGTAAGGCCCCTAACTTGGCTTAACGACTGTTATCAGATGCCAACAGCCAGGACCGACGGTTTAACGTGCCCTCTGAAGCACGAAAGCGCTCAGTTGTAATGCCACTTAACGGTTACCCATCCGACACCTGGCCGGACCGAGCGTTGCTTAACAAACGTGATCGAGTACGATCAGTCTGTTGTTTAAGTACAAGCAGCCCGACTCGCACTGACAGTCGAGATTTTCTATTCTAAATTGTACGTGTACCTACTGCTTGCAACTGCACTGGTTCAGCTTTACACAATAGCATTTTGTTTGTTACCATTATTTGTTTTGTATTTGAAATTGCAGTTTGGAAACTCGTAAAAGTTATGTCTGAGTACGAAATATCCACTATATTTGAGCTATAATAGCTAGTTTTGTTTGCGAGAGACAGACAGAATGTTACCCAAGGCGTTCTAATTTTTGACAGACATATTATAATTAATACGATCCTACGAGTATTAAATTTTGTGATGCTAGGTAAATAATTTGTGTGGAATTACGTTAATTTGTGTGGAATTACGTACAAAGCGATGAAATATGCCAGTAGAGTCTTGCTGCTTAATATCATATTTAAAGGTTATATTATATTACCCATATTTTAATTTAAGTACGTTCCTAAATACTTTTAAAGTTAATTTGAAACAGAAATGGCCTAACCCAATGATGGCATTTCAAAGTGACATTTAAAAAAACTATGTGTATACTACGTTGATGGAAAGAGAAGTGTCAAAATTGGCTTTTAAAAATAACCTGAACCAAGTAAACGCTTGCCGGCTGACATCTGCCCAAAGAGAAACAATGTAGGGTTGCATCTGCCTGCCTACCTGAGAACTCTTCGAAGCTTAGTAAAAAAATACATTGATACATACGTTTTTATCAACGCCACCTATCGAGCCTACCGTTTTTTGTCATTTTGAAAAGCCCTCATTGCAATCATTAGTTATAAAAAAAATCTAGTTAGTAATAGTTATAAAAATGTGAACCCAAATGACAGTATTTTCAAGATTTCCTGAAAACTAGTAAACCGATTTCAAAATTTAAAAAAATGGGACTATTTTGGGAACAAACCTGATGTCACAACGTTTGAATAATTTCAATTGGTGCAGTCGTCTTCGAGTAATCGGTGTACATAAATATTTAAAAAATATACGCGGCCTATAACCTCTTCCTTTTAAATATTTGAAGTCGGTCAAGGCTCGGTTATGCGGAAACATTTGTCTCTGTCTTTTTCTTGATGTGTAAAGAGTATGGAAAATTACCTCACTTCTGCATTTTTCGATGTTTTTACATCATTATCTTTAGCACAATTATCTTTTTTGAATAAAAGTTATTGGAGCTAGGTACTTCACAGTACGTTAAAGTGTATTTTGATGTAGAATTTAATACGTTTCCGCTATTATTTACGCCAAAAAATTTATATAATGTTTTTTTTAATAATCATCTGTGAGGTTTATATGCAATTTAATACTTGTAGCTACTAGAGAATCTCTTTAGTTTATCTTATGTTTTTTTGTGGCTACAACTTTACGTTTTCTTTATAAAAATATAACGCCCGCTAACCATGTTTCCCTATAATGGACCCTTAAAAACGAAAATAATTTTTAAACTGGAAATTACTACCAAATGAAAGTTTCAAACTGGAAATTACTTTCAAATAAAAGTTTTCTGAAAATTGCTTTATGTTGATGAAATTGAAATTCAGAAGTTTTCACAACTTTGATAAAAAATCTTTTTAAATTTTTTAGCGTGTGAAGTGTTGCTCACATTTGCAAAGTTGCCGCCATTTTGTCATGTCAAATCAACAACGGCCAAATAAATACCCAACATTTTTTTCTGATTTAAGACAGTTTTACAAATTTAATTCAAAGAATAACTTAAAGCTGTTGTATGACCGAAACTGGCGCCGCGGTGAATTTTATTTAATATTGTAATTCTAATACACAATTTCCATATAACATAACCATAGTCTAATCTAGTATTTTTTAACGGTATCATTACATTCCCCCGTTGTAACTGCTAAAAGTGGACACATTTTGCTATCTACTTCTACGAATGACTACGTGGTATCTTTTAAAAATACTAGAACATGAGCCTTAAAAATTCCACGTATAGCTTTTATTAAAATCATTTTCTATTAACAACAGCTTATTAAATAAAAACCCCACTTTCTGACATATAACAATAGACTTAGATTTTTTTTTAAAAGAACAAGACCAACAAAGCGTGGAAAAGAGAAGTTAACATTATATGGACATGGTCTATGAAAAAAAGAGACAAAGGATCAAGTGACAATGTGCCAACATTTTTTACAGTAAGAGCCCCTAGCGTCCCACCTAGCAAAAGAGCAATCACAATTTCTTTAAAATATTTGGTAATCTTAAATAGAATTTTAAATAAAGGTATCGTGGAGCCATAGTGTCTTGTTCTGTTAATGATTGTGATGTGACAAAAAGAAAGAATCCAAGTAATCACACTTTTCACAGGTAAATAAGATATTGCCACACATTTCTCTAAAACCAAATTTCGCTACATTTATTCGTTTATCGACGAAGGAAACAGTATGAAACATAGTTTATTAATTTCCTTTGCCATAATATAGTCATATTTTATGTATGTAAGTAATATTTTACGTATCTCATATAAAATGTATACATTCGTTTTTCGGATCACCTGTTTATTGACATTGTTGTTCTTTGACATTATATTTCTATGGGTATAACTACCTTATATTTCTGTGTATTTACGACTCTAGTAATCTAAGTATTAGGGGTAAATATGACTAGGTTTTAGGTTAAACATGTCAAAATAATGGTAGGTATAATAATTTTGAATTTCGTCAGGAATTTCGATATAAGTACATGGTGTTACCTGTGTTTGATTGTAACTAACGCGTAGTTTATTACCTGTAACAATAAAAAAAACAAATCTATAAAAGATATAAGAAATATTTTGCTAACATACACAAAAAATATTTAAGTTTTTTTTTTTACTAGATATTTATTATACACTCAACATTCTAATAAATGACTAAAAGTTAGAGGTATAAGTTGTTGACTACTTTATTTTAAATAATAATAATAAAGACTTTATTGCACATGATAGAAAAAACGATACAATCAGAAAAAACATGAAAACAAACAATAGGCGGCCTTATTGCTACATAGCAATTTCTTCCAGGCAACCTTGGGCGAAATAAAATAAGATAAATAGGATAAAAGGGGAATAGGTGCACTTTAGAGGACAGAATATGAATATACAAAAATACTTAAGGATAAATACATAATTCCATGGTATAGGAGATAAATATAAACAAAAAATATTAGTCGCGGGAAGAAGAGAGAAAATGACTCCTAACTTGTTCTCTAAAATGACCTTGGAGTTTGAGCCTTTCTGATGCCCTCCGGCAGAGAGTTCCACAAACGAACAGCATGGACGGAAAAGGAATAGGAAGCAAAGTCGGTAGCGTGGCGAGGAATATTAAGGGTAAGATTAGAGGAAGAACACAAAGAAGAAAGTGAAATTGAAGAACGAAAGGTGAAAAGTTCTTTAAGGTAAGGAAGGGAAGTTGGTAGGAAAAGTATGGAGTAAAGAAGGGTAAGAGTATGCAAGTCCCTGCGCCGGCGAATAGGGAGCCAGTCGAGCTTATTACGGAAGTGTGACACGTGGTCAAATTTACGAAGATTGAAAATGAAGCGGATACAAACATTCTGTAGACGCTCTAGTTTGTTAAGTAGTTCCTCTGACAAATCAGTGTAGCAGACATCAGCGTAGTCAATAATGGAGATTGCGCCAGAGTGATTTTGGTGCTGGTCGGCAGAAATATATAATTTTTTTATATATTATTTTTTGTTGCTTATAAAGAAACTTCACGAAGCCTTACACTACTTTTTTTTTCAATTTTGGCAAAAGATTATAGCTTTTGGAAACAACAAGCTTAATAAGTTACATCTTACTTTTTTTTAAATGACCCTGTCGACCCTCTAGGCGGATGAGACCCTCAGCTGCACTCATGACATCAAAACTCATCGAATTACGATACAAATTATTGTCTTACCCTTCCTATTCTCTATAGCCCGCTGAGATTTTTTTGTATTGTCTTAGTCTATTAGCCATTTTTGATGTCCCCACAGCTGGGGCACAGGCCTTCCTTATTGGTGGTAAGGAGGATGGGCCATAACCCACCACGCGTGCCCAATGCGGATTGGTGGGTGTTAACGACTGCAAATGCAGCCGGGACCAACGGCTTAACGTGCCTTCTGAAGCACGGAGGAGCTCGAGATAATAAATTTTTGGTCGCCCATCCCATGACCGACCCTTGCGAACGTTGCTTAACTTCCGCAATCGCTGGGCCAGGCGCTAAACCAGTGCGCCACCGAGCAGTCTTGATAGATGTCTTAGTCCGATAAATGTCTTGTCTGAAATTGGCCCCCATTTTAGTTACCACATTTTTCAGGCGATGAAAGAAAAAAATAATGGGTTAAAGAGGTAGGAACTTCGTTGGACTGAGTACGTAGAGCTACAAAAATATTATGACTGTAAAGAAATAAAACAAAATATGGCGAAAAAAAAATGTTTCTTCTTTTCAAAGTCACGCACTTATCAAACTACCCTCCTACTTCGAATCTTTTTAATATTAACTTAAGTTGCGAACTCACGTTTTCACAATTGCATTATAGACCTTTCAGTTCATTTTCCGGCAATAAAAGTGAGAAAACTACGTTTTATTGCCTTAACTTATCATAACATCATCATAAGTGCTATTGAAGTCTCTCAACGTATAACGAAAATGAGGAAAAGTAAAAAGGAACTTAAATCAGTCGATGAAATTGGCGTACAAATACAACTTATAAGAAGAGCATCTCAAGTATGATCTCAAGATAGCGTTGAGAGCGGAAATACAGGCCTAAGTTTGAACGCCGGCAACAGCTACTTTTTGATGCCGCGACCAACACAGCAAGTCGCCAAAACAGTACAGGAAAAAATTTTCATGAGAAATCAACTTCGATCAAGAATACCCTAGGATCTAGATGTCCATTGTCCGGTCAAAGTCTCAAAAATGGCACCTCAAAATAGCGTCCCACTTACAAACTGGGCGCTTTTGCACAAAATATGTTATAAAAGATATGATTTTGTACAAAATAAGCTTATCTTATATAAAATAAGTGATATAAGATGTGAGTTTGTACAAAATAAGATGGGATTATGTACAAAATAAGCGCCCAATTTTAAGTGGGACGTTATTTCGTCGTGCCGTTTTTGCGTGCTGTTTTAGTTCGTGAAGCGTTATCTAGGATATTCTTGATCTAAGGAAATCAACAAGAAATTTTCCGAGTAAATATAATATTTCCCAAGCAATACCGCAGAAACAACAAGTAACGTTTGAGAAGTGAGATGTCAATTCAGAAGACGGATAGTTTCCGGAAAACAGGCCCTTATTACGTGTACACAAAGTAAATTGATTGCTAACAAATAATGCGGAATAGATGCGTCTGTTTTTTTCAATACAATTTGGGTGTCAATCAAATAGATTCGAGGAGCTCGGTGGCGCAGTGGTTTAGCGCCTGGCCCAGCGATTGCGGAAGTTAAGCAACTTTCGCAAAGGTCGGTCATGGGATGGGTGACCAAAAATTTATTATCTCGAGCTCCTCCGTGCTTCAGAAGGCACGTTAGCCGTTGGTCCCGGCTGCATTTGCAGTCGTTAACACCCACCAATCCGCATTGAGCCCGCGTGGTGGGTTATGGCCCATCCTCCTTACCACCCATAAGGAAGGCCTGTGCCCCAGCAGTGGGGACATCAAAAATGGCTGATAGACAACTAGATTCCGGTTATGAAATGAGAATGAAGAATTGAAAATGAATAAGTTAAATTTTTAGCTTCTAAATTTCATAAAAGTAATAATTTTATGTAAGTGTTGACTAATAACTTTGCGACTGACTTCTTATCATTGCATTATTTTATTAATTTAAACTTGTTTAAAATTTACTAAGTAGCTAAGGTAATTTTATGAAAAACTAGTGGTTAGAATTAGTAGTAAAAACAAAATTGTAATGCTGTTGGTTTTCAAATAAATGAATTAATTTAATTTAATTGTATTTATTGAAAACTAACTCTTGCCAGCGACTTCGTCCGCACGGACAGGCCATACAACTGTAAAATTATCCTATAATATGTTGCCATATTATACATCAAAATCCGATAAGTAATCAGTTTTTGCATAAAAAGTCAAAAAACATTAATACTTTCGTGATAAGATTCAGTAATGTATCATCAAAATTGTATGGAATTAGAAAATAAAAGTGTAAGCAGTAAAACTGTGTTTAAATAATTATAAAAAAAACTTATTTGTGTAAAATAAAAGACGTGTTTGCACCCGTAAAAGGTTTTAATTTCAATTTATAGTGAAAGTTCATTCATTTTATCATTAACAATTCAACCAAATTGTTTTAAATTTACATTCTCCTTTTTAAGAGCGTTACTGCGCTACACTAGCGGCGCCAATGGAAAAAAAATCCTAGTGCTTAAATAAAGACGAAATTGTGAATTGTGTTCTTCTAGTGTACTCCGTATAAGATTTGTGGTACTATTTATCGCTTAAACTATATTTTCTAGTCTGTCGTTTAGTTTAATGGAGTTTTATTGCTAAAAGTGGCCACTTTTAGCAATAAACTAAACAACAACTAAAGGACAGGTTATAAAATATTGTTTAAACGATAAAAAGTACAACAGTGCTTATTCGGAGTTTCAACAATTCACAATTTCGTCTTTATTTAAGCACTATACGATTTTTTTCTATTGGCGGCGCTAGTGTAGCGCAGTAATCAACCGCAAACAGATTTCAATATAACGTTACACATTAATTTGCAGTTCATTTTGCGATTTTATACGAAGTAACAAAGCAAATGTACAATGAATTTTAATTACGTACCTACGTTATTAAATGAAAATAAATTGATGCATAAATATAGTTGGAAACTGGTATTGGTACCTATTCACTTTATATCTGCAATGGATTCTCAATGCACCATTTATCATCTCCACTATGATAAAGTACGTATAAATCTTGGCGGCATGAATAATTGAATGTACTGAAAATACAACCGTTTGGTTACCGATATAGTGCAAAACTTTGAACTAGAGAGTCTCTATTCACTGATCAAGCTTACGCAATTAAATTTTAAATTTAAATTTCTGAACGTCTTAAAAAAATCATCGCTTGAGGGTAGGCTCACAAGTAGCTCCCCCGTGACCACGGCAGCTGCAAAGGTGCCGAAACGTCGGGACAATCAAAAATCAAACCAAATACCAACTAATTACCAAAGTACTTTCAATAAAACCGCGCTAGTATCCGTTAAAAGTGTTTTATTCCATGTAGAGAGTCTCTCTCTAGTCTTAAGTTTTAGAGAGAGTTAGCGTACAACTAGCCCTTATTTAGGATAATAATAAAAATTACTAGCTTTTGCCCGCCACTTCGTTCGCGTGATTAAGATAGTTGTGCATTTATTTTGAAAGTCACGGATTACCAATATACCTAGGTATTTATCAGTAGACCTCATTTCACACATTTAAATTTTCTCATAAAAAAAATCATGTACAAACTGGAACACTGTAGCATCTTGTACAACGGGAATTTTCCAAAACCCTTTCCTAGTGCTTTCCTACACCATGAAAGGTATCTACTCTCCAAAAATAGTATCTCTACCAGCAAAATGGTCCAGCCCTATACAAATCCCCATACAAACTGGAACACCCAGTAGCACCCTGTATATAGAGAATTTTACAAAATGCTTTCTTAGGCCGGCCACACACAGACGGAATCCCGTTAGTGCTCACCTACACCATGAAAGGTATCTACTCTCCAAAAATGGTGTCTCTACCTTCAGCCGTTAGGGCTCTACGCCTATCCCAACAATGAATCAATCAAGTTAGAGTTTTATATAATATAGATGAAAATGCATGGAAAATGCAATTTGTTTAAAATTCTCCATACAAAACGTCAATTTCGTCAGTTTAAGGACCGCAAAGCCTTAAAACAAATTATAGGGCTCATTAACTACGAATAACTTTTTGTACGGTAACAACCCTGAACAAAATAGCTAATTATTTTTGGTGAAATAGCTGCTGTTTCATATATTTTCACAAAGTTCGATATAAATTTGGTATGAAACAGATGATTCGCTATTTCAGGATGCCTTCCATACAAAAATAATGACCACCTAATAATTGCGTAAATATTACTTAACTTTAAAACCAGATATCTACATTACATACATACTTACCTATTTTTTTTAACAATTATTATAAACGAAGATCAGAAAACCTCAAATTATGTTCATTTTGTCGCAATCATTGACTGTGGACACTTTATTTGATAAAAAAGTTACCTTTCAGTCATCTTAAAATAATTAGGGTTCTTAAAAATATCAACTCACTTTTGGTGTCACATTTTTATTAATTCACCAGAGATATAAAAAAAATACATGTTGCAACGCCTATGCGTTTTAGAGAACAAAGAAAACCGCAGAGTAGGTATCTTCTTACAATTTTCGATTCAACGCCTTGGGGGCTACTCTGTAACAGGCTCACACGTAATAAGGCAATGTACAGTCCGGCTTGATAAATGTAACAAATCGCGTATGGCTGCGAACACTTAATGGAGGGAAGTTTTCGAACGTGCTAGTGTTGTCCAATAACGATAATGAGAAATATTTTCAATAAATCTTTTATTTAAATTGGCTTTAATTAACCTTTTAGATAGTATGTATTATACACCGTTAATTTTTAAGTATAATAATATCTAAAAATTAAAAGGGGATTTCAGACCACGTGAATGAACAACTTTTACTATGGGGCCAACCTGGGAATCGCGAAATAAAATCAGCTGTTCCATACATTATAGTCGAGTCGATGTTGTACTTTTCTATGGAACAGCTGATGCTTTTTTTCGAGATTCCGTGGTTGGCCCCATAGTAAAAGTTGTTTATTCACGTGGTCTGATATCCCCATTTAATTTTTAGATTATTAAATTAACAGTGTATAGGCAACAGCGTAGCTTAACCAGATATCAACAAAATTCGTGTGCGCGCGAATCGCCCCTGCACGAACTAAATGTAGAGAGGTATAGAATCAAAGACAGCTAAGTGCATAAATGTCAAATTGTCAGGAAACGTCTTTTACGTGGTTCACTTTTGTATGGGCCTTAGCTGCCTTTGAACCCAACTTCATTTTTTAGACGCAATTTAAAGGGCTTTAGCTATTTTTGTTTCTAAAATAAAATTAGTAAATAGATAGAACCGAAAATTCCCTAGATGGCGTGATACTCAGTTTATTTTCGTAATTTTTGTCACTTAGCTGTCTTTGATTCTATACCCCTCGATGTTGTGACGGGCGCGGCGTGCAAGCAATTCTAACCTTAGGAGTGGTTAAGCTAGGCTGTTGCCCATGGTACACATACATACACATGTATGTATGTATTAAATAATAACTTTAAGATAAAATATATGTACCAGAAAAACACTAAAGAAAGTCTACTCTACTCACCCGTAGCACCTTTAGTTATACTTTTTCTTTGTGAAATTTCATTTATTAAAGTGTTATTTCCACACTTACAACGTCAATAAGTACGTAGAATACGTAGACCATGTTAATTGTCATTCTGAATATCCTTAGATTATTTGGTTGTAACAAGAAATACATAATAGTGCAAGTATTGTAGTTTCGGAAGAGAAAAATGAACCTTCTTTTGGTCTTTTATGTGCTTATAACAGCCTAGTCTCTAGCCTAGACTGAATAAATAAATTATTTTAAATTGAATCATATAATTATGCGCTTGTATCATGTGATTCAATTTCTTTCCACTTGTAACCCCCATTGAAACCCCTTGGGGTCTAGTGGATTTTATGTCGTATTTTATTAAGTTTTTAACGTTTGTTAAAAACTTAAAATACCATCAGACTTAATAAATGAATTTGAATTAGTTATACCAAGCTAAAAACAAACTTATTCGATAAAAATATCGACAATTAATTCGTACGGCACTTGACTCCACTGGAATTCGGAAAATGTTATTAATCGGTGGGCAGTAACTTCCACTGTAAGTATTGGGAATAATTATTGAAACAACTATGTGATATAAATTGTATGTTATTGAACTTAAAATAACTAATTTTGGGCCTCTAATAAATTGAAAAACTTTCGATTAGTTTTCTGAACACTACACGAACTCAAAAGTTTAAAAACGGAATAAACTATTTTAATCATAAAGCTACCCAACTGTTTCGTCTTAATAGAGGGAGATTACATGATCAGTCTGGCATCAGTCCATTCCATCAGTCCAGTTAGACTTTGATTCTTTCCAGATTGATGATCCACTGACGGTATGGACTGATGCCAAATTGAACAATGTAATCAATCTCAATCATACATTGATGGTCAAACATCTGTAAAGATATTGTTTTAAAATTTAAAGGTAGCTATTATGTCAAAGTACAACAAAATTTCAAGGATTTTTTTACGATAGCTCACCGGTCAAAATATTTTGCGAAAGGTAGTGAATTCGATTTTTATCTCAGTATGAAGTTAGTGACAAAATGATTATTTCTTGTATGAAACTTAGAATAATACTAGGTATACGATGTTTAAGAAAAACAATGGAGTACCTATAAATTCAATCGATTAACAAGTAAACGGATTTCTGCAATAAAGCAAACATCGTTCTTGCTACAAACATAACTAAGTTTTATTTTATAAAATTGTTCTAAGAAACAGTTACAAAGTACATTTTCCTGTTTTCAGGTCAAAAACTTTGGGTAATATTGCCTTTGGACCGGCATAACACTCAGAATAACTAATTACTCCCTTAGTATTCGACGGGGCAGTCATTTTTGCGGCGCACAAGAAAAACGAAGTTACGGTGTCCATCACTAAGAAAAAAATATCCGAAAGTGAATACATTTCTTTTACAACAGCGAGCCTATTACAGAAATAACCGAAGTTATATTATTATCTACAAACTATGATTACTGCCCAATCGGATACTTTTGGAACTGCTCGAGGCCTGGGCCCTATTTAATAACGTCACAATTTGTCAGTTGTCATGACAATTTGGTTTGGCTTGCGTTGTAGCTATAAGTAGTATGCTCTATTCTCAAATTGGTTGACGTAATGGATATAAAATTGTCATGACAGGTGACAAATTGTCACATTTATTATATAGGGTCTGATGTGCCTATGTTGCGAGGTACAGAAACGGTGGCGCTGCCCAATCGCATACTTTTTTTTTTCTCTGTAATGAGAAACAAACAGTCACACATTTATACATATTGCAAAAAAATACATAATGTACTTAAAGACCTATAGTTCCCTAGAATTTTTATACATATAAAGATATAAAGTTATCGTGAAATTTAACTTAAGTAGATTTATGTAAGTATGCCAAAAGATTTAGTTAAGTGTATAAGCTTAAATAATTTTTCAATTTACTAAAGTAGGTACTTAATTAATAAAGTAGGATGAGAAAGGCACATTTTATGAATCAATTGATAGAATATTAAGAGTATCTTTTTTAAATGTTCTTAAATTCAAGCTAAAAATGTCGACTTCATACAGCTTATCATCATAGATTCTACAGGAACGTCTAGTGAAAGTGTTGCTTCCGTAACAGGTTTTTGCTGCCGGATACGAAAAAAGATATTTCTTTCTGCACGATCTTTCACGCAAACGGGGGACACGAAATGTGATATTTGTAAGAGCTTAGGTGCATCGATTAAGTTATTAATTAATTTGTATAAAAATGTAACGTCAAAAAGATCACGGCGATGACTGAGCAGGGGTATGTTGTGATGCTTTACAGATGTGTCATAATCAACGTACGTTCGACCTTTTAGAACTGACCCCCTAGCCAGAGTAACAGTTGCAAATCTCCGTTATTGGTTCTCTCGAAACGTGTAGGTTTCGGTAACAATCTACTTTTAAAACTTAAAATCCATACATGTTTCAAAGCGAAGCAATAACGAAAATTTGCAAATGTTACTTTGGTTTTGGCAGATTAGTCCCCATTGCAAAGTGGTATGACAGAATCCCATTTGGTGGTGCTACTGTAGATGGGACCAGACCCCTATTTCACAATTGTGAATTACAATGACAATTTGATTTACGTTGCGGTGTCTGTGAGTAGTATATTTTCTAAATTCAAATTAGTTGACGCCATGGACACCAAGTTGTCATTTACAATTGTCACGTCTGTGAAATAGGGCCCCGGGGCCCAATCTCGCTAACTCTGAACGATAAAACCAAAACCGTTATGATGTCATTTAGGTTATATTTACCTAAAAATCTTTGGCTTTCCTTTCATTTAAATTGTCCAAGAAGCTCCCTTGGCTCCCTAGGTATAGCTTTCAACAATTTTAACAAAACTAAAGCTATTATTATTCTGTATACGAAACTGAAAAGGTAACGATTTTGGTTTTACTGTTGAAAATTAGTGCCCTGCTTAACATAAAATTATCCTGCCAATACGCTATGAATGAACTAAGCATGCTAAAACTTAGTAAATAATTATTTTGTAATATTGATTTTCTGTAGGTTATCTTCCTAAGCACATTCTTTACAGAGCTAGCCAATCAGACTTCTATATCTACAACAACGAAATTTATGCAAGCAAACGAAACAAAGTTCTAGAAAGTTCTCGAACTAAGCAGATTAAATTTGTACTAGTTGCTAGAGAGATACGAAAGTTAAACTTTCTGTATTCTCTTGGGTAAAAAGGCTGGATTTGTGTTGGTTTCACTTAAAAGTCATATAATTAAGACTTTTGATTAAAATAAATTAAATTAAATGAGGGGTTTTCAAATTGACCTTTAAAAAAAAGAAAAGTAACTATTTGCCTCACTAGATGGCGTTGATGGTAAGAGGTTAGTCAAAATTGGCTTTTAAAAATAAAAGGCCTACCAAAGAGTACTCTCCGAAGCGTAGTAAAAAATACTTTGAATCCCCTATTTTTTTCAACGCCGTCTATCGAGCCTACTGTAGTGGCTCAAATCCTAATTTGTATATGTGATCGTCTAGTTATAATGTTTTTCTATGTATTTGGTGGTCTTGGTGAAAGTCGATGTTACTGGCATCTAAGTGATCTGCGAATCGTGTTTATGTTTGTACTATTTAGTAGCTGCGTGTGAATGGAACGGAGGCTCATCGAGATAAATCCATCATTCCGCAGGCCTATGGTTTTAAATAACATTGCGAAGCTTGTTAATATTAAAATGCAAATTGTTTTAATCTGATCGCGACTTTCGCCTCTCCTCTACACTAATTACCTAAGCTATAACCAAAAGATGTCTGCTCATGATGTGGATTACACTCTGGTCGTTTAATAGCGCCTACAAAACCTTCTAGGAAAAACCCTTCTGGGGTTTATTATTTGGGGAACGTCAGCCATCTTTGTTACGCTGCGGAGCGTTTGTCAGACATCTCCAGGATGTGGACATTTATTTACTTTACTTTATAAGGTGTTCGCTAGACACCTTTCCCCATAAAACCATGGTAAACTTTATTTATTCATATTTGTATTAATTGAGAAAGTTCGATTTGGCCAAATCGGGCGATGGCTGAACGCTATGAAAGTGCAAATGTGACGACGACCCAGAAATGCTTCTACCCGTTCACTGGATCCACACGCAGATAGCCTTTAGGCTCAATAAGGCTGAGCTCGCGAGTACCGGCCATAGCATCCCGTTCAGTCAAGTCTAAGAGAATAATCTCTTATAGTCAAGAGCCCTCATTCGATTAAAGTCAGTGGGTGGAATGCCTAGCTCGCAGCCTCAAGCGGTCAAACACCCCAGGATCTAAACATCCTGTACAAGTTCAATTTCATCACAGATCACCTAGTATACCTATCCCTATTTCCTATCCTAAATACAAGTCTATAAGTGCACCTAACAATGTCTATGTCCTGTGTAGAGGCAAAATGTACTTACACATTATACCTATTCAACACTAATACATTATACTTCCTTCTGCTCAGCTCCTGTTGTGTCTCTCGTCCAAATTCAGCAGCTAGACTCCTTTACTAACACGTTTAAATAAACTACCTATACACAAGTAACCTCAACGGTTTGAATGTAGTCTCTTCCTTAGTCTTTAATCACTCCCTACTATCCCATGTTTATTTAATTAGGTATATGTATAGAAATCTACCTAGACCTAGACTGAAATCTAATGAATTTAGCTCATAGAAATCGTGATTCAACTGAAAGGTATATGTGTGAGAACGCAAAGTGTTAAACGAAGCCAAACAAACTAGCTCAAAGGTTCTTCTAAGTATTTCTTAGTATTTAACACGAGTTTGACTATGCCTCACACTGTGCCTCCTCTTAGGAATCTTATCTCTAAGCAGTAAAACATATAATTATGGAAAAAAAATATTATTTATTTAAATTAAATGTGTTTAGTTTAACTTCGAAATAGCAAAAGAAACTGGTTTGATTATTTAAGCTGTCACCTATAGGTTGCTATATAATGACAGCTAGATTTTCAGCTCCTATCTTAAGACCACACTAAATAGAGAGAAAGCGAAAATCCAAAGAAAAAACTCTCTAAGGTCATCTAGATTCACACTTAATTTTAATTAAACACACACTAAAGTTTCAATAGTTATTTTACAAATTAAGTCTAAAGTGAGATACGAACACATTTATAGAACTAACCTGATACATTGATTGAAAAAGGGAAAGAAAAAACTATTTCACATATTAGTCTAATCTAGACTTGATTATTAACATTCATAATAGATATTAGTGTTTCGTATTCCACCAGGCTACATAAAGTTACAGTCTCTAGAGCTTTAATTAATACTTTCACGTTAACCATCCTTATCTCCGAGATTAACTATGTATCAAGAAAACGCAATCCAATTCAATCTAACCCGGCTCTTTGCATTTCTATCTCATTTGGTGGACCATCTTGCAAATACCTCCGTCTATTCAATATTCGACGATTGCAATAACTGAATATCTTATATCCACAACACCCTAATACAACTATTGCGCATATTAAAGTCAACACAAAAATGAGGTGTTCTACCGAGTTCCATTCGGTTATTAAAGAGAAACCCCTAGAATGGAGTTGTTCTTCGTATTGATACATTTCTACGTTGTATACGATATTCTGCTCGTTAATCTAGAGATTGTACCTTTATTGACACACGAAATAAATCACAATGTACACAATTACATACCCCACTCGACGTTGTTTGGATTCACTTTGTAAAATAGTTACACTTGTTTTAATATTCAAATCTACAATTTACTTAACAAAGTTAGTATTTATTTAATAGTTAACTCTTTAGTCTTTATTTCTCTCACAGTTAGTTACAATGGAGTCACGAAACTCCCAATCTACCACTCCTAAAATATTAAAAGCGTCTGCGCCCTACTGTCTGTATTAGCGTCTGTCCCCCGAATCCCAGTTGCATCGTCGTTTTATCTCTTCCATTCCTACTGAAGTTTTTCTCCGCCCGCTCTACGCCCATTTAGACCCCTCATTGGTCAGCTTGATGCTTGCAATCTTCACGGCGACGCCTACGCACCATTTCTCACGATCCGCCCTACCAATTCTGAGAACTCAAGTTTTTTTTTCCTTCCTTCGACTACTTCACCCATCTGTAACACATTTAAATCTACCAAACTCTTAGAAATCTGTGCATTTCAACTAAAATTGTCCATCATTCACCAGTTTGAATAGTTTGTATGACAGTTGAGCGTAATTTACGGCCTACCCAAGACTCCATTTGTCTTAGTCCCCGCTGTGCGCTAATAAAACTTGTCGCTCTTAATCTATTAGAAGAAATATTCGAAACAAATTTTTTATTCCTAGTTTTGTTTTACGAGCCCGGCTCTCACATCTGCTAATAATACGAATGCCATCACACATTCCCCTAAATAGAATCTTAAACACCTACATCCGAATGTACGGTCGTTTTAAATTATATTTCCTATCTGTCCACATTTCCAAACTTTCCCACGGTATTCGTTCAGTTCTCACGTTCCCTTTCTATAGCTCTTATCTGTCCATTGTATACCCAAGTAGGCAATAAACCCCGATACTCCGCCTCCTTTGTTACATAAGTATGGCGCCTCACAAACCATTGTCCCTATTTTTTTCCTTTTATTTTATTTTTTATTATTTTTACCTATTCACATAATAGCGAAACAGGTGTATCGCATTGTAATTCCCTTTTATCTTGTTTGTTTGTTTATCTATTAGAGTGTACACGTTGCTACTGGGAATAGCACCAATGACGTATGGTCCTTCAAACAAACGTGCAAACTTCTTAGTCACTTTTTTAGATGCATCCGATTTCGCAAACTTTTTCAACTTCACTAGATCACCTATGTCAAAACACACTAGTTTATGATTTTTGTTATAATGAAATTCTCTACTCTCGGCTGACTTCAATATGTTCTGTCTCGCTCGTTCCCGAACTAATTCTAATGGCTCTTGTTGTAGGCCTAACCCTACTCCAATAATTTTGTCGTTATCCGTAGATAAGCGAGTTCTTGTACCCCATACTATCTCGTTAGGTGTGTAACCCGTCGTGGTGTGTATAACTTGATTGTAACAATCCTCTATTTTCGGCAATACGTCAACCCAAGAACAATGTGATTTTTCACAATACGTCCTAAACATTCTTCCTAGCTCTCTATTGACCCTCTCCGTAGAATTAGGTCGCGGGTTTCTGATTGAGGTGTGCGTTAGCACGATACCTAACTGTCTAACACCTGACTCAAAAATCCTTGATGTGAAATTTGCACCTCTATCCGAACATAAAACCTTTATTTTGACCTGTTCGTGAAATTTTCTAACACAAGTTAACGAGGCCCTGCCACTCGCCTGTCGTAATGAGTATAATCTAATTAATTTGCTGAAGGCGTCCTGCATAACAAACACGTACTTATGACCAAAGCGTCCTGCCGGTATTGGTCCATAAATGTCACAAAATACTCGTTCCCCTATCTCCCTAGCTATCACCGTCTTAATTGGTCCTGAGTGTGCCTCCAACGCATGTTTCGATTTTTGACACACGTCGCAAGCCCTAACTACCTGTCCTATTTTGCGTGCCATATCAGTGAAGTAGTAACGTCGCTTCATTAACGCAAGCACCTTGTATCGCCCAAAATGTCCTACTTCCTCGTGTATACTAGTAATCAATTCCGTTTGTAAGTTCTCGGGAACATATAATCGCGACCTACCCGAACCTATCTCTATCCTATAGAGAATCCCGTCTATTAGTCTGTAATGTCTAGCCTCAGACTCGCTCTCAGCTTTTATACGCTTAGTTATTTCGCTAACAACACGATCGCGCCCCTGATGTTCTCTTATCTCTTCCCACTTATTCTTTATGAGTCGTCCAGTTGGTATTTCAAACAAATTCATTTCCGGTCCCACAGTTTTATTAGTCAAGATATCGGTGGCTCCACTTATATGTCGTGACAACACGTCCGCTACAGTGTTCAGACTACCCTTGACATGTTCAATCGTATAATTGAACTGTCCTATATAACTTACCCACCGTATCATGCGAGCGCTTAGTAATTTACACGATTGTAGAAACGTCAAACTCTTATGATCGGTCCTAATTACTAACTGAGCACCCCTTAAATACGTTTCAAACTTTGATAGACTATAAATTATGGCCCACAGCTCTTGTTCAGTGACTGTCCATCTGCGTTCCGTTTCTGATAATGATTTACTACAAAACCCTATAACTCTCTCTTCCCCCTCACTCGTTAGTTGGTAGATGTATCCTGCGACACCTATATTCGAGCTGTCCGTTTGTAAATAATATATATCCTTCGGGTTTGGATGTGCAAGAAGCACGGTATCTACAAATAAAGTTTTCACCCTTTTAAAACAATCGTCTACTTCCTGTGTCCATGACCATCTTTTGTTTTGTTTCAATAGGTCACACAGAGGCCTAACCTCCTCACTATACTTTGATATAAATCTACGAAAATAGTTTATTAATCCCAGAAATCCTCTTAATTGTTTTATGGTTCGAGGTGCGGGGAAATCCAATATCGCCCTTACCCTATCCGGATCCATTTGTACCCCTTTGGTATTTACAATGTGTCCTAATAACTTTACCTCCACACATAGGAATTTACACTTTTCCTTCCTACTCGTTAGTCTAGCCGCCTCTAACCTGCTCAGTACTTGATCTAGGTGTTCTAGGTGTAACTTTAGGTCCCCCTTAGTGAACACTACTATGTCATCTATATAATTTATACAAAACTCGCGCACCCCTTCTAGTATCGAATCCATAGCCCTCGAGAAACCTGCCACCGATGTCTTAAGTCCTTGAGGTAAAACACAATACGTATAGGTTTTCCCCATAAAAGTGAACCCTGTATACTTTCTAGAATCGGGATGTAATGGTATCTGAAAATATGCATTATTGAGGTCAATAAGACTGATGTAATTAACCCCATAAAAGGATTGTATGATTTCTGATGTAAGTGGTGGCGCCCCCGCGTCCCCCACCATCTTCTTATTGAGTTCGCGCGCGTCTAATAAGAGTCTAATTGTTCCGTCTCGCTTTTTTGTAAAGGTAAGCGGACTACAACACGGTGTCGCCTCCTGACGGATAACTCCTAAACTCTCTAACCCATCTAGTTCTCTTTTTATCTCCTCCCTATATGCTAAAGGTATTGGATAACTTCGCTTTATAAAAGGCGTGTCGTCGATTAATTCAATAACATGCTCGTATCTGTCCGTCAATCCTAATTCGTCGGTAAACACTCTACTATATCTGTTTAAAACGGGTAACAATAGTTTCTTTTGTTCGTCATTTAAACCCATCTCGTCCAAGTAGGTAGCCACCTTTCCGCTATTGTTTATTTTCTCGCTCGCCTCACTATACACCGCCGGTTGGGCGTCCGTCTCTAACATCGTATTTATCATGTTTGCATTGTCTCTCCCGCCTAACCGTTTTAATTCGCAACTCGAATTTATTTTGACACTAGTCCTGACTCCTAAGTGCTCAATTGATAACGTCCTTTCTCTGCCACACTCCACTATCCCCTTGACACGTTCCAACCAGTCGTATCCTAATATCATTGACCTAGGAAGCCTATGCAGAATTAACATTGACGCTTCAATGATTGTGCCACCCAAACTTAGCTCTATTAGTACCATACGATTCGCACTTTCACTCCGTGATCCAAATGCTCCCTGCACCTGTATAGCCGGGATAGCGATCTCGGGCAAATCACCTCTCTCTTTCCGAATAGAATCGTGTAGTTCCCTAGTTATAGCGCTTATTTGGCTCCCTGTGTCTATCAATGCACTTATACGCATCCCGTACACATCCACTCCTATCTCGGGTAATCTAGGCAACGAATAATCAACACCTAAGTAATCTAACTCGTCTAGCTCATGTGATATCGACAAAACCTCTCTACCCCTGCTTGTACAAAGATCACACGCAAGCCCTTCTTCGTCACATTCTATCACATGATTGAATTGATTTTCCAATAAGACACCTATGCTACACGCTATTGCTCGCAAACTGTTGCTACTCACTGACACTCCCCCGGTCAATGGCCTCTTCAATCCCTTTCCGTCTGCTCCTAAACCCTGACCTGGCTCCCATCCATTTTTAACTAAAATCTTATACGCTATATCGTCTTTCCTATTTTCTGAAGTCCATTCATTCCCCTTCCTACACTTTGATAACCGATCGGACTCCGCTTGTGTAGGGGGTATTAGTTTTTTGTTTTATCCTCCCTCACAGACGTTGATAATGTTGACCCCTCACCTTCCTTCATGAATGTTATAGCTGGCCTAGTATTTATTTCACCCAACACGTTCGACCGTGATGTATTCCTATTAGAATATGATCCGTAACCTATCCTGCCTCGTCGGTGAGCCCTTCCCCGAGTCGAACCGCCTCTGCCTCGCCATCTTTCCGCTAAAATCGTTGCCGCAACTGGATAATCTGTCTGTGTCCTACTGTAACGACCTCTCTGATTATTTCCTCTCTCTCTAGCATATCTACCTATCTCTCTCTGTCCCACAACTACATTTTGTTCGATACTCCTAAGAAAGTTCGCGCCTTTCATAATAGTGGGTTCCTCTGCTCTCGTAAACCACAACCGTTGAACATCCAAAGGATAATGACGCATTATCGAATTTACTAAATCCCTTTCACTAAAAGATATGGTCAAGGACTGCATTGACTCAACATATTCAGCAAAATGTTCGGACATCGAAATTGCTGATTCACTTGTGTACACCGTGTTAATCAACCTATACCTAACGGATTCTTGTATTTGTTCAGTCCAATAAGTCCGTCTAAAGTCGTCCTCAAAATCACTAAAAGTATTCCATCTCCTTGAGTACATCTCCATCAATTTTCGTGCATGTCCCGTGATGCAACCTAGCGCTATATCAATTTCGCGGTCCTGTCCGTTCACTTCTCTAATATATTTTTTTAATCGTTTCAAAAACGCAATAGGGTTCGTGAATGGTTTTCCGTCAAAACTCGGCTTCGCAACTGAAGGCTGTATGACGTATAAGTTTCTAGTTTCCGAATTCGCGACACTACCACTAGCTATTGTGCTAATCGACTCTTGTCTAATCGTCTGATGACTATTTTGCACATTCCCGCTCGACTCTATCCTCTCGTTTAATCGCTCCGCGCTCAACTGCCGTAATGTATTTTGAAATTCATCCATTCTTTGTGACATCTGTTGTAAAGTTATGTTATCTATATTTCCCGTTTGTTCCCCTATGCTTCCGTTACTCTCGCGACTTTCCCCTGTCCTATCTTGACCTCTAACCCGTCTCTTACTGCGCCTAGGCATTATAACGTCACTTAACTCAACTGCCGACAAACTAGTTTCGATTTAAACTTTCCCCTACTCCTAAATGCACAGATCGTTCTTTATGAGAAAGGTAGATAGTTCCACATGTGATTAAAATACTCATGATAACAGACTTACATTGAAATGTAACAATATCTTGAGAATCTGCTCCCGCCTTTGTCTCCACCTAAATCACACATCTTTATTATGCTAACCTTTTTACGTACAGTCAAAATCGTCAAACGCGCTGCTATGCTTTGAATAATATTGGAAAGTATTTTTATTTTACTCTTTTATTGTTTATTTTGTTGGGTAAGATTTCTCCACGTCCTTCCCTTTTGTCTTTAATGTACAACCGTCAAATTTTACTTCAATGGACAACAGCAGTTAAGTTGCAAACCAATAAAACATTACCCTAAGGTTTCCTTTGTCTCGCTTCCCATTCACAAGCTTGTCAGACAGGCTTTTGTCTTCCGTGAACAAATAACTTGGCTATACAGTTGTCTAAAATAAATTCTTTTAATTTTATAATTTACGAAATAGGTATGTATATATTTTTTTTTCTTTCGATCTCGTTGATAACATTATGACGAATTCTGACTGTAACTGTGTCTTTCCCCTACATTCAAAAGACATGTAAACAGTTTAACACAATAAAATAATCACACCATGCACATAATTAAAATAATTATTCCATGCACAATTTATCTCGCCTCCTTGTTTCGCATCACGATGTCTCGTAACATCCCTGTAAAAGTATTCCTTTCAACTGACCACGATTTCTACGTTGTGTTTATTTTATTTATTTTTGTTTTATTTATTTATTATAATTATTTGGTCCTTTTGATCCAATCGTATCGTTATTTCGAATACGTATTTGGAATCCTGGTCGACACGGCATCATTTTCTGTAGTGGCTCAAATCCTAATTTGTATATGTGATCGTCTAGTTATAATGTTTTTCTATGTATTTGGTGGTCTTGGTGAAAGTCGATGTTACTGGCATCTAAGTGATCTGCGAATCGTGTTTATGTTTGTACTATTTAGTAGCTGCGTGTGAATGGAACGGAGGCTCATCGAGATAAATCCATCATTCCGCAGGCCTATGGTTTTAAATAACATTGCGAAGCTTGTTAATATTAAAATGCAAATTGTTTTAATCTGATCGCGACTTTCGCCTCTCCTCTACACTAATTACCTAAGCTATAACCAAAAGATGTCTGCTCATGATGTGGATTACACTCTGGTCGTTTAATAGCGCCTACAAAACCTTCTAGGAAAAACCCTTCTGGGGTTTATTATTTGGGGAACGTCAGCCATCTTTGTTACGCTGCGGAGCGTTTGTCAGACATCTCCAGGATGTGGACATTTATTTACTTTACTTTATAAGGTGTTCGCTAGACACCTTTCCCCATAAAACCATGGTAAACTTTATTTATTCATATTTGTATTAATTGAGAAAGTTCGATTTGGCCAAATCGGGCGATGGCTGAACGCTATGAAAGTGCAAATGTGACGACGACCCAGAAATGCTTCTACCCGTTCACTGGATCCACACGCAGATAGCCTTTAGGCTCAATAAGGCTGAGCTCGCGAGTACCGGCCATAGCATCCCGTTCAGTCAAGTCTAAGAGAATAATCTCTTATAGTCAAGAGCCCTCATTCGATTAAAGTCAGTGGGTGGAATGCCTAGCTCGCAGCCTCAAGCGGTCAAACACCCCAGGATCTAAACATCCTGTACAAGTTCAATTTCATCACAGATCACCTAGTATACCTATCCCTATTTCCTATCCTAAATACAAGTCTATAAGTGCACCTAACAATGTCTATGTCCTGTGTAGAGGCAAAATGTACTTACACATTATACCTATTCAACACTAATACATTATACTTCCTTCTGCTCAGCTCCTGTTGTGTCTCTCGTCCAAATTCAGCAGCTAGACTCCTTTACTAACACGTTTAAATAAACTACCTATACACAAGTAACCTCAACGGTTTGAATGTAGTCTCTTCCTTAGTCTTTAATCACTCCCTACTATCCCATGTTTATTTAATTAGGTATATGTATAGAAATCTACCTAGACCTAGACTGAAATCTAATGAATTTAGCTCATAGAAATCGTGATTCAACTGAAAGGTATATGTGTGAGAACGCAAAGTGTTAAACGAAGCCAAACAAACTAGCTCAAAGGTTCTTCTAAGTATTTCTTAGTATTTAACACGAGTTTGACTATGCCTCACACTGTGCCTCCTCTTAGGAATCTTATCTCTAAGCAGTAAAACATATAATTATGGAAAAAAAATATTATTTATTTAAATTAAATGTGTTTAGTTTAACTTCGAAATAGCAAAAGAAACTGGTTTGATTATTTAAGCTGTCACCTATAGGTTGCTATATAATGACAGCTAGATTTTCAGCTCCTATCTTAAGACCACACTAAATAGAGAGAAAGCGAAAATCCAAAGAAAAAACTCTCTAAGGTCATCTAGATTCACACTTAATTTTAATTAAACACACACTAAAGTTTCAATAGTTAATTTACAAATTAAGTCTAAAGTGAGATACGAACACATTTATAGAACTAACCTGATACATTGATTGAAAAAGGGAAAGAAAAAACTATTTCACATATTAGTCTAATCTAGACTTGATTATTAACATTCATAATAGATATTAGTGTTTCGTATTCCACCAGGCTACATAAAGTTACAGTCTCTAGAGCTTTAATTAATACTTTCACGTTAACCATCCTTATCTCCGAGATTAACTATGTATCAAGAAAACGCAATCCAATTCAATCTAACCCGGCTCTTTGCATTTCTATCTCATTTGGTGGACCATCTTGCAAATACCTCCGTCTATTCAATATTCGACGATTGCAATAACTGAATATCTTATATCCACAACACCCTAATACAACTATTGCGCATATTAAAGTCAACACAAAAATGAGGTGTTCTACCGAGTTCCATTCGGTTATTAAAGAGAAACCCCTAGAATGGAGTTGTTCTTCGTATTGATACATTTCTACGTTGTATACGATATTCTGCTCGTTAATCTAGAGATTGTACCTTTATTGACACACGAAATAAATCACAATGTACACAATTACATACCCCACTCGACGTTGTTTGGATTCACTTTGTAAAATAGTTACACTTGTTTTAATATTCAAATCTACAATTTACTTAACAAAGTTAGTATTTATTTAATAGTTAACTCTTTAGTCTTTATTTCTCTCACAGTTAGTTACAATGGAGTCACGAAACTCCCAATCTACCACTCCTAAAATATTAAAAGCGTCTGCGCCCTACTGTCTGTCTTAGCGTCTGTCCCCCGAATCCCAGTTGCATCGTCGTTTTATCTCTTCCATTCCTACTGAAGTTTTTCTCCGCCCGCTCTACGCCCATTTAGACCCCTCATTGGTCAGCTTGATGCTTGCAATCTTCACGGCGACGCCTACGCACCATTTCTCACGATCCGCCCTACCAATTCTGAGAACTCAAGTTTTTTTTTCCTTCCTTCGACTACTTCACCCATCTGTAACACATTTAAATCTACCAAACTCTTAGAAATCTGTGCATTTCAACTAAAATTGTCCATCATTCACCAGTTTGAATAGTTTGTATGACAGTTGAGCGTAATTTACGGCCTACCCAAGACTCCATTTGTCTTAGTCCCCGCTGTGCGCTAATAAAACTTGTCGCTCTTAATCTATTAGAAGAAATATTCGAAACAATTTTTTTATTCCTAGTTTTGTTTTACGAGCCCGGCTCTCACATCTGCTAATAATACGAATGCCATCACACTACAGCTTTTTGTCATTTTGAAAAGCCCTCATTAACATTAGACGAGTGAAGGAAATTCAACCAATAGGATTACCTATTATTCTTACGTGAATAAAAAATATTGTCATTGACAGAAATTGTTTATGACATAGGTAATCACTTATGGGGTATTTACATGGATAAAGCCTAAAGCCGCACAACTTTGTAATTGATCGTGTAATAGGCCGCCGCGCGCCGGTGACTGAACAAAATTATCTGATCCAGTGGCCAAAACTGGGACTACGTTATTACATATTGTTACCTAGGTTACGCCATAAACTACATAGACGATAGCGATGCCATCACCTGCGATTCAATTATGGAAGCGACTTGCTAGGTGACTAAAGTCAACCGTCACAGGTGACTAAAATCGATCCATGTAAATAGCCCATTACTGTTCTATTTATCCTAGTCTTCCTATGTACCTATAACAAAAACATTTTTCATTTTACCCAATTAATTAACAATCTCCCATCCCGTCCCGAAATTTATGGACCACCTACACGAAGGGTCACTACATAATGAAGGTCTCGAACCTCAGGTGTAGGAATAAGTTCACCATTTTCATACAAAAGCCCTGAAATTACCTGCCTTCAAGTTATTGTGGAAACGGGGAGAATTATTACACGGAGTCAAAATGGATTCAGTGTAAAAGGCGGGAAGTAATAGAGCTTTTATGTGGAGGTGGAAAAAGGTGAAAATGAGTGACGTGAGGTAATAAACATAATAAATAATTGTTATTTGTTAAGAGACTTGTCTTTGTCTGAGGAGCTCGGTGGCGCAGTGGTTTAGCGCCTGGCCCAGCGATTGCGGAAGTTAAGCAACGTTCGCAAGGGTCGGTTATGGGATGGGTGACCAAAAATTTATTATCTCGTGCTTCGGAAGGCACGTTAAGCTGTTGGTCCCGGCTGCATTTGCAGTCGTTAACACCCACCAATCCGCATTGGGCCCGCGTGGTGGGTTATGGCCCATCCTCCTTACCAGGAAGGCCTGTGCCCCAGCAGTGGGGACATTAAAAATGGTTGATGGACAAGAGACTTGTCTATAGGATAGGAAGCATTTATATTTGTCTGCGAAGAAGACCTCCGCAGTGGTTTAGTGGTTCCCCCACCCATGTAAGACGCAGGAGTCCCGGGTTCGATTCCCACGGGGGTACAAATTGTACTCGGTTTGGTTGGTAGTAGGGCTTATTTTAAAAATTGTTGTGTTCCGGCAGTTAGAGGTAAGATATCCAGTTCCTTAGTGGTGATGATTCCCGGTGTAGTGCGCTTCCACCTTCGGCCTTATCGTCACTTAACATCAGGTGAAGTGAAGGCCAAGTACTATCCCGTTGTGCATGTGTATAAAAAATAAAAAGATTCGAATACTTTAAAAAAATGGTATGAAGTGTTTGAGTTAATAAAGCTTTGTGCGCATGATGCAGCCCGTTACTACAATTTTGGCGCATTGACAAAAAGTTTCTGATACAGGGTGATTTTTTGAACAGTGCACAAATTTAGTGGTGTCGCTTAGGCCGTCAACTGAACAACTTTGTCTATGGGACCAATTTAATCAGAGCAAAACAATAATCAGCTGTTCCATATCTACTCAAACAAAAGGTATGGAACAGCTGATAATTTATTTACTTTGATTAAGTTGGTCCCATAGACAAAGTTATCAGTTTGACGGTCTAAGCCACACCACAAAATTTGTGCACACTGTTCAAAAAAATCACCCTGTATTATGTAAGAACATTTTATTGTTTGTAAACGCTTGTTTCAGTAAAGTACTGAACAATTTCTCAACCGCAGGTAAATATTTAGTTAGCTTTCTCTACTTCAAAGAATAAAGAAGTTCAATCATGCCAGTTTAAACTTGTCAGTTCCTCTGTCCACGAAAACTATTCAATCCAATTTCAATTCTAACACCAAGTAACAGAGTTAATTTTACAATGTTCATTTGTAACTTTATCTACACTTAATTGAATATTTATGACGTAACCACGAAAACCCGAGACAAGTTTCTGAAAGCAATAAGGAGGGAAGTTACTTTGAAGAGTTTGGTGAAGTTAAAATTGGATACCTTTACATTAATAAGTTTGTTTGCAATGTCTTCGAATGACCGGCGAAAGTAGTTTCCGTATTTGTAAAGGCTTTGTAAAGATTTGAAAAGTACTTGGTCCCATCGAATGCTTACTTGGTCCCATCGAATGCGGAAAACAAACTGTTCTATATTGGATCGATTGCGAGGTTGTATCACAGTCCATCAGCCAATTTTGATGTCCCCACTGCTGGGGCACAGGCCTTCCTTATGGATTGGTAAGGAGGATGGGCCTTACCCACAACGCGGATTGGTGGGTGTTAACGACTGCAAATGCAGCCGGGACCAACGGCTTAACGTGCCTTCCGAAGCACGGAGGAGCTCCGGATAATAAATTTTTGGTCACCCATCACATGACCGTCCCATGCGAACGTTGCTTAACTTCCGAAATCGCTGGGCCAGGCGCTAAACCACTGCGCCACCGAGCTCCTCGTATCACAGTATTCATTTATAATTTGTATGTATTACCATACTTGATTTGAGAAAAAAATTGTTTGTCTTAGGCCAAACCAAGTAGCTATACCATCGAATGCTAACTTGGTCCCATCGAATGCTAGACACTTGGTCCCATCGAATGGCGAAAACAAACCTTTCTTTATTACATCAACTGCGAAGTTTTAGATGCACAGTAATATTTTATAATTTGTATGTGTTACTGGCCATACTTACTTGATTTTAGAATAAACTTCTACATACCAACTAGGCCAAAACCATTCTAAACTATTTTAGCCCAGGCTTAGAATAATAACACCTAGAAGCCGTGTCCTCGTATGCAAAGTGAGGCAACTAATACTAAGCCAGAATGGCTTAGTTTTCAGATTGATATCCTTCATACGTTACCTAATCGTATAAAAAATCCAATAATATAGTAACTAATCTAATAAATGTAGGAAAATTGAAACTGTTTTGTACTTATACGGTATGATAAGGTAATAAATGGAGAATAAAAATCTGAAAACGGGGCCATTTTGGCTGTTTTAGTTGCCTCACTTTTGACAGTGCGCTTTGTAGAGAACTATCGTTCTAGATGTTTTTATTCTAAGAGCCTAGGACGATCTTATAGTCCTAAATTTGGGCTTAAATCGAGATAAAAAACAATGCTTCAGAGATGCAGAAATAAATAGAGATGCGAAGTGTGATCAATGTGCGTGATTATATTCTATGTTAATATAAACTCATAAATTTCCTTCTACAGTTACTACTTTTGACCTTTGCTTTCTAAGCAAGTACATGCAGGTACTAAAATAAGCGTATGTCAAAGTAAAAGTCAAAATATAATTATTCAAATAAACTTAGTAATTAAGCGCTTTTGAAGCGTCTATATTTTCCTACTCCCCGTTCCAGACTTTCTTAACTGATAAGAAAAACAGGCGCAAGAAACTTATAACTTTTAACAGAAAAGTAGGTAGTAACAATACTTATTTTTCAGTTTACAATAGAATATTTTCACAAGATTTTCACGTTAACTGCATGTGATATGAAATAACTAGAGAAGTTTTTGTAGGACCCATAAAAAGTTCTGTTACAATTTCAAATATTCTGTGGCTAGCACCACAGATCTGTGAAATCGTACAGAATCAAACTTTAAAGTTGAGAGAATAGGGTTTGAGATGCGAGAGAGTGGTCGTTAAATAAAGGCACTGTTACCACATAATATATAAGGCTCTCCGCTGTGTTAAGCGGGACACGCGCGCGGGGCGACATAGATTAGAGCTAACTCATGAACTGCGCAAGCATTTGTCCGTCAAAAACCAGCAATCTATATTCCCGCGCCGTGTACCCGCGACTGGATCCCGCTTGACGCAGCGGAGGGCATAATAGTACTAACGTTACTGACGTACTAACTAACGTTTCTGTTACTGGCTTATTTTCATACGAGTAATAATAGGTTTAGAAGTCCAATGCTCCGGGTCCAAAAAACACCTTTATTTTTTATTATTATAATTATACAGTTATTCTTCTTCTTATCGAATGAGGAATAGCGGCCACCTCTGGTGTTAGTTTATCCAGTAAGGCGATCTAATATTTTTTGAATAACTCTTCAACAGTTTTCATTCTTTCTGTAAGTTTTAAAATCCATTTTAGCTCAAAGTGGCCACTTTTGGCAATTATGGATTTTAAAATTACAGAATGAATGATAACTGTTGAAGATTTATTCAAAAATTATTAGAGACAATTTAAGAGATTATTACGTATGAGCTTTTTTTAAATATAAATATATATATTGACTTGGTTTACGAGTAATAAAAATAAATGAGTGGCGGCGCTAGTTTCACTACCACAGCGCCTTAAGGACCCTTCGACCGGGACTGTACTACAGAGAGATAATTCATAATATCGTCTTTATCGCTATATTTTTTGCTTTTGGCGGTGCTAGTGTGCAGACTGAATTTGGTCCGTCGGCCAACCAGGGTCATTTTCGATCTATCGCATATTGGGACCAGACCAAATTGGTAAGATGGCTACTAGCTTGGTATTATCAAATATCATCGTATGGGTTGCGAAGTAGGAAGCGTCTGGGAGATATGCAACCATGAACATGGTCACCCATCGCTAAAAAAATATCGATCGCATATTTATATAAATGGTGAACAGGGTCGTGGGTGGCATCATTACCTGAACAATTTTTTTGTGTTGTCATATCGGTCGAATAAGGAACAAGGACCACAAGAGCATATATTTGAAATCTACTTACCTGCCCTGACCTCCTAGACGCTTCCTGAAAGCGACGCAAAACTATGGTTTTATATACGCCTAGGACCTGCCCCACCCCCTGAATGTAATTAGATGTCAATATGTAGTCGATTATTTTTTGGAAAAAAGTCTCTATGTTTCTACCCTGGCCGCGCGCATGCTTCCTGAAAACTAACCAAGCCAATGTCTAACATGTTTGTAATTTTGCCACTTACGATCCTGTTCACCATTTATATCAATATGCGATCGATTATTTTTTGCGACTGGAAGTGATTGTATGGGAGCCCATATGTTCAGGGTGGCACATCTCCCAGAAGCTTCCTACTACGCAACCCAGACGACGATATTTGATAACACCAAGCTAGTGGCCATCTTACCAATTTGGTCTGGTCCCAATATGCGATAGATCGAAAATGACCCTGGTTGGCCGACGGACCAAATTCAGTCTGCACACCAGCACCGCCAAAAGCAAAAAAATATAGCGATGAAGACGAAATTGTGAATTATCTCTCTGTAGTGCAGTCCCGGTCAAAGGGTCCTTAAGGCGCTGTGGTAGTGAAACTAGCGCCGCCACTCATTTATTATTTTATTACTCGTAAACCAAGTCAATATTTACCGACGGTATCCTCTGCACGAAAAAAACGGACGCGGCGTGCAAGCGATTTTAACCTAAGTGCGGTTAGACGCTGTTGCCCATGATACATTTATTAGATATTTGCATCTGTTCGATAACATTACCCTACACTAAATGGGGCATTGGTCGGCGACAAAAAAAGCATTTTAAAAGGTCTTTCCGAGGACCCTATGAATAAGTGAGTGAGCCAGGACCTCCATACAAAGGCACCTTGATTAAACTACGCTTGTGCATTGTGGGTTTTTGCTATTTCAGGACTTCGGTAATTTAGATTTGGGAATATGGGACTAGTACACATTCAAGAGCAATGAAATCTAAACTTTGAAAATAGGTATGTCATAAAAAATATTTCATTTTTGCATAACTTCTATCATACTAAAAAAAGTCTGGCACGGGTAAAGATAAAGAAAATATAGACGATTCAAAACTGCTTAATTTTTAAAGATATTTTGACTTTGACTTAAATGGCAGATAACAATAGACGGAATATGTACTTTACCCTCTGTCCACTAAAAGCCATTAAAATATCGCATTCATGATCTTTTTTCCACTTATAAATCCACTTCAATATAAAGCTGTACCTTAAAAGGAGTTGGAAATATTTAAGGTACCCTGAGCGAAAGTGGCGCCGCGGTGAATTATATTTAATATTACAATTCTAATACACAATTTTGAAAATATTTATCGTGGAGATTTTAGGGCCCACAGTCTAGTATTTTTAGACGGTATCGTTACATTCCCTCGTAGTCACTGCTAGAAGTAGATAGCAAAACTGCTAAAAGTGGCAGTTTTTGACACATTTGCTATCTACTTCTACGAATGACTACGAGGGCATGTAGTGATACCTACTAAAAATACTAGACCATGGGCCCTAAAATCTTCACGATAAACATTATTAAAATCTTTTTCTATTAATAACTTATTAAAGAAAAACCTCTGAGGGCGCCACTTTCGGTCATACAACCGCCTTAAGTGTTTTTTTATTCGTATAGAAGTATGTAGGTAATCATTTAATTATTTCTATGAACTTTCAGAGAAAAATTTCTAAAATCAAAGTGACATCGAGACTTTTGCTCTTCAGTTATATTTCCCTTTAAATAGAGTCACTCAAAATAGCAAAAAAAAATTTAAAAAAAATCATTTGAATACACTTTTCTTACGAGCTCTTAGCTCCATAAAATATAGATCAAAGTCGCGTTTACACCGTTATCTCATAATTCGGTTTAAATCTATAAAAAGTTTGGCATTGGCCTACAAAATGCAGACATAACAGCGAGAGCGACTCAGTAAATGCTGAACCAGTATCTCAGAAAAGCCCTTTTTATTAATGTTTTTTTAAGAAAAATATATATAGGTACCTACTATAGCTGTTTCATTAACCGAGCGAGTGCGAAGCGTGAACGAAGGAAGCGTCTCTGCTTCAGCTTGGGCAAAAAATCTCTATTATGTCTGTTCGTTTGTTCTTATTTACGGGTCGCATTTCTCAACTGAATCTCGTGAAATTTTGTTAGCGGGTTCGATAATTATAAAGTATAGATTTTTTTGTCGTTGTTTTAAATAGTCACCTCACTTCACTCAGACTTACCTTTGGCCCGTCTTTTCGATCTTCGTGCGGTCGAGTGGTTTGTGCACCTGGTTTTCATGATGTGTCACCATCTCTGAGGTCCAGAGTTCGAACCTCGGTTAGGACAATTAATGGCTGGTTTACATTATCTTAGTCTTTAGTAGAGTGCTTTAGGGTGGTTTAGTTGAAACATGTAAACGGTCGTCTTATGACTAAAGAGAGTACCGTTCTAGTAGCCTTTCAACTGGAATCATCGCTTTCCAGTAGCACCCCCCGCGCGCCCGCGCCCGCTCACCCCCCGCGCGACACTTTCCTCGCACTGGAAGCATGTAAATCGACATTTTAGTAGCGTATTTGGTAGAGTGTTTTAGTCAAATGACACTGTACTGGATGCATGTAAACGCTCACTGGAAAAGCACCAAAACTACTAAAGCACTCGCATTCGAATCTACTCGCACGCTACTAAAGACTAAGATAATGTAAACCAGTCTTAAGAAAACGATCTTTTCTATATTGTATTATTATAAATAAAATAGGTAATGACCTTAAATATCAATGTAGTTACGCGGTACCGCGGTAGGTAGGGCTCAGACTGTTATTTATTTTGTAGTTGAATTACTGTTTAGTTACACATTTTCTGTGACAGCGACTCCTACGCACGCCAGTAACTGGCTGTCAATTAACTGAGTTTGTTTTGGCAAGCTTTACTATGCGGTAGGTAAAGATAATATTTAAATGTCTTAGTAGAAAGAATGTTCTGAACGGTAGATGAAGCGATGCAATTAAAAATAATAAAGTAAAAAAAGCTCTTTGAAATCTGTTATTTATCACGAAATATAAAAAAGCATTAAACTAAAAATTCTCGAGGTCAAAATAATTCAATCTTATTGTTTTTTTAGTATCTACTTTACACGCAGTAGATGTTCTAGTCGTGTGGTGTGATCTATAAAGCTAAAAAATCTACCTTGTCTCTGCAATTTATTATGACACAGAATACGTACAAGTTTATGCTTAGATTAGACAATAATCAAATACAAAGGAGTTTATTTTTTACTAGCGGCCGCTCGCGACTTCATCTGCGTCGGAAGTGTTTTATGCATAAACTTATTACGAGGTTTTTTGTGTGCTATCCCTCCCTCGGGAACATTACTTTTTTCTTTTTCGGGATAAAAGGTACCCTATGTCCTTTTCTGTACCCCTGACAACGTGTATGTAAAATTTCATAATGAGCGGTTCAGTAGTTAAGACCTTAGATTATTTATATGTCAAGATAGACAGTCGAAGCTACGAAAGCGTTGAAAAAAATGTCACCCAACAGTTGGGTGACCAAAACACGCACACATTGTCAGTAGTGTGACCCGGTTATAGTTTTTATTACAATACTCTTTGGACGCGATGATGCTAAAAATGCACACCAACTTAAAAAAGTTGGCCTGTTTTGTTTAATACGTCAAAAGCGTAAGACTCTACCTAGACATATAAATAATCTAAGGTTAAGGCATGAAGGCGTAACAAATAAACAAATACATAAAGCGATAGACTTATCTAATAGGATTCAAGCAAATTATTCCAACAGATTGATTTTTTTTTATAATAAGTAGGAAACGCAAAGATTCAGTTACAAAGTGATACCTGCGATGATAATGACTTTCAGATTTTTTTTACAAAAAAAAAATGTATACTACACCTGCTCGGAAAGTATCTTGATACTTTATCAAATTTACGGTAGAAAGTACGTCATTGCATATCGACCAAATATGCGGGGAGAAAACGCATCTGAGCGGGAGAGAAAAGTGTATGAAAATCCATTTCTTACGTGATTTTTCTTTTTTAATTTTGGGTAAGACTATGCGCCGGTAACCTAAATATCAAAAGCCAAAAAGTTTTTACAGTGAGTTTTTAACTCCAAGTTTGCAAAATGACACTGGCCACTAGCTGTGTGTCGGATGGTGTCGGGCTGGCAGTGCGACCCTGCGGCGGCAGGATAAACAATTTGAAAAAAGAATATGTGAAAATTGCAGACGCCATTGGCGCCATTTTCAATTTGTGTGTTGTTTGAGGATTCAGTTTTCGTAGAAAGTAAAATAAAACTATCAAAATGATAAGTAGTGATAGTAATGATAAAGATTTTTTAACTCCGCCGCAGTTGAAGGAAACTGTCGGTTTGACTGTCAGTACTTGAACCATTGTTCTATGGTTCATGTACTGACTAACATGCAAGTGAGGAAAAGTAAATTGTGAAAGATGATGATTTTTAATTTTTAATATCTAATTTAATTGTATTCTTTTGTAACTTTATAATTGTAATATGGATTTGTGAGATCTGAAATAAATGTTATTATTATTATTATTATTAAGCTTCACTAACTGCAACAATTTCAATATAAATTTAATTGAAATTAAGATTTAGTTTTTTTATTTTCCTCGTAGGTGTAGTATAAAGCACTATGTATCACTCGAGAGAAAGTGCGATTCCCGATCTCGGTGTTTAAAAGTTTCAAACGACACCCTCGACGGTAATCGGTCTCTTTCTCCTCTCGGTGAACAATGTACTATTTTCTTAAAAACATGTTCTTTTATTTATCGAGCGTAGGTATTTACATATTTTCATCGTTTCAGAAGGCCAGCAAAAGATATTAATTTATTTGATAGGTACGCACGACTGCACGCTAGGTTAAACAGTTGAACTACGAAAACAGCTTTTATTACATACGACATAAAGGCGGTCTCAAGGTCAACATGTATAGCCTGATGTGCTGCTGACTGTACTTAAAACCTTTCCAGCGTTCCGTGAAAAGCAAAATGAATTAATTTACAGTCCACTGAATATTGGATAGACTGTTATTTATTTTGAATAAAATACTCTTGTCGCTATCAGATAAACGAGTTATAAAGAAATATATAATCTGTTAAAATCATATTATACTGTAGATATCCTACTTTTAATATTATAAATGTGAAAGTTTGTGGGTTTGGATGTTTAGATGTTAAGATGTTTGTTTCTTAATCACGCTAAAACTACTGAACGGATTTGGTTGGAATTTGGCACACAGATAATATACACACAGATAGCCTAGATTAAAACATAGAAATTTTTTATCCCGATATTCCCACGGGAACGGGAACTACGCGGGTGAAACCGCGGGCGGCCGCTAGTCTTACTATAAAAACCGGCTAACGAAACGTACCAAAATGTCCAGAACAGACAAAACAACAAAACGCAAATAAAAGACGCAGACATACTCCACTTACACCCTAGTAATAAATAGCCCAATATTTCACTGAGTACAGTCGAATACAAAAGCGCTTATCGCTAATAAAAATAATATTACGGCGTCTTGTGGACACAACGCCAGAGCCTGACAAAGAACTGCTGCTGTGACGCAAACATAATCGGCCATATTTTCGTCTCGAGTGCCTCGTTAAGTTGTGTGTAGGACTCTGGTTTTTTGAGCGACTGTACTTTTGTTTGGCACGTTTTTGTTAAACTGTTTGTATTTTGGCACTTCTACGGTTACTTGAACTTACTCGTTTAAAAAAAACAGTCGAATTGAGAACTTCCTGCTTTTTTCAGTCGGTTAAAAACCAATTGTGATCATTGTTTGACGGGTCACCGGTGTGCCCCAAATCCATTTTATTAACACTGTAAAAAAAAAAAAAATCCAAAAAAAAAAAACTTAAATTGTTTATAATGTAGTAAGTACACATCATAAATATACATATGAAAAGTAAAAAAAAACTTTTGATAAAATGAAACAAAAAAACCTATATCCTGTTGCGACACGATACGATCACCTACTTTTAATATTTTTTAATTTTTTGTTCTAAACTGTTACTACTCCCTAAAATAGGTATGTTTGGTATTTTTTTACATAGGTACTAAATAACTTTTTCCACATAATATGCTTTTTCCACGATTCTGGTGGTTATAACTCGAGTGAGAAAACTTTGCTGTTCCTTACTTTAGTTACCTCATTTAATGCTCCCTAAATATTGAACCTTCAATGACAAAAAAGATATAAGTATAAAAGATTTAGTCAAGCATACACAAACGATAAGACGCCGTAAGTAAAATAACATGTGAACATTCCTAAAATATTACTTCTTCTGATAAAGTTGTCTTCAATTTCTGAAGGAACAATCAAGTGGAAAACCCATCTATATTGGCATGTGATAATAATATAGACGTGAAATATACCTGCAATGTATGGAAGACAACTATTATAAAAAAATAAAAATTCAGCCGAACTGATGACCTCCTCCTTTTTTTGAAGTCGGTTAAAATTGTACATCTAATGTTTTAACTGACTTCAAAAAAAAGGAGGAGGTCGACGGTTATTTTTCCTCAACACATTACGTATTATCGAATTTAGTTTCAAATTATTGTGTTAATGTAAGTTGGTAATCTCAAATATTTCTAGTCTTAGACACTGTTTTTACTTACAACATTAAAAAAATGTTTTTTTTTTGGAATTAGTGATAAAAAAAATATTGATAAGGGACTAACATTATTTTTGTATTTTATAAAAAATAACAACCTAAGCATTTTTGTATTTGACAGTATCATTTCATTACAGTTCATCTTGGACCTAATTAGTAGACTCTTCTTTCTTATATCTTTGTTTGAGGAATTCATTCTGTATTGTTTTCTTAAGAGGCACTCACATTATGTGCCTATGGCCGTCAAGTTAGTCTGTAGTTAATGACCTTGAGGCGGCGCGTCGTCCTAACTGGTTTCGATCGTACGAGCAAACGATGGTTTGTTAAAAACAAAGCATAAAAACTACCACACAACTGCGTTACTTTTTTATTTGTATAGAAAAGCGTAATGTGACAACCCTATTCTTCTTCTTATCGAGTGAGGATTAATGGCCACCTCTGCCCCCCTAGCATGACTAGCATAACACGATTTATATCGCGTGATATAGCGTTTTATCACGTTTAACTGTCAAAAAGACAAAGGAGTTTGACAGTTGAGTGTCGATAAAATGCTTTATCACGCGATATAAATCGGTCATGCTAGGCAGGCGTGTTAGAGTTTATCAAAGCCTCTAACTTGGCTTAACGACTGTTATCAGATGACAACAGCCGGGACCGACGGTTTAACGTGCCCTCCGAAGCACGGAAGCGCTCAGTTGTAATGCCACTTTAACGGTCACCCATCCGACACCTGACCTGACCGTTGTCCGAGCGTTGCCTAACAAACGTGATCAGTCTGTCAAGTCCCGCCATGAACGCTTCGAGACAACCCTAAGAGGCAGATGGACTATTTTTTTAAATCCATCTCAATCTCAATAGCAATTCGGTATCTCGGTCGAGGGTTACCACTGTGCAGTTTTCCATAAAAGCAAACTATTTAAAATTTCAGTCAAAATGGTGGTTTACAGCTTCTAATTTATAATTTTCCGAGGTTGTATGTTTCGTTGGTAGGTAGGTGCCCTATACCATAATCGGTATAACACGGATATTACCAAATTTTCTTAATATTATACATACCATACGAAATATCGTTTAGCTTTAAGCCTGAAAAAACACTATGCTAACATAACCTCTTACAACGAAAATCTCCTCGTAAAACATTACGCAAACCCCTCACGTCACTCCCTCAAACGCTGGATATCGTTGAAATATCACTCGTTCCCTCCTTGATTATAAAAAAAGGCTTCGCCACAGCCTATTTCATATTCCCCGCTGTCACTCGCAGATTCCTTTATTACTCGCTATATTATACTTCTTCTCTTGTATGTACAGACGATGGCACATGAAACTATCCATTTTTTGATACCCATGACGGGATAGTGCTTGGCTTTCACCTCACCTGATGTTAATGTTAAGTGACGATAAGGCCGAAGGTGGAAGCGCACTACACCCGAAATCCTTATCACTGAGGAACTGGCTGTCTTACCTCGAACTGCCGGAACACAACAATTTAAAAATTGTTGTTTTGGCGTCAGACTTAGGTAAAATGGTAGTAGCTAGCCAGACGGACTTAAAAGAAGTCCTACCACCACCCAAATCGAGTACAAATTGTACCCCTTCCTTCTGGGAATCGAACCCGGCGCGGGACCCCTTTGTCTTTCACTAGACAAAGGCGGTTGAACTTGAGCCCATCTTGTCGCATAATAAAAGCTGTTTCGCAGTACAACTATTAACTTGGTATTCTGTCGTGTGTACAGTTGACAGCATTACAAAAAAAATGGATATTGGTTACCTTTTAAAAAATAACAAAAACAAAAATGCTGCTTTGACGTTTTAATCCTCGTTGAGTGACAAAATGATTAAGTATCGCCACAGAAATTCGACTCTTCATCCCGTTCACTCAACTCAATCACAATTTAGTTAATAACTAAAGTATCACGGCACTTTAACCCGTCAATTTCATCGGCACTTATTAACAAGACAGTAAGAACAAAGGGCGTATTAATTTGATCGAAATTTCCCGCTTCGCGTGAGTTGGGTCAAGTTCATTATCAGAGGTAACGTCGCAAGGGAACCAATCCAATTAAAATCAATTCAGTAAATAACTTACAAAAAGTCTCAAGCTCAGCAGGCAAAATGGAGAGATACTTGGGAGAGCGAGAGAGATCTATCTGTCTAGTCTAGAGTCTAGAGAGAGAGCAATACGTATTAAAGAATCTACCTTTGATACGAGAAGAAGAAGACGCAGGCAATTTAGAGATACAATATGCTAGGTGTTCCCCTGTTATTGAATCAGAACATTAAGTAATCTTCAAGAAAACTAATATAACCGGCATCCATTGTCCAACTGAAATGGCACTGAAAATACAGCGAGAAGTACCAATAGCTATTTAATTGAGGCAGATAGGTTCTGGAATAGCACCTGCGCAGATGACAACACTTTTTGGGGAGGCCCTCTTATAAGTTGGAGGGTCTGTTGAAGGTTACGGGAAGCAACTAAATACGGGTAGTGCAGGATTGATTTTCGCAGATTCTTAGGGGGTGGCCTATACCAGCAGTCGGCATCTTTAAAGAAGAAAGAAAGAAGGATCTATCTTACTATACAGAACACTGCACTACCTTTCAGTGTGTTGTGTTTCTGACAGTTATCGCCTGAGAGGTGAAAATTGGGAACAGCGGGTTATCAACGCATGTGATATTCTTGATGGTGACCGATCACCATATTTTATATGCACAACGGGATAGTGCTTGGCCTTCACCTCACCTGATGTTAAGTGACGATAAAGCCGAAGGTGGAAACGCAGTTCACCCGGATTCCTCATCACTGAGGAACTGGCTATCTTACCTCTAACTGCCCGAACATGACAACTTTTTAATTGTTATTATGGCGTCAGACTTAGGTAAGATTGTGGTAGCTAGCCAGGCGGACTTGAAATAAGCCCTACCACCAATCAAACCGAGTACAAATTGTACCCCCCTAGGAATTCAACCCGGGACCCCTGCGTCTTACACGGGTGGTCAAACCACTAGACCACAGAGGCGGTTAAATAAGTAAGTAAGTATATTTGCAACCCATTTTGTTCGGTCAACTTTCAAATTATTTTGTCTTTTTGTATTATAAAATAAACAGTATGAACTTTTTGTTTTATTCAATTTGAATAACAAATCTGAATTGAAATATCTCTTGGAAATTTCATAAATAAGTTAATATTCTTCATTTCTTCGGTAGAAGTTCATGAATTTCATTCCTTTGGGAGTATTACGAAAGGTGATTTTCGTAATAGGTCTGTTTCTAGAAAGTTCGCTTAAGTTTTCACATTATCTAGGGAAGTGAGTGCGTTAACAAAGTTTCAGCAAAAAGGTGAGGAATTTCATCGGAATTTTTAATTCAGTTATTTACAGGTGACTAGCGAGATGCCATATTTTGTACGTTACATTATTTAGTAAAATTAATTTCATAAATAAACATATTATTTATATATAATAATAATAATATAATTTTATTTGCAGTTAACATGGTATGAAAGGTGACAATTTCATTATTCATTCTATTCTATTCTATTATAAGTACATCATGTTAAGCTAATATTGAATAGCATGCAAAATTTTATACAAGTAGCACTATTTGAAGTGTCATAAAAATTCTTATATTAATAAATTACAATTCCAATTCTATTTAGTTGCATTGAAAAATTCTTGCAGATTATAAAATTCACATTTAAGTACCTAGCGACTGATACAATTTTGTCTTAAAAGTATTAAAGTGGTTACATTGTGTGATTTCAGCAGGAATTCTATTATATATCTTAATAGACATAGGCAGAAAGCTGATTTTGTGTTTTCTCAACGTTGATATTTTGTCAATGACTAATCTGTTAGGATTTTTTGTATTTCGTGGGTACAAATTATATGCTCATTTAAAAGAATGAATAGACAGCTTTACGTAAACACATAACTCCAATATATATAGTGATGGCAGTGTCAATGATCCAAGCTTTCTAAATCTCGATCTACAAGATGAATAAGGTGGAATTCCGCATATTGCACGAATACACTTTTTACTCGGTACTCGGGAGCTCGGTGGCGCAGTGGTTTAGCGCCTGACCCAGCGATTGCGGAAGTTAAGCAACGTTCGCATGGGTCGGTCATGGGATGGGTGACCAAAAATTTATTTTCTCGAGCTCCTCCGTGCTTCGGTAGGCACGTTAAGCCGTTGGTCCCGGCTGCATTTGCAGTCGTTAACACCCACCAATCCGCATTGGGCCCGCGTGGTGGGTTATGGCCCATCCTCCTTACCACCCATAAGGAAGGCCTGTGCCCCAGCAGTGGGGACATCAAAAATGGGTGATGGACATGGACACACTTTTTTTGAGCGATGAAAGCTCTATTTGTTGTAATGTTGTTGCCCCACATTATAATGCCGTATCGTAGAATTGAATTGATCATGACGTATCAAAAAACCCTGTCAGATCCTGAACAGGATAGTGTAACTAAAACTGAACAACATTCTGCAAGGAACATAGGTCGAAAAACTATTTTTTTTTCGCCTTTCCATAGTAAGTCGGTCGAGCTGATCAAAGCATTTTGTATGGGAGTATAAATTTTTTTTTCGTTTTTCGACCTATGTTCCATGGAGAATTTTGTTCAGCTGCACTATCACCTTTTTCAGGATCTTACAGAGTTTTTTGATACATGATATAAATATCCCCATTTATGTCTCAAAATATCTAAGCATTGGTAATTACAATTTGTAAACGACACTCCTCAAGTTACATAAATATATCTTACACCAAATTTCTAAAGTTGCTACTGATAAATAGCGCGCCATTATGCAACGCCATCTTGGTCGCCATCTTGCGTCGCCATTTTGACAACTTATTTATGACGCAGGCATCATGGAGGTTTAGTAGTACTTTTAATGAATATGATTAATGAGCTGTGAGACTTTTGAGGATGAAATAAGAAAATTAATGTAAATGAGGCATTTGGGAGAAGAAAAATTAAAATTAAAAACGTTATAAATGTACTTTTTTTTAATAAGACCATCTTATTAAGAGGCCTTGACAAAATTGCTTCACCCAATTCAAGAAATGAGGTATTCTTTTAACGCTGCAAATAAACAAATTCCAGTCCCCATGGTCCTAAATTTATAAACGTGACAATTTGTCACTTGTCATGACAATATCATATCCATTGCGTCAACCAATTAGAAAACGGAACAAACTACTCATAGCTAAACCGCAATGTAAACCAAATTGTCATGAAAATTTACAAACTACTGTCACGTTACTAAAGAGCCCAGTCCATCGGCCATTTTTGATGTCCCCACTGCTGGGGCACAGGCCTTCCTTATGGGTGGTAAGGAGGATGGGCCATAACCCACCACGCGGGCCCAATGCGGATTGGTGGGTGTTAACAACTGCAAATGCAGCCGGGACCAACGGCTTAACGTGCCTTCCGAAGCACGGAGGAGCTCGAGATAATACATTTTTGGTTACCCATCCCATGACCGACCCTTGCGAACGTTGCTTAAGGCTCCGTTACGCGAAATCACTTTTTCTTTGTGTGTAAAGAGTATGGCAAATAACCTCATTTATGCACTTTTTCGATGTTTTTCGTTGTTTTTTCATCATAATCTTTAGCACAATTATCTTTCTTAAAAAAAAGTTATTGGAGCAACTGCTCAATACGTTAAAGTGTATTTTGATGTAGAATTCAATACGTTTCCGCTTTTATTTACGCCAAAAATATGGCCCGCGACAAGCGCTTTTGATGATATTCTGATTTTTTTTTACAATCATCTGTGAGGTTTATACGCAATTTAATACTTGTAGGTACTAGATAATCTCTTTAGCTTGTCGTATGTTTTTTTGTGGCTACAACTTTACGTTTTCTATATAAAAATATGGCCCGCGCAAACCATGTTTTCCTAGTATGGCCCCTTAACTCCCGCAATCGCTGGACGCTAAACCACTGCGCCACCGAGCTGTACTTAGTTCTAAATAGGGTCTTTAAAAATACACAAAAAAAAAGACTTTTGAATAGTGATCAATTTTCGTTTAGTGATAAATATAAATTAAAATTATCATAGTAATAGAATAAAAAATCACTGAGGTAAATTAAATCCTCTTAGCAGCAGAGCCTAATGGGGTGTTTATATGGAGCGACTTGGCAGGCGACTTTAGTCAATTAGCGTTTTTTATGGACAATCGCTTGTATAATATAATAGCAAACCTAACTTCAATGAAATGGCGATTCGATTTTACAAGCGATTGTCAATATAAAGCGATAGTCGCCTGCCAAGTCACTCCATGTAAATCCTACTATTTTACTCAAAAATGCTTGTTATATGGTCATTATTTTGACAACCTTCTTTGAACAAAGTCGAGGTTGAGGGTGTCCTCCGATGACAAACAAAGTTGTATGGGATTTCACTATTGTCAAGTTTTAGCCACCAGCAATTTCCTTTGAGAATCCATTATTGTCGAGTTTTGTTTCAAACATAGTTATGTGAAAAAGTACATTGTACAAACCGCGCAGAGAAAGAATGGGATTAAAATTGGCGTCGTTCATGTTCACTCAAAACATAAAATTAATAGGCAAGTAAACCTTGTTTTGATTTCTCTTTTTTTATTGCAATCATTTTGCTTTCTATAGTCAGTAGTTTTTGTAAGTAAAGGCCTATGAAAAGCTTTTGGATATTAGTTTTCAATTCAGTGCCTTAGGATGGGTAGCCTAAGTATGTCATGCTCTCTTTAATCATTTCTGCGGTGGTGTCGTGTGGGGCGGGTCGTTACGTTCCCTCAAATATGGTTGAGCGAAGCGATGGCTGGTCCACGCGTCATGCTCGTGAACGGGTGCTGCCAGTGGGAATGGGTCTGCTTCTGAGTACCTATCTTAACGCATATTGAATTGTAAGAATTGCGTTTTTTTTTATTATTATTTTTTATGCCATGTATCAAGTGTTTTTTGGTAAATTGTGTGCAAACTTTTGTTAATTATTGTGATGGAAAATTACCTCACTTTAAATGTTGAGCTCATTTTTCAATGTTGACGACTCTGTATGAAATATACAGGAAGAGAAAAGCAGCCCTTGACGAGTTTCTTGCCGGTTCTTCTCGTTACAAGGTCTCCCGCTCAGGGTTTGCGAACCGATGGCGTAGCTTCGTTGACATTCACAAGTGATTGTAACAGCCTAGACTGAATAAATATTTTTTTGATTTTTGATTTCACTTCTCGCTCGCACTTTAAACGCCACACCTATCGCTCTCTCAGTCACACTCGTTGTGGTAAGCGCGGTGGGCCGCCATTTTCAATCCCATTCTTTATCTGCGCGGCTGTTGTATTGTTATTGTAGATGATGTTTTTGTACTTTTTTGACTTTTGACTTTTTTGCCTTTTTACTTTTTTGACATTTTTGTCATTTTTGTCGTTTTTGTCATTTTTGTCGTTTTTGTCATTTTTGTCATTTTTTACTCCGACGCACCTTTTCTGAGCTATTTGCTTTTTAATTTTTTTTTTTCGAAATTAGGTTATAAGTACCTACTATAGTATAGTAGGCACGTAGGCAGTAATCGCATAGTTATCCTGTGGTAAGCACTATACAAGCCTTGGTTTACAATGACTGCACTGCTGGCCACGTTATGATGGCCTCGAGCTAAGCTTAGAGTCAAACCGCACTGTCGACTAGTCGCCGAGCGACTGTCGACAGCGACTGTAATTTCTACTAGTTTATATGGACGCGTACGCACTTGGTCGCCCGGTCGCTGGGCGACTCAGAGTCGTCGGGCGACTAGCCACGCCCAGTCGCTCGGCGTCCTAGAGATACACGGGTTCAAATGGAAGCGTACGCACTGCGAGCGACTGTCGCGGCGACTGGACGTTGCGCACAAAATGGCTTTCGATACTGAAATATTTATTTGAGAAATATAATTGCGAAAAGCTATTTGGGATTTATCAAGTAACGAATATTCTAATAATCGGGATTTAAAGAAACACCAGTGGGAGGAAATAGTGGAATTATTTGGAGGTGAAGGATTAACAATCGAAGAAAAAAACTTTAGGTAGGTACCTACTTATTACAGTGTCATTTATTTTATTACTAGTCTAATGAACTCTGCCAATCTGCCATGGCAATTGACCCACCTCATTTCAGTCATAAAATAATCAGCAAACATATCTCTGTACGATATACCATGTCGCGTATTGGTATATCTAAAAATGCTGTCAAGAAGTCTGTTTTCAACTGAAAAGTACTGTCATTTTGCTAAAGCTCCCACACGGCTTACGATAACACATTGTAGATATACCTAATTAATTATATTTTTTTTGTTATAATGACGTACAAAATTAATAATTCAAGTATGACGAAAAAGCTTTAGTTTTTAAGTTTTAGTTTTTGATTATTTATAATTGTAAATGTGGATTTTTTTGAAAATTGATTATTTATTGTAAAGTTAGTTGATTCTGCACGACTGTACCAGAAACACTACACGTATCGAGTCGCTGGCTTAGTCGTCGGCCCGTGCGTTTTGAGTTGCAGTCGCCGGGAGACCGAGTCGCTCGTCGACCAGTCGACAGTGCGGTTTGGCTCTTAACTACGCTGTCGGCCTTCAAGCTTGGTCATCATTGCAGCCCTTGCTGTCCGCGCTATAAAGGCCTCGACCTCCGGTTTCGGCCTTTATTCCAGCTTGTCCATCAAGGGCTGCAATGCTGACTGCGCTGTGACGGCCTGGACCTGCGCTAAGCTCCGCTCTCGGCCATCATCAATGTTTGTGGGTTGGAATGTTTGAATGTTTGTTCCTCAATCACGCAAAAACTACGAAACGGATTTAGTTGAAATTTGACACACAGATAGTAAATAGCCTAGATTAAAACATTGGGTACTTTTTATCCCGATATTCCCACGGGAACAGGAACTACGCGGGTGAACCTGCGGTCGGCCGCTAGTACCCCATAAGCTTGTTAAGGTAAACAGGCACTCAGTTGGATACACAAAAGTATTGAATCGAAAGCTTAGGCAAAATTTATAAAGCTGACAGATAAAATCTCCATTTGTGAGGAAAACGAGCGTTACGGGTGACAAGTTACTGAAACTGTTGATTATGCAAAACGATGCTAACTTGGAGGTGCTATTTACGCAGTTGTGTCTTTGTGTATGGGGCAGCACGCGAGCGGAAGCGGTATTCCGCAAAATATGAAGTATGGATTATTATCCATACTTTTTTTAATATTATAAATGCGAAAGTAACTCTGTTTGTTTCGTTTTCACGCCTAGACTACTGGACCGATTTTAACGAAATTTGGTGCGGATATAGATGGGACCTTGGGGGAAGGATATAGGCTACTTTTTATCTCACTGCTGGGCACGGGTCTCCGCCGCCCGCACGATATAAATAAACCTTAGTTCACGCGGGCGGAGCGGAGCTAGACGGTGGATTGTAATAAAGACCATTCCAATAAATTCCTAAATTTTGTAAATTTCAATGAAAGTAAATATGTTCAATAAATATCATTGATTTTTTTAGATTTTAGCATTCACAATGCTATTTTTATATTAAGTTACATAATATCATTGAAAAAATACTAGAAAAAATCGACTCACCCGTCCCGTCTGAGCTGCTACGGGTGAGTCGATTTTTTCTAGTATTTTTTCAATTATTTTAAGTAACTTAAAATATCATTGACTTTCACAAACATAGCTCATAACTGCCTGTCGATTCTGTAACAAACTCGCACCTCACTTCGAACCTCACTTCACTTCACGGAAATTTTAAATCATAAACGAGATAATGATAGGCTATTTCTTTAATCACAAAAGATTTTAGGTAGCTTCGGTAGCTACCTAAAACATTTTGCAATCAGTAAAATAGCTTATATTCAGCTAAATATCTAATAACAAATTCACGCGAAGTGAAGTGAGGTTCGAAGTGAGATGCGAGTTTGGTTACAGAATCGACGGGCTGTCTTACCATACATTATAAAGTTAACATCCGTTAACACCCGCCGCCTCTCTCTCGTATTTGCACCACAAACCACATAATCACATTACTTTAGAGAGCGTTCCCCTCACGCACCTCTTGTGTCTATGTTTATCCCTTTTTCCATACTAACCCTATAATGCTCACCGCACACAATACAGAGTGTCCCGTAAATTTGCATTAAACAGATCTGTCACTTTGAAGTGACACAAATCTTATTCTTTGTTGTGAAGTGAAAAGCTTGTTGGTATATAACTAGAAACTTTAATCATATTCTTAGAATATGAATATAAAATTCTTGTTAGAAACAAACTAATTTGAGTAGGTATTTTACTATTGAAATTGACGACTTTGCTATAATAATTATAATCACTTTTAACCATTAATTATACTCGTAGCTTTTTTAGGTTTATTTGGTTCTTATCTTTGATGATTAACGTAGTTTTTTTACTTACATATTCGAAAAATCAAAAATATGGTAACTAGCAAAATACTACAAAAAAATGATGGGAGTGTTGCAATCCTTGCTAATATTATAAAAGCGAAAGTCCGTTTGTTTATTTGTTACGCCTTCACGTCTTAACTACTGTACCGATCATAATGAAATTTTGCATTCACGTTGTCAGGGGTACAGAAAAGGACATATTGTACCTTTTATCTAGAAAACACGAACAGTTCCAGAGGGATAGCAAAAAAAACTGTTTACGCTGGCGAAGCCAAATGAATAAATGAAAAATGGATCAAGCTGTAGGTATAAGCATATAAACCGAATTAGGAGCTTTAAAATCTCCACAACAGTTTTGGTTAATTGCGCAAAGGGTTTTTTATAGTCACAATAAATCAAAATAAATAATAAAAACTAATCAGTCTAATTATCCATCTCATACTTATTATAAATGTGAAAGTTTATTATGTTCAGTACCCTTAGCACGAACAGCTGTCGAAAAAAATAACTCGCGTAAAATCATTCGATAGATAAATTTTGTATTGGAAATTTGTACAACGCAATCTATCGCCGATAAGCTCTCCTCTATGGAAAATTTCATTTTGTCTAGAATTGTCTATCGAGTAATTTTACGTGCGTTTTTTTTCTCGATAGCTGTTCGTGCTAAGGGTACAGATGCTTGGTTGTTTCTGTTTGGATGTTGGTTACTCAATCACGCAAAAACTACTGAACGGGTTTGAATGAAACATAGTACACAGATAGTACCCTTGTTCCTCGGAGATAACAGGTTATCTGTGAAGAATTTTCTAACGATCAAGAGATTAGTCAAAGCCTGGATCAATATACCTACATTTAAGATAATTTTAAGACGAAAGTCTCCGGCGGTAGCTAGTTAAGTTTAAAACGAATTAAACCGGTTCTATTGGTCTGGTATATTAACTTAAAAACTTTTATTGGTCTGATTCCCGAATTACCTATTCTCGTGAAAGTTTGCTGAAAGTCTTTTTTTAAGCATTTTTTATTTTTTTATTTTAGTGGCTCTGTGAGCAGTGGCCCTACCATGAGTTGATGCACACTGTTTACGTTACAGTAAACTATCGTTTTGTCTCTTTCACTCGCACTGACTGTGAGCAGTTTATCCGATAGTTTACGGTAACGTAAACAATTTGCATCAACTCATGGTAGGGCCACAGTAGACCCCGTGTTTGTGACATTTTTGATCATTTTTCTAAATGGCTGTAATATATGATTCCTTTTTTTACGTTTTGAAATATTTCGAAAAACTGAATCGACAAGAAATCTATATAAATTGTAGAATCAGCTCACAAAATTAAATTTCCCGTGAATTGGTTGAGAAATGCGACCGTAGAGAACAGCCGGACAGACATACGAAAGCATTTTTCCCCAAGCGGAAAGGAAGACGCTTCGCTCGCTCGCTCAACCCTGCTTTACATTTTGGTTAACAGTTGTCATTTTAAGATAAAAGAGATACAAATAGAATGACCCACACCTTGCGGTTTTCAGTAACAAACTCACTGACCTTTTGTCAATTATTCAGAGGTAGTTCCTTACAAATTGTTTTTTCCGGAAAAATATAATTACCTGAAACAAACATAATATTTCATTAGGAAGATTATTAATATGATAAAATAAGTGATTCACAGAGCAAACCAGAAAGAAAAATGAATAAATAAATTAATAGGTACCTAACCTATACATCGTTATTTTGTAGTTAACTTTAAGGGAGTTGTCTACCAATTAATCTAAACATTTTTGTCAAAGAAACAAAGGTCGAAAACCTTATTTATTAACATTTTATAAGCATTGTATTTGTTTAGTTATTTGGCCACTGAAGGCGACAGTTCACGAAATTTACTCTTTCTTATGTCTTTAGAATAAGGTTGAATATTGCAAGCTTTAATTGACGCTTCGCCAGAAATTTGACGAAATTTAGTACATTTTTATTGATTTCTGAAATATTGGATCATTTATTAAAAATGTACTCGGTTATTGTGTTGTATCGATAAAAAAGCTATCCTTTTTGCATAAAAATCATATCACTGTCGTTGAAAATTACGAAATCTGACGATTGGAAATTTATTTTTATAAGTTTTTATGGTGTTATTCAAGAGTTTTTTTACAGAGTTACCATGCCATTTTTCTATATTCTGTTCGGTTATTGTGTTTCTTTGTTTCTTTTAAAGTCTACAGTAATTTTTGTGAAGTAGAAATTCTACATCAGTTCTTCACATTGGAAGTTCAAAAATCAATATTTTCATCAGATCGTGAACTGGCCTCGCCTTAAAGGGGATAGTTCAACTTGGCCACATCTTTAAAAACGCTGTTAACTTATTTAGAAAAGTACCTACTGTTTCTGTGAAATATAAAAACACCATTCGAACTAAAAAGGCAAGCCATTAATCTCCACCTCATTAACTTTAAAACTTTCAGAAAACGGTTGGCGAATGAATTTAAAATGGTGGATGCATTCAAAATGGCCGTCATAAAGCTGTCCATGCGTGAATGTGATAGAGGTTACCGTTATTCCTTTATTACAATGTTTCTTTGTTGAATATCGACTCATTTATAGTACATTATGAGACAAGTTAGCTTAGGTTGCTCATTGCACACAAGGCTGTGGGTTGCAGCCCGAGCCGCAGGCGAGGGCGTAACTCAGCCGAGTCAGATAAAACCTCTTTGTTGTCAAAAAAAAATTAACTGTATTATCCGGCTAAATTGGGAATGCTCTGTTTACTCGCATAGAACTTGCAGTAAGGTACTAATTTAACTTTGTAGGGTTAATTCTATTACGAACTAGTGTTTTATATATTATTGCACGCGTTTGTTATAGCTCGGTTTATGGCCCTTAAAGCGATGTATTAGGGCTCACCTTACGAGCAAGTGTGTTGAAAAGTACTTTACTTGTTGTAAAAAGTCTGTTCAGTTTATATTGGAACACATAGTATTTCAATTATCTCGAACTTAGCTACCTACCTTTTTATTCTTTGTATTGAAATACTTACATATTACACGGATTTTCATTCGAACTCAAACGAAACGAGTTACAATGTGCTTCATTTTCTTGAAAATGTCTCCCAATTGTTTTATTGTTTAATTCGAAATATTTGCATTTTAGTGATTTCACACAAAACACAGAAGTGCCAATATTTCCAAATCTACAATGAATATTTTAAAAATCAAAACGTACAGCCCTGTTCAAAAACATACCAAAAATTCATTGCTGTAGGTTAAGGTTTAGAGGGTGAGAAACGTTATCGCCGTTTGTATGGAGACCACGTGGTTGACAATTCTCTTAAGGGTGCATCGCGCGTCCACTAGCGCTGCCAATCAAGAAAAAGTCATTACATAGAAATAACTATGTTTATGGAAATTCTGAAAAATATAAAAACTACTTAGTATTAGTTATTAATTATAAACTATTTTTGTATGCGTTTTTTTCCTGGTTTAAATGTGTTTGTTTAAAACCTGGATTAACGCCTAAATTAAGTGATTTAAGATAGTTATTTGGTTGTAATGATTTTTTCTTGATTGACGGCGCTAGTGGACGCGCGATGCACCCTAAAAAAAATAGGTACTTATGTTCCTCGGCCGGGTCTAATGAGGTGACTCTCACAGGGAACCCTCAGGGCCAACCGGCGGCGCGAGGGCAAGTGCCAGAGTTTTTAGTGGGTATTCAGTCGTGGAGGGAGCCGCAACGCTGAATGTTGCGGTCCCCTCCTGGCGAGACCCACATGCCCCCTCCCGTTTACCTGCGGGCGGGGAAGCGCGTAAGGGCGTTTTTTCCGGCATATAAAAAAAAGGTACTTATGTACCTATTTATCGCGAAATGGGCAATGTGCGATATTATACCAATAGCGACATAGTCGTATCGCGAAATGCGCAATGGGAGATACTAGAATAAACGCTTATTTTGAATGACGTTTAGGCATAACGCGACTACACCGCGCCATAGGTACAGTCGAGTTCATTAATATGTTGGCATTTTTGACAGGCTATTGACCTTATTATAAAGCCATAAATGTTGATGAGCTGTCAAAAGTGCCAACATATTAATGAACTCGACTGTACCTATACAGAGAGCAAAGGTTACTTTATTTCTTGATATAAAACTATAATTTTGGGCGCAAACGCATTATAGCTAACCTAGGTTTTTATAGTTGTATAACATCATGTTACAGAGCCTTTTCAGGATATTTTCTTAGGGCGGTTGTATGACCGAAAGTGGCGCCCTCAGAGGTTTTTATTTAATAAGCTATTTATAGAAAAAGATTTTAATAATGTTTATCGTGAAGATTTTAGGGCCCATGGTCTAGTATTTTTAGAAGATATCACTACATGCATCGTAGTCATTCGTAGAAGTAGTTAGCAAATGTGTCAAAACGGCCACTTTTAGCAGTTTTGCTATCTTATCTACTTCTAGCAGTGACTACGAGGGAATATAACGATACCGTCTAAAAATACTAAACTGTGGGCCCTAAAATCTCCACGATAAACATTTTTAAAATTGTGTATTAGAATTACAATATGAAATATCAGGGTCAGGCTCAGGGTACCAACTTAATATATTTATCCATGTTCTGTTTTATTGCAGAGCGCGTGGAAATATTAGTATAGTAAATATTGGAAAATTGTTTGCAGTTAAATATTACTGTAAGTATATGAATTGTAGCTTTCATTTTGTGGGTAAAACCATATTGGCAGACTTTCTATTTTATTTACTTTCTTTCCTTTTTTACTATTTAATTGGTGTACTTTATTTTAGTTTAAACGCTAGCAAACTTTAAATAAAAAATAACATATAAACATATTAATATCTGTGTTTGATTTAAGTTTTCGAGATAAAATTTTAGGTTTTTTTTACTTCAGCAAGCTATGTAAATGTGAGCTTGTTAAAGATTGCCACATAGAGAATTATTTAGATTGACTAGAAAGACAAAATGAGCTTTATGTTATAGGAATAAAACTGTTATTCGTATATAGCCAGCTCAGCTGTGATATTTCGTTTATTGTACGCGGGAGAAAGGGAATTAAGCATTCCTGTAATTCTTGGAGTAACGACATCCCTCTTTATGTTAAACACTTGGAATATACAGGGTTTAACGAGAGTATAGCTTATAGTCACACAACAAACCCTATTACTTAATAAATATTGTAATTATATTTTTTATAAACATTTACATGAATAATCAATATAAGTAGACAAGATGGCATACCTATTGCTCTGATCCCAAAGTATGTAGCAAAAGCACTTGTATGAAAACTGAAGACAACGATAGTACCATACACACCCAGACCCAAAGCTTTTTGGTTTTATCTACAATGACCAAGCCCGGGTCGAACTTTGGACCTCAGAGATGGCGACATTGGTGACACCACCAGAGCGCTGCTCTCATTTTTAACCGACTTCATCAAAAGGAGGAGGTTCTCAATTCGATTGTATGTTTTTTTTTTTTTTTTTTTTTTTTTTTTTTTATCGTTGTTCGCGCGTATCTTCGACATTTATGGACCGATTTCGATAATTTTTTTTTGTTCGATTGAGTTTTCTTGCGAAATGGTCCCATTTAATTTTTTTTCAAATCGGTTTAGTAGTTTACAAGTAATCCTGAAAATACTATGATATTAAATCAACTAACTTGACAACCTTGTTATTTATGAACCGAATTAGATGATTTTTTTTTGTTGGGGAAGGGATACCGTTGTGTAGTCTTTTTAACCGACTTCAAAAAAAGGAGGTAAGTTTCAGTTTGTATGTATGTATGTTTCTCCGCGATTATCTCACGTTTGGCTGAGCCGATTTTTCTACCTAAATAATATACCTACACTACCTAATGCAGAAGGTACTTACACTAAAAATAAAAAAATAAAAAAATTGTTTAAAAAACAAAAAACCGACTTCAAAAAACCTGCCTCTAAAAAAAGGAAGAAATAATATACAAATCATTAGATACGCATTATCATTGTTATAATAAAACACGTCAATTGAAGTCGGGTGGGGCTTTTAGAATAAAAAAGGAAGATGTTCTCCAGCCCCACCCGACTTTAATAGACGTGTTTTATTATAACAATGATAATGCGTATCTAATGATTTGTATATTATTTCTTCCTTTTTTTAGAGGCAGGTTTTTTGAAGTCGGTTTTTTGTTTTTTAAACAATTTTTACTGTTCTTTTTATTTTACAAGTCTTTTACAGAATATCAAATAATATACTGGAAAAAATTCGACTCGCCATCAGATCATTTTCTCAGGCGCGAATAGATCCCGCGACCTCTGGAAGTCCGGTCCAATTGCTCTTTCAACTGAGCTACCGAGTCACTGAAGAAAATGATCTGGTGACGAGTCGAATTTTTTCTAATATATTATTAAGTATAATAGCATTGTGATGTGAACTCTAAAATCTCAAAATTAAAAATTACATAGCCGTTTCATCGATTGCCGAATATATGGAAAGATATTTCAAGCCAGCGTTATTTCATCAATGTAAGGAATTCCTTACATTGATGAAATAACGCTGGCTTGCAGCGTAAGAGTAGGGATATACTAGAAAAATTTCGACAATTTTAGACTCGGCTACTTAGTTGAAAAAGCATTGGATGAACCGGATTTCCAAAGGTCGTGGGTTCGATTCCCGCCTGAGAAAATGATCTGGAGTCGAATTCTTTCTAGTATATTATTTAGTAGGTATTATATAAAAATAGAATTGTGAATACTAAAATCTGAAATTTAAAAGACTTTTATTAAAAGTTTTTGCTTGTCTATAATACAAGAGCATTCTACCAACAAGCACATTCGAATTTCGTCACAGAAACTCGTACATTTGGAGAAGTTAAAAAAGGGACAGAAATGTCCCCGCCCGTAAAGACAACCCTTTCGAAACGACTGCAGATCTGTATTCTGTCGCTATTTCGCTGAAAACGTTAGGCTTGGGACACATTAGTCCACGTGTCTTTTATTACAAAACGACAAAAAAGAGAGAGAGAGAGAGATATTTTTTTTATTAACTCAAAGACCACACGTTACAATAATTACATAGAGCAAAAAATTTCACAAAAAAACAGGTCTTAGGGCTAACTAGGACCTACCTCAGCTTGTGTTGCCATGACACATAAGTAACACACACACAGCAACGCTGGTATTCTAGCAGGACCTTTTATATGCGTGGCAATGCGCGGTATGTGACAAACAAAGGATTTTATATACATGCATACATACATAATAAAAAAAACAAAATTAATTAAAAGACACGGACAATCTTGCGTCTGTCCGACACATAAACTTTTATAAACTAAGTTTATGGTCTGACAGAAGCATAGTGACAAAAGTACAAAACAACCGAGAAATTTATAAAATATTTTACATGGATTTTACTTTCCTTTATATAATATGTAATAATAAAATAAAAAAAACAAAGGTGGACTAAGAATGTAATGTAGAATTTTGTACAAGTACCCGTAGATTGTACAAGTCTAGGACCTATCTATATACATCCACGTAGGTACTAAATTATACAACGTTTTCCAAAAAACCCTTAAATCCGAATATGGTAGATAGGGACGATCAAACTAAACAACTTTTAGCAGTGGTTTAGCGCCTGGCTCAGCGATTGAGGAGGTTAAGCAACTTTTGCAAGGATCGGTCGAGATGGGTTACCAAAAAGTTTTTTGTCTCGAGCTCCTCCGTGCTTCGGAAGGCACGTTAAGGCGAGGCCAATTCACGATCTGATGAAAAGATTGATTTTTGAACTTCCAATGTGAAGATCTGATGTAGAATTCTGCTTCACAAAAATTACTGTAGACTGAAAAAGAAACAAAGAAACACAATAACCGAACAGAATATAGAAAAATGGCATGGTAACTCTGTAAAAAAACTCTTGAATAACACCATAAAAACTAATAAAAATAAATTTCCAATCGTCAGATTTCGTAATTTTCAACGACAGTGATATGATTTTTTATGCAAAAAGGATAGCTTTTTTATCGATCTAACACAATAACCGAGTACATTTTTAATAAATGATCCAGTATATCAGAAATCAATAAAAATGTACTAAATTTCGTCAAATTTCTGGAGAAGCGTCAATTAAAGCTATGCAATATTCAACCTTATTCTAAAGACATAGTGAAAGAGTAAATTTCGTGAACTGCGTCCCGGCTGCATTTGCAGTCGTAAACACCCACCAATCCGTATTGGGCCCGCGTGGTGATGGCCCATCCTCCTTTTCCACCCATAAAGAAGGCCTGTGCCCACATACATGTACTTGTTGTATGGTCTGTGCCTGGCCCCAGTGGGGACATTAAAAATATGTCTGATGATCGATTAATATTTGTTAAGGCTCCGTTACGCGAAATCATTTGTCTCTGTCTTTTTCTTTACGTGTAAAGAGTATGGAAAATAACCTCACATCTGCACTTTTTCGATGTTTTTCGTTGTTTTTTCATCATAATCTTTAGCACAATTATCTTTCTTGAAAAAAAGTTATTGGAGCAACTGCACATTACGTTAAAGTGTATTTTAATGTAGAATTCAATACGTTTCCGCTATTATTTACGCCAAAAATATGACCCGCGACAAGCGCTTTTGATGATATTCTGTTTTTTTTTTACAATCATCTGTGAAGTTTTACGCAATTGAATACTTGTAGCTACTAGATAATCTCTTTAGCTTGTCGTATGTTTTTTTTTTGTGGCTACAACTTTACCTTTACTATATAAAAATATGGCCCGCGCAAACCATGTTTTCCTATTATGGCCCCTTAAGAAGCAGAATTTGGTCGCAGCACGTCCCAGGCAGTGTGTACCGCACTTTACCGGTTCGTACAGTTTTATTAGCGACACTGCCGGTCGGTTCCTCCGTCGGAACCATAAACCCCTTTTTATGTCCCGCAACCTTGGGACGAAACAGGAAAAAAGATAAGCGAACACATACCATATTAAAAACAAAAGCCCTTTTTGATTGTGTCACATGGTAAGTACGTAATTGTGCCCTTTATTGTGGTTAAGGGTAAAATCCGCTTGTCACATTAGATTATCTCATTAAAATTAACTTTTTACGCTTTTTGGTAAAAATTGTCGTCATAAAAACATTTTTTTAATCAACAGGTTTGTTACGCTTTAACGTCTTAACAGTGGGTCCTATCATGTAGGTAGGGTCCGATTATAAGGGTCCAGTGGGTACTGAATCGTCTTAACTATACAACCAATCATCATATTATGCTTATTATATATGTACTAGCGAACCGAACTCGCTTCACTTCGGTGTAAAAGGTAGCCTCCTGTCTTTTCTTTGTCCTTTCCCAATTGCTGGTTCATGCGTCATGCTCGTGAACGGGTGTGCCAGTGGAAATGTGTCTGCTTCTGACTACCTTACCTATCTTAACGCATATTGAATTGTATGTTTTTTTTCTTGTAACAGCCTAGACTGAATAATAACTTCAAACTTTTAATTCAGCTTGAACCTTGTAAATTGAATCAGGAATTTTCAATTCATTAAGAAATTAGCTATTTAAATAATGTTATTTATTTGTTAATTTTTGTTAATCAAAAGTCTGGAAACGATATAATGTGCATCAGAGGTCAATGGTGGTAGGGTAATTGACGATTTAAAAATGCTTATTAAGTGAGCTTATTTAAATAAAGAATATTTCACTTTCATTAGCAAAATGTTGCTCTAGCATGCACCGGGCTGCTAACGCACGACTTCTTTTATATGAAAAAAACAAATGCGGGCGCAGTACGATTTCCAGCCTGCTAATGTCATGCGGCAGCAGTCCGTCTCATTCAGCCTAAATTGAAAAAAATCTACTCTGAATTCAGTGTTTAAAGTTTCAAAAACGAATTTTTAGCAATGCTAATGACATAGAAATTCGGTCCGATGGTTTTAAGTAACCTCAAGTATTATCTTTGAAAGGAAATGATTCGACAAGGGAATTCTTTTTGTCGAAATAAATTATACAGAATATTATTGAGGAGCTGTATTATATTTTGAGTCGGAACCTTTCTGGCTGTGTCTTTGCATTAAAAAATCATAATGGGACAATAATGTTGAATTATTTATTTAACCATACTATACAATCGATTTAGCAGTGTGGTGTCTTGTCTGGCAGAGTAGAATAGGATCAACATCAATCCTTCACATTTGAAGGTGTAAGGGGTCCTGCTGGGGCCCAACGAAATGCTTATTATGTGAGCTTATTTGAATAAAGAATATTTCACTTTCACTTAACTTTCACTTCACTTCACTTTCACTTTCACCAATCGCGCTAATTCTGAACGATAAAACCAAAACCACCAAAACCGTTACGCTGTCATTTGGGCTATATTTACCTAAAAATCTTTGGTTTAGTTTTAGAATTCTCATTTAAATTGTCCCAAATTGTAAACCTAGACTCCTTATAGGCAGAGTATTCAACAATTTTAACAAAACTAAAGCGATTATTTTTCTGTAAACGAAACTGTAACGGTAACGATTTAGCATTGGTTTTATCGTTGAAAATTAGCGCGAGAAGGCCCCAGGAAGTCTAGGGGGTTTCTATATCTGACACCTTTGATGACCTGATAACTACTACTATCTAACCCATAACTAGTGTGGAGATTAGCCTTATGGTAACATCCACCCACGAAAAGCTTACGTCTTGCTGAGAATTATAATGGACTGTTATGAGAAACACACTTCCATGGCTACACACACATTGCTTAGTATAAAAAATACCACCGATGTGATAATACTAAATAATATACTAGAAAAAATACGACTCGCTCGCACCAGATCAATTCTCGGACTGAAATCGATCCCGCGACTTTTGGACGTCCGGTCCAATGCTCTGACCGCTAAGTTATTTCACCTCACCAATGTGAGGAATTACCTTGACATTTAATTGAAATATCTTCACAGATATTTTGACTATTGATTAAAATGAAATTGCTTTAGGATTTTTAAATTTAGTATTTATACAATACTAAGTAATAATACCTACTAGAAATAATACGACTCGCACCAGACCGATGTGATGTCAGAGAAAATTAGTAAAGAGATTTCCTAATCCTTAGATTAAAAACAATAATTAAAGTAAGTCTAATCCATGACAGCAGTCTCAAACGCTTGTCGAGTGTTAAAAGCTTATTATTATTTGTCGAGTATTAAAAATTTAAGCTAATCCTCAAAGTACTTTAAATAAAATATTAATCACTAGAAATTAAGATATTCGAACTTAAAAGCTAGAGTCAAGTAAATTCAATGGAACGAAAAATCCTTGTAGAATGAAGTCGTAAAGCACTCAGGGTGAAGAGAGTCCGTGGCCGTGACGACAGCGACGAGCGGAGCGGGAAGTCACCAATCAGTCAGAATCGTTTCGCTTGTATTTTACAGTGGACGGTAAATTTTTTTGGCTTTTCGAATCAGTAATTACATTTGACATTCTCGCCTGAGCGATTTATCAGACAAATTGACTTTATTCTAGTAGATACTTTGCCTGTAGCACACCTCCGCCGGCGGAACACGGCAGTAAGTTCCGCCAGTTCAACAAGCGAAACAAATGCGAACAGAACAGCCTGTTCTAATGCATAGATACGCGAAAGCAATGACGCCAAACCGCTACGTAGATGTGATCCTCATATTCGTCGTCGATAGAAGACAACTCATAGCGGAACTATGGCGGAACTACCGCGGTAAAGTCCGTTCGCTTAGATAGTGCGGTACACCCGCAAGCACTTGTGTTCAGAGACAGGAATACCGGTAACAAACACAACCTTTCACTACGGAACTTCTATGTAAACTGCCAAAATCCAAATTCACTTGCGTACGCCGCACGCGGTATCCTTTGTTTATGCGGCGGCATCGTTTGACAAGAAGCGGCACGTGCAAAGGCGGCGAGATAAAAGGGCGACACTATCTTACCGAACGGACTTTACCACTGCTACGGTTTCGCGGCGGAGGTGTGCTACAAGCGTTAACTTAGCTACGCTTTTAACGCTTTTCTCATAGCCCAGTCCGAGCTTCAAAGGCATAACTTGGTTACGGCCGGCGTGAAATCAGGGCGGCAGAGACGGCGTTATTTCGTTTCCCGTTTCTCTTTTCTTTTCTTTTCGCATTTCTATTTAAATCACACTTATTATTCAAACGTTTCTTAAGGCTTTGGATTGCTGGCTATTTCAAAAAACTAATGGATTACGTCAAAAGTTATCAGTTAAGTGGCTGTTACTGGGATATAGGCAGCGAACTAAAATCTATGGAAGCGTAATTGCAAACAAATCTTGCTTAAAAAATGGCACCACGGGGCCGAAAAAGTACAACCCTCTCAGCTTAAGTCGGGCCAGCCAGCACCCGGTGACTGACGTTAGTGTTTTTTTCAATAACTGCAGTTTGTATTGTAGAGAAAAGATAGAAAGAGAGAGTTTATTAGAAATGACGTCCTTTATAGTCAAATGGTTTAAAAGACGCAAAGAGGGCGGTTAAAAGATGAAGAAATAACGTATCTTATTTTGCGTTTAAATCAAATTGACAATAATAAAATAGTTAGTTCTATCGTAATCTATGTGTGGAAAATAATTTGTTGTAATTTATAATTGATTTTTTCAGTAAAGAGTTGAGTGAAGATCTCACACTAAACGCAAAAGCACACGATAAAATTTGACAAGTTGGTGGCAGGATTATAATGACGGCGCTGTTATCAATGTCGCATGGGCTCCATACAAATTCATTCTTTATCGTACTGACTGACTGACGATAAAGTGAACGGGGCGCAGGCTAACCTTGCGCCTAAGGGACCCGCTATAGCCTACAGTTTTAGTCCAACCACCTTCTAAGATGGCTGAAACTGTAGCCTGATTCAATCCCGAGATCCAAAGATTAGAGATAAAAAGTTATTGGGAAATTCTCGATCTAAGACGGCAATTTTTTGGCAAATTTTAGAAAATCTTAAAAGTTATCGACCTATTTTGGGAATTTAAATTGCACTTTGAAGCATACTATATCTATGTTTGAAGCAGACGCACATTTTGACATTATTTATCTATGAAACTACAGGCAAATGTCACAATTTCATAAATCGGGGCACTACACTCGATCACGAAAACATAAACATTTTCAATGTTATAACTGATTTTTGAAGCTGTGGCTGCAATATCCCTGGCCGCATAACTTACTCCATACACATAAAAAACAGGACACAAATGCATTACGAAAAACAGAAAGAACAAAACCTGTAGGTAACCTGTTTGGTCGTCGGACGTAACTCGTTTTGCACCGTGAAATCAGGACGTTATTCAACTGCTTTTCTTTCTTTCCTTTTGTTTTCCGGATTTCATTAAAAGTTCTGCACATAGAGCACAGATAAATCGGCGAACATCCTGACTAAGAATTATGTGTAAGAGATGAATTATAGTGATCGATTGTGGTTGTCCATCAGCCATTTTTGATGTCCCCACTGCTGGGGCACAGGCCTTCCTTATGGGTGGTAAGGAGGATGGGCCATAACCCACCACGCGGGCCCAATGCGGATTGGTGGGTATTAACGACTGCAAATGCAGCCGGGACCAACGGCATAACGTGCCTTCCGAAGCACGGACGAGCTCGAGATAATAAATTTTTGGTCACCCATCCTATGACCGACCCTTGCGAACGTTGCTTAACTTCCGCAATCGCTGGGCCAGGCGCTAAACCACTGCGCCACCGAGCTCCACATTGTGGTTGGTAACATGTAATTAGTGATCCGTGAAAAATCTGTGATCCGTAATGTTTTTGAACGAATGTGAAATAATATTGACATACTCTGCTTTTCCTTGCGAGATATTAGTATTATTAAATGTACATCTAATAATTTCAACCGTACCTCTTAGTGAAAGTTTAATTAAGAGTGCACCGAGTTTTTTAGCGCTTCGTGGAAGTTTTAGTAATAACGGAATAGCAAGGGCTCGAACTGACGCAATTATTCAGCAATATGCACGATGGGCCCTTAAGCATTAACTAAAAAAATGCAACCTAAAAAGGTAGATTTTTAAGCACTACACATTTCACACATATACCAACTCAAGTCAAGACTTCTGAAGCTGTTCAACGTTTTACTCAGTCAAGTACACAAAACCTTAGAAATGCCATAAGGCCCGAAAATGTAACCCATCATTTCATAGAATGCCTACATCAAAAGCCGCGTCGTCTCTCGATTTTACGACCCCAAGCCTCAGGCCACCTCTGACAAGATTATAGCTTCCATTTCTGTGACTTTTATATGTCCGATAGAACCCACTGAAATGAAGAGATCGCGGATTTTCTCGCCTCGAAAAGTTTGAAAATGTGTCGAAAGTCCTTTTGTGAAATCGAGATGTTGAGTTAAAAGATTTCGACACCTTGAAATCTTGCAAATAGCTTCAGAGGTAATCGAACAGAAACTTTTTGTGATTATTATTGCATTTATGTACCTCGTCGGATTGTGATTTATTGGATAAGTGATTTACTTGGTGTGACGAAGTACTAAGTCAATGGGCGCATTCTGTCAGACAAATCTTTGAGTCATCGATCGCCATAGAGTACATTTTAACGATGGAAAGTAAAATATTGAATAAAAAAAAATACTCTATGGCGATCGATGACTCCAAGATTTGTCTGGCAGAATGCGCCCATTATAATTATCCGATATAGAACCGATTGAAATAAAAAGATGGCGGATCTTCTCGCCGCGGAAAGAAGTTAAAAGATTTCGACAGCTCAAAATCTTGCAAATAGCTTCAGAGGTAATCGGACAGCAACTTTTTGTGATTATTGTTGTATTATGTACCTAGTAGGGTTGTAATTTATTAAACAAGTGATTTACTCGGTGTGACAAAGTACTAAGTCACTTGTGAACCCATTGAAATAAAAAGATGGCGGATCTTCTGGCCTCGGAAAGTTTGAAAAGTGTCGAAAATAGATTTGTAAAAATAGGATTGAATTAAAGATATCGACACTTACACACGTACTCTTGGAAAACTTTTACAAAAGTTTCAGAAGTAATCAAACTCTTTAGTACGTATCTTTTTACCCGACTGCGGGTTATGTATTTCGCGCGTACTTGTAAGTATGTTTGTTTGTATGTAATATTCTTTATTACCTCATATCTCTCAAACGGCTGAACGGATTTCTATGATTAAGATATCGTTAGATTGGTCTTTTCAGCCCAAGTGTTCTTAAGAAGGTGGCGTTATAAAAAAACCAACATGGCGGTTGTACGATGCTATTAAACGTAGTGAAAAAAATTTTTTTTTTTAGAATACTGCAATATGGGTGTCAAATTAAAGGGCTTATTATAAGGATTTCAAAAAGGTATATCATGACCGTAAAATATAATAACTAAAAAGAGATAAATAAAAAAATAAATAAAAAAAAATAAAAAACCCGCCTGCATAAAAAGACAAGTCGACTGAAAAGATGGAAACAAGATTAAATAAATATTAAAGGCAACATGTCATAATAACATGCAGTCGGAGGCATATAATTCAATTATTCATAATGTCACTTTCTTTATGCATGCCTCCGACTGCATGTTATTATGACATGTTGCCTTTAATATTTATTTAATCTTGTTTCCATCTTTTCAGTCGACTTGTCTTTTTATGCAGGCGGGTTTTTTAATTTTTTTAATTTATTTTTTTGTAATAATTATTGCATTCGTATAGTAGTGTTGTAATTGGACAAGCGTATTTATTTGGTCTGACAAAGTAAATATTAAACTAGTGTGCACATAACTCGGAGGCGAGATCGTAGAGTTTTAGTAGTGGAACTGTGTCAAAGACCTAATACTTACCGTGGTAACATAGAAGTTACTATAAATAGACATAAAGTAATGCGACATAGCTGTGATTGCATTTGAATGCCCAAAACTACACATTGAAGAGATTTACTCCCGTTTGCCTATGATTTGAATATCAATGAAATTGATTTATGACAGTGAGGTCTATAAATCAATACTTAAGATTTTATTACCCATAAATGTCGTCAATAAATCTGTCATTAAATTAACCCCTTTGAAGTCGTTTTTCATGATGAAGAGACAGTAAGTAATTCTACTTTAATATTTTTAAATTCATGATAGAATATAGAAGAAAATAATTTAAATATTTACGAATGAAAATCGTTACGTTTAATCACTTAAAGACTTATCTTAAGACTTGACTTAACTTAAGATTGTTCACTTCAACTTGAACTTAATTCAGAGGGCGATAAATTAAAATTCAAACCAGTATCTCGAAACGTATTACTATTAGACAAAGATATCGCACAGGCTTATCTTAAACCGAGGAAGCCAGTTACTGCCTAAATACTTCTCCGGAAACCAGTATAAGAAAACATACAAGTTGCTCACAAACTTCTTAGGAACACAGCTCTCATTACCCTGGCTTCAAATGTAATACGACCAGAATTGATAAACCTCTCTCTACATACGAAAATTGAAGGGTGGTGTTTCTTAAAAAGTGGTTGTATTTGATGTGAGTCAAAATTCACGATTTCCAGTCACGTTTACGAAAACAGATTTCCCCCGGTGTAAAGCTAAATTATTACTACGGTATTAGATGAATAATAGATTGGGGTTTACTGTAACTATTTGTTAAAAACATAGGTAAAAATAATAAAATTTTGTTCATTGAATCCAAGAATGTAAGGAAAATCTTTGTTTATTTGAGTTTTTAACCGACTTCAACAAAAGGAGGAGGTTCTCAATTCGATTGTACGTTTTTTTTTTCGTTGTTCGCGCGTATCTTCGATCTTGTATCTTCGTATCTTCTTGCATTTTTGTTCGATTGAGTTTTCTTGCGAGATGGTCCCATTTATTTATTTTTTCAAATCGGTTCAGTAGTTCACAAGTAATCCTGAAAATACTATGATATTAAATTAACTAACTTGACAATTTTGTTATTTATGAATCGAATTAGATGATTTTTTGTTGTTGTGTAGTCTCTTTAACCGACTTCAAAAAAAGGAGGTATTCAGTTTGTATGTATGTATGTTTCTCCGCGATTATCTCACGTTTGGCTGAGCCGATTTTTCTACCTAAATAATATACCTACACTACCTAATACAGAAGGTACTTTCAATAAAAATAAAAAAATTGTTTAAAAACAAAAAAACCGACTTCAAAAAACCTGCCTCTCTTCTTCTTATCGTATAAGGATTAGTGGCCACCTCTGGTTTAGAGTTTAACAAGCCGCCTGTAAAGCCTCTGACTTGGCTTAACGACTGTTAACAGATGACAACAGCTGGGACCGACGGTTTAACGTGCCCTCCGAAGCACGGAAGCACTCATTTGTAATTTCTAATGCCACTTAACTGTCACCCATCCGACACCTAGCCGGACCGAGCGTTGCTTAACAAACGTGATCGAGTAGAAGTTTATAACAACAGAAAAAAAAAATATTCATAAAATCTCACTAAAACATAGGTAATCGGTTTACTATATCTACCTACGTTTCTTAGGGAAAGTTTGTCATCATGCACGTGTGATTTCAAAATCACCCTGGATTACCTTTGCGCCACGAAAAAAAAATTCTTATTCTTTGTTCGATGACAGAATTTTGTCAGATCATTTTCTCTGATAACTTCAATTCGAATTCTCAACCAGAGGTTTCCTTTACAAAATTTGCTCGATACCTACATACATACAGCAATATCCTTGAGCCCAGATTGTTACAATGGCGACCCATTATTAATATTGTGTTAGAATTCGCAATTTATGGTGTGGCTGGCTTGCCATGTTGTGGTGTTTTATGGGTGGTGAGAAATTATGAGGCTTTGCGAAGATGTGTGTGAAATCCTGTTGTAGAAATTGTGGTATCAACTTTGAAACTAATTTTGAAAAATTAAGTATCAATTTTTTATGTTGTTTTTAATACTTGTATAAGTAAGTTAAATATACTAAAATAAGCAACTTATATCTCTTTTTCCTGCTTGAGAAAATTAACTTAATTTCGAATGTTTAAAAAACTCTGCTGTGTTTTGGGATATCGATTTTGAATGTTTTTTTGTGAGTTATCTAAATATTTCAATCGCTCATACGGTATCATTACATTCCCTTGTGTCACTGCTAGAAGTAGTTAAATCGCAAAACTGTTAAAAGTGGCCGTTTTTAGAGTTCCGTACCAAAATGGTAAAAAGGAACACTTATGGTGTGACTCTGTCTGTCTGTCTGTCACAGCTGGATGTCTCGAGAACTACTAATGGTATAAAGTTGAAATTTGGAATAAGTAGTTCAAGATTTTGCCCAACTATTTTGCAAATAAGAAATAAAAAAATAAATATTTTTCTACAACAGGGACTGAAAAGGGGTCTTAAAATATTTAAGTGGGGCTACGGACTAGGGCATGTGGGGTATCATAATTGTGCCTCCCCCCCCCCCCCCCCGAATATAGAAATATCTGAAATAATTCTATGTGATAAATTAAAAAAAAAAGTTACTTTGACAAAGCACGAACATTTTACAAAGGTTATTTATCAACTTATTAAATAAAAACCTCTGAGGACGCCACTTTCAGTAGTATAACCACTCACAATTACTTAAAAGGCGTAATGGTAGACAGAGTACCTAGAATTTAAACAATACCAAAAAATATAGCCTGAAAACTTGACTGTTGTGTTTCTCTTTGTAAACACGTTGTGTTTCTCTTTGTAAAAAACGTTGTGTTTCTTTTTGTAAAAAACGTTGTGTTTCTCTTTGTAGAAAAACTGTATCACTGTGCCCTGAACTAAAATGGTATAAGTATCGTTTTCAACCATCAATGGGATGGATTATCAAAAACAGTAGTCCACCTTCGTCTAGGGTTGTCACTTTGCCGTTTTCTATACAAAAAAAAATTCTTAGCCATATCGGTGGTTTCAGGATTAATAATCATTTTCCGGGGATGTTAACATGGTACCCTTTCTACCATATTCAGGGGTTATACATCATCTCTGTTTGTTAAAACCCTCTATTCTTGTTTACAGCCCATAAAAAGAAGATGTCCCAAAACTGTCGATTATAACTTCAAGATAGGTCGAGTACTTTTTAGCTCCATTTCCTTATGTTAGTCGTGTCAGTCCGTCAAGTAATATCCTGTCCGGATACGAGGGCCAGCGTCTAATGAGCCGGTTAAGAGCCGGGCAAAAGTCGGGCCACAGTACATAGCTTAATCAGTATCTCAACTAAGTCGTCTCATAAAATATCATAGACAATGGGCGACAGCGGGTGGAACGAGCGTGATCCTATTTTTGAAATCCTTGTAACAATAAGTACTTGTTTATAACACTTAGTGCCAGTATTGGCCACCCCAGGTCAAATAAGTTTGTAACTCCTCCTCCTCGCGTCGTGTTCCTCATTACTGAGGGTCGTGATTCCCCCGATAGGATGTTAATTTTTCTTTGACGATGCCTCACCATCGCTGTCTGTCCTTAGCGTCATGGAGTGCATCGTGTAGCTTGGTGTTCAGCGTTGAGCGGATTTGGTCAGACCACCTAGTTGGGCTTCGACCTCTCGGCCGTTTGCCATCGACCTTGCCAGTGACCATCAATTGTTCGAGGTTGTGTGCATCTTTTCGGGCGATGTGACCGAAGAATTCCAGAATCTTTAGGAGACAGGAAGTGGATAGCCTGGTTTTAACGTTGAGCTCTCGAAGGATGGACTCGTTTGTTCGGAATGCAGTCCACGGTATTTGTAACATCCTCCTCCAGCACCACAACTCAAAAGCGTCAATGCGATCTCGGTCGGCCTTCTTTAATGTCCACGTTTGTAACAAGCGATTCTAAAATAGTCTTATTTCGATGTCGAATGAAAATCAGTAAAAAAGAGCACTCGATGCCAGCGAAAGATTTTAAATATAGGGCCGCAAGGGCTCTACTTTTGAAATCATTTGACAATCATTCGGCTGGCGCTGAGCGCTATTTACTACTCATTTTCATTCGAAAGCTTGGCTGTCCGTTTTCATAATCAACTCCATAGTTGTGTTACTGCTTTTACTATATTTATTCTGTGGCCGGGTAAAGCCGGTAATAACAAACTGAGCCAAGCAATGGCCAACACGTTCGGACATAAATTCCGGATTAAGTGGAAAACTAAAGATTTAAAAGATGCATTGTTAGCTAGATGTCGTCTTTTGTGTGGAGTCGTTGGCTAACTCGGCCCGAGCCTCTATCTCTCTGAGGGTCGAATTGAGACATAAGAAGGAGACCCGTCATTTTATGCTCAATCTGTATACCTTTTAAATTTTTTAATCTGAGATTATATCTATGTGTCAACCAAATGACAGCTGTCAATGTCAAATTGACATTTCGTTATCTTAATTTCGAAAAAAGCAAAGGAATTATGGTTTATGCAGTCATGATTTCACATTTCATAAAGACATATCTATATACCCTTTGAAGATTTAATGTAAATAACTGAACGTTTTAGATATGTTATTGTTTCCGTAGCGTTTCCAAAAATTTTTTCATCAATGAAAAGATGAATAACTATTTTTCAACATGCGTTAAAAGTTAGTCAGAACATGATTCACGTATCAAATATTATAAGCCTATTTTAAGACCAATTTCAATCGTATACAAGTTAAGCATTTTTTCTATGGAATGCGCCGGTTCTCCTTTTTAGCTCTTTTTATAATAAAGAAATTATTTTCTTAACAAATAAACCAACTCAATAAGTTATTTAAATATTACTTTGAACGACAATAAAGATGTTTCCAAGAAAGCTTCTAAGTTTAATCGTAACAGATTTCTTCTGCCCACTTCCTTACACGTGTAAAAGTTGACTTTGAAATTATCGTGGAACTTTTTGATTCCGATGTAATTTGAATTGTTAGATTCGTGAAATGTAATTTTAATATGAAAGTCAGTTTGTTTGTTTTTACGTTTTTCATTTTCACGTATTCTAAAACTAACACTGCGCTATCACTACCTATATGTATGTCCTAACACGTCTACTTTCACTGATCATCATGAAATTTAGTATTCACGTTGCTAGGGGTAGGTACGAAAAGGACATGTAAGTACCTTTTATCCAAAAAAAAATTTTTTACACGCCAAAATCACTAAATCAATTTTGATGAAATTTGGTAGGTATAGAGACAGATTGAACTTTAGAGGAGAACTTTAAATTCCTACTACAGGCCAAGCGGATGAATTCGCGGACAAAATTTACTATGCCGCCTAGTTAAGTATTATCTAATGCTAGACATATTAATAAAGCTTTCGCAATTATTCATATAAAGCGATCAAAGGAAGATGGCACGACTAGTGATGGGACTCGAATCAAAAAAATGTATTCGAATCGATTCGAATCACCCGTAAGTGGTTCGAATTGTCGATTCGAATTTGACTATGATTCGAATCAATGTGATGATTAGAATCAATAACAATATCTTAAATTTATACGTTAAAAAAAAAACGTTCCAAAACTAAACGTTTCTACTTTTAAAACTCACGTGACCGAAAGCACTAAATAATGGTAAAGAAATTAAAACCTTTAAACGAATATTAAACAGCTTTCTCATCCCCTAAGGTAAGCTTGTTACGCCAACAAAGATTCGAATCAAAAAATCTGATTCGAATTCAAACGATGATATGAATCAGTCAACCAATTCGAATCAGGTGATGAATCGAATCAGCAAATCAATTCGAATCAGCCAACCCATTCGAATCAGCCAACCGATTCGAATCAGCATAAATACACAGCATAATACACATAGTTAGAACGCATTTCCTTTCTCCCACCTAATACTACTTTTTTTCTGATATCTCCCTTTCCACTTTCATTTTATATACATACACTTTCTCTTCTCTTTATTTATGTATATCTATATCTATTGTCCTTCTAGTATTTTTGCACCCACTCCCCTCTTTCCTCTTCCCCTCAATATTTTTCTACTCAAGGTTGCCTGGAAGAGACTGCTACATAGCAGTAAGGCCGCCTTTTGTGTACTTGTCCATGTTTATTGTTTGCTCCTATGTAATGTCTTTGTCTAGTGTGCAATAAAGCGTTTTTATTATTATTATTATACACAATCGAATCAAGCTTGAATTGACGTGATTCGAGTCATTCGAATCAATTGTGATTCGAGTCCCATCACTAGGCACGACCGGTAATGATTTCATCTCTGAGTAATTTGCGAAAGGAAATGACTCCAAGGAATTCACTTACGACCGCAACGGATTTAATTTGGTCTCAGAATGAATCAGACAAGACAAGACAAGTCTGTAAGATTATGTCGGTAAATTTTTACAGACTATTTTTTTTTTTTTTTTTTTTCTTTTCTTTTCAAACTTCCTCAATTTTCAAACGAAACTTCATTAATATTCGAAATTAAGATTATCATTAGGTCCTTGGACTAAACGCTACACACTACAAAGATAAGGCTGCTCGTATCATCGGTCGCGTCTATTCGGTCGAAGCTAGACGCTTACAATATCTTTTATTTATACAGCTCATAAATGTGTAATAAATATATAAGTAAGTTACATAGGTATTGCATTTTAGTGAAGCCAATAAAAGTTAAACCCAAGTTACATTTTAGTACTTAGTGAAAACGGTTTACAAATAAGTATTGCGTCTACGAGCCTAAAGATATTAATGTGAAATTGATACCATGGATAATAATAACAAAATAAGTTTGTAAAAAATAAGAGGTGATTATGATCAAAATAAATTATCTGTGTTCAAAATAAACGCCAAGTTTGTAAGTGCGACGCTTTTCGAGGTGCGATTTTCGCGTACTATTTTAGTTCGTGAAGCGTTATCTAGGATATTCTTGATTGAAGGTTTGCACACTTTTAAATTTAATCGAACTTAAAACGTTAGCATCTTAAATGTGTTGTTGTCGAAATAATGCTATTCATGCTAATCTTACCATCATACCCCACTGCACATCGACGCGCCAAAATCTTAACTGCAATTTTATTCAATTCAATGAGTATTACACAATGTCTACTTAAAATCACTCGTCCCCTCAAATCGAATAGCCAATGAACACTCGATACCAGACTGATTCAATCGAGTCGTGGAGCTGTTAATTTGTGAACACTCGGGGGCAGTTAATCGAATTGGTCTCATTTGAGGACACTACTAATCAGTAGGGACTGATGAAGGGCATGAATGGCCCGACGGCCCGACACGACACTCAAAGGATAAATGAAAAGTTAATTGAAGTGTATCAACACTAATGTGCGCCCAATGGTTGGAAATTGACCCTAATGAACATTTTAAGAAAGTGTAAATCAATATAAAAAAAATAACCTAAAGTAAGGTAGGTACTTACCAATTTCTTTAGAATATTTTTTATTTATAATCTTCTTATCGAATGAGGAATAGTGGCCACCTATAGTGTTAGAGTTTATCAAGCCGCCTGTAATACCTCTAACTTGGCTTCACGACTGTTTTCAGAATGACAACAGCCAGTGCCCTCCGAAGCACGGAAGCGCTCAGTTGTAATGCCACTTAACGGTCACCCATCCGACACCTGGCCGGACCGAGCGTTGCTTAACAAACGTGATCGAGTACGATCAGTCTGTCAAGTTCCGTCATGAGCGCTTTTATTTATAGTGTAAACAATAATACTGGCAATAGGAGTACGGAGATCAAAATTAATAAATTGGGTAAGGAATTTACAGGTTTTTAGGGACTTTAACCTCTAAGTGCCAGAGCGGTCGCCGGCGACCTGACATAATAGCCATATTGCCGTTCTGTCAAAGCCCAAGCGGTCGCCGGAGACCGGTACCGGTAATCGGTTTTTTCTCTATGTAAATGACTATGATTTTGGTATCTAGAAATGAGAAAAGTATTCATAAGTAAAACTATCTTTACGAAATGATAAATTATAGCCTGATTACGAAATTATCGGATTTTTTGTGTAAGACGCCATTTTATTTCTTTCTTGTCAGTTGGTGGGGAGGGTTTTCTTGTTTTTTAACAAAATGGCGGATGGCGCTGAAGGGTTAAAGTCGTAGAACCAATTTTGTTGTTTATGATGTTAATCTACTGCGAATTTGTTGGAGTTTTACAAATAATCCTGTATAATAAGTAACTAGCAATAAAGTGTTGTTTTGATATGAGAATCGAGAGCATAAGTGCACTTACAATTTTTATATCTATCTAGGTTACTAGAAATACATTCGTTATTTAGAAATCCTTTTACACAAACTATATTGAAGAAATCTCAGTGAGTAGTACAATACAATACAAGTCATAGTCCGTGCACAGCTTATTCCATTTTACTCCCGATCCGCATAAACCAATTTGCAAGATGAAGTAGCATGCAGATCTATTTTTATCTAAATGTGTTGAATTTTTAATATAGTTTTTTTTTATAACAATCGAGTTCCCACTTTTTGAATAGAAATAAAATATAAGGTGGAACCAAATTATTTAACAAATCTGAAACAGGTGATAGTGTTGTTTAAACTGAACAACTTTCTCCAAGAAACATTATAGGTCGAAAAAATATTTTTTTTTGTTATTCCATAGTAAGTCGGTCAGCCGACTTTTTGTATTGGGAGTATGTTTTTTTCATTTTAGACCTATGTTCCTTGGAGAAAGTTGTTCAGTCTAAGCAACACTGTATCACCTGTTTCAGTATTGTTACATAATATGATTCCATCCTTATGTCTAACATTAGAATAAATCAATAGAAACGTTTAATGATTTTTTTGTAACAAAATTAATGAATAAGTATAATAAGATGTGTGTACTTTTTAATATTCTATATTAAAGAATAATATTTAATGTAATCTACTGAACTAGGCATACCAGAATACCTATCTTTCAAAAGCTTACACATTAGGGTTGACAACACACACACAAAAAATATTATCTCACGTTTTCATAAAGTCAAATGGCCGGCCACTCAAACCTAACCTGGCTTCCTTGTTGTCAAATAATAAAAAAATATTTTTATTACACCACAAGGCCAATAGAAAAGAAGGGGCAATTTTACTTTCTCTCCTGATCCGGGAACATTTTCCTGGTGTTTGGGGGTATTCGTCTAACAAAGTTACTGACAACAAAAAGATGTTATTGAGTTTTCCCATCCCTGTTTGCTTAGACTTTGCTTGTTGTTTTAGGGATGTACACGGGTTCTTGTGGACATTGATGCCTATGGGTAGAGATGTAAACAGGGAAAACAAGGTCTTGTTATTACAATGACATCCGGTATGATAAATCCAAGGAAATTTTAAGTACTTCGTACAATTTTGTGAACAGGAGCCCAATCGCGGTAATTCTGAACGATAAAACCAAAAACGTTACGTTGTCATTTAGGTTATATTAACCTAAAAATCTTTGGTTTAGCTTCATAAGAAGTACCTACTTAAAATTTCCTTGTATAAATCTTCTTACCGCCTTAGGTACTAATAAAGAACTGCAACCCACCCTTTTTACAAGTGTGTAACATGACAGTGATAGTTTATTTTTATTCATTTTACGTATTTACACATCAGTTAAACTAGGTCCCGTGAGTGTATAGTGACAGTTTAAGCTTCCATAGTAATTACCCACTCGTTAATACCAGGTGTATGTCACGGAACTGTCAAAATTTGTTTATTAGTCAAGCTTTCGCTGTATCACCCGTATACATCACGGGTAAATGTTTATTAGTAAGGCAGTTAGAAAATAAAAGGTGATAGGGGGTACATATAGTCACACACAGTAAATTGACAGGACTAAACTTCATTCACAGAAAGAAAAGGATGGAAAACTAAATTTAGTTTAGTCCTGTCAATTTAGTTAAGTCGTTGCCAGCCGAATCGATATGTATAAAAAAAATCATGGCTTACCATTAATAACATGCAGGCTTACGCAACAGCACAATTTGACGACCGTCGTGATCGTGATCGTAAAACAGTGTAAGATATAGTCAGCGAGTCAAGCTTTCTATCGGCGTTTTTCGTTGCTCTATCTAGCAACTAAGATCTTATACCGCGAATTTTTATTTCACTATGAATAACTGACACCGCCTGTCAAATTGGTACGCAAAGGCACATTCGCAAAGTAAAGATAACGATGAACGACCACATAGACTTTTTGTCTTTGCATCGCAAAAGTGACAATTTGGTGTCAATCAGGTGCAAATGTCAGCTTCAAACAAGTTTTGAAAATTATTATTTAAGTAAAGTTTTAATTATATGTTTGTTGTTTCAGCTCGAAAATTTATGAGAATGATTTGTGATTAAAGCGCTTACAAATGCAGAGACAGGAAAAAACAATTTATTAATAAAAAAAGTATCAATTAATATAGATACAAAAGATTTATGCTCCAAAGCGGCATACCTACGTATAATTTATCAATTAAATCGCATAATCCTACGAAAAAGTGAGTTTAATAGCGCCGAAGAAGAAACTCTTGAAAAATGTATACCAAAAATCTTGTATAAGTACAATACAAGGTATTGAAGAGGTACATTGTGAATTTTTTTGAAAGAAAGTAGTTTATATCAATTAAATTTTGTATTACATGAATAAAACGTTTCATTACAAATCTGTGTGGTATAATTACAAATCTGTGTGGTATAATTTGCTGGGATAGTACTTAGGTATGTTATTTAGTATTGTATAAAAACATTGAGAATCCTAAATCTCAAAATAAAAAATAAAAAAGGTATGCTGCTCGGCTGCCCTAAACCAAATTATCTTAGATACTTGTATCTTATTCCAGACATATTTTACAGGAGAGCTTGAGATATTCTGAACACTAAAGTGTTAAAATAATTGATATCATTGGTAAAAGGGCGAACGGTGACAAAATATGCCTATTAATAGTATTATAATATTATCTGTGCTATTATAGAGGTAATAAAGTTCTCTAGGTAGGTATCTATTATGTAGGTACCTATAATGTTTATATTCCTGTTTGTCAAAATTCAAAATTCCCTATTGTATAAAAACCCCCAAGTTATTAATGAATACCATGCATTAAGGTGGCACCCTGAGCGAAAGTGGCGCCGCCGTGGTGAATTTTATTTCATATTATAATTCTAATACACGATTTTAATAATGTTTTACGTGGAATTTTTAGGGCCCACAGTCTAGTAATTTTAGAGGGTATAATTAACTGCTTAAACTGCTAAAAGTGGCCGTTTTTTACATATCTGCTATCTACTTCTGCGGATGACTATGAGGGAATGTAGTGATACCTTCTAAAAATACTAAAACATGGGCCCTAAAGCTTCCACGTTAAACATTATTTAAATCTTTTTCTACTTATAACTTAATAAATAAAAACTTCTGAGGGCGCCATTTTCGGTGGGGTAGCCACCTTAAGGGAAAAGTACGAAATGAACTACAAAATTCCCTAATTAATTAATAAAAACCCCCAAGTCATGAATGAATACCAAACATTGAGGGAAAAATATGCAATAAGGGTAACATTTTGACGATAACTACAAGGTTTTGGATAGTGGTATTTATTATCTGTGGAATTCGTGATCTTTTACGAAATCGTTGTCAAAATTGTGCAATTTGCGTAAGCACTTGCGACTGACCACTCTCACATGTTGTCTATGACGGAGGAGGCCACGAAGATTTAAGTAGACATACACGCTACGACATTTTTCAGAATCTTATGAATGTCTCTATATTTAATGTAATATGGTTCCTTTGATTTAAAACAATATTTGCATTGTTTCGGCTTAAAGATTAAAGTTTACGACAATCCATTTGGTTGTAGCTCTTTATGTCGTTGCGTGAATGGTGTGTTTTGTCTTAGCTATGTCATTACCATAGAGTTAGAGTAATCTTGTAAGTCAAAAATATAGGGTGACTATGAAAAATACGATACTTTAAGCGAGTATAAATTTTTTATAAGAAGTATCGAATGGAAAGTTTTCCTACACATTTTAATTAAAATGTGTAAAACGACTTATATACCTATAACACTTATTTTTTCAGATTATATAGAGTATTTCGTAATTTGTTAGCTCAAAAATACTTTATAGGTATTGCAATATACTTAGTGAGAAATAAATATTTGAACGCAAAGAGGAGAACATTTTTGATCTTTATGCAAATTATTCGAAAAGAAATATAGCCGAGGACCTATTTTCAAAGACTAATAAATATAGGTACTCTGAGTGCCACTTACGTGGTTACCCTACATGAACCATAAACGAAACTATGATATTTTTTAGAACCACGCACACGGGCACTAGCATGTGAAATAACGATAGAAATAAAGAAATAACGACACTCATGTATTGTAAAGCCGTGGTCGTCGTTAACGTTGTAATGTCAAATTGACGATCACGAAACGATCACGATGGTGCTGTTGCGTAAGCCTGGGTCGTCAAGCAATACCGAAATAAACTCTTTCATTTGTTTTTAAATCTCTTGGCATTCGAACTCGAGCACAGAGCCTTTTTCGATATACAAAAGATATTGCGCCTAAAATAGATACTTGTAAAACCTTTGTGAACTTTCGTTACGTCTGAAAAAGGTTCCCTAAATATATCGAATGTATATTGCTTCGTTCACTTAATTATTCACCAGAATTTAGATTTGAAAACAAAGATAACTTTATGCTAACCTGTCCCTCTACTCAAATAGCCAACATTCTATACGTTTGAACGTTACGCTTACTATTTTTTTTATTTTTTTTTATATTCAGGCATCGATGGCCCACAAATATACCTTAAAAACTAAACATATATAATTTATAAAACAATGTTGTTAGTAAATAACTATAAAGAGAAAATATGAGCCAGTTCATCATTAACGTTAGATAGAGAGGGGAGGGTTAAAAAAAATTACACTTTTTGATTTAATGCAATCGCTGTAAAATCTTACAGATCTGAAATTAAGATATGTATTTTTTTATATCTTTCTCCAGGCACGTAGGTATTGAACCAGAAACACGGTTCAGTGATTATGGCTCGATACAGTTTAATTCAGAAAATACCCATTAAAATTACTTAGAAACAACGTTAGGTATTCAACACAAGTTGAAATTGCTTTAAATAAGTTTGAAAAAAGAAATATACGTGCTTACTTCCGCAAACAAAATATGCAAGATGCACCGCCCGCCCGCCCGCAAAAATATGCAGCACACCACAAAATATAAGTGCACAATACCTGCATTTAGCAAGACAGCAACACACCTTGCACCTTCACCAATTAGGCTACTCTACACGTGTTTCGCCCCAACCCGGAGCATCCTCAGGAGTTAGATCGTGCGTAAACCAACACCGTACGGTGTCGGAGGGCGTAGTTGCTCATTCGGTCACACGGTCGGTGCACAATACCTGCATTTGCTGTCTTGCTAAATGCAGGTATTGTGCACTTATATTTTGTGATGTGCATGTGCATATTTTTGCTGGCGGGCGGTGCATCTTGCATATTTTGTTTGCGGAAGTAAGCACATATATTTCTTTTTTCAAAATGGTTTGGGACTTCCGCCAAGTGACGCCTGATTCAATCAAATGCTTTGAATAATGTGTATCATCAATATTCACAATCGTGTAGAAGCATTTCGCTTTAATCGCTAGGTATCAATATTTACTACGAATCTAAGGGCAAATTTTTCAATCCTCAGATAACAGATATCAGTCAGTTTAAATATTAACCAAATCTAATGAACGTCATTCAAAAATGTGACAGACAAATGAATGACAAGCATTTTCAATTTGACAGTATAATACGAAATCAAACGGATAAAGCTCTATCTAGGCATTGAAAAATCAGCCCTTAGAATAATAACGCTACGAATTGATTTCGTGATTTTTTCGCCTAATCTGACAAATCGGTCTCGCTCTGGCACGTGACGTTTTCTCATTGCTCGCTTTACGCTTTATTTCCTTACATAGTCCCTTAAGTGAGCTTTAATTACAGTGCAACCCCGTATGTGCAGGTGCAAGCATACTTCCGTGCGAACTATCTTCTGTATAAGCTGCTACTTCGCAACTTGCATGCACTCGAGAGAAGAATAGCCGTCAAAACTTAACACATTAAGTACACGTAAGCTAGGCATAGTGGAGAGAGTAACAGTATGTAACCAGTCGTCAGAAATTACTGTTTGGTGGAAAAGAATATTCTTTGCGTAACATTTCAAAAATGCGACATTAAAGAGCATGACACTTTGTTATCGTGAAGAGGCGATCTACATTTTTATCAGTCTACGGATATAGGCCTCCTCCAAAGCCTTCCACGATCACCTATCTTGCGCACTTGGAGCCAGTTCGAACCATCATGTCTCATTATTGGCCCATCTCTATGGTCGATGACCTCTACTCTTATGGCAATGTTATCATGAGTTGCCGTTGTATTTACTCGGCACTTCAAACCAAAAATGCTGAAATACTACAACCCCTATACCAAAATCAAGTCATTTAAAAAAATCCTTATTTTATGCCTGAAACTCTTAATATTCTATTATGTCCGTTAAAATTAATAAAAGCACAAAGTATTGTTTTAATTAACGTAGATTTACTACTTCTGCTTTTTCACTATGCCTTTGTTTAGGCTAAGGCGCGAAATAACAAGTAAACGGAGCAAATAACTTCCTCTTAAGTGCAGTACGTAAATTTTGAAATTACGATTGAAAGTACGTAAAATTTGAAAAATTATATAAAATAGTATAGGTTAATAACATTAAATTATTATAAACGGTTTTATTACTAATTTGCATGCTATGAAATGATATAGTTAAATAGGCATAAGTTCTACCCAGTTGTATAACACCTACAAAGTCATAAAAATTGTACCCTATTTAATGCAAATAAATGAATTGAATTGAATTGAATTGAATTGAATTTGGCCAACCAACGTTTGAGGACAACATGTTTTGCTATACAAACGAAATTGTTTACACAACAGATGCAGCTGTTTATTAAATATGCACACGAAATTCGGATGAAACTACAACCGCAACTATTCAAGGAATTTTGAGACGTATGATGTTTACGAAATTAATGTTGCGGCATGAAAAGTTTAGTTGCTTTTGAGTCTATTTTTGCGTGCAGTCAACAACTCAGTATGCTCTGAAAGAGAAAAGCAGGAAAATGCGACGACAGCATTTTAATGAGTGCGAAAAATAAAACTAATGACGCAGACAAAGTTTCGTTTTGTATGTCAGTTGCGCAAATTGTGAGTTTATTGTGTTTCTTGCTGAAAGTTTAGATACATAAAATATTATCAAAAATGACTAATTTCGACATTAGCCATTTTTAATGTCACAGGCCTTTCTTATGGGTGGATAATGAGGATGAGCCATATTCTTAAGGATGGCCACGCAGGCCCAATGCGGATTGGTGGGTAAATAAAAAATTAATAGGTATTCAAGTATAATATCAATATCAGGTTTTCTATCTTCAATGGATTACACAGCTACAGAGGAGTTATTAAATATAATATAAGGCACGTGCATGATTCAAATTAATATATAAAATTCTTAAATATATATAATATATAAAATAGTTAAATATATAAAATCAACACAATTATTTATATATACTATGTAAATTTAAAAAAAATAAACTACTTTTATTCAAACACTTAAATAACTACATAATAATTATATATTCGTACAAATTATCTAGGTATAAACAAAGTATTTAAAACAAATTTATTATACAAACTTTTAAAAATAAACAATAATGGTATAAAGTTGACACATTAATATTAATATTAGTAAGTTGAGTTTAGTTTAGCTACGTAAGTTAATTTGATCTGTTCACCTTGCGTATACTGTAAACTTATGTTGGCTACTTGTAGACGACGATACTACTCTGCCGCAATACAGTTTTTTTACTAGTGTGGAGGGTAGCTGTCATTATCTACCGCTGTTATTATAAGTATTCTTCTTCATTGTTAGTGACAATATTTTTTGTGAAAGGTCAAATAAAGTTATTATTATTATTATTATTATTATTATAATAAAAAAAACAAAAACATATTTTAAATAAGATTTGTTTAAAACAAAAAAGAAATTAAATCATAACGACATGTGTTTAAAACATTGGATAGATAAAACTTGACATTGAAGAGTCATAAAAGGTATTATTTTTTATAATTATTTCAAAAGTATTAACACACTATGTACTTTATTTCATTGTAGCCATTTAGTTGTTTACTTCGTACTTTACTATTTATTATTTTAAGGCTCAGAACAATAACACCTAGAACGACAGTTCTCTACAAAGCGCACTGTCAAAAGTGAGGCAACTAAAACAGCCAAAATAGCCCCGTTTTCAGATTTTTATTCTCCATTTATTACCTAATCATACCGAATATAAGTACAAAACAGTTTCAATTTTCCTACATTTATTAGATTAGTTAGTATATTTTTAAATTTGAGATTTTTGCATTCACAATGCTATTTTTACACAATACTAAATAATATACTAGAAAAAATACGACTCGCACCAGATCAATACTCAGACGGGAATCGAACCCGCGACCTTTGGATATCCGGTCCAATGCTCAGCGGTCAGAGCATTGGAGAATTGATCTGGTGCGAGTCGTATTTTTTCTAGTATATTATTTAGTATTGTGTAGTTACTATATTATTGGATTTTATTTACGATTAGGTAACGTATGAAGGATATAAATCTGATAACTAAGCCATTCTGGCTTAGTATTAGTTGCCTCACTTTGCATACGAGGACACAGCTTCTAGGTGTTATTATTCTAAGTTTTTAGGGACAAACATTTGAATCAGCAAATGTATTTACCAAAAATTAAAGGTAATTAAGGACCCGTCATATTTATTTACTCCACGAAAATTTACAAACAAAAGCGTGCAATAATTACGGTAGGGTAATGCCGTTTTTGGGAAACGAACCCATCACCCCGCTTCGGTAAATGGTTCGTGTGATTAAGTGATTGATGTTAATGACTCGGCAACCCTCTGATTGTTAAAGTTCATTATAAACTCCAGAGTAATTAGATGGATTGTAATAGTAGATTAGTAGCTAAGGGCTGTAAGGCATCAATAACATCAATTGCAGCCCGAGATATAGATCGAGGGTGCAATTGATGCTTACACCCGAGCTAACTACTCTGCTTTACATCTCGATGGTGAGGTAAGTAGAAAAAACCGGCATTACAAGAATAAAACATTTTATTAGTTAAAATTTATAGTGAAATGAGAACAATTTTAAAATTTTAGAGACAGGTGTTTTTTGGGTATCAATGTAACCTTCAGCCACCTTGCTGGATTTTTTTTATTACTTACCGCCCTAGGGCTTTTCTTAATTACTTGCAGCCCTAGGGCTTTTTTAATTACTTACCGCCCTAGGGCTTTTCTAGCTACATTATTACCTTAGAGCGCTAATTGGTTACCTACAAGCCCCATTTGGGGGTAAGAAGGACCTACTTACCGAATATGAGAGATGTAAAATGCTTTTTTTATATTAGGTAGGTACTAAACGCAGCTACAGGTAGGTACTGGTTGTTCTGCGTGTTCAATATTTGCATGTTAGCCTTAACAGGCCATCAAAATAATTTTGATACAAAAAAATTAATGGTGACCGTCAATTTATGATGCATGAATGAATGAATGAATGAAAGTTTATTTGCATAAAATCAATGTTTATTTAAATAAAATCACTGGTTATGATAATCAACGTGGCTCTTATTACGTGGCATCAGTGGCATGACACTACAGAGGAAAGGAAATACGTGGCACCTCGTCCTCGTGGCCGTGAGTGACAAGGATATGTCAAAAGTGACAGACAAGACAGATGACATGACATAAGGTCTATCATCTATGACTAGTCTGTTCGGATACGTCAGTATAGTAGTCCATCGGCCATTTTTGATGTCCCCACTGCTGGGGCACAGGCCTTCCTTATGGGTGGTAAGGAGGATGGGCCATAACCCACCACGCGGGCCCAATGCGGATTGGTGGGTTTTAACGACTGCAAATGCAGCCTGGACCAACGGCTTAACGTGCCTTCCGAAGCACGGAGGAGCTCGAGATAATAAATTTTTGGTCACCCATCCCATGACCGACCCTTGCGAACGTTGCTTAACTTCAGCAATCGCTGGGCCAGGCGCTAAACCACTGCGCCACCGAGCTCCTCACGTCAGATAGTAATTGGTTTTTGTACTTAAAAAAACTAATATCTATACTGTGCGGATACTGTATTTAATGTAGTGTGGATGTGCTTATTTTAATACAATTAACTTTATTTAAATATATAATATCATAATAATTATATAAAGTTATATACATTTTTTTTCATTATAGCTGTAATTTATTAACATGGTAGATTAGGTAAGTACTATTTTATGACCTTTTCTATGAAAAGTGCCGGTTTTCTTTTGTAGGTACCTACTCAATGGTCAAGCTGATAGAACGCCAATGCCAGTTTTATTTACTGCTTAAAAACAAACACTCGTCCAGCAGTTTAGCAAAGCGCATTCCCGTGAGTCAAGCATACAACTTCAAAGACTCATTCATTAAATATTCAATTTGGACTCCAATAAAGGTGAATGAATGGTGGCAGGTGCTTACTAGAGCATAGTTAGAACTAGTGCAATTAAGTGTATGTAAAGGGTGGAGAAGAACTTATTGAATTACGTTCCAAAATAGCGTATAAATTAACGGTAATTATTATGATACAAATATTTCTTAGCATGCACTATTCTGCACTTTGTGTTACCTGCTAACTTACGAAATCTCTCACACGTCCTAGGTTGGCTGGAAGAGATCTTTTTTAGAGATAAGCTCACCTTTGCTCACAATAATTGTAACTATCTTTGTAACCATGTTATTAGTGCAATAAAGTATATATATTGTGAGGAGGTTAAGCAACTTTTGCAAGGGTCGGTCATGGGATGGGTGACCAAAAATTTATTATTTAGAGCTTCTCCGTGCTTCGTAAGGCACGTTAAGCAGTTGGTCCCGGATGCATTTACAGTCGTTAACACCGACCAATCCGCATTGGGCCCGCGTGGTGGGTTATGGCCCATTCTCCTTATCCACCCGTAAGGATGGCCTGTGCCCCAGCAGTGGGGACATTACAAAATATTTTTTTTTGCGATATTAAAGCTAGAAAAGTAGAACTATTTTATGAAATATTTTAATATTTAGAGACTATGAAATAAAACACTTTTAACGGATACTAGCGCGGTTTTTATTGAAAGTACTTTGGTAATTAGTTGGTATTTGGTTTGATTTGATTGTATCCGTTAAAAGTGTTTTATTTCATGTCTAGTGAGCGCGTAAGCTTGAGAAGTGAATATTTAGAGACTATTAAGTACTTACTTAATTATTTTTACAAAAAATTATGTGTAAAAAATAACGAAAATATCAATTTTTTGTCGTGATTTCTGAGTTGGTCCCATAGTAAAAGTTGTTCATGCAGTTTGATGGTCCCTATCTTCCATAAGCAGTCGGCAGCATGGGTTATTTTATAACACGTATGATTATATTCGACAGTTCCACGTTGTTTAGATGGTTATATTCGAAAGTTCTCAAAGCTCAATATTCCACCCAAGATTCAATAAAATCCTCATCTAACAATGACCACGTCAGCTTCCAAACTATCCCCTCCGTCAAAATGGACAAGCAAGCATTTCCCTAAGTGAAAACCTGTTCAATCCTTCCCTTAGGGATGTCACGGAAATCCCTATACACTCCTCTATGACCGGTTTATTGATTTACGAGCCCATAAAAAATAGCAACTACAAATAACATTATGGTTAAAGAAATTTGAACGTTATAGCCTTAACGCTAAGTTTCAATTTCATTCAAAGAGTTATAAGGGCTATTGTATTTTCCCTATTGTCCTATGAAAATTATGCGATAATCCGATTTATTGCGATAGCGTAAAAGTCCTTATATCAAATTCTTATGGCGGCTAATAAAAGTTTGTCATTTTAAGAATTAGCATGATCACACACTGTAATGTTTAATACTTAGTTGTTGTGTGAACACAAAATTGTAGTTATTGGGCTTTTCCGAAAATAAATTAGAGTAGAATATGAACATAAGAATATAAAATATTTCCTTTAATGATATAATAATGCTCTTTAACCTCAAAAAATATTCCGTTTCCTAAATTGGAGATAAGAACGGCATCTGATCTGTTTTAGTTAAAATGCTAAGGTATATTTGATAATTTCATTATTCATGTTCATCAACTTAATTTAAGAAAATGTTCGCTTTGGACTACTTAAACGTTATTATGTTGTCGTTCTGACGAATCCATCCAAAACAGGCTAATCCACATGATGATGGAGCTGATGATATCCACATCATCCGAAAAGAAAACAACTATCTGTCATTAAATGTCAATAAGTTGAAAAATAACGAGAGAGTCACTTCAATCAGCTGTTATGTATGTAATTCACTAAAAAAACAACGTGTTAAATAGGTCAGACGAGTGTTCCCACTGAGCTCCACGTTTTAGCTGATCCTTTCATTAACTTATAAAAAGTTCGTTTGTCTATATTGAGCTGTTATGAACAATGATTTTCAAGAAATTCCGTATAACAAGCTTATAGGTTTCTATGTTTTTTTATATAAGACGGAGTAATTATAACTTCTTACGTAAAAGCTTAAAAAAACTAAAGTTGTAGGATCATTAGTGACTAATTGACTTATTGGTTTCAAGTGAGTAATCTCCGCCGGAAGTCGGAACAGTGCCTTTGTTAATCTTAATCTACTCCTTATGTAACTGGACTTTATCTGGGAGAGACTGGAACACATTCTACTTAATAACCTATTATATTAATGTGATATTTTGTGTGTTCGGATGTTTGTATTCAAATTATTGAATGATCAATTCAATTCAATTCAATTTATTGTATTCAATAATTTGAATACAAACATCCGAACACACAAAATATCACATTAATATAATAGGTTATTAAGAAGAATGTGTTCCAGTCTCTGAACGGCTGAACAGAGCCTGTAACTAATGTCCCATTTACAAATTTTCGCTATCGCTTCGCTTCGAAACACGTATTGGATTTGACGTTTTAAAATTCGATTGTTAACGAAACCTTATGTCAATCCCATACATGTTTCGAAAGCGAAGCGATAACGAAGATTTGCAAATGTAACTTTGTCTAGGGGGCTGGTTTGGATAAAACTTAGTACACAAAAAGTTTTATCAAAGCTTGAATTTATATGCAGGATACTTTTCCTCATCACACACATAAACCCTAATAGGATTCGAACCCAGGAGCTTTCGCCAAAGATTTATGTTTTTAAGATGATGATACAACGTCATGGATTGTTTATGTTTTTATTTATGTATTTCTATCTGTTACTTAAACACAACACAATAGTACAAGCACTACAAGCTTTGCTTAGAGATAACAATTTCGCAACAATTCAGCTAGGTACACAATACACATGCAGCTAATTGCATTTTTCAGCGCATTATTTCGTAACAGAGTTTTTAGATTTTAAGCATTGACTTTTTATATATTTTTTTCTAGTACTTATATTAATTTTCGTAATATAAAAATTATAATATAAAGGACTGCTATCTCATCATAATCGATTGTCAGACATCTGTAAAGATGTTGCATACGAATGTCGTGGGTATTTCTCACATTGCAGAAATAACGCTGGCTTACACCGAAATCGAGAAAAGTAAGTACTAGAAAATTTTATTAGTGTCTCGGTAGCATAATTTATTAGTGCATTCGGCCATGACCCCAAGAGTTTCGGTTCGAGTCCCGTCTGAGATGCTATGAAAGAGTCGATTTTTTACCCGACTACGGCGAAGCCAAAACGGAGGGTATATAATTTTGACCTGTATGTATGTATGTCTGTTCATCTGTTTCATATTATTTTCTAAGCTACTTATTATAATTTGACAAATGAGGTATCGTTAGAAGCGTCTTAATCATCCACTGGTTATAGGTTATGTGACGTCACATTAAATTAAATATGGCGGCCTCTAGAGGAGTTAAAGATATGAAATTAAAAAAAATATTTTTAATGGTACCGTGTTGGGTACCAAATGAAAGGGCTTAACGAGCACTTTTCAAATATATATATTGTTAGCTTTTGCTTGTGGCTTGGCTTGCATTCACCCAATTTACAACCCCGAAATGTATGTTCATCTGTTCCCTCATAATTCTATAAGTATAGAAGCTAAAATTTTGTCGTCACGTCGTATCGTATTATGAAAAATATTGGCAAAAGAAAAAATAATCTACTTTATTCAAAGTAGGTCACTTTACAAGCACTTGCCAAGTTGCAAAAAAGTTTTGCTAACTTCAAGTCGTCCGTCTCGCGAAAATACTCGGCAAGTGATTTTTTTCTCACTTTTTCCCAACGGTTTCGGTTTATTGAGGTCACCCTAAAGTACTTAGTTTCAATGAAGTTAAAAATAGCCTATATTTTACAAAACGAAACAAAACTAACAATAATAATGTAATAATACTAAATAATATACTAGAAAAAATACGACTCGCACCAGATCAATACTCAGACGGGAATCGAACCCGCGACCTTTGGATATCCGGTCCAATGCTCTGACTACTGAGTCAATAAGTTAAGTCAGTTAGTATTGTGTAAAAATAGCATTTTGAATGCAAAAATCTTAAATTTAAAAATTATAATAATATGTTTTGTTTTTAATTTTAATTGTTTTTAAGATTATCGTTGTTGGGGGGGGTAAGTATTTTACTATTAAGTTGGAAAAGATTGGGAACCCCTAATGTGGCACAACATAATAAATCCGGATTCAGTAAACGCACAATCCGATGCAATTTTTACTGTATCCATGTATCTGTAGCAACGAATCCGTTAAAAACGATCCTATAAAACGGGCTGCTGTGTGAATGCACACTAAGACACGCCAGCAGAGTACACAATATGCATACAACCATACCCCAGACACTCCATACAACCGCGCTATTATAAACAGATGACGTCAGATGACATTCTTGTACACGTGCAACTGTGTGTGTAAGTCTAGGGCTACCGTGCAGTTTGTACTGTATGAGCGGCGTTCAATTAATAATTCAAACTTTTTGGTAAATAAAGTTACGACGCATTGCTTTGAATATCAAAATAAGTTGACAGTTGACAAACGCGACTAAAATAAATGAGCACACGATTCGGCACACGAACTCGCGGGGTGGGGTGAAGTAATTGATTCTGGGGCGGGGTGGAGAGTGTCCTTTCTGTACCATCCATCAGCCATTTTTGATGTCCCCACTGCTAGGGCACAGGCCTTCCTTACGGGTGGTAAGAAGGACGGGCCATAACCCACCACGCGGGCCCAATGCGGATTGGTGGGTGTTAACGACTGCAAATGCAGCCGTGACCAACGGCTTAACGTGCCTTCCGAAGCACGGAGTAGCTCGAGATAATACATTTTTGGTCACCCATCCCATGACCGACCCTTGCGAACGTTGCTTAACTTCAGCAATCGCAGAGCCAGGCGCTAAACCACTGCGCCACCGGGCTCCTTCCTTTCTGTACGGTAGTACTTATATCTATTCTGTGATACAACTATGTTATTTATTATTATCTATTGTCTTTTACCCGAAAAAGCTGGTAATCGAAAATAAACTTTATTGATAGCCTCAGGGGAGTTGATAAAATCTGTCAGAAACGCTATCACCCGGCGGCCGGTCCTCGCTTTAATGTAATTAATAATTTTGAAAAACGTTTTGGAACAAAAAAGTAATCACAGAAAATTTTAAAATAAACCAGTCAAGAACAGATCCTTTGTGAAAGTACTCTTTTTCGACTTGACAAGGGTGACCAAACGTATTTCCGAAAAATCTAAAGTTAATGGTAATTTCATTACTAAGCAATATTTATGGTTTTACAGGATCTTACGTAGGGCTAGATCTAAACCAGTGCCCTATGCCATATTTTGGCCCCGAAGACCTGGCACCTAACCTAGGTGCATACATACTTTAAATAAATGAATAAAAATATTAGACAACATCAAAAACGTAAAAATATGAGTCCGACAAACGTTTCTCTGCCGAATGAGCCACCGACAGAATTTTTCGTTGATGAGTTGTTCAACGACAGAACTTTTCAACGACAGAACGATTCATTAATGGGCGAATCGACGACAAACCTTACCACTACGAACGTTTCGCCGACAGAATCTTTCACCAAAGAGTGATTCGCCAACAAAGCTCATTTAGGCATGGTTTTCTCAGAATCAATAAATGGTGTGTTGAATTACTAGCTAAAATCGAAATCTTTCTCGAGATATCATCATAAATGTATGAATGTATGAGAAAAATAATTTAGTTGAAAAGTTCTGTCGTTGAACAACTCATCAACAAAACATTCTGTCGGCGGCTCATTCGGCAGAGAAACGTTTGTCGGAGGTAAGTTTCAGAATCGTCAAAAACATTACTCTGATTCCAAAGTAAGTATAGCTAAAGCACTTGTGTTATGGAAACCAGATACCTACAACGGCGGAACTACAAACACCCATTTATGAAAGCCTAGTCTTTCCACTGTGTCACGACATTTTGAACTCAAAATAACTATTCAACTGAGTTCGATAAACTGAATCGACAAATATGTACCATAATATTTTTTATGTATTAATTATTTATATAATGTATTAATGTTTGATATTTATCCTTAAATTATATTAGTAATGTATTTGCATTTTTAAACATAGATTTTTGCTTTGTTGCCGACACATTTATATAGTTCTAACACCCTTGACTGTAAGAGAATGCCCTATGGCATTAACGGCCATATACTCAAACGAATCTTAAGATTCGTTTGAGTATTTGGCCGTTAACTTTAAAGTTAAGGCCACCTTAAATTCTAAAAAGTTGTCAGATTTGACAGAATCTCTATTATGAAACTGACAGCTTCCTTAAAGTTAAGGAGACCTTACTTAAGATTTTAGCTAAGAAGCCTTTGAGTATTCGGCCGTAAGTCCGCCATTTGCTGTAATTTTAGCAAAAAAGTTAAAAAAAAAAATAAGTAAAATACAATTATATAAACTGCTCACAAAATTTCACGAGAATCGGATGAGAAATGTGACCGAGGAGAACAAACGGACAACCGGACAGCCAGACGGACAACCGGACAGCCAGACGGACAACCGGACAGCCAGACGGACATACGAAAGCTTTGCCCAAGCTGAAACGGAGACGCTTCGATGACGCTTCGCAGTCGCTCTGTCAATTATGTTTATTAATTAACTTAGTCTTCTGTTATGTTAGTTTATAATTATAATACTATGCTTTCCGTGGCAACTTAAGTAAAAAAACACTTAAGTACCTTGAATTCTTTTTTAAGTTACCTATTTGCATTTGTAGTATAAGACCTTGTTGGTTACTCTAATATTTTTTTTTATTATTATTATTTATTAGAAAAACACATTTACAATTTTATTTTATGCAAAGACGGTGTCTCCTAAACTTTGTACACCGTAACTCATGGTCTTTATACGTTAAGCACAATCCAAACTATTTAGGGAACACACATACGTACACATAACTCATATAAACAATGATTGTTTTTGATAAATTATTAAACAATGATAAATAAAATAGGCCCTCAGCTTTAATTGCGATACTTTATTACCGGTAATTTTACCACATCAAAATATATTTTCGTCCATGATTTATGTATTCTAAGAAATAACTTCAACAATTTGTTCTTTACTGAGCATTAATTATCCATCGTTTATTGGCAAAACCTTTTTGTTAATATTTTTTCTCCCAACATCCTAGTTAGTATATAAAAAATTACCCTTCGACATGAAAAAATGAACTCATAAGTCTGAAATAATAAAATATCGATGTTGGGTCTCTGAAATTACATTTTAACGGCAGCTAGACGGGGAAAAATGATGGTAAGCTGATATTAGGTTGTTGTAATAATATTGTTTGTTAACTATGACATTTTACGAACAAACCGAAGGAATAAACACACATAACGTATAGAATGTTGGACATTTCACTGCAAATTGATTATTGAAAGCGCAGTGAACTTCTATTATCACAAGCAACCATACCTTAGTAATAATAATGTTAAATCTTCTATTTTCATGAGGGATTTCTTAATCCACTAAGAATTATGTGAGAAAATCACCAGCCATCTTGGCAACCTTCAGGCTGCGTTGCTCTGCCAGACATTCCGTTGGAAATGTTAAGTTATTTTCTCCATGGATCCGTGGCCAGCGGACCATGGTAATTTAATCATGTTCCCCATTAATTTGTAGCAGAGTTGCTGGGGATAATTTGACGTAACTTAGTTAAATGTACTTGCGTTGAACGCCCTTTTTTAACTTAAACGCTTTTTTACCCGACTGCGGGTTATGTTTTTCGCGCGTATCTTGTAAGTATGTTTGTATGTATGTATGTTTGTATGTAATATTCTTTATTACCTCATATCTTTCAAACGGCTGAATGGATTTCTATGATTAAGATATCGTTAGATTTGTCTTTTCAGCTCAAGTGTTCTTAATAAGGTGGCGTTATAAAAAAACCAAAATGGCGGCTGTACAGTGCTATTATACGTAGTGAAAAAAAAATTTTTTTTTAGAATACTGCAATATGGGTGTCAAATTAAAGGGCTTATTATAAGGATTTCAAAAAGGTATATCATGACCGTAATATATAATAAATAAAAAAATTAATTAAAAAAATTAAAAAACCCGCCTGCATAAAAAGACAAGTCGACTGAAAAGATGGAAACAAGATTAAATAAATATTAAAGGCAACATGTCATAATAACATGCAGTCGGAGGCATATAATTCAATCATTCATAATGTTCTTGCATATAATTCAATCATTCATAATGTTCTTTATGCATGCAGGCGGGTTTTTAATTTTTTTTAATTTTTTTTTTTATTTATCTCTTTTTAGTTATTATATATTACGGTCATGATATACCTTTTTGAAATCCTTATAATAAGCCCTTTAATTTGACACCCATATTGCAGTATTCTAAAAAAAAATTTTTTTTCCTCCTTACCACCCATAAGGAAGGCCTGTGCCCCAGCAGTGGGGACATAAAAAGTGGCTGATGGACGGTCATGATATACCTTTTTGAAATCCTTATAATTAGAGGAGCTCGATGGCATAGCACCGCCCTGAGATTGCGGCAGTTAAGAAACTTTCACAAGGGCCGACCCTTGACCGATCATGGGATGGGTGCCCAAAAATGTATAATCTCCAGCTCATCCGTGCTTCGGAAGGCACGTTAATTTAATTTTTAATTTAATTTTTTTTAATTTATTTATTTATAGTCAGGCATCGACTTATTTATATACATCTTATTTATTTATAGTTAAGCTGGTACGTATGTTTTTTTATCATTAACCTATCTTTCAGACTACAACCTTTATTTTACGCAATGGGGCCCTCCCGATTCCCATACATGTTGATGTTGAATTGTACCCAATAACATGGGTCCCAAACAACTAATTAATTATCTTACACCTTTTTTCCCGTTCAATTAAAATAAGTCTAGATTTCATGGTTTTCCTTTTATTTAATTAAAGAGATTTGATCCTATCGATTGATAAACTAAAATTATAGGTGTTGTTGTTCGAATTTTAGCCGGTTCCATTCCTGAGTATGGGAAGCGTATTTTTTAAAATCACTGAATGCAATTTTGTTTCTTAAAGGAATGTTTCCTTGACGTGAATCCGGCTATCTCCATTGTTTAGAGTACTTTCCTTCTAGGTGGCACTAAAAAAACCTATATAAATGTTTTACAAATACAAATACAAAATTAAATACAAAAATAAGTTTATTAGTCACAAGAGACAAGTGCCATAATGGATGCTGCCTAAGCGAACTCGCAGCGCATCGCCAATAATATTAAAAACTCCTTCTAATAACAATTTGTATGGTAAACAATTACTATACAGTACCAGATACCGAAATTAAATGGTGATTGGTAGTGTGCAGAAAACTCTATGCTGACGTACAGTCTAAACTACAACATTGTTTATTATTAAATAAATAAATAAAAAAATCTTTATCCAAAATGATTGCAGTGACGCATGTTGGACCAGAAATTAACTGAGGTTAATTTGACAAGGTACCGCGCACCTCCATTACAGGCCTGACGTATTTTAATCAATAATATCCAATTTACACGTGCCCTTATAAGTAATTTAATTGGAATCCCCTAGCAACCAATCAACTTCGAAATAGAAATCTTAGTATTATAGTAATTTTCAAGACGCCTTAAATAGTATCTGAAGTACAGAATATGTAATAAATAGTATCTGAAGTACAGAATATGTAATAAATAGTATCTGAAGTACAGAATATGTAATAAATAGTATCTGAAGTACAGAATATGTAATAAACAGTATCTGAAGTTGAATTCTATTGTTCATTGACCGAGCGAGAGCGAAGTGCAAGCGAAGCGTCTCTGCTTCAGCTTTGGCAAAGATGATTTCGTATGTCTTTCCGTCTGTTAAAACCTATTATGGGCACCAGCTTCTCACACTTCAGGTCATACTTGTATTTTACTCAAATTTGTTTTAGAATTAAGTAATCTAACCTATTGTGTGATGAGGAAATAAATGATTTATTTATTATTATTATTATTATCTGTTCTCCTCTACAAATCGTATTTTCTCAACCAATTCTCGTGAAATTTGTTCGATAATAATTTATATTTTTTTGTCGAGCCAGTTTTTAACCGACTTCCAAGAAAGGAGGAGGTTCTATGTTCGTCTGTATATTTGTTTTTTTGTGTATGTATGTTTCTCCGCGATTATCTTACGTTTAGCTGAGCCGATTTTTCTACATATAATAATATACCTTACCTGCAAGGCACCTCACTAAAAATAAAAAAATAAAAAATTGTTTAAAAAAAACAAAAAAACCGACTTCAAAAAACCTACCTCTAAAAAGCAAGAAATAATATTCGTAATAATAAAAATACGTCTATTGAAGTCGGGTGGGGCTTTCTGAATAAAAAAAAGGAATCTTTACTCCAGCCCCACCAGACTTCAATAGACGTATTTTTATTATTACGAATATTATTTCTTGCTTTTTAGAAGTAGGTTTTTTGAAGTCGATTTTTTTGTTTTTTTTTAAACAATTTTTTATTTTTTTATTTTTAGTTTTCCTAAATCTGAAAAATGTGTCTCGGCCACTTTTTGCAATATAAGATCACGGACATATCAACATATATTTCAGTTTCGAGTTGCTGAAGTACAAAAAGTTATCGTATGCCAGTTCAAATAACTGTTAGACACGATAACTTTTTGTACTTTAGCAACAAAAAACTGAAACAAATTTTAAAATGTCTGTAATATTATATTGCGAAAAGTGGCCGAGACACTTTTTTCAACTACGCACTCAGATTTAAGAAATCTTGAGAAAACATGAGATGTGCGAGTGAGAGAGCTGCAGTCAGCGGCAAAATCGCTACGGGCTCTTAAAGCGAGTTCAACAGGCTCACCAGCCACTAGTTTTATTTTACCCATAAATTGCATAAATACTGCATGTATAATGTCAACAAAATATTAAAAGTATTTTAAAAACAGTAAGTAGGTAATTAGTAGGTACATAATTTGAAGGAAGTAATTACTGTAAAACATTATTGAGTTAATCTTCGATAACAATGGTTCCGTCTAATAGCATAAGAAGTCATTAATCTCAAAGAAAAACACCGCCGAAGTCATGTCCTGGGGGACCCTATTCAACCCTTCGCATTCACCAAAAGAGGAACATATTTCACGACCCTGACACATTCATAAAATCACCAATAAATCCGCCATTTTGTGACCGTGCACTTTCACAAAATGGACTCCGGAAATGAACGGGTGTTATTTTCGGGTCACTGTGGACTATTTGTAATCTGTTTTTAGGTTATTCGAAAAGTTCTTATAGGATATGATGATATATCAGTTCTTTTTCAATAACTTCGATTTTTACGCGCGATTAAATGAAATGCGGACGAAATCGCAGGCAACTGTTAGTATAAAGTTTCTTGCGCCCGAACTTCTTGTCAGCTAAAAAAGTCTGGAACGGGTGGTAGGAAAATATAGACGATTCAAAAGTACTTAATACTTAAGTTTATTTGAATAAAGCTTATTTTGACTTTGATTAATAGCGTGTACTATATTTAGGTTTCAACTTTGAATAGAACATTTAAAACATCTTTGTAAGATGGGCAGCGTATTTTTTTATCGATCTTAGAAGTGTCCCATGATCTTTTATTTATGTTTACCAATGTTCGCAGAAGGGTACAAAATATTCAGGGACGTGACAAAAATGTTTATCGTCACCCTTTGAAAATTAACTGAAAGGCTTGTAAAAGATCTGTCAGAGTTCTGTAAAGTCCGTGATTCAATTTGACAAGGCTTTTTCTTTGAGAGATTCTCCTTTGATAGGACTTGCAAAGGAAATTTACATATAAGTATCCAAATATTTTAACCAATAGTTTTTGGAAAAGTTACCCTACACCAGGTATTATAGAATCTTTAATACTTACATTATGTAAGTCGATCGCGATCGACCAGTCGATCTCTAGAGACCATAGGCATTGATAACGTTATTTTTAAATGTAACGTTATTTCTTACTTTTTACCGTTACTTTTAACATTAACGTTATGTTAATAAATAACGTTACATTGAAATTAACGTTATTTCAGTAAATAACGTTAATTTTAACGTTATTTCTTACTTTTTGTTACCATTACTTTAAAATTAACGTTATTCTTATTAATAACGTTACTTTTTAACGACAATTTTACCGGTACTATTGTACCGGTAAAGTAATTTTACCGGTACAATAATTTTAACGTTATTTTTACCGGTAAATTTACCGATAAAATGTTTTAACGGTATTTTTAACGTTATTATTTTAACGGTATTTCAATCCCTGAGAGACAGCGCAGTCGATCGCGAGAGTGCTTTTTTTCATGCACTTTCATTTTAGATGTTTTCAAGCGGACTTTGGCCGCGCATCAGCAGGAACGCGCACGAGGTGGTAGGTATGTGGTTAAGTCGTAAATTACAACGAAGTATTCGTACATTTTTGCGTGTTTGTTCCAGCTATCATTCGTTGGCAGTCCGGTTCAGAGCGGTCTTAGTTAAATGAAAATATTTAAGTCGATCTCAGAAATTTAAAGTAGATCGCAGCCCATAGGGGGCAGGCATAACAACAACAGGGGGGCAACTAACTTGTATAATAATATTATTATACAAGTTAGTTGCCCCCCTGTTGTTGTTGAGAAATAATATTCTCTTGATAAGTTTCCGCGCGTAGGTACTATTAAAAAAACTAATATACTTTGGGGAATATATAAATGCACTTTAAACATAATGTAACACACTTTAAAATGTTTAGCTTCAAAATTTATTGAATGAACTATAAAAATAATAGTTGCCACTATAAATATGCTAAGCTTTAAAATAATACTTTGCACTATACAATTTAATTGCTTAGCTTTAAAATTAATACTTTGCACCATACACGACCATATACGACTAAGTGCGACGACGAGCGGGCGCAGCGAGAGAGGAGTCGAGGAGGAGGTTATAGGTTCCATTGTGACCGACAACGCCAGTAGGTACCGAACTGCTGGCGTGTATGCATTAAAGCCACAAGTTGTTATCATCTTGCCTTCTCATTTTAACAGTGGTCAGTCTGACATGGTTGGACAGAAACTAAATGGTTTCGGAGTTGGAACACAGTTATAGTGCAAACCATTATTTTTGTAGTGATAATATTAAATTATAGATCTATTATTATTTTAAAGTGCTGACAAAATTGTTAAAGTGCAAACCATTATTTTTGTAGTGATAGTGTTAAATTATAGATCTAGGTATCATTATTTTAAAGTGATGATATTGTACAATTTTATAGCTGGTTTCATCAAATTTAAAGTGCTATTAAATACATCCCATATACTTTTAATAATTACATCGCGTATTTTATTTATTTAAGTATGTGTTGTTTTATGATTATTTAGTTTCTAAGTTCCCGTTTACGTTTCCGACACCGTCACGTCATCCCGTTACCAGGTAAAAGGATTTATTTCGTAAAAGGATATCGTCATTGTTTGCCTTTTTAATGGTACCCTGCTGGGGCACAGAACTTCCTTATGCCGGGTCCTGACTTATGGAACGTGTAATTAGTGTAACGAGCATGTAACGTGTAGATATTCACGTTTCATCACATTACACGTTACACAATTCTGGGGGCTAATTATCTAATTTTAAAATCTATCACAATCGCTTTCGTTTGACAGAAGGATGTGACACATTGCTGCATTTCTTTGGTAAGTTTTTATTTGTGCCATAAAGAAGCTTCAATGTGTTACATTCTGAAAGCGATTGCGATAGATTTTGAAATTAGACAATAGAAAGGCTGGTCCTAGCATGGGTGGATAAGAAGGATGGCCATGACCAACCACGCAATCACTGCAAATTGGTGGAACTTAAATCTATGGAAGTGTAATTGCAAACAAATATCGCTTTAAAATGGCACCACGGAGCTAAAAAACTACAACTCGCACAGCATTTAGTCGGGCCAGCCACGCGCCCGGTGACAGACGTTAGCGTTCTTCTTTACAGTAATTGTAGTTTGAATTGTAAAGAAAAGAGAGAAGAGAGAGTTTATTTTTTAATAAACTCGTGACGTAATAATGACGTCCTGTGTTGTCAAATGGTGTAAAGTTTACACACTAAAAGATGCAATGAAGGCAGATAAAAGATGCAGAAATAACGTAGATATACATACAAATTATGGTCGCTATTATGCAACCAGTGTTCAGTCGCTTTGTGCTGCATAATTAAATGTCAGCATCTTTAGCTCCACCCATCACTTAGTTGTCATTTTCGTGTGGTGCCATTTTTGATGCGGATGATTCGTCTCCTAATTATAGTAAATCTTCCTGGCTTTAAGAGTTTTTATTTCCTCCGGGTCAAATACGTGTCGCCCCCAGATGGATGCTATGCCACAGAATACATATTAGTACAAGTGCTATGCTCGTGGATTAGGGGGTCCACAATTACATAAGAGGTGTTTGGGTGTTTCCTGCTCCTCATTGCAATACCTGCAAACGTTAGTACCACACAATTTCATATGAAATAGGTGTCTGTTTAGTTTGCAGTGTCCAGTTAGGGATCTAATAATCGCGCTGATGTTTGATCCACTGAACTGTTTAAACTCATTCGTCCGTTCCAGACTTCCACCAATAACTTGGCGTGGCTTTTTTTGACTCGTTCGGTTTTGATTTTTGGAAAAGAATCTTTTGGCCTTTAGGGTTATTCAGACACAGGCTGTACAAATTAATATACAAACAAGATCTCACCCCTTTCTCGAGGAGAGCAATTATAAACGTATTAAAATATAATTACTTGCCACTGAAAGCACGCCAAGTTAATTAAATATTTTGTTACGAGCCGTTTCATTAAACAAACGAGAAAGAGTATCATTTCGTAAATTGTTTTCAAACCAAGGTGATGATTTGCGCTGATTGTTGATGTCGTAGAATAATCGAATAGACCGGATCTTTGCAAAAATCCTAGGTCGATTGTAAAGGACCGGATAATTATGAAAATAAGAAACATACACACATACACTCACGCCTGTTTCCCATGGGGGTAGGCAGAGACTATGGATCGCCACCTGCTATAATCCTTACATACTTACTTCTTTCGCTTCTTTCACATCCATCAATCTTTTCATACATGCCCTGCAGTTTTTGTTACTGCGTTCACCAGCCTTTTTTATAATAACCTCTAATTGGTCTGCGTAGGTTTTACTAGGACGCGCTTGCGCAATCGTTCCTTCCACATTCGCACAATATATTATCTCTTCTCTCGTGATTCGCCTTTCATTCATCCTCCCTAAGTGACCAGACCACCGGAGCATTCCTTTCTCAATTCTTGTCACTATTATCATCTTTCAGACCACATCTTTCACGAATCACATCATTGCTCACTCTATCACTCAATTTGACTCCACATATTTTCCTCAGCGATCGCATCTCTACCGCATTTATTCTGCTTTCATTCTTCTTCTGCCATACCCAAGAATCACTTCCATACATCAGTGTCGGTACCAGCACTCCGTTATAAATAGTCATTCGCGCCTTTGTAGAAACTATTTGGCTACTCATAATTGAGTATATGGCACCATTCACTGCATTTCCTTTCTTCACTCGTCTTTCTATGTCTTCCTCACTCTTTCCGTCCCTTGTAAACAAACTCCCCAAGTATACAAACTCACGGACTTGTTTAACTTTTTCGCAATTTTTAGGACCGTTGTAAAAAACCTAGCTTTCAAGTGACGATATAATTCCCGATTTACCTAAGAATTATGCTGAATTTTTGTAATAATCCTAAAAATTACTCGGACGAAATAAAATCTGTCCTAGATTCTAATCATTCGTGTATCTACAATGTGTTATGAAAAGTTAGCCTGACGAGTAACCCTTTCGATCGGTATCCTATTTTTTTCTTTTTTTCATATTTGGTGGGTTCGACTAGACTCGACTGGTAAAAATCCTAATTATTTTTTAAATCAAAATGAAGTCTTTCAGTAGAATTTCCTACCTTCAATATTTAAGGTACTTTCCCTTCGAGTGGCAAAGTTTTAGGACACTCTGTATACCGTTAGATTTGATTTGAGAGAGAGAGAAAGCCTGTAAAAAAGTTTATTTTTAAACAATACTAAATAATATACTAGAAAAAATACGACTCGCACCAGATCAATACTCAGACGGGAATCGAACCCGCGACATTTGGATATCCGGTCCAATGCTCTGACTGCTGAGCTACCGAGTCACTAGTGACATCGCCGAATTTCTTCTAGTATATCCTACTCTTACGCTGCAAGCCAGCGTTATTTCACCAATGTGAGGAATTACCTCGACATTCAATTGAAATATCTTTCCAGATATTTGGCAATCGATTAAGATGAAATAGCTATATAATTTTTAAATTTGAGATTTTTGTATTCACAATGCTATTTTTACACAATACTAAATAATATACTAGAAAAAATACGACTCGCACCAGATCAATACTCAGACGGGAATCAACCCCGCGACCTTTGGATATCCGGTCCAATGCTCTGACCGCTGAGCTACCGAGTCACTAGTGACATCGCCGAATTTCTTCTAGTATATCCTACTCTTACGCTGCAAGCCAGCGTTATTTCACCAATGTGAGGAATTACCTCGACATTCAATTGAAATATCTTTCCAGATATTTGGCAATCGATTAAGATGAAATAGCTATATAATTTTTAAATTTGAGATTTTTGCATTCACAATGCTATTTTTACACAATACTAAATAATATACTAGAAAAATACGACTCGCACCAGATCGATTTTTAAAGTTAAGTGTTAACCCAAATTCACAAATTAAAAACTATAATTTATTAAGCTACTAAAGCGTAAGCGTAAAACGACATATTTTCACAACATACTGTTTTATAGTTGTTGCTGACTCAGTTCTTCCAAGTTACGACTTATGAACGTTTCGTTTACGGCATTTTTTATTAAGCGGGAAAAGTAATAAAATAACTTTTTCTTTTAAAATGTTGAGGAAAATTACTTTATTACAAAATATTCTGCAGGTAAAAACGTAAACTATAGGGGAAGGTGGGGCACAGTGTAACTAAAAAGATATAATCCCACGTGGAAATCAAATAATTAATGAAATGGCACTTTTAAAGTCTCTCAATATAACTTCAGTCCTTAGTCTCTCATTTGGAATCGAAATATCACGCTAATTAACCTTACAAACTATCAGAATAATCGTTTTTAAAAAAGCAGTCTTTTGTTACATTGAACCCCAGGGTAGGGGCTCATTGTAACATACCCTGGGGTACTATATAACACGAAGGTGTACTATGTAACAATACTGCAAAACTTGTGTAGTAAAACATTTAAAATCTCAAAATTAACATAGAAATTCTAAAAAATTAACAAAAAATATCAAAATAAGGAATTATCAAAATAAACAATAATTATTTTAAAATTAACGTAGAAATTCTAATAAATCAACAAAGATGATTAAAATATGGAATAATCAAAATAAACAATAATTATTTCAAAATCTTCTAAAAGAAATTCTAAAAATCAAGAAATAAAAAAGGAATAAAGAATTTTATTGTATTTCATACAAAATGCTATATTATTAAATTATATTTTCTTAAAGTTTTATGAGGAAATTTTGACTTTTTATTTTATTTGTCAAAGTAGGAGACGGCAAAATAATATATGACAAACGATAAAAAATATAAATAATTTATATATAACCTGTAAAACAAAAGGGGCACACTATAACTTGGTACACTGTACCCCGTTACACTGTACCCCATGGTATCGAAGTTTAAAAACAAACCTGCCCAAAATTTATAGGTAATAATTTCAGCCAAAATATCTAGTATTTAAACGTGTCATAATATAGCGGTACAATACAAAATAAACTTACTCACTAAAGCTGCAATAATGTAGGTTAAAACACAAATATACTATTGCTATTTTAAAATTTCAAAATACATAAAATATAACAGCCGTTTAAAATTTACGTACCCAGAGACAACTGTCAAAAATGACAACTGGCCTAAGATGGCGACAGATGTGTTTGACAATTCAGTTCAGAAACCCTAGTAAAATATTAGAAGGTCAAAGAGTTATAGCCACTGTTATACTGTGCCCCTTGTTACACTGATCCCCACCTTCCCCTACAAACATACAAATGAGGCATTTTGCAGGGCATGTCTTTCAAATTCAAACGATTTTCTTAAATGGGACGGGTAATATTATAATCGGACAACTCCATTATTAAGCAAATTACTTGTTAACTCCAGAAATTAACTGGATTAACACTCAGTGTACGGTATGATTAATTAGAAAGTGGATAACTCTCATTGTGTCTGAATTAACTAAGTCACTGCGAATGAAAGATCATTCAGCGTATAATATCATTCAACTATTTAATACTCTGTAGAGATGAAGACCTCGCTTTTGTGACATTTTTTATTATTTTTAGAAATGGTTTAAATATTATGATTTTCCTCACTTATCCGTCATTTTGAAAAAAAAAACTGAATTGACAAAAAATAAATATAATTTATTATCTTAGAACCCCTAGCGCTCCGACGGATGCGGCGTCACAAACGGACGAGGCATATCGAGAAAGGGTTATACTGATTTATTATAATGTACTCGCGTTCAGCTTATATACAGGGTGTTTCATAATAACATGTTAAATTTTGTTTTTTATGTGTATTTGAAAACTGTAAAGTGACAACCCCTAGACGCAAATAGACTATTAAAATCAAAACACAATTTAGATCTAAGGTTGCCACTATGAAATTAATGTTTAAATTGTTTTTTTCCAAATAAAATGTCAGTTTTCATGGTTTTTCATAATTTTCCGGGGTCGTATGCATGGTACCCTTACAACGCTCTTTTACAGAATAATATAAAGGCTGATTAATATATCACAAACTAGACCCGATTACAGCAACAAGCTGAACAATGCTCCATAAAAGGTTCTGTTTAACAGCTTTGGGCTACATTAATGTTCACATGTGTTGTATTAAAATGCCAGCAATATATCGTATAAGTGGACCATTAAATAGCCAATGCCGTATTTTATCTTAAAATGCTCTTGTTCAGCTTTTAGAATAAAAGCTGTTTAGAAGAGTAATAATGTCCTATTATAACACCAATAGTTACTTACTAGGACAATTTTAAACTCCTATACATGCCTTAAACAGGTAAAAGTAGATTTGTTCACTTTAATACAGCCAATGGACCTCGTGTGGCCAATGATAATGCTTAGAGATCACCATTGAACTGAATGTGTGCTATTAAAGAGAACAAAATGCTACTTGGGTATCTACCATATTCGGCTTTAGGGTTTATTATAACATGTTGTATACTGTACTTCAGACGTTCAGTGACCATGTCAATATCAAGTAACTCCGATACGAGGCCAGTTATTTTGATCTCACGCGGAGCTGTTACTCTGTCGCTGACATTTTGTAACGAGACACACTTTACTCCAAGATTTTAAGCTAAACTAACATGGAGTAGACTCGGCTGCGTTCAGACAATAACGCACAACCCGAACTCAACTCAAACTCAACTCAACCGGAGCCCACTCCTAAAAATACAACGCTTATAATTTTGAGTTTTATGACACATCAATAAGCTCCGTTATATTTTGTCGATGCAGCTGCACACGCCCCGCGCTCAACCCGACCTCAACTCAAACTCAACCCGAACACAACCCAATCTCAACTCAAACTCAAACCGAACTCACCTCAAACTCACCTGAACATAACACAGGAGCTTATTAATGTGTCATAAGACTCAAAATTGTAAGCAATGTATTTCAAGGTGGGCTGCGGTTGAGGTGAGTTTGAGTTGAGTTCGGGTTGAGATCGGGTCCTGTGTTATCGTTTGAACGCAGCCTAACCCTCTTATTCTAAAACTTATACTGAAGTTAATCCTAGTTTTAAACTGATGCCATTACTTCCATCGGCAAGAAAGAAAGCTAGTATAAGATTGTCGCCGTAAAATAAGAAGAACCGTGACATTAAAATTTATCTAAATAGATTGGAAAACATTAGAATATTGTGACTTAAAACTGTAAATAAAGGACATCAGGCACATGCGACCCAAAAGTGTATAAAAATAATTCTGTTATCTATAAACACTTTATGTAACTAAAATCATAAAACAGTAGCAATTTTATTTATAACTCCTTCATTTAGCTTTAATTAATTATTTAAAAAAACGAAAGTATATCAATGAAGCGGACATCTTTGTCAGCGATTGCACAAGTGATTGCACCTCCCGCTAGGAGTATGTGTTCTGTGGATTGCACATAAAAAAAAAGCCGTTTGACATTGTCAGTCAACTGTCAAAAGCGTTTTGTTACGTGCGACATGCACAGATTTTCCGTTTTATCTGGTTCCGGCTCGTACATTGTAGTACTAATCTGTATCACTACCGCAGCTAACGAAACGTGTTGGTCGTGGTACTATTGTTGCTATTTAGTGTCAGGGTTACCAAAAAAAAAGTTTCAAACATAAATAACTCGTAGAACATAAAACTTCGTAAAAATCTGAATATTTTCGAAGGCTTACTAATAACAAGCCTACATTTTGAAAAAAACAGAAACGCTATACATTCTTTGGTTTTTTTCTATGGGACTCTGCCTGATGTCCTTTAAATTAGGTAACGCATTTATTTCCAATATTATTGAGCCGATATCACGAGACTTTTGTAACGGTTTTATTATTTTACGAACCCGGAAAATATAATATTGATTCAGAAAATTCACTGCAATTATTCAATTTTCAATAAACCACAAAGTGATTTGTCAAACAATTGGAATTTCATAATTAAATTTAACATCCAGCCTGTTTCTGTTGTCAGCCAAATGTTTTAAATTAATTGTTAATTTCTCGGAGTTCTCGTTAAAATTATTGGCCAAGTAAACAGACTTTGTTTGATGTTAAGTTAAAACATTTTAGAAATTGCTCACACCCACATCGAGCCACCGTATGTTTTGAAAAGACTTAAATTAAACTTCAATTCCTTTTCATTCAACTAGTGTATCAATCGAACTTGGGACCCCTTGCGTCTTACACGTGTATGTAATTTTCAAGTTAGCCAGTTCTTGTGCCGCTGGGGCAGACGAGTTCTTGAGTGTAGACCGCGTATCGGCAAACGTAGTGTGGGACGCCCTCAGACAAGGTGGAGCGATGATCTTCGCAAGGTGGCTGGCAAATACTGGATGAGTATAGCCGCGGTTCGTGCTCAGCGTGCTCTCGGAAAGGTCTATGTTCAGCAGTGGACGATGATAGGCTGATGATGATGATGATGATAAAAGTCTACCACCCGTATTCATAAACATTACTTGGTCTCACAGTGCTCGCGGACGCACAGCGTCCCAACTACAGGTAGATGCAAAATAACTTTGACCTTTAATTTGTGTGCCTTGATTTATGGTCATTTGAGTATAGTATAGTATTGTACTTGTACTATTATGTATTCTGTAGTATTGTTCTTGAACGGGACGGGTATGCGTGTGCGTGTGTGTGTGTGTGTGTATAGAAGCGCAGCTCGCCATATTCGAAGACGCTTTCGTCATTCGTTTTGTTGCGGTAGGAGCTGCTGTCGTCAGATGTCAGTACTGTATAAAACTGACTAAACCCGATTTGTACTGAGATTGCATATAACGTAATGTGTATGTGTACGTGCACGGGAAACCGCAATTTGTTCCAAGTGCTTTTCTGTCTTATTTAGATGTTGTGCCGTTGATAAGTAAGCGCTATATTGTCACTGAAACAATATATTTAAGGCGACACGACACTAAATAACAGCGAAAGCTGACGTTGAAACAATCCAAGAAACCCTAATTGGATTAATAAAATGTACTTTTAAGCTTCAGATGGCAAATAATTTATCTCTCAACTCGTTTCACCGAAACTGGGAGTAGGTACTTAAGCTGTGGAAATTTCCGGTCGAAATTGCTTCGGAAAACAGCTTCAGCAATGACAATAAATTACTAAACAAAAGCCTAACTTTGGGGACTTTGGTGGAACCACTGACAACCGTTAAAAGTTTTTAATAGAAATGTAGCTAATTTTGCATTTGTCAATGTCGTCACATTCGTGACTAGCTTCCGCCCGTGACTTCGTCCATGAGGACATGCGATAAATCTCTAGGTAATATTTGACCAGGCTAAAAAGTGGTATACTTTTACCTACTTAATACAAACTCAGTTTGCAAGTTCTGGGTACGTTAGTTTGCCAACTTGTGAAGGCAAGACCCTGATTGCTTACAACTTATAGTTCTGTCGAGGATTGTACATTTCCTGTGGACTAGGCCACTGTGATTTCTTGCCTTCTAAAGATGTGTTTCTCCTGACACAGACGCTTTTTCGTTGATCTAGTACTTTAAACAGGGGGCCTATTACAAAAATAACGTACGCAATTGCGTAACGCAGTCACTTGGCCACGATAATCGTGCGCAGTTCGTCAGTTGTAGATATAACAAACATTTTGAATTTGGCTATCGTTGCCCATAGACTATTAAACGAATGATGTCGGATACTCTAGAGAAAAACTGCCAGACTTACGCAATCACTTCGCGATATCGCATACGCAAGTGCTTTGTAATAGGAAACAATCAAAACGAAGCACGGACGCAGCTGCGTGCATCGCATTAAACTTTTCGTAATAGACCCCCAGAAGCATTCATTTCTTATTTCATTCAATAGCGTATGCTCTATCTCAAAAAACATGTTTACGGACCCTCCGTTATAGGAAAACATGGTGTAGAAAGTCTCTATTTTTACATAGAAAACGTAAAGATTTTTTTGTGGCTACAACACAAAAAAATCGACAAGCTAAAGAGTTTCTTTAGTAGCTACAAATATTAAATTGCGTATAAACCTCACGGATGATTGTAAAAAAACAGAAAATCACCAAAAGTGCTTGCGTAGGTTCATCTTTTTACCCGACTGCAAAGAAAGGGTTATGTTTTTCGCGCGTATCTTGTAAGTAAGTTTGTTTGTATGTGTGTTTGTATGTAATATTTTTTATTACCTCATATCTTTTAAACGGCTGAATGGATTACTGTAATTAAGATATCGTTAGATTTGTCTTGTCAGCATGGTGGCTGTACGAGATCCGTAGTGGAAAAAATTTTTTTTTTTTAGAATACTGCAATATGGGTGTCAAATTAAAGGGCTTATTATAAGGATTTCAAAAAGGTATATCATGACCGTAATAATTATATAATAACTAAAAAGAGATAAATAAAAAATAAATTAAAAAAAATAAAAAACCCGCCTTCATTGAAATATATTTTAAAATGTCTGTAATCTTATATTTCAAAAAGTGGCCGAGACACATTTTTCAATTACTCACTCAGATTATAAAAAGACAAGTCAACTGAAAAGATGGAAACAAGATTAAATATTAAAGGCAACATAATAACATGCAGTCGGAGGCATATAATTCAAATCATTCATAATGTCACTTTCTTTATGCATGCCTCCGACTGCATGTTATTATGTTGCCTTTTTTGGCGTAAATAATAGCAAGAACATATTGAATTTTACATCAAAATACACTTTCACGTACTGTGAAGTTGCTTCAAGTACTTTAATTTAAGAAAGATATTGTGATAATGATAATGAACAAAAAACAACGAAAAACATCGAAAAATTGCAGAAGTTAGGTTATTTTCATTACTCTTTACATGTGAAGAAAAAAACAGAGACAAATGTTCCAGCGTAACCGAGCCTTAAACTTAAGTACAGAACAAGTATGATTCATCAGCGGAAACTCTCGACAGCACCGTTTTCTGTCTGCAACTTTGCCTAGTCATAGATCTGAATAACCTAGTTCTGTTTGTTTCCAGAACTTTCCAACAGTGTTACATGGTTGTCTACGCTACGTATGAGCTGTTTAAATTGCAAGCTTGATTGTTCTTCAGAAGTATTTGATGATCTACTTTTACGCTGGGAATACGATCTTCAGTGAAAGAAATTGGGAAATTTCATTTATGATGTTTTTTTAATTATTTTTCAACACACTTGCTCGTAAAGTGAGCCCTAATACATCGCTTTTAGGGCCATAAACCGAGCTATAAAACACTAGTTCGTAATAGAATTAACTCTACAAAGCCTAACCTTACTGCAAGTTCTATGCGAGTAAACAGAGCATTCCCAATTTAGCCGGGTAATACAGTTATTTTTTTTGACAACAAAGAGGTTTTATGCTGCTGAAAATTCTTATACATTTTTTAATAAATAAATGTGTAAGTCCTTAATTAAGTCAAAAAAATATATAATTTTATCAAATTATTCATAATTCACAATATTTTGTTATAAAATATTAAAATATTTGCATTTTGTCACTTAAAATTATAATTTTGAAGTAGGCTGTATGCTCCTCACCCCTTTGTTCGCAAAATATTCTTGCGTTGGGCTTGTGAAAAAAAACAAAAAAAAACATGCGCTCCTTTTCCCATAATTATCATATTTTGTTTTTGTCGTATTTGTTGCAGTGTGATAAATTACTTTGCTTTTTCCTCGCAAATGTGTTGAAAAACGTCGTATGAAACTCGTGAGCTCTTGCTTATTGCACACTCGGCTGAGTTACGCCCTCGCCTACGGCTCGGGCTTGCAACCCACAGCCTTGTGTGCAATGAGCAACCTAAGCTAACTTGTCTCATAATGTACTATTACCACAAGGGTCAGGCCTTGAAGCGCACTACACCTGAAATCCTAAACCACTTAGGAACTGACTATCTTAGTACGACATCAGCACGCTCGGTATACGCGGTACCGAAAACATAATACCTACCTAAAGCTTATTGGACGCCTATATTTCAATAGAGCGTTCGTTACTCATTTGTCGGCGCAACATCATCTCGGCGCGGTACAGATTGGTACAGAATCTGTACCGCGCCGAAAAATAAGTAAAGGGCCTTCTCTAATTTGTTGTTGGTGGAAAATTAAATTTATTTTCCAAATAGTTTGGCGTTTTCTGAACATTTTTCAAACACTTTATAAATAAATCCTTGGAAAGATTATTATACCGATACACTATTTTCGTAATTTGATTTATAGAAAGTGGTGTTCAAATTAACAATTCTTAACAATTCACATGCATCACGCTCACATCTCTTATACAGTGGGTGGTGAGATTTGAGCTACAACACGTTTAGTACTATTATATAATTATGCTGTGGCTACACTAGTTTACTAAATAAACACCCAGCAAGGCGACAAATTGATTTTGGTGCTTTAAGGCGAGCACTATCGGCTCGTCGTTCGATTGATTTGATTGACACGTCCAAAGACATAGTCATACATTATGCAGGTCAATCAAGAACCAACACATATTACACCAATCGCTTGTTATAGAAAATTACATACATACGTGAGTCCATCAATGCCTAGTTGCGGCCAAGGCTTGTGCATTGAAAAGTTCGTTTCATTTCTGTATTACACGTGTATAATGAGTTTTAATAGTAACATTTATGGTCACACGCCTTCAATTGCTCGAGTAGTTTGGGCTGTCCAGACAGCAGTTTGGACTACGATTTAGCACGAAGAAGGTTGTCAAAATAATGTTCGAATTTCTAAGCATGTTTGAGAAAAGTATACCTTAAATAAAAAATAATATTATCCCCAAATTATTTTTGTTATTAAATCGCAGTGCAATGTTGCCATTAAAAAACGCATCACGCCCCAAAGGTTCGTCCATAATGTAAATGTGGGGTACCCGATAGCGCCCTATGGCGGGGAAATTTGTGGGTCCCCGGGGGACCGACCTAATTTATGTTTTACAACTTCCGCAGACTATAGGAAAAACAAATTACCAATTCTGTCTACGTAGTGACAAACTGTGTGAAGTTTGTAAGATGTATTATTGAAAAATAAACAACAAAAGTTTTATGTAAGTATAAAAAATCACTACATACCTAGCATAAAACAAAGTCGCTTCCCGCTGTCTGTCCCTATGTATGCTAAGATCTTTAAAACTACCCAACAGATTTTGATGCGGTTTTTTTAAATAGATATAGTGATTCAAGTGGAAGGTCTATAGGCATAATACATGGTATCAAATTCCACACTACACCGAAGCGAAGCGAGGGCGGGTCGCTAGTATATAATAAAATATCACCTACTTATTCATTTATAAGGTTTACGCTAGTACTAACTAGACAGTGAAATAAAACACTGAAAGTCCCTTGGAATGGAAGTTTTATTGAAAGGTGTTTCAATAAAATAGCGCTAGTATCCGTTAAAAGTGTTTATCACCTACTTATAAAATAAATTAAAATAAAAGTTTATTTATTTATGTTTTTAATTAAGTTTAGACTACAAAAACATCGTATACTTTTCTTGATTTTTGTTCGTAAGATATTTAGGTCAGATCTGTTTTGACATACATTAAAACGTGTAAGTGAAATTCTGCCTTATTAAGCTTTTGGTTGTTTGTGTCTAGGTATTTAGTTAAAAAAAAATACTACTTATCTATTTCAAGCTGTAAAAATCTTTGCCATGACGTTTTTAATGATTTATTTATTTTATTGAAAGTAATAACTGCTCACAAGATCAAAAGCATAAATTTATAAAACTTTGTAGTAAAAAAATAAAAAAAAACAAAGACCTATGGACTCTAGAGATGGTTGATTACGGATTTTATTAGATTCATATAATGCAAAGGAAATAATAACAAAAGAAACAAAACAAGAATAAATGTTTATTTTTGTCAAACAGACCTGGACCCCTCCAGGTCTGTTTGACAAAAATAAACATGTGTCCATAAAACACGTTACAGATTTAATTTTGAGCAAAAAAACAAACACAAATATTATAAATGCGAAAGTAACTGTCTGTCTGTTTGTTAAGTTTTCATATGCCTAACTGTTGAACCATAAATTGATAAATTATGGCAATTGTATAAAATTATACACATGAGTTGAGTGAGAATAATGAAATTTTCTTTCAACCTTTTTCAGCGCAGAATCAATGGATATAAATAAATAAAATTGGAATTTAAACCTCGTTAATTGATCTTTGAAATGTATCAATTTCTAATTATTTCTACTAATTCTATGTTGAAAAGAACTTAAAAGAATCTTAACTGAATCTATTGCTCTCAAATGTAGATTAGCCCCTGAAGGGGCATTCTTACGGGATTACGGGAAGCTTTATTCAAATAAACTTAATCATTAAGTAGGTACTTTTGAATCGTCTATATTTTCCTACCACCCGTTCCAGACTTTTTTAGCTGACAAGAAGAACGGGCGGAAGAAACTTATCAGCAGTAACAGCCATAAGTAACGATATTTACAAACTTGAATATATCGTTACCAGATAATTACAACAGGGTGACAAGATTATTGGCAACAACATAGACTTATTATATTACTTCAACAAAGTACTTATAGTAGCAAGTTATGTGTTACATCATTTCCACGCATTTTGTTCTTTAAGATAATCGTCTACTTTATAATAACCTTTACCCATGAGCGTTTTTTTAACATGGTTTTTAAATTCATGCAAAGGAAGATCAATCACTTGTTGTGGAACTTTATTAATAACCACTAAACCACTAGCAACAGTGACACAAAACATTCGTCCACGCACAAAACCCAAATATTTCCACAGTTGTTTATCACCACGGCTCTGACCTACTTAAAAATGTGCTATTTATAATCTGTTTTAGATCGTGAAAATAACTATTTAAATAAACATTAATAACTTAGAGAAAACGGGGCAGTGTGTTTGTGACAAAAAATATATATAATCTTGAATGACCTAGTACCTACTTTATTGTTTTTTTTAAATTGCATTTAATGCAAAAGGAAATCATTATTATGAAAATGGATACCTATAATTACCTTATAGTTGAACGTTTTTCAGAATAACATAATTTACATGATGCAAGTTTACAAAATCTTGACATAAATCTTAAAAATATTACTTACTATTTTAAATATTTGATATACATAAAATAATATAAGTACTTACTAATTTGTGGAGGCGATTAAAAGATGTGTTTTTTTACTGAAAAACTGAAAAAACACCTTATTTATACCACTAAAAGAGTCATAAACAGAAAATGTGTGTATATTTCTTGTCTTTGATATATTTTTTAATTAAAAACAACTTTCGAGGCATAAGCCTGTCATCATCCTCTTATGTTAATTGATTTACGAGAAAATTATGAGACAAGTAAAAAATAAAATCTGAACTACATAATGTTTGTAGTTAATTTAATTAAAATAACCGACTGATAATAAATTATGATATCGCAATTATAGAGTTTTAAAAGTTTGCACTTATACTATTTTTTTATTTTCGATAACAAAGTCATCAAATGATTGATATGGGTAGGTAATAATTTTTACTTTGCCCTTTTTATAAAAGCTCTTGATAGTCAAATTCTTAATAATTTATTATTAAGTATCAAAAACTTTTAATAATTTAATTGTTTAGCTTGCATAAACATTTTTATCTTAAAAGTAAATTTGTTTTTTTTTTTTTCAAATAAAAAAAATAGTTAAGTACGTTACCTTAAAATCCTTCTGTATCCTATTAATCACCAATGTAGAACTCTCTCAACTGGGCTAACGGCATACTTTAGCGTCGTCGTCTAAAATATGCTAAGGTTTATTTTCATCTTCATATTCTGGCAACCGACACAATGTCACAATTTTGTCCACATTCAGTAACGATTTGTAACTTTTCACAGGCAACACTCGCGAACGAAACGAAAAAAAAAAATTTTTAAACTCGGAATTTTAAATAGGGAATATTCGAACACTTTTCGAATTTCGAACACGTGCATTCGTTGTCGAAAGGCGCGCGCGACCGACTCCAACGCCAGACGAAAGCATACTGAACTGAACTGAACTGAAGCATTCTTGAAAGGTGTACGGTACGCTTTCATGAAAGAGATGGCTTTATGCAGAGATGAGCTTTCTCGTTCGTACAGCTTCAGGAAAATGCTGAATGCAGTCAGCCACAGATAGCTTTCAATGAGTCGCATGTCTGCAAAAAAGATAGTATATCTGCTAGTAGATATATACAGTTAAGTCTACGATCAAGGGTTTAGCGTCTTAAATATAGAACCAAGGAAAAGCAATATTCAAATGAATGTCATTTAACTGCTAGATTCAGCACTTTTCCTTCATTTGAAAGATAGTAAGTATAAGGGTTCATAATTTATGATTTTGGATCGTTTAATTCATGTTTAATTCCGATAATTGCGATGACGTTTATGTGACCATGCAATCACAGGAATTTTTTTTTACAATGTACCGCCTATTATGTATTCTGTGGTACCGCTAATGAAAATGCGAAATGTTATATTTAGTGTATCGTTCATCTACGATTAAAAAATAAGATCTGGTTTCAATTAAAAATAGAATTTTCAATATAATTTGTCAAGTTAATTTAATGCGAATTTATTCGGACTTGGTAAAAAGACCCATAGCTGTATTTCGTTTACGTTTAATACAAATACCAATGTTAACTAATAGAATTGGACGGTATTTTCTACATTTAATTCCACAATAAACTTTTCTGTTTGTCGTTCGTTGATATATAAACAATATTATAGTGGTAGTTGTGGGCGGATAATTACAAACACCAGTCGATTTTCATACATTTGCGTATTGTACATTCCGCGTATGTGCGTTTTGCGTATTGTACATTCCGCGTATGTGCGTTTTGCGTATTGTACATTCCGCGTATGTGCGTTTTGCGTATTGTACATTCCGCGTATGTGCGTTTTGCGTATTGTACATTCCGCGTATGTGCGTTTTGCGTATTGTACATTCCGCGTATGTGCGTTTTGCGTATTGTACATTCCGCGTATGTGCGTTTTGCGTATTGTACATTCCGCGTATGTGCGTTTTGCGTATTGTACATTTTGCAACAGGTGCAGATTTTGCGTATTGTGCATTATGCTACGAAGGGAAACGAGGTACCTAACCTAATGAAGAATAATTCTCCGCCAAAGATTGCTCGAGCTGTGATCTGATGATGGCTATCCAGGGAGTGAATTGAGAAGATCCAGATCGAGACACACCAACTGATCTGGGACCCACGTCTTATATTTTTAACCGACTTCCAAAAAAGGAGGAGGTTCTATGTTCGTCTGTATATTTGTTTTTTTTTTGTGTATGTCCACCGATTACTCCAAAACGGCTGGACCGTTTGAAATGATTCAAACGTTATTACATTAGGCACACTCCTAAGTTGGCCCCATTTTTTAAAATTTGGAAATTGGTTCAGTACTTTTCAAGTAATTTTGAAAAAAGCACGAAAATAGTATGATTTTGTGTGAATTACCTCGATGATTAGTCGTATTACTTCTTTGTTTATGAACTGAATAAGATAATTATTTTTTTGTTGGAAGAGGGATATCTTAAGTGTAGTTCTTTAACCGACTTAAAAAAGGAGGTTCTCAGTTTGACCCGTATTTAAGTATGTTTCTCCGCGATTATCTTACGTTTGGCTGAGCCTATTTTTCTACAGCGAGGGATTCAAAAGTAGAATCCTGAGCGAAGCGAGGGATACAAAGGACCGAGATGAATTTTTTTTTTCACGAGTTGTGTACTCTACTTTTTACCATTGACTGCGAGAAAAAAAATAGCAGTACCTATAGTATTTATAGTTGTCCATCAGCCATTTTTGATGTCCCCACTGTGGGCACAGGCCCTCCTTATGGGTAGTAAGGAGGACGGGCCATAACCCACCACGCGGGCCCAATGCGGATTGGTGGGTGTTAACGACTACAAATGCAGCCGGGACCAACAGCTTAACGTGCCTTCTGAAGCACGGAGGAGCTAGAGATAATACAGTTTTGGTCACTTATCCCAGGACCGACCCTTGCGAACGTTGCTTAACTTCCGCAATCGCTGGGCCATGCGCTAAACCACTGCGCCACCGAGCTAACTAAGAGGGAAACTACATGATCAGTCTGGCATCAGTCCACTGCATCAGTTTGTATAGATTTTGAATTTTTACAGACTGAAGATCGTGCCAGACTGATGGAATGGACTGATGCAAGACTGAACAACTAATCTCCCTGAAATATATAAAAAAGAACCCAAAGATAAGACACTACAAAGAACCTAAATAAAATTGGCGGGATTATTTTTGTCATTTAATTGTAGAACTATATCTTTATCTATGGAATAGCTCCATACTTTCAGCACCTTTTATTTTTTTTGTACCTAATTCATACGATGCGCGCTTGTTCCAAATTCAAAATATTTTTATTCACTCGGTGAATAAAAACGCGTTTTATTCACTGTTATCAATGAATAAGACGCACTTTTTTGAGTGGCGATGGTAAAAAGGAATTTGTACTCCAGCCCCACCCGACTTCAATAGACGTATTTTTATTATTACGAATATTATTTCTTGCTTTTTAGAGATAGGTTTTTTGAAGTCGGTTTTTTTAACGTCATAATCGTGTTTCAATTGTGTTTGAATTGAAATGCTTTTTGACACAGTTCTTGTTTCTTAAACCCAAAACTGCATCGTGGCAACACTAGACCTAAATTGTGTTTTGCTCTTGCCCATTTCTATTAGCATCTAGAGATGTAACAGTTTTTCATACAAATAAAAAACCAAATTTTACAAGTTATTACGTAACACCCTGTATATTGTGATACCGTCTCTTATGTAAATAAACAGGTGTCTATACCTTTTGAAATATGGAAGTGAGCATTCGAATACAATCAAAAAGTAATCGATACGAACTCGACTCGTGTTTTAACGATGTCTCCTGTATCAAACGATAATTTTGCCGGAGCCATTACGGAAGTTCTGAAGTTAGGAGTTTCTTAAATTGACTTAGCCCTTTCAGGGGGTTGTTTGATGAAAGGTGCGGAATGGGTGAAACTTGTTGTTGCGCTATTCACCATTATTTAAAAGCATTTAGTATTATTTGTTTTAGAGTGTGCAGTTCAATGGGGCTGTGGGCGGGACACATAGCGAGAAGAACCGATGGCCGTTGGGGCGGGGCGTTTCTGGAATGGCGACCCCCGACAAGGTGGTAGTGGTAGGCCCCCGTCAAGGTGGACCGACCATCTGGTGAAGGTCGCGGGAAGCCGCTGGATGCGGGCAGCGCAGGACCCATCGGGTGAATCTACGCTGTTTCTTACTTCCTGGGTCATTGTCCTCACTCGAAATTTTTAAAAATCCAATGCATCACAAGGAATAAATTAAAAATATGCCATCATTTACATAAGAGTACACTAATAAATTGTATTAATTTTGTGGAGTTGTGGAGATCATTAGGGGAGGCCTATACCCAGCGGGTGTCGTACTGAAATGATGATATTATTTATATATTTATTTTATTTTGTTTGCACCAGCTTAACACTATTATTACAGGTTATTATGATTGATACGATTATTATTATAATGACAATTATGATGATGATGAGTTCTAGGTAGACTATAAAAATTGTGACCACTAAGTAACTTATAGAATATCTTTCAAAAGAATGCATGAAATCTCAATGCCGCGGATTTGAGACGGATTTAAAGAGGTATACGTCCTCTCAATAGATTTCAAGAGATTTGAGAAACAGCATGATTTTCCACAATTATATAGGATTTTTTTATATATTGGGAAAACACTTTTTAAACGATTTTTTATTGTTTATCCGTTCGATTGACTTTGTATTTTTTCTCTCACATAAAATATTAGGGCAAAGAATAAGCTAAAACTAGTGGCTCTGTTTTTGTGACATTTTTCGAAATGGTTGAAATATAATTTTCCCCAAATCTCCGCCATTTTGAAAATTTTCGAAAAACTGAATCGACAAAAAATACACATGATAATATAATTATAGAACCTGCTCACAAAATTTCATGAGAATCAATTGAGAAATGCGACCTGTAGATGAGAACAAACGGACAGTCAGACGGACATTGAAAGCATTTTTGCCCAAACTAAAACGGAGATGCTTCGCGTTCGCTCGGTCAATAAACCAAACGTTGCTCTCGAATTCTCTTGAAATATGTAGTTCCAAAATCCAATGACAAAGGGACTTGCGGGCTTTGTAGGAATGTTAGAACTAACATACCCTACCTAGTTCAATTGTTCATCTCCAAACACAAAGCCTTGGAATTACCAAAATCTAAAGGTCACAATTTATTAACCGATTTTCAAAATATTTCGCCATTTGTAGCTAAACTATTTAATACCCTAGGTCCCTTTTTAATTTTTTCTTTAGTCGGTTTTTTCCGAAATATTTACAATTTAGTAAACATACGAGCACCCCCCCAAAAACCCGAATTTTGCAAAATTTCAAAAAAGTTATCAGTAGATTTTTAAAATTCAAACGTTCACACGTGACTCGATAAATTCCTCAACTTTTGGTACTATTCCTATCTCGATCCTCCCAAAATCCTCGGAGATATTGCCAAAAATACGTCTATAATCTGATAACCATTTTCATTGGTAAAATAACTGTCCACGTAGACAAAATTGCGAGCTTTAGTTTAAAAATAAAAACATGGCTAAAAAAGTTTTTGCTATGCACTACTAAAGTTGGACCTGCTGGCTGAGGGCATCGGCAGCCTTCGAACTTCTCGCAGAGAGCTGACTGGCGCTCGGAATTATTGCAATAGGGCATACGAGGGCGGCTGCCAGGGATGGACTTGCACATCAGCATTTTTGAAGGCTACATTCCAGCAGACCAATCGCTAAGTCACTGATCACCATAGAGTACATTTTAGCCATGGAAGTAGGTAATTATTATAAAAATATTTTCGATAAAAATTACTTTCCATGGTTTTCCTCTATGGCGATCGATAACTCGGCAATAAGGGTCCTCCCAGACCTACTGGTTTCTTTTCTTTGCTTTGCTGTTCGGCAATGGACCGCCAGCCAAGAGGCTCATTTTCAATTTATCGCATATTTTCAATCTAAGTACATTTCACATTTTAAGTATGTTCTTGTGAGCTTTGTCCTTTGTTCCTTAAACGATCGTTATGAAAACAAAAAAAAATGTTCAGGTAGGTAAAGATGCCACCCACGACCCTGTTCACAATTTATATAAATATGCGATCGCTTTATTTTTAGCAATCTGAGACCATGTTCAGGGTGGCATATTTCCCATAAGCTTCCTACTTCGCAACCCAGACGATGATATTTGATAACACCAAGCTAATGGCTATCTTGCCAATTTGGTCTGGTCCCAATATGCGATAGATTGAAATGACCCTGGTTGGCCGGCGGCAAAGTAGAACAGCAAGGCAAAGAAAAGAAACCGGTAGGTCTGGGATCACCCTAAGTCTGTTGGAATGCACCCAATGCTGGATCACAAACCGTCCTTGTGGGTAGATGAAGATGAAGAAGGACAGGCCCTAATAACCCACTACCATACGAGGGTGTTACCGATTGCAAATTCAACCGGGACCAACGGCATAACGTGCATGTAATGTTCTTTTCTCACTTATGCTCTGAAATCTTATCATTCCGTTTGAAAAAGGAATGCGGGGCGTTCCACATTTCCGAGGGGGTCTGGTTCATCACATTCTAAATTTAAAATTCAGGCCAGGAATGAATTTCAATACTTACTTCCCGCACCAGCACCGGGTGCGGGAAGTAGGTACAGTGCGAAGATGATCTGGGTGGTCTGCGGCAACTTCTTTTTTTTGTTTTAGCTGTTCACAAAAACAAAAAAAGCAAAGGCACATTTGCACCATTCAGCCATAACTTTAGTTCCTTTTTTCTGGCACGCAAGCCAACGACAAGACAGTTAATATTATAAAGGTAAAATTATTTAATAGGTACTATAATAACGATACAATAAAAAAAATGGTGCGCACAGAGTATATTACTATAAGAATAAATAAATATTACATTGTATTGTACCAGATTATCAGAGACAAATCCTCTAAGTAATCTTGAATTATGTACAGCGCCATCTACCGCCGAGAAGCGAAGTGAGATGGGTTTTTTCTTCTCGGCGGTAGATGGCGCTGCACGTAATTCAAGATTACTCAGAGGATTTGTCTATGATAAATCTCATTTTGCTTTTCGGCGCTTCAGCGATTAAACTGCTGGAATGCACCCAAAAAAAAACTGGCGGGAATTAAATTTAATTAAGTTTCAATTGAAAAGTTTTTTATTTCCTCGCATTTCTTGAGAAAAGCACTATACAAGCCTTGTTCTGGAAGCTACTTGCATTGCCTCGAATGATTAAAGCCCTCGCCTGCGGCTCGGGCTTCAAACCATCCTCGACAATGCAATCGCTAGCTTCCCGTTCACGGCTGTAATGTACTATTATAGGTATATTCTTTTTTTCTAGCAGCTAGCTAGTAGATTTTGTCGTTGTCACAAGTGCTCGGATCCCAAAGTACTTAAGACTAGTAGCGATTTAGCGCTGACTGCCGCTCTCTCGCTCGCACAATTCGTGTTTTCTCAAGATTTTTTAAATCTGAGTGCGTAAATGAAAAAATGTGTCTCGGCCACTTTACGCAATATAAGATTATGGAAATTTCAACATATATTTCAGTTTCGAGTTGCTGAAGTACAAAAAGTTATCATATTTGCCAGTTCAAATAGCTGTTAGAAACGATTTTAGAAACGAAACTTTTTGTACTTTAGCAACAAAAATATATGTATTTCAAAATGTCTGTTTTCTTATATTGCGAAAAGTGACCGAGATACATTTTACAATTGCGCACTCAGATTAATTAAGAAATCTTGAGAAAACATGGAATGTGCAAGCGAGAGAGCTGCAGTCAGCGGCAAAATCGCTACGGGCTCTTAAATAAGTAGCTAACTTATGTAGTTACTTTGGGATCCGAGCAACTGTAATTTTTTATAAAATATTCATAATAATATGAAGCCCTAAATCCTTTCCTGGACCATTTGCCCCTTCAAACTAGCAGGGTCCGAATGTTCCAAATGGCGAGCGCTTTGCATCAGTTTCGGCGTAATTTTCCATCTCGCATGCACTCCCGGAATTGCGCACTTTATAGCAAAATTCATTATAATATGCCTTTGAGTTCTAACGAACTTATGCAGTCAATAAAAAATAGTCTCATAGGACGGACTCAGTACAGTATTCTTTTTAGGGTTCCGTAGCCAAAATGGCAAAAAACGGAACCCTTATAGATTCGTCATGTCTGTCTGTCCGTCCGTATGTCACAGCCATTTTATTCGATTAGGATTACACAGTTGAAACTTAGTAGGTAGATGTATTCTGTTAACCGCTTAACGATTTTAACACAAAAAAGGGGCCTTCCCATACATGGAACTGAAACTGAAAAAAAAGAAAATCCTTCATACCAATACGTGCGTCTATAGATAGGTCTTTAAAAATGACATTGAGGTTACTAAGACAATTTTTTCTCAAAGTCAACCGTTTGAAAGATAAACCCTGCCAAAGTGGTAAAATGTGTGTCCCCCCCCTCTAACTTTTGAAATAAGAGAGTGAAAAATCTAAAAAAAATATATGCTATAGATCTTAATAAAAACTTTCAACGAAAATTGGTTTGAACGAGATATAGTAATTAGTTTTTGAGATATATTATATTTTGCAAAACCGCAAATATAACTTTGTCATTCATATCAACACTGTGAAAAACAAAGTTATTTTTAGAGACGAAAAATGATAGTGGTATTAAAATATGGTATGGTATAAGGTAACTACGGAACCCTACGGCGCGTGGCCCGACATGCACTTGCCGGTTTTTTTTGGTTTTATTTAAAATTGTTATTCCGAGAAGTTAGAGGAATTAAAATTCGCACCTAGTTACTTAAATAATTGCTTTGGTAACAACCGATGATTGGATTTCCTGCGCTGCTGTTCAACCTACTAAATAAAGTTTAATTTGTTGAGTTGTTCAAATCATGACATCAGAAAAATATTTAATCACCTCTGTGGTCTAGTGGTTCGCCCACCCGTGTAAGACCCAGGGGTTCTGGGTTCGATTCCCAGGAAAGGTCATCTGTACTCGGTTTGGTTGGTGGTAGGGCGTATTTAAAGTCCGCCTGGCTAGCTACCACCATCTTACTTAAGTCTGACGCCATAACAACAATTTAAAAATTGGAGTGTTTTCCGTCAACTACTAACTAACTAGCTAGTGGTAAGATAGCCAGTTCCTCAGTGGTGAGGATTCCATGTGAAGTGCGCTTCCACCTTCGGCCTTATCGTCACTTAACAACAGGTGAGGTGAAGGCACACACTATTCCGCTGTGCATAAAAAATCATATTTTTCAGTGCGTTCTGTTACATCCCATGAAAAACTATCATATTCTGCATCAAACAATAACAATTATTTTGCCACATTCCCATGTGAAGCACGTTTCCGGTACAGTTTGGTTATATATTTGCATAATATGAGTATAAAGTCTAAGATTATTCAAACTGTAACGTTTAGCATATAAAACGCGTATTACTCTAATCACATACAGGGTGATTTTAAAGTCACGTGACATGCGGGATAATGTTCAGTCCATGAAACTGAAGAACATTTTCTTACAAAACAAAACATAGTTTGTAATACGTTTTTTTTAGACTATTGATAGAAATCAGAGAACGTGATCGATTTAGGATAGGGTTGGTCACAATTTTTTGACATAACTGGGGGGTAATTATGTAACTTTGTTGCAATCAACTTTGACAAAAATCGCAGATTCATTGCTGCTTTAGTAAGAACCAATATGACAACTATCTTACTTAAAGCAGCAATGTAACTGCGGTTTCAATCGATTTCAATCAAGAATAATTGTTAGCTGTCAGACTTACGTAATCTAAGGGCGGGTGTAACAAGACACTCAACGAAGCCGAAGTCCACGCATTCCGGATTCATCATCAGGATCATTTTTAACCGACTTCATCAAAAGGAGGAGGTTCTCAATTCGATTGCATACTTTTTTTTTATTGTTATTCGCGCGTATCTTCGACATTTGTGGACCGATTTTGATGATTCTTTTTTTGTTCGATTGAGTTTTCTTGCGAGATGGTCCCATTTATTATTTTTTCAAATCGGTTCAGTTGTTTTCAAGTAATCCCAAAAATACTATGACTTTACATCAACTACCTTGGCGACTTTGTTATTTATGACCCGAATTAGATGATTGTTTTTGTTGGGAAAGGGATACCTTTGTGTAGTCTTTTTAACAGACTTCAAAAAAAGGAGGTAAGTATTCAGTTTGTATATGTATGTATGTTTCTCCGCGATTATCTCACGTTTGGCTGAGCCGATTTTACTACCTAAAAATATACCTACACTACCTAATACAGAAGGTACTTACACTAAAAATAAAAAAAAATGTTTAAAAAACAAAAAAACCGACTTCAAAAAACCTGCCTCTAAAAAGCAAGAAATAATATATAAATCATTAGATACGCATTATCATAATTATCATTGTTATAATAAAACACGTCTATTGAAGTCGGGTGGGGCTTTTAGAATAAAAAAAGGAAGTTGTAGGTACTCCAGCCCCACCCGACCTTAATAGACGTGTTTTATTATAACAATGATAATTATGATAATGCGTATCTAATGATTTATATATTATTTCTTGCTTTTTAGAGGCAGGTTTTTTGAAGTCGGTTTTTTTGTTTTTGTCTTTTAGACTATACCTGGGAAACCAATAGCTACGAAGTTATTGAAGGTCAAAGTAAAAAAAAATCTAAATTTTTATGAAACCTTTTTTTGGTCATTTCCTAACTTTTGTCTCTTTAAACAAGTTGAAAGGCAACGTTTATGTGCGTGCTCATGAAATACATAAAACTTACGAAATACTTACATAAAATTTTGATAATGTTTAAAGAAACATTATCAAAATTTTATGTATTTCGTTACAAACAATGGCTTCAAAACGTCATCACTCAATGTATTTCATGAGCACGCACATAAACGTTGCCTCTCGGCCGCAAGCAGTTGTGTAGCATACACTTGCATGCGCTGTTGTACGCGTTACATTGCGTGGTAATGTATGCAATGCTTATTTAACACCAAAAATTAAAATCGTTTCCCAGCAATAATTTTGAACAGAAATGGTCCTGATGATGGGCAGAATACGTAGACCTCGGCTTAGTTGAGGGTCTTGTTACATCCGGTATTGTGTCGTTTTCTTCGTTCGTTACGTCCTATTTTTACCCGACTGCGGGTTATGTTTTTCGCGCGTATCTTGTTTACCCGACTGCAAGAGGGTTATGTTTTTCGCGCGTATCTTGTTTACCCGACTGCAAGAGGGTTATGTTTTTCGCGCGTATCTTGTTTGTATGTAATATTCTTTATTACCTCATATCTTTCAAACGGATGAACGGACTTCTATGATTAAGATATCGTTAGATTTGTCTTGTCAGCCCAAGTGTTCTTAAGAAGGTGGCGTTATAAAAAAAACAACATGGCGGCTGTACGGTGCTATTATACGTAGTGAAAAAAAATATTTTAGAATACTGCAATATGGGTATCAAATTAAAGAACTTATTATAAGGTTTTCAAAAAGGTATATCATGACCGTAATATACATATAATAACTAAAAAGAGATATAAAAATAAATAGCCTTTATTAATAAAGTTCCACAACAAGTGATTGATCTTCCTTTGCATGAATTTAAAAACCATGTTAAAAAAACGCTCATGGGTAAAGGTTATTATAAAGTTGACGATTATCTTAAAGATCAAAATGCGTGGAAATGATGTAACACATAACTTGCTAATATAAGTACTTTGTTTAAGTAATATAATAAGTCTATGTTGTTGCCAATAATTCTGTCACCCTGTTGTAATTATGGTAACGATATATTCAAGTTTGTAAATATCGTTACTTATGGCTGTTACAGCTGATAAGTTTCTTGCGCCCGTTCTTCTTGTCAGCTAAAAAAGTCTGGAACGGGTGGTAGGAAAATATAGACGATTCAAAAGTACTTAATAATTAAGTTTATTTGAATAAAGCTTATTTTACTTTCACTTTCACTTTCAATTAAAAAAATAAAAAACCCGCCTGCATAAAAAGACAAGTCAACTGAAAAGATGGAAACAAGAACATTATAATTCAAATCATTCGTAGTAACTTTCTTTATGCATGCCTCCGACTGCATGCTATTATGACATGTTGCCTTTAATATTATCTTGTTTCCATCTTTTCAGTTGACTTGTCTTTTTATGCAGGCGGGTTTTTTAATTTTTTATTAGAGAAAGTTGTTCAGTTTTATGGACACATTCTAAAGTTTTACACGTCACTTTAAAATAACATAGTAGATGTAAAAATTATTTCATTTGAATTTGGTTTAACTAATAATCTAAATGGATTAGAGTTTTTGCTCTCAACGAAATACTAGTGGCTTTTTAAAATTTATGCATTTAATCTTAAGCCGACTGTCTCCATGTTTATTTTAAATTAAATTTAAATTCTGTACTCTGCGAGATATTTGGCATGTTGCCAGTAAGGTTTCTCTAATTAATATTCACAGAGGGCGCCACGTGAGCGGCCTTTATTGGTAGGTCAACAGAGTTCATAATTAATTCTAAATTGAGGGTGAACCAGATTATGACACCGTGATTTTGGTTATCTTTCAGTGCCTGTAGATACTTGAACGGTTAATTATTTCAGAACATCTGTTGATAATGAATTTATGCATAGTGATACTACACCGATTTTTTGCGAGTGACGTTTTTTTCTGACGCAAGGAACAAGCCTCCCAAAAGATCTCCACAACGATCGGTCCTGCGACGACTGCATCCAGCGGCTTCCCGCGACCTTCACCCTCACGTCGGTCCACCTTATCGGGGGCCTACCCACGGAGCGTCGTCCATTCCAGAACCTTTTTGCTCCAACGGCCATCGATTCTTCTCGCTTTTTCTAATTTCGGTGATGGATATGTGCCCCACTGCCACTTCAACTGTGAGCTGAGCTATACCTTCGAGCGATATCGGTTGTTAAACTAAAGTTCATACAGATCCTCATTTCTGATTCGATCACGCAGGGAAACGCCAAGCATGGGTCTCTACTTACACGCTGGGTGACCTTGATCCTTGTTATTTTATTATGCACAACGGGATAGTGTTTGGCCTTCCGAAAGTGTCAGCGCACTACAATCCTCATGACTGAGGAACTGGCTATCTTACCTCTAACTCTAACTGCCGGAAAACAAAAAAAATAAACTGTTGTTATGGCATCACCACCAACAAAAGTTTTTTTTTTGTTTAAGTTTTCAGTTTTCAGTAAGCCAGCCAGGTGGACTTGAAATAATCCCTACCACCAACCAAACTGAGTACGAATTGTACCTTCCCTGGGAATAGAACCCGGGACCCCTGCATCTTACACGGGTGGACGAACCACCAGACCACAGTGGCTGTTAAATTAAAGGTTAAATATAATTTATTCTATTTCTTTTGAATCTAGTCTCTTGTACTTTTTTTAAACACATACCTATGCAAGACGCCAATGTTTGTATTCTGTAAGTTGCATCTGTCTAATCTAATACCTCTTCAATTAATACTAAGACAACTGAAAGTTCCCCCAACTATGCTAACGGCAGTGTACAAGAACTTTCTGAGTTGGATTCGACGTTCAATCATAACAGGTTGTGACAGCTCTAATAATATTTCGAACCAAACTAAAATATCAGACATGTCTAGACGAAAACAGAGACAAAAGTGAAAAATTGCTTGCTTGATTCTTTAACAAAAAAAAACAATGTAAGCATTGCATCTCTCTTTTTGAACTTCAAAAAGCAAGATATCGTATGTTATATTAAATTAAATCTTGTACTGAAGATTCCGTAACTTAGGCGTTAATCGTTTGGGCGATAATTAAAATAACTTTTCTATTTTTTTTTATAAATTCTTGGAGAGATAAAGATCAAAATATAATGGGAAAATTCTGATATTTCTTTAAGGTTTAAGCTCCCTTATAAAAAGGTTTCAGAAAATAATAAAAATACCGTTCACAAATGTTGTTGTACGGAAGAATGGAGAATATACACACATCAAAACCGTCTACTAGGGATATTCTGATTTTTTTAATTTACTCAAAATTTATTGTATTTAACATACAACATGTATATATTTTTATAAAGCCTATTTATCAGACTATTGTTTAGAACAAATCAATTTTTTTTTTTTGCGTAATTTTTTTTTTATTGAAATTAAGACAAAATGTGAAATAATGGTTAACCTAAAGATGAATGTATTTTTAAGAAAAAATAAAAGTAAAGCGAAATTATCAGGTTTTTTCAGTTACGTGAAAAATTAGTAGTCGGTAAAACCACCCACGACGTTAATCACGGTCCTGCAACGGTTTTTCATGCTTTGAATCAAGTTATCAAAGTCTTGCTGCGGGATATTGTCCCAGGTCCTGCTAAGATGAAAAAAAAGTTGCTCTTCAGTCGCAATGTTTGAAGGAAAATTCCTCAAAGCCCTTCTTTGGAGCATGTCCCACGCGTGCTCTATGGGGTTTAGGTCTGGTGATTGCGCGGGCCAGTCTAAGACCGACACGTCGTGCTCCTGTAGCCAGCTCGTTACCACTCGCGCAGTGTGCGGCCGGGCGTTGTCGTGCATGAGCGTAAAATCTTGGCCCATTTGCAGTCGATGGGGATAGATTATTGGTGCTAGCACCTGATTACGATATTTTTCTGCAGTCATGGTGTTTCTGATCCAAACGAGGTCTGTTCTTCCATCAATACGAATTCCCGCCCAAACCATAATTGTTCCGCCGTGGTATGGATGGACTTCCTGAGGGTGTTGCAGACGGTTCTCACGACCAGGAGCTCTCCATACACGTACTCTTCGTGAATCAGGATGAAAACCGAATCGTGACTCATCGGTAAACAGCACTACAGACCACTGGTTATCTTCCCAGAGCAAATATTCTCGAGCCCACTGTAATCTTCGTCCACGATTTCCTCTGCGTAGTGCTGGAGTACGAAGTGGCCTGCGAGCATGAAGGTTAGTCTCGTGCAGTCTTCTCCTCACAGTTTGGTCACTGACCAGCAACTGGTGCTCTGACTGGAGCTTTTGGACCAACTGCATGGCCGTAGAATTTGTTTGTGTTCTTGCGGCCACTTGCAAAAATCGGTCCTGTTTTTGAGTGGTAATGCGCTTCCCGCCTGGGTGCCTTTCGGCCACATCACCAGTGGCACGATAGCGTGACCACAACCTTGATATCACGTTTTGTCTTGTTCCTATTTCCTCGGCAATACTCTTTTGAGTAGTCCCAACTTGGAGCATGCCTACTGCCCTTAACATTTCATCTCTTGTTAAATGGCGCCGCTGCATGATGCATACAGTTGCATAAATTCAAAATTAACAAATATTTTTTATTAAAACTTTAATTTGATACAAAAAAATACCAAAAACTGGATGAGGTAAATTGAAATCTTCGAACTTAGCTAAAATTATGCCGCGCAAATCCTTTGTTTTAAATATATTTTTTCAATTTCAAATTTGGAATCATCCACGAAAGCCTACAAAATAAGTTTTCATTAAAAGATTTTTAAACCGGCCAGTATTTTATGAGTTAAAGAACTTTGTACAAAATATCCTTAGACGGTGTTGATGTGTGTAATATCTATTACGTATATTCAGCCTATTTTAATTTTTTCAAACATTCTCTATTCTCTATAGGTATTTTGTTTTTTTTTTCAAACTGGCAGTTTATCAGTGGCGCCCTCGCCTCAAATTAGTTTATTGCTCGCTAAAGTTTAATATACTATATCTATGGCTAAAGTACATAATGTATCGAACATTCAAACGTTGAGATTGAAACTAAGGTGCTATAGTTTATTTGCGAACAATAACCTCTGTCAATTATACTGCCAAATTGAAAATGCTTGTCATTCGTCTGTCACATTTTTTAATGACTTTTATTTGATTAGGTAAATATTTAAACTGACTGATATCTGTTATCTGAGGATTGAAAATGAAAAACCAGCCCAAACTTTGTTCGGTTTTATGGCTCTGTAATTAACTGAGTGAATCTTACGAAACTTTCATAAGTACCTACCTACAGCTAAATCAATAGTTATCAATATTAATAAGAGAGGTAGGTAGGTACGAATTTTTGGTTCGATTCGGAGAGGCAGCCATGACAGTTCAGTGTAATTTTTAGAGGACTTTTCAAAGTGACGTTTAAAACAAAAATAGTTACTTTTTGCCTCTCTAGATGGCGTTGATGGACAAGTGAAGTGTCAAAATGGCTTTGAAAAATAAACGGCCTGTGCTCAAAAAAAGTCATTTTCAATTCTTGGTGTTCAATAGTTTCTGGCAGATGCCATAATTTACACCAACCCGTACGCGTGTAAGACGCGGGTTCGATTACCAGGGGAGATACAATTTGTACCTACTCGGTTTGGTTGGTGGTAGTAGGGCTTAGCAAGCTACCATTATCTTACCTAAGTCTGACGCCATAACAATAATTAAAAAAAATGTGTTCCGGCAGTTAGAAGTAAGACAGCCACCATGCAGTTCCTCAGTGATGAGGATTCTGGGAGTAGTGCGCTTCCACCTTAGATAATAATAGTATGGTTGGTAGCATTAAAAACTCGAGAGCGGTTTTGTTGGGTTTTGTCTACGTTTAAATGTCAAAAATGACATCCCGACCAACCTTTTGATTTTCTGTCAAAAATGACATACTGACCAACCTTTAAAATACCAAGAAGACTCAAGATTTGGCTTTGCCTTTATTTTAAACATTATTAAGAAACCAACACTCAAGAACTGGCTGTATGGCTTTGACCTTCGCCTGTCCAAAAGGACGAATTACAACTACTACTACTACTACTGATTTTCTGTCAAAAATGACGTTTACCGACGCTGGTGAAGATCGCGGTCCGTCGGCAGCGGGAACGTAGTGATTACTTGCTCAGTGGATGCGGGTAGCGCAGGATCGATCGTTGTAGAGATCCTTGGGGGAGGCCTATACCCAGCAGTGGGTGTCGTGCAGCTGATATTATGATGATGATAAATTGATAAAATATGGCCCGTCCTCCTTATCCACCCATAAGGAAGGCCTGTGCCCCAGCAGTGGGGACATTAAAAATGGCTGATGGACTGGACTGAATTGATGAATGCGAAATTTAGAGAATAGCATATCAGAAAAGTGTTTTGTGAACAAACAAAAAGCAAATTGTCAATTCCTTTTTTGTCCACTGTTATCTGTAATTGTGATCTGTAATTCTAATATTTCTTATTATAGAATTTTAAATAATGTTAATTTTAATTTATAAATTATATTGATTTTAATTTTTAATAATATAATGTTCTTAGGTATTTAAGTTTACATGTTTGCAATATGGACCTTGTCCGAAATAAACAAATTTTATTATTTTATTATACTATATATAGCTCGATTACCACTGACTCACTCACTCACTCACTCACTCACTGATTGACATGATTGTTCTCCCAGAAGGAGGTGAAAAAGGGTATAGTGATGTTTGGGGAAAATGTGCAAAACCCCAATCCAACTGGGGAAAAATTATGACATTTGGGAAAAACAAGATGGCGGCTATGACGAAGTTTGTAACTTTTTTGTTTTCCAACCGATTTTGTCCAAACTTACAAAAATGTTAGATTTTGACATTTAAACTTTACAAAAATAATAAAAAAATACAAAAACAAAATGGCGGCCGCGCCGGAGAGTTTTGAAAAAAACGGTTTTTGGACAGCAAACCGCGGGGCCACAGCTCTAAAGTGTTTTTTAGTTTGAGAATATATTTTTTACCGTTTCACCACAATTACCCTCAATTTTTACCAATCGGGGAAACTTTTTAAAAATTCAAGATGGCGCCTGTTGTAGAGGTCATTTTGTTTGAGGTACGAAAACACGCCATTTTTTAAGTCAATTTTCTTCCAGAAGGCAACACTGGAGCGATTTGAGGTTCATAGAACGGCTGTAGGTATAGGTACAATGTATTGATTGGTAGAATATTTTTACCCCATTTCGGGGTAGCTTTTGAGATTTACCCCAAAATGCAAAAAAGTGAAATAACCACTTTTTGGAAATTCCGAGTATGAGGGTTCATGTATAGTCTGTAAACAAGTGACATTTTGGTATTTTGGTTGACAACGTCTGGCAACCCTGAAACCTGCAGAGGAAAAAGACATTTTCGAGATGCCCTTTTTTCAAGTCCTATTGCGGCGGCTGGGTGCGAGTGAGATAGAAAATCGAAACGTCATTGCACGCAGTATATGCTGCTCAATATAGGAAAAATATGAACAATCGAAAAATCAATATGGCGGACGCGGTGGCGGCCATTTTGTAAATTTTATACATTTTTCAAATATTTTAAGGCTATTTTGAGGCAGTTTACGACACTTGAGAAAGTTGCCATGTATTGACGAATTATGCAGCATATCAAGTAGTAGTGCTTTGTAGAAAAAAATTACCCGTTTTCAGGGTACTTTTCGAGATTTACCCCAAAAATGTGAAAAATAGAAATAGCGGCATTTTTAAATATTTTTTATCAAATACTATTAGATTATGCCAATACTAATGACATTTGACTATTTTTATATCGAAAGAATGGCAACACTGGAATTCAAAGTGAGGTAATTTCCAGGTAAAGCCACATTTTTATTACCAAAAAGGAGCAGTTGTAGAGGAGTGTGATGTACAGAAAAAGTATTCAAAATTTAGAAACCTATCAGAAAAAAAATAAAAGTGGAAGACCAGGTCAAGATCCTTATGACGGAGTACTGCCCGCCAAAATGGTACTACATAGGTAGATGGTGCTCAAACTAAAGTTGTAGAGGACCCTAAGCAGATTCTGAAGCGCAAAAAAAAACTCAAAATGCCGGAAAAACAAAATGGCCGCCATACAGAATAACAGAAAACCCAGCATATAGTCGATTTTCTTCCAGATGGAAACACTGGAGCGTTTTGAGGTTCATAGAACGGCTGTAGGCATAGGTACAATTTATTCATTGGTAGAATATTTTTACCCTATTTCAGGGTAACTTTTGAGATTTACCCCAAAATGCAATTTTTTTTAATAACTACTTGTCGCTATGTTTTGACGAATTATGCAATATATCAAGTAGTAGTGCCCTGTAAAAAAAAATACCCATTTTCAGTGTATTTTTCGAGATTTACCCCAAAAATGTGAAAAATAGAAATAGCGGCATTTTAAAATATTTTTTATCAAAAACCATTAGATTTTGTCAATACTAATGACATTTGACTATTTTATATCGAAAAGATGGCAACACTGAAATTAAAGTACGATTTTCCAAGTACCTTACATTTTTAATACCAAATAGGAGCATACGTAGATGGTACAAAGTAGAGAAAAAGTATTTAGAATTTAAAAAACTATTAGACAAAAATTGATAGGGGAAGTCCAGGTCAAGATCTTCATGACGGAGTACTGCCCGCCAAAATGGTAGTACATAGGTAGATGGTGTACAAACTAAATTTGTGGGGGACTCTTAGCAGATCCTGAAGCGCAAAAAAAAATATCAAAATGACGGAAAAACAAAATGGCCGCCATACAGAATTACAGAAAACCCAGCATATAATAGCTCGACTTACTGACTCGCTGATTAAAATAATTGATCTTACAGAAGGAGGTGAAAAAAGATATATTGATATTTGGGGAAATGTGCAAAACCCCAATTGAACTGGGGAAAAATTAAAAAAGTACCGCTTACTCACTGACTGACAGACATAATTGTTCTCCCATAAGGAGATGAAAAAGAGTATAACGATGTTTGGAGGAAATATGCGAAACCCCAGCCAAACTGGGGAAAAAATATGACATTTGGGAAAAACAAGATGGCGGCTGTAGCGAAGTTTGTAACTTTTTTGTTTTCCAACCGATTTTGCTCAAACTTACAAGACAAGTAAATTTTGACATTTAAAAATTGAGTAAAGTAGTGAAATAAAAAAGCAAGAAATAATATTCGTAATAATAAAAATACGTCTATTGAAGTCGGGTGGGGCTGGAGTACAAATTCCTTTTTTTTTATTCTAAAAGCCCCACCCGACTTCAATTGACGTATTTTTATTATTACGAATATTATTTCTTGCTTTTTAGAGGTAGGTTTTTTGAAGTCGGTTTTTTGTTTTTTTTAAACAATTTTTATTTTTTTTATTTTTAGTGTAGGTACCTTTTAGGTAAGGTATATTATATATGTAGAAAAATCGGCTCAGCCAAACGTAAGATAATCGCGGAGAAACATACTTAAATACGGGTCAAACTGAGAACCTCCTTTTTTAAGTCGGTTAAAAAACTACACTTAAGATATCCCTCTTCCAACAAAAAAATAATTATCTTATTCAGTTCATAAACAAAGAAGTAATACGACCAATCATCGAGGTAATTCACACAAAATCATACTATTTTCGGGCTTTTTTCAAAATTACTTGAAAAGTACTGAATCGATTTCCAAATTTTAAAAATGGGACCAACTTGGGAGTGTACCTAATGTAATAACGTTTGAATCATTACAATCGGTCCAGCCGTCTTCGAGTAATCGGTGGACGGACATACACAAAAAAAAACAAATATACAGACGAACATAGAACCTCCTCCTTTTTTGGAAGTCGGTTAAAAATTAAAGTAGTGCCCTGTAAAAAAATACCTATTTTCGGGGTACTTTTCGAGATTTACCCCAAAAATGTGAAGAATAGAAATAGCAGGTTTTAATAGTAGGTTTTGTCATTTAAAATTAAAAAAAAATAATAAAAAAATGTTACTTACGAAACACTGGAGAGTACCGTTTCACCACAATAACCCTCAATTTTTGACAAATGGTTTTTTTTATTCAAGATGGCGCCTGTTGTAATGGCCATATATAGCGAAAAAAATTTTTTTTATCAAAAACCATTATTTTCAAATAAAAAATTATTGTCTTAAAAACCATTAGATTTTGCGAATACAAATGACATTTGACTATTTTTATACCGAACTGATGGCAACACTGGAATTGAAAGTAAGGTTTATATTCCAGGTACCGTCACATTTTTGTTATTACCAAAAAGGAACAGTTGTAGAGGGGAAAGGGGTTGTATTGTGTAGGAAAAAATATTCAAGATTAAGAAAACTCTCAGAAAAAATATTAAAAGTGGAAGTCCAGGTTAAGATAGGTACTTATGACGGGAACTGTCCGCCAAAATGATACTACTCAAACGAAAGCTGTAGAGGACTCTAAAATATTTAAAATAGCGGAAAAACAAAATTACTGAAAACCACGAAGCCACCCGCAGGAAAATAAACGATAAATCGTTAGACCCCTCTTGCTTAAAATAAAACGGATCGTTTCATCCCGCCTGCAATAACGAATCAATGAGCTCCGCTTGCGGACTCCGAAGGGCGGCATAGAACCACCACCACCGAAGTCCACTAAATCAGTTACATACAAACGACCGATCGTGACGATTAACTCGGAGGAGAAGATGCCCGATTAGCAGTTTTGACGAACAGCACGAAGGAACCCAAGCATAAAGCTAGGTGCGTTTTCTGTGATAATACGGGCCATTTATAATGACTGTTACTGTCTGTGACTATATGATTACTGCCTGTGACAAGTTTACAAAATTACAGAAAACCCAGCATTTATAGCTCGACTCCCAGTTACCACTCACTCACTGACTGATTGACATAATTGTTTTCCTAGAAGGAGGTGTAAAAGGGGGTATAATGTATGAATAAAGTATTTGGATTTAAACCAGTTCTTCAAATCAGTTACATACAAACGACCGATCTCGCCCGATAAGGTAGATTTGACGAACAACACGAAGATAAAACCCAAGCAACAACACGGGCCATCAGATTACCTACTGCCTGTGACAAGTTCAAAAGAGAAGACGTTAACCAACGCTGGGATCTGCAAGCGCAAAATACGCTTATGATGCTTGAAAGCCACTCATCCTATTGATGGCAACATGATTTCTTAGTACGACCACCTCGATCGACAGACAATCCTCAATTCCTCATAGGCCAAGGTTATTGTCATTTGAATATAAGCCGAGAAATAAAAGAAGGCAGGAAGGATGAGCCTGTCGTCTCTCTCACTGAACTTAGTTGAATTATGCATGGAGTTTCGTCGTCAATTTCGAGGAAGATTATTCCCGAGTTTGCTTGTCACTACAGTCCGAAGAAGAGGATGAACTTCACCTCTTATTAGAGAATTACTTTAGACTTGATAGCATAGGCATCAGGAATTCTAAGCTACCTAGATATTCTCCAGAAGATTGACGAACACTTCGCATTTACGATACTAAGTCAAAGAAAATCGACGGCTCTGGGAGTCTGCTTTGCTGTGGAGGAACGATGACATCAAGCTTCCCAACCCAACAACAAGAGAAACGCCGAAAATAGATTACGCTTGATTGAGAAGATAATGGATTTTGATCCGAGCTTCGCAGTAGACTACACGGAGCAGATGCTTACCATACCATGTTGGAAAAATATTATGCCAAGAAAACTGCTCAGGCACCAGTTGGTCGAGTCTGGTATCTCCTACATTTTAGCGTTAGAAATATCAACAAACTTGGAAAACTTAAGACTTGTTTTTGATGCAAAAGCCGAAACTCAAGAAGTGTCTCTGAATAGCGAATTACTGACTGGCCCAGATTTGTTGAATTCATTAGTTGATGTCCTGGTTAGGTTCCGAAAAAGAAAAGATAAAGGGAAATGTTCCTGCAGATTAAGTAAATGATCAGGATCAAAACGCCCAGTACTTCCTTTGGAGGGTAATGGAAAGAAAGAAGGCCTCAGTTACTTATAATGTCACCTCGATGACCTCGATGCCACATTATCTCCATGCATAGCTAATTGTATTTTTCGTCGTAATACTGATGATTTTGTTTCATGTCATCATCCACAAGCAGTCGAAACCATTAAGAGAAGGCACTACGTTGATGACTATCTCGACTCCACGGATAACGAGAAGGAGATGAAGCAACTGGTGAAAGGCGTGATTGTGATTCATAAGGCCGAAGGTTTTGAATTGAAGTTGGGCCTCTAATAGACCCAACAATTGGAAACCAGCCACAGACACTTTTTGTTCACGGTTTGATCTCAGCCTTAAGATGGTGGACAAAGAGATCACCGAAGGTTTGCGAACGCCAACGAATCGCGAGTTGCTAAAAATTTTAATGTCACTGGGTATGTTTATGTCCCGTCCTGATTGTCCATCAGCCATTTTTGATGTCCCCACTGCTGGGGCACAGGCCTTCCTTATGAGTGGTAAGAAGGATGAGCCATAACCCACCACGCGGGCCCAATGCGGATTGGTGGGTGTTAATGACTGCAAATGCAGCCGGGACCAACGGCTTAACGTGCCTTCCGAAGCACGGAGGAGCTCGAGATAATAAATTTTTGGTCACCCTACCATGACCCTTACCCTTGCGAACGTTGCTTAACTTCCGCAATCGCTGGGCCAGGCGCTAAACCACTGCGCCACCGAGCTCCACCTTCCTCATTAATTAAAAGATACTGCTGCAGAAAGTTTGGCGATCTACGTTCATATGGGATGATCAAATCGTTGAGAAGATAAACAAAGATTGGTATTGATGGGTTCAGAAGCTTGAAACTTGCAAATTATTTTCAGTACCCAGATGCTATGGTTTCTTACAGATGACTTGATTTAGATAACACATTTTCGTTGATGCAAGCATTATGCCACTTTCGCTTACTGACTAGAGATGACGATGTGGCCTTTGTAGCTGGGAAATGTAGAGTTGCACCTGAAAACTGTAACGATTCTTAAGCTGGAGCTGCAGGTTGCTTAAATGGGAGTCCGATTAGGTCACACCATGAATGGTGCAAGCAAGAACAGAAACTCGAAATTCTCGCAAAACGATTATTCTGGACAAATTCACAAACAGTTTCGAAATGCATTAATATAAAGCCACGAAAACAGAACTCCTTATTAGTTTCTTTATGATTTAAATACTTAAACTCCAAAACCGCTTCGAAGATTATTAGCACTCCCTGGTTTGATTTGATATGATGTTTCACATAGTAGTTTTATATTCGTTTTCTATGATTTTAATATCAGCCAGCAAAGTTTTTAGAAAGATTAATAGAGCATTCATTTTTACTACGCATCACCACACCGCCCAGCAACTTGCAGACAAAAGGCAATGTGATTTGATCGGATGGCAATACGGCTATTCGACAATTTGCAGTCCAACTCTTCAAAGTCCACCAATTACAGTCCAACAGAGCGAAGCCCGCGGGCTGCTTCAGCAGCCCGCGCACCAGGGCGAAATACTAGTATTTATTATAAGTTTCACCAAATCTCAGAACTTTTTTAAAGTTAAATTGCATAGAGTAATGTATTAAAAATAATGTAGTACCTAGATAATTAAGTAACAAATATTGGCTCTTTAAAATGTTTCACTTCTCATGCTCGTAAAGTTCGTCATTATGTTAGGTATAGGCTGCATAAAATCGCTTTTCATGCTCTAGAGCATAAAGTAAAATCTTCGTCTAAGTACGGCTCTAAGACAAAGGTTGTCAGGTAAACAGCCACACATGCAATTAAACTTCGTTAAATAAACTTGTTATTTTCCTCATTTTTAATCATAATCCATATTTTAATACCTACATTTTTTTTAAATTATTGAAAATGAGTATCAATTGAAAAGCCTTAATAAAAAAAACCTTTTTTGAATATGGGTATCAAATGAAAGGCCTTGGTGAGCACATTCCAAAATTATATAATTTGTCACTAAAATTTAAGTTTTTTTTTTTTTATTTTTGAATATGGGTATCAAATGAAAGGTCTTGATGAGCACAATCCAAAATTATATAATTTGTCACTAAAATTAAAAAAAGTTTCAATTTTTTTAATTTTTTTGTTTAATTTCCTCACAATCGAAGTGAAAAGCAGAGTGTATAACTCGTACATAAAACCCATTTTACCCTCGACTTGACTATCCATGCGGCTCGGGTGGATATATAAAAGTCTCGCGTAAAATGATGCGTTTTATGCACTTGTTGTACAATCTACTATTACCGAAATTTTTTAAACTATCTATCTAGACTTTCCTAATGGAAAAGTGAAGTTTCATGTGTAGTTTGTTACTTCAAAGTTCATAAAATATGTGTTTGAAATTTCAATACCTCATAATGAAATGAAAAACATTGTGCTTTTTTATTTGTACCTTGCGCTCAAATTGCCATTTCTATTCTAGTTGTGTTCTATTCTCCATGTTTGGTCACCCATCTCACGATTAATCTTTGAGATAGCTGCTTAGCAATAACATCCGTTTAATTTTAGGACTTCTAAACATTTTACTTCACGAAAATCGTTTTCATATATAAAAACTTAATACAGATAAAGTTAAATCGGTTTTTTTCAACAGATCTTAGCGAAAAAGCTCTCTGTGAAAATACGTAATGCAAAGCACGTAGATAATATTTAAGCGAAACAGCGCGAACTAAAGTATTATGTCTGAGCATTTTTATGCTTGCTAGCCTATAAAAGTTTGGTCTATCTTTACCTTAACTTGTTTGCCAAGATATGGATAATATTTTTCTGGCAACACTGCCGAACAACTGTAGTTACACCAGAAGATCTGAAAATAAATGGAAAAATTATTTTTCAAATATATTTTGCTTGTATATTTTTTTTAAATTTAAGTCAATTACGATTTAGAATTATTCAATGATAGAGACTTGTTTTCACATTTCCAAAACACATTTACTCTTACACTCTTTTTGCCGTAAGTAGTATTTTTGCAACTATGCCCTTTTTTAATTAAACAATTAACAAGTCAAAGTCTACGAAACTATGTCACTGTTTCCACAAATGCTAATTAGTGGTGTAGCAAGTTCCAATCTAACACGCAGTGCTAAACTTAGCTGCGCTATGAAAATTGGTGATTCATTCACATCATTGAGGAGCTCAGTGGCGCAGTGGTTTAGCGCCTGGCCCAGCGATTGCAGAGGTTAAGCAACGTTCGCAAGGGTCGGTCATGGGATGGGTGACCAAAAATTTATTATCTCGAGCTCCTCCGTGCTTCGGAAGGCACGTCAAGCCGTTGGTCCCGTCTGCATTTGCAGTCGTTAACACCCACCAATCCGCATATAGGGGCCCGCGTGGTGGGTTATGGCCTTCGATCAGATACCAGATCGAAGGTTATGGCCCATCCTCCTTACCACCCATAAGGAAGGCCTGTGTCCCAGCAGTGGGGACATTAAATATGGCTGATGGACATTCACAATTTCACATCCTTTGCGAACACATCTTGGCACATCTCTGGTGAAAAACCATCCTTACTTGGCCCCAGCATAAAAGAGTGAAGACCTCATCACTCGAACATAACTAAACGGAAAACTGCATAGTTGGTGCTAAAACCTTTTACGGTCGTGAAAACCCTGACTTTGTCAACGCTAAACCAACAATATTTAATCACATTCCTCGCGTACAAGCAAGTATTAGGCACCCCTTTGTGACATTTCCCGTGCTAGAGGAAATTAAACCGCATCTTAAATAGATATAGGAGTTGTATTGCAGAAATTGTGTCATATGGCGGGCACAGGGTTAAGTGACGGCTGGTGCAAGTTATAATGTAATTTAAGACTAATGTTAGGAGAGACGACATCGCGGGCTGATACAGGGTGAAATGGAAAATAGTTCACAAATTTTGTGGTGTGGTTTAGACCGTCAAACTGAACAACTTTGTCTATGGGACCAACTTCATCATCATCATCATCAGCCTATCATCGTCCACTGCTGACACTGAGCGCGATCCGCGGCTATACTCATCCAGTTTTTGCCAGCCACCTTGCGAAGATCATCGCTCCACCTTGTCTGAGGGCGTCCCACACTACGTTTGCCGATACGCGGTCTCCACTCAAGAACTCGTCTGCCCCAGCGGCTATCGGTTCTTCGGCTAATATGGCCGGCCCAATGCCACTTCAGCTTGCTAATCAGGTGGGCTATGTCGATGACTTTAGTTCTCTGTCGGATCACCTCGTTCCGTACCCGATCTCTCAGAGAAACTCCGAGCATAGCCCTCACCAACTTAATCAAAGCAAAAAAAAACAGCTGTTCCATAGAAAACTTCAATTATCTTCTCGACGAAAATGTATGGAGCAGCTGATTATTTTTGGTTCTACTTAAGTTGGTCCCATAAAGTTTTTCAGTTTGAAGGTCTGAGCCGCACCACAAAATTACTCGACTGTTCAAAAAAATCACCCTGTAGTTATGGAATAGCATAATGATTAGATTACTACAATAATGCCCCAGAAAAAAAAAACTATATTTCAGTTATCCCAGTATACAGAATAATAAGATTTAAAATCATCTCTATCAAATCAACACACAACACAACCCACACTTCATGCACACGCAAATGTTAATTTACATTCGCTCCATAGACTAATTATATAATACTGATTTACCCTTTAACAAACTTCCACACACCTAACCTAACCTAACCTAACCTAACCTAACCTAACTCTCATAATTTGAAATGAATACACCATGTTGGGGGCACTGGTGACCTGTAATATGGGTTTTTTTTTAAACCTATCTCGGGCATCCGTCCTTACATAATGGCTTCTTTATTTTGTTACTATCAGTAAGTTAAGTTCTTTGTGTAACCAACTATTGTGTGATGGAAAATAAATTCATTTTTATTTTTATTTATTTTTTAAATAAAAAAATAAAGCTGCCTCAATATAGGTAGTGCGCTTCAAACTTATTGACAGCTGTGAAGTTGGAAAGAATTAAAGAATTAAATACTGATACTTTTATGTATTCCGAACTACGAAATGGGCATATTGAAGAAATAATATAAATTTTTGACAACAGTCCGCCTTCCTTTTTCTTCTTGAACCACAATGCTAGTTATCACTAGAGTCGTACTGGCTCATAGAGTACATGTACTGGCTCTATTAATATAACGTACTTGAAGAAATTACGCTGTTATTTTTTTTGAAACTCCACGACATCTTGAAGCTGTAAAATATGGTTGCTAAAAGATAAGTTCTTTTTAAAACGAAAAATATTTTTAAACCGTCAGTCAGCCCGTGACCACGGCCGATGCAACTCGGTCGAAACGTCGGGAAAAGGTAGGTGTTCAACACCTTTGTTTAGTCTAAAACGCGTTTAAAACCTGTGTTCCTAATCTAATTAATTAATGCAACGCGAAGTTTAAAAATGTATATTTTTAAACCACTAATAAAGTAGATATGTACCTAGTTACTGAAGCGACTAAAAACCTAGTGGTTTTAACTGATTTGTCGTTTCCTTATATCATCCTCAATGCCAAATCGGATGTTAAATTGACATTTCGTTTTATTAATTTCAAAAAAGGAAAAGAATTATGGTTTAGACAGCCACGTTTTTATATTTCACAGTGACTCTGCCCTTTGAAAATTGAATGTAGATAACGAATGAAAAGTTTTTCAATCACTCGTTGTTTCCGTAGTGTTTTCATATCAAAAATATGCATAATTAAATAACTTTTTTCTACATGCGCTGAAAATAAGACAGATCTTGATCAATGTAGCAAATAATATATAAATTAAACATTTTTTCTATGGGGAGTGCCGGTTCTCCTTAAGGATTTGCAAAACGTAGCGTCAATGAAAACATATAAAGTTTTGTCGCATAGTTATAAGAATCTTGAATTTTGAATTTTGAAAGGTAGAAAAAAATTGAATTGTATTTAACATATACTGAATTAGATACTTAGCTATAAATAATTTCAAGTAAAAGCTTAGTTAGTGAAAAAAAAAATTTTTTCTAAAAAGTTTTTTCGTCGCGAAATATTCGAAATTTTCAGCGGCAACTAGCATATTTTTCTCAAATTATAAATCGAACATGAGACGAATTAAAGAGTTATCGTAAAAAAAAGAATGTAAATGTTATGGATCACAGTTAAAATGAAGCAAGTAGTAACTAGTAAAGTGACGCAAGACTACTTTTACTTACTACAAGAAGCCTACCTTCAGAAACTAGATGTATCGAAACTTGACAGTGAATTTGCATTATGGAGACAGTAAGTTGGTTCCATCGTTAGTTCGTTTCATCATGGAACTTCATATAGAAATATAATTATAGGTTGGGTTCACATTAATCGTGCCAGAGGTCTGGCGAGGCATCTAACTTATAACCAATTTAGTGTGTTTCGAGCTTTAACTGACGAATTAATGCCCGATCCCGGGATTTTGACAGTCAAAGGCTTAAACAAGATTAAAGGAGATCAATGTTGAGTCGACCAGTCAGATCTAAATCGGGTGCTAAAAACCATATGGGATGGCCATGGCCATGGTCATATTTGAACATTTTTTCTATTATTATCTACAACATACTTTATTATATTGAGGTACGATAATATGTGACAAATAACTTTACATCAATCGTATTAGCGGATAAGATGTAAATTCAGCCAGATTTTTTTTTATTTACAGATTGGAAGTTCATGTTAAAATATCGATGTGTACCTAATAAAAAAAAAGTAACTAAGTACTTATTAAAATAGTTTTTTTTAATAGCAACTATTTTCAAACCTATTTTTTCTGAAAACATAAAATACTATGTGATTTTTACAGAGGTTATTGTCAAGTTAAGCGCTCATTATCTTCACGGGTCCATTTTGTTAGTGAAGCTCAAAGAAACTAATTGGCGCCAAAATAAGTTTTCTCATACTTTTTTATTATTTTTCTCATTTCACGCTTCTGTATAAAAGTCGTTTGATCATGCTAACAGTACAAAAGAGTTGATGAAGCGAATATTCGGCGACTCGCTGTTTGGTATACGCCTGTTGAATATTTTATCAAAAACCCTTATTGAGTTAGGATGAGCTGGTGTTGAAGTAGTCTAGTTACGCTTTGCCCTAAATTAGAGGTCAAAAAAGTATAAGTAATAAGAGAAAAAACAGATCTTAAGATTCTGAACCGACAGAATCATGGAAATCCTACTAATATTATAAATGTGAAAGTGCTGAGCGGATTTGATTGAAATTTAGCACACAGATAGTAAGTACAATGATAGTTGAAATTTAGGACTAGTTAAATTTTATTTATGTCGCAGGGAAATGATCAAAATGGGGATTTAATCAAATCTCGCAGATGTTAAAATTACGATCACTTTTAACATTTTCGTTATGAAATTGAGTGATTTTGATCAAATCCCTGAACTGCTTTAGTGAAATGTCTAAAATTCTAACTTAGTGAAATTTTTTTTGTTATGTAATAATAAAATAAGTCAGACATCGAGATGTTAAAATAAGTTAAATATTAAAACATGACTTAAAAATAAAGTACCTATATATCGGATACATAATTATTCTTAACTAATTAAAATTATTTATATTATGTAAGAAAGGTAATTATTTTAAACTATTTTAACTATTTAACTCATTTTTACATCTCGATGTCTGACATAATTTTAACTCAGTTAGAATATTATTTATGTCATTTCACTAAAGCAGTTCAGAGATTTCAAAAATCTTCTTGTCATTTTAACATCTGCAAGGATTTGGTAGTATCACTGGATTTAATCATTTCCCTGTGACATAATAATATATCCTGGTTAATAAAGCTAACCTAAGATGGTGGTGATGTCCATCAGCCATTTTTGATGTCTCCACTGCTGGGGCACAGGCCTTCCTTATATGGGTGGTAAGGAGGATGAGCCATAACCCACCACGCGGGCCCAATGCGGATTGGTGGGTGTTAACGACTGCAAATGCAGCCGGGACCAACGGCTTAACGTGCCTTCCGAAGCACGGAGGAGCTCGAGATAATAAATTTTTGGTCACCCATCCCATGACCGACCCTTGCGAACGTTGCTTAACTTCCGCAATCGCTGGACCAGGCGCTAAACCACTGCGCCACCGAGCTCCTCGAGTGGTGATATGATGTCCTAACTACTTCTAAAGCCGTGTAGATACCCAGAATTCTTCCAATATATCTACAATGTAATAAGTTCTTATTTTATACAAATTCAAATGAGAAGACATTTTTCCAGTTGAGGTACGTTCAAAGCAATTTCTTTCACGGATCCTTTAAAACTAAACCCACTCAAGTGTGAAATAGTTCAATAAATATAAATCCTTTGTTTAGTCACAATTTTATTAATCTATTATACACCTTACGGTGTCGGCTTAAAGCCCTAAAAGACGAGGGAAATAAAGGGTTGATTTTTCTTTTTCTACGGACATTTTTTGTTTTGAACATGCGTCAACCCTTATTAAGGTCACTGTCAAACGGCAAGTCAATCGAATTGGTTTTCCAAGCCGAGAATTGAAAAGGGATTTATTACATTGTTTGTTACTAAACGAAACACTCACATTATACCTATAAACAAAAATTGACAGGGCATCGCATTTTTTCATGCGAAGATGGCAAAGGAGTTCGACTGGAGATCAGACGAAACTCGACCGGAGTCGGGCGGGAGCCAGGCCGGAGTTCAACCGGAGTAAGACCGAGACAACGCTCAAGAGTAGTATGAGGACTATATGATGACTGTGAAGAGCGTAAATAAAAGAACGTAGCAAAAAAAATATCACAGATTTTACAGTCCCCCCAAGAATCGGAGCATTGAAAATGAACCCAAAAATTTAAGAAAAACCAAAATCAAATCAAATGCAAAATCCTATTATATTTTTAAAGTTACCTAGGTAGTACCTATTTATTTTTACGCCCGCTTACTGCCTCGACGCGGCCGAAATATTATTAACTGATTTTCAAAATTCGAATGTCTGCTCACACTATTACCATGACGATCGGTCAATAATCATAGAAGCTACATCACTTTTTATGTATGGAAACCATAAACACCCGTTTTTCTACAATTCCAAATCTAAAGGGACCACTCTACAGGTCACAATTATTATTAACCGATTTTCAAAAAAAATTCGCCATATGTAAGTAGCCAAACTAATACCTTAGGACCTATTTTTTTTATTTTTTCTTAAGTGGTTTTTTTTATATTTACAATTTAGTAAACCAACACCTTCAAAAAACCCGAAATTACCCGAATTTTGCAAAATTCCAAAAAAGTTACCGGAAAATTTTGAAAATTCAAACGTTCACACGTGTCGCGATAAATTTCTCAACTTTTGGTACCATTCCCATCTCGATCCTCCCAAAATCCTCGGAGATATGGCCAAAAATACGTCTCAGGCGATTTATTTATTTATTTATTTATTTATAAATAGGTACACTGACAGATTATCATCTCTAAAATAACAACTTTAAGAATAAGATATAGCTAGACTAGACAACAATCCACAAGTAGTGTACACAGCATGATTACTTATTATCTAATGCAAGAACCAACAAATACTCACAATTAAACGAAAAATAAATTAACAGTAGGTAGGGAACCACTTATTTTTAACAAATGAGATGAATTAATATAAAAAGAAAAAAAAAATTACAAAAATAAATCAACAATAAAATCTTAGATAATTATGCAAAGTAAGTTTTATAAGGTGGGTGGGATTGATTCCTGGTCTTTAAGGAGGTTAGTTAAAGTCCTCTTATACCGCGCGAAATTCGGGATTTGCATCTGATAACCATTTTCAATGGTAAAATACATTTTCTTCTCACGCTCGCGACTGATTTGCCACCCAGAAAATCGGCCACTGCTTGTACCTAGGTTAGTCGTAGACGGACGCTTAATCTGAATTCCACAATAAAATATATTAAAAATCATGTAGGTACCTACTCGTGTGTCACTAATTTACTTTCCCCCTTTTAACAGTTTGAGCTTCTTCACAACAAATATAAAAAAATGACGATAGAATGGTAAAAATCCAATACCTTTCTCGCTTTCTTCATCAGATGAAACGCGAGAGTTGTGAAAAAAAGTCGATGGTTTAATAAAAACAAGTCGTATTCTTCAGATGACATATTGAAGTACTTAAGAACAGAAGACATTTGTCTTGCGCGCTTTCGGATATTCCACAGTTGAGTACGCGAATTCAATTCATTAGGATACGCGGTACGCAACGTACGCAACAGTAATATAAAAGAAATGAGAAATTTACCTCCTTTTCATCCGTTGCGTGCCCGTTGTTCGACATTCTGGTTACACTTCGGGACAAAATAAGAGGCCTACACCACAGAATAGATATCACTTACATTTCTAATATTGTATAAAACTTTGCTTACTTCAGATACCTACGCACAGACTTACACACACACATAAACACATACATACACACACACACACATACATACACACATACACACACACACACACACACTAGCACATCTCAAATTCAATTAGTAAAGTTACTGTGTAGCTAATTAAAGCAAATATTATAGTTTACTAGCTTAATAACATATTTTTCTTTCTCATATTTAATTTATATTTTGTTAAGTCCTAAACTGGAAAATGTAATTGTATGGCTATGGAGGAGCGGGGTCTTTTGGCACAGATATTTTTATATCTAAAAGAGGGCCTCATTAATGGCAGTGTAAATGTAATTTTTCTGGTTTTGAATAAATATTTTTGTATTTTTTTTTTTTGTACAGAATAGATATAAGTACTACCGTACAGAAAGGACACTCTCCGCCCCGCCCCAGAAACAATTACCTCACCCCACCCCGCGAGTTCGTGTGCCAAATCGTGTGCTCATTTAGTCGTGTTTGTCAGCGTCAACTTATTTTGATATTCAAAGCAATGCGTCGTAACTTTATTTACCATAAAGTTCTAATTAAGAATTGAACGCCGCTCATACAGTAGAAACTGCACGGTAGCCCTAGACACACAGTTGCGCGCATGGGCGTACCGAGGGGGGGCAGGGAGGGGCAGCTGCCCCCCTGGATTTTGTTTACCTCCAACTAACTATCAATTGTTATCAATAAAAGTTATTATTTGCCATACAATATATTTGATTTACATAATTAACTCATAATCCTACACTAATCTCCAGAATGTTAAAATTTATTTTATAGGATTGATGGGTATTTATTTTTGTCCCAATTTGTACTTTAGCGAAAGGAGTTTCAATTCACTAAAAGGCCGACAGACACGATGATTTTCATTTAGAGATGTTTATTAAAACATTTTTTTTATATCAAACAATTGCTCAAGCTCGGTGCAGTGACAGAAAAATATGTACCTACTTAAAACATTTTTTCCTTAAGTTTCGGTGGTAGTGAAACTAGCGCCGCCACTACATTTATTTTTATTACTCATAAACCAAGCCAATATATAAAACGGCTCATGTAATAATCTCTTAAATTGTCTCTAATATTATTTGTTTAACTCTTCAACAGTTATCATTCATTCTGTAAGTTTTAAAATCCATAATTGCCAAAAGTGGCCACTTTGAGCTAAAATGGATTTTAAAACTTACAGAAACAGTGAAAACTTTTGAAGAGTTATTCAAAAAGTATAAGAGACAATTTAAGAAATTATTACATGAGCTTTTTTTAAAGATTGACTTGGTTTACGAGTAATAAAAATAAATGTAGTGGCGGCGCTAGTTTCACTACCTACAGCGCCTTAATACGTGTAACAGAATTAATGTCTAAACCAGAATATGGTCAATAGGGACCATCAAAACGGAACAACTTAATACTGTGGGACAGACTCTTAAATTGCGAAAAAAAACAGGTGTTTCATACAAAAACTAATAGCGAAAATATAAAAATGTAAGTAACAGCTAATTTTCTTTTTGCGATTTCAGATTTGGTCCCATAGTAAAATTGTTCAGTTTGATGGTCCCTATCTACCATATTCTGCATGGTTTAACTATTAATTCTGTTACACGTTGTATGAAAACTTTAATACGCGTAAGAGAAAAGAGGTTAAGCAACCTTCGCAAAGGCTTGTTTTGGGATGGGTGACCAGAAAATTCTTCGACCAGGTATCCCTTCGGGGCATTTTCCGACATAAGTCTTTAGCACCCCGCAATAAGTTACGTTTAGTAGTTAGTTTACCTTACCGACCCTTTTTACCACCTTTTCACTTCATTCTAATACACTTTTTTATTGCCTATACAAAACGGGGCAATTCACTAAACTGCCTGGCCCATTTATATCCACCAAAAAACATATTATGTGTACTTGACTCGCATTCCGCCTTACCTCAGAAGATCGACGCGGCCGTGAGAAACAAATATAGCTAAAACTGATTTTATACTATCCGATGCGATATCGGATGAGGGACGGTGTAGCTGTGTATGACACGAGAAAGCACTATTCATGAAAATATTATATCTCCACGGGTAATTCATTAGAAATTATTAAAATCATTAAATGCAAGTAACTACTATTATTTCATTTCAAACCAAGTTGATGCGATATTGAATCGGATAGCACTAAAATATACTAAAAGCGCAGCTACACTAAATGGTACAAACCCAGTCCGCGCTCCGCGAACCGCCTTCACCAAAAATTTATCTCAGAAATCAGAATATTTATAAGGTGGATCAAATCCCAATATTCAATTCAAATTATGGAAAGATTACGCGCGTAAAGCTATCATGGACATAATATATAATGTACTTGAAATAATACACAATAGATTTAATTGAAAGCATTTATAAAAATGTTACCACCTTTGATGTAAAAAAATATTCCGCGGACCCTGTTTCTGGTCTTCTTTGCAAAATTTCTCGGAAACAGAACATTCGTTTATGTTAAAACCAATCATAAAAATCGGCGATGTTAATACCATCAATCTTAATTGAACAGATTTTTTTAACTAACTTGAAAGCGAAGAAAAGTAATAAAAACATGTAAAAGTTGAGAATTCGGTGCATGTTCTCAACGCAACCGCCGTTGGAGCGAGCACTGATTTGAACCCAAAGTGAGTAGAGTTACGTTCGATTTCACTCCATCACGGATCGACCCGCTCGGATTGACCCACCTTAAGGTCTTAAGCCTGCAAGCTTTGTGAATGGCTAGCAACACATCTTTTTTTTTTTGGGACAAAAAACAGTTATACAATGTGTTTTAGTCATACAATTATGCATTACAGGTGACATCTTATATTATTGTACAACCAACTTCATTATCCACTAGTTACTTAAAAGTCTATGTAAATATATGCTGTGCGCTTCAGTAGTGATTAAATCACATAAATTTTATCAATTTTGAATTTCAATTAATTATTTATAATACTGTAACAAACAAAACAGAATGGAATAAGATTTAGATGCTATTGCGTGAGGGACAAAGTGACATTTTTTTTTATACAAAGAAGTAGACAACCAGAGTATGTCAACATTGCTTAGATTTTCATTGTAAAATTTTATTATTCTGTACAATGGAGCACGTTTTCCGGCGTTCGTCTTACAATGAGGGAGTGAAAATAAGCGATGCTGATACTTCTGCTGAATTCTTTTAGATTGACTAGGAACTTGATAGTTTAATCTGTTTACCATCTCACATCTGCCGAATATAACGTAGCGTTTTTTCTTCTTTAATGTATTGTCGTCAATTTTCGGTTGCGTTGCGTCACTCGGCATAGTGTGTGACACTTGATGAGTTTAAAAGACCATCTTTATGGAACACTCTATAGAAGCTTTTTCTCTGATCTTCACAGAAGATTTTTGTTAACTCTGAACGGATAGTATAAAGTGCCCAACTTACCTCAACTTTTGGGGCCGTAACTTTAATAATGGCGGGTATTTGTCAAGACCATAGAGTACGGATGAGCCGACATAGCCGCAGCACGCGGCGAAATCCATTCACAAACAAATGACGACTATTAACTATGCTTTCAAATATTTTCAAGGAGAAATGTTTCAAACGAAAATCTTTCTTTTAAACTGATAGAATACTTGGAAAATATGGATATTTTTCAAATAAACCTTTAGAGTTATTTTATTAAGGCGGTTGTATGACCGAAAGTGGCGCCCTCAGAGGTTTTTATTTAATAAGTTATTAATAGAAAAAGATTTAAATAATGTTTATCGTGGAGATTTTAGGGCCCATGGTCTAGTATTTTTAGAAGGTATCACTACATGCCCTCGTAGTCATTCGTAGAAGTAGATAGCAAATGTGTCAAAAACGGCCACTTTTAGCAGTTTTGCTATCTACTTCTAGCAGTGACTACGAGGGAATGTAACGATGCCATCTAAAAATACTAGACTGTAGGCCCTGAAATCTCCACGATAAACATTTTTAAAATTGTGTATTAGAATTATAATATTAAATATAATTCACCGCGGCGCCACTTTCGCTCAGGGTACCTTAAGGGTTGATATTTCAATCCTCACATAACAGGCAGTCAGTTTAATTATTACCTACCCGAATAAAACAGAAAATAAAATTAAAGTCATTCAAAAAATTAGAAAGACTAACAAACTTAGGATATCCATTTTCAATTTGGCAGAATAAAGGTAATAATAAGCTTAAGGTCCAATGGGTTTTATACAAAATCAAAATGAAAGCAAGTTGCTAAGTTAAATATTAAAAATGTAAACAACAACAACAAACAATCGCAAACTTTTTTACCGTAACAACTTTGGAATGGAAATTGAAGTAAAAAAATACTCACTACTTAAATACTTTTCTGTGTGAATTGTTTCTAATGAAACAGCTGTTAATTGTCTGTTGCAACATTATGGTGGATCAGTACCTACATTAAGCATATTCCAAGGAATAGGTACCTGGAATAAAAAAAGTGTTTTCGGGCGCTTCTGTTTAGCTTAGCTAGAACAACCACCTCAACCGCCTCTGTGGTCTAGTGGTTTGCCCACACGTGTAAGACGGGGTCCCGGGTTCGATTCCCAGGAAGAGGGTACAATTTGTACTCGGTTTGGTTGGTGATAGGGCTAATTTCAAGTCCGCCTGGTTAGCTACCACCATTATACCAAGTCTAACGCCATAACAACAATTTAATAATTAAATAATATACTAGAAAAAATACGACTCGCACCAGATCAATACTCAGACGGGAATCGAACCCGCGACCTTGCTTGCTTGAAATAACGCTGGCTTGCAGCGTAAGAGCAGGATATACTAGAAGAAATTCGACGATGTCACTAGTGACTCGGTAGCTCAGCGGTCAGAGCAATGGACCGGATATCCAAAGGTCGCGGGTTCGATTCCCGTCTGAGTATTGATCTGGTGCGAGTTGTATTTTTTCTAGTATATTATTTAGTATTGTATAAAAATAGCATTGTGAATGAAAAAATTTCATATTTAAAAATTTTAAAATTGTTGTGTTCCGGCAGTTAGAGGTAAGATAGCCAGTTCCTCACTGGTGAGGATTCCGGGATGATTAAGCACTATCCCGTTGTGGACAAAAAACAATTTTGTGCCATGGACATGATGGACACTGTTTGCATCGGAAGATGGACAGAACTATGTACGTAACAAATTGACCGCACCTCAATAGCCAGGACTTAATGTACGACATTTGTCAGGTCAAACAGCGTGCCGTTACACCGCAATGTAATAAATAGCTCATTGCGCACTTGTATTGGTATGGTAATATGTACACGTATGTATGTACAGTACAGCTGTGTATGCATTCCAGTATTTCCAGGGCGTTCATTGATTAGACTTGACAAACTCAAGTTATTACCAATGTTCAACTAATTTAAGTTAAAATACTGAATCAGTACCCTTAGCACGAACAGCTGTCGAAAAAAATTACGCTCGTAAAATCATTCGATAGATAAATTTTGTATTGGAAATTTGTACAGCGCCATCTATCGCCGATAAGCGAAATGAAATTTTCCATAGAGAATGTCTATCGAGTAATTTTACGCGCGTTTTTTTTTCTCGATAGCTGTTCGTGCTAAGGGTACTGTGTAGTTGAGATAGATTTAGAACTGTGGCTAAAACAGGGAAGCTGTGCCATGGTACCAATTTATTTACGGAATAAATTACATTATTATTTATCATTATTTGCAGTTGTTTGGTAATAGCCTTATAAAGCCGAATATGGTAGATAGGGACCATCAAACTGAACAACTTTTACTATGGGACCAACCAATGATATATATCATTGGGACCAACCCTGAAATCGCGACATGTTTAAAAAAACCGCGAAAATAGCATGAAAATGTATGGAAATCCTGAAACTGTGAACTCTGACCCATCAATCTTTTAGAATGCTGATCAGATCAGTTGGGTGTATATAGCTATCTGAATCTCCTCCATTCACTCCCTGGATGGCCATCATCAGATCACAGCACGGTACATCCCTAGCAGAAAACCAAGGCTTCAAAGTTACCTCGTTTGTATGAAAATAACACCTGTATCCCTAGACAAAGTCGATGAGTATAATAAAGGTCAACAGCCTGTCAAAAATGCCAACATATTAATGAACTCGACTGTACCTACTTAGTTGTGCAGGCTAGCCAGTGTAATATCAGTATAAACTTATAGTGATCTAATAAATAAATATTTACTTACATTAAATTATCTTCCCCTAGCTAGTTCAATGATTTTACAGAGAACCACAAAGAGCAGACAGAACAAGCGTTCTCTTTATTTTTGTTCTTCAGCTTTCTTATTTTATAATAATCCACATTGCCCTTAGTAGACATTCGCAGTTATTACAATTAATGCTCGTAATCAAATTCAGCATGCAGTAGCATATTTCTGAAATTCAGTGAACTTTCGACGTTTTACTAGGCACTTTTCACCAATTTCGTTTTCATCAGTTATCGTTTTGAGTAGACCCCTCGATCGAGTATTATTATGCCCATCTGTAATTTTGCAGTCATATTCCTAAAAGTATTCCACCCAGCCAAAAGATGATAATAAATGTTAATGTGCCGATATTGCCGGCAATGTTGCTGATTTTCGAGTTTTATAATATTTTTATTCTAATATACAGGGTGAAATCGAAAACCTTCCGTAGAATACGTCTATCTATTCGAACAGATGATTATGAGCTGAGCCATTTACGAGTACATATAACAGTCAGATACAGTCAACGATGGCACATACATACATAGCGAAAATCTGGACGTACTTGCATTTGGAAGTAGGTATCCCATTTGGATGTCAAATCAATGACTAGCATCATCCACATTTAAAAATCTCTATATTTATTTATTTATTTATTTATCTTTTATTGGGAAACAAACAGCCTTATACATTACATAGTAATAACTTAATATATACTAACTCATTTGCCAAAAAAGTTTCCACTTATAATAATTTACATTGAATTCGCTAAGTACGTACTAAAGAGTTAAGATGTTTTTTTGCACTATTGAATAACATATATGTACGTACATAAAACATTAATTTGCGTTTTTATGCGATTGAGATTCTGTCATAACTGAACTGTGAAGGTAAATTGTGAACCGAGACGATCCCCAGGGGCGAGTATCATTGAACTGAGAGCGGAGCGAACCTCTTAATACGATAATCGATTTGCTAATAACCATGGTATAATAATTGTTTTCTTGGATCATATTATGCTAAGTAAAAATAAAAAAACCGGTCAAGAGCGAGTCTGACTAGCGCACCGAGGGTATCCGTACCATCATAATAATACACTGCAGAGCTGAAGAATAATAAAATTATTTTTCTTATGCCAGCGCCGTCTCTTGACCGATAGTGGAAATTATTTAATTTTTCTTAGGTCAGGGCCATCTGTTGACTGGTATAGGAACATATGAATTTTTGTTTGTTTTATGAATTTCTAAAAAAGTGTGTCATATTGAGACATCGTTTTATTTTTCCTGTAATTTTTATATAAACTTCTATCACATAGAATTATTTCAGATTTTTCTCTTTGCAAACTTCGGAGATAAGGTAACGGTATTTTTTTTAAATTTTTCATCATAAGTCGAAAACTATGCGGCCTAAAATAAAAATAAAAAATGATTTAAAATGTGCAAACAGCGCTCTTTCATACGATACCCCACATGCCCTAGTCGCCCCACTTAAAATTTTTAAGACCCCTTTTCAGTCCCTGTTGTAAAAAAAAAAATTCTTATTTGCAAAATAGTTGGGCAAACGTCATCTTAAACTATTCCAAATTTCAAGTTGACACCATTAGTTGTTCTCGAGATATCCAGCTGTGACAGACAGACAGACAGACTGAGTCACACCATAAGGGTTCCTTTTTGCCATTTTGGTACGGAACCCTAAAAACGCGATGTAAAGCCGAATTAACATTCAGAAACTAGTGGCATAAAAGTAGTTGCATGACACTAATTTCATCTACAGTTTGGACACTTTCGTATTTGTGCCGATGCGAAAGCATTTTTGCCCAAGCTGAAACAGAGACCCTTCGCGCTCGCTCGGTCGTAGTATAGTCTTATATTATCTGTGATACAACATAGATGTCTTTTGTCAATTCTTTTCAAAATGACAAAAAACTGTAGGCTCGATAGATGGCGTTGATAAACAGGCAACTGTCAACTAAAGAAAACGTAGGAAAAAGAAAACACAATTCACATGAAAACACCGCTAACAACCAACGAACGCCAAGGAATGAAAACGACATCTTTTTTTAAAGCCTATTTTGACACTTCACTTGTGAGGCAAATAGTTTTTTTTTAATGTTACTTTTAAAATCCCTCATTTAAAGAAAACATTCACTGTTAACAAGACCCTATATAGGTGTCCTATAATCGCATTGCACGCAACGCACGTTTTTTCAATGCCTCATATTTTCGGAAACTCAGTACCTAGGGATTGTAGGGGGCAGGCAGCAGCGCTTCAGTGGAACAGAAATGTAGGGTTTTTATCGTCAACCGTTTATTATTTTTATCAGAAAATTTCTTCAGGTATTGTTAGGACAGGAGCCTTTGTGACAGTCAAAGTAAGAGTCACATTTGAATACTATTGACATACCAGTTTTTCTTAAACCAATAGGCATAATTACATGCGACCTATTTCCACAGGGATAACGCTATTATCAAGGCCCCACCCCACATTAGCCACGTGTACACGTACGAACGAGTACGACACGACACGACATCGACAGTACCACGCTAAAGACGGGCGTCTCATTAGATAATTTGTCAGTCTCCCCGACCGAAATTGATGAGTACGCGATGAAATATAATTTGCATAAGCACCTAGATGTAACATGAAGATTATTTGTTAGTAGCAATTCTGGGAGTATAAAAAAGAAACATATAAAATGAAACATTTACCGGTTTGTAGCAGAAATCTTTGGGAATCACTAAAATAGCTATATACTTACATAAGTTTTTGAAAGCAATCTGCAATTCATTTCATATTGGAATCATATTTCTTTCTTCGAGAATTTCCTTTTAACCGCCTCCGTGGTCTAGTGGTTCGCCCACCCGTGTAAGACTCAGGGGTCCCGGGTTCGATTTCCAGGAGAGGGATACAATTTGTACTCGGTGTGGTTGGTGGTAGGGCTAATTTCAAGTCCGCCCATCTTACCTAAGTCTGATGCCATTACAACAATTTAAAACAAGTTCTGTTCCGGCAGTTAGAGGTAAGATATAGCCAGTTCCTCAGTGGTGAGGATTCCGGGTGTAGTGCGCTACCACCTTCGGCCTTATCGTCATACTTAACGTCAGGTGCGGAGGTGATGGCCAAGCACGATCCCGTTGTGCATAAAAAATCTTATGGGCAGACGCTTGAAAACTGGTATTCTGTAGTATTTTGCCCCTCAAGGCAGTCAGTTCGGAGTTTCGGACCCCTCCTTTACTCTAAGTAGGTAGGGATGATGTATAAAGCATTACTAAAAGCTTGTAGCGACACCTTCCATACATGCATCAGACCAAAATGCAGCTGGGTGCGTTCCCGACTCCCTCAACAATCGTTTAATGGGTACTAAGTGGCCAAGAAAATGTATGGTCAATTTCTACAAATCTTAGTTCTTGTGGACCTTGTGGTATGTATTCTGTGCTTGTGGTCGCTTAAGGTATTTTTTGTTTAATTAGTAACTGGGTAGGCATTTGACCACCATCTTGCTTCATAAACAGGATGTGGTCTAAGGTGTAGCATGCCTGCCTAGGAAATGCCTATTCACTCTTGCCCTGAAGAGACCAAGGTTGTAACTATCGGGGAACACATGAGCAGGCACCGCATTCCATTCTTTAGCAGTTCGCACAAGAAATGTATTGGCAAAACGCTTGATACGGACTCTTGGAGTCCATATATTTTGGAAATAAAGATGATGATGAAATGATTGTTTATTTTCCCATCACAAATAAAGGACTTAAGTGGTAATTAGAAGCTACACATGGAAGGTTACTAAATTTGTGAGGGACTAGTGCCAGCAGTAGGTTTCAGAAAAGAAACCTGTGACACAGGTCGCCAGGCCCACCCACAGACAATAGTTTTACCGTATGCATTATGTAACTTGATACTTACACCCAGTACAAGACGGTAAACAAAAGTTAACTATAATTACAGGTATGAAACGTAAACAAAACAATGTAAACTAAAATATAGTAGATACCCCAAAGCTAAGATATATATGTTTAAGTGAGAAAAATGTGTGTGTAGGTGAATGTGCGTTCGTGTTTGTATGGGTGGTGTCAGTGGTGTGTGCATGCGTCTGCGTGTGTGCGTGAATATCTGTAGGAGCGAGAGATATATACCGGCACGAAAATGGAATGGAAATTGGAATCTATAGATTTTCAATATAACATTTCAACAAAATACAACAACCAGCATAACAAAATTCAAAATTATCCGCCATTATCCATCCGCCGCGTTTCCAACGTATACCCATAACAGTTACTCGTTGACAAAACCGCGCTTTTGTAACACGTAACGGCCCGTATATATTTATATTCACGAGTGTTTAGACGGCCGCATTTGCCCCGACAAAACAATGTACAGGGTGCTGAAAAAAAAGTTAAATTAGATAAGATGCTCTTTACAATAACAATCTTTTGTTTTAGAATTCTTTATGGCGCTGTAGGTAGTGAAGCTAGCGCCGCCATTACATTTATTTTTATTACTTGTAAACTAAGTCAATATTTAAAAAAAGCCCATGTAATTATCTCTTAAATTTTCTCTGATATTTTTAAAATAACTTTTCAACAGTTTTCATTCTTTCTGTAAGTTTTAAAATCCATTTTAGCTTAAAGTGCCCACTTTTGCTAATACTTTTGGCAATAATGGATTTTAAAACTTACAGAATGAATGATAACTGTTGAAGAGTTATTCAAAAAATATTGGAAACAATTTAAGAGATATTACATGAGCTTTTTTTAAATATTGACTTGGTTTACGAGTAATAAAAATAAATGTAGTGGCGGCGCTAGTTTCACTACCACCGCGCCTTAATGATATAATAATATTTTTTACGGTATTTTTTACTTTTTAGCGATAAATAAAGCTATCTAATCAATAAGGAGGAGCTCGGTGGCGCAGTGGTTTAGCGCCTGGCCCAGCGATTGCGGAAGTTAAGCAACGTTCGCATGGGTCGGTCATGGAATGGGTGACCAAAAATTTATTACCTCGAGCTCCTCCGTGCTTCGGAAGGCACGTTATGCCGTTGGTCCCGGCTACATTTGCAGTCGTTAACTCCCACCAATCCGCATTGGGCCCGCGTGGTGGGTTCTGGCCCATCCTCCTTACCACCCATAAGGAAGGCCTGTGCCCCAGCAGTGGGGACATCAAAAATGGCTGATGGACAATCAATAAGGCCGCCAATTTGTTGTCCATTTACTATTATTTTCCTTGTGTGTTAATTTCATACTATGGTGAACAATTAAACATTTATAATATTCATTCATTCAAATCTGTGGGCGTCGTTGTGAATTCAAAAGGTATCAAAATTAAAAAGTCCTCCAAATAGAACAAAAGTAAAGTTGAAATAAACGCATTTCGATCCGACAAAGAATTTCCCTAAAATACAATTGTTGTGTCTTCATACAGTTGCTTTCCCGATCCTCATGCTCTTTTAGCAGAGGATTTTAGCATAATACTTCATAGCAAGTGTAGTACTCAATACTCAAATCATTTATTGCATTCCACAGTGTTACAGTAGTTCTTAAATTATAATATTTTAGATCACTACGTTAGTACTATTATATATTCTGTGACTATGGACCCTGTCGGGCACAACAACAATAATAGATAGGAAACACTTATTTATCAATAACTTATATTAGTATATTAGTTTCATTACAATAGTAGTTATTACTTAATTAATAAAAACTATTTTATTTATTAAATTATACTGCACTTATGTATTTAATTTAAGTTAAGTATTTTAATGTTTTAATTTAGTTTACTTTTTATCTACATTATTCATATTTCTATATTTTCATCTTCTAAATATTCCAAATATTTATATAAGCATACTTTACATATACACATATTTACATACACCTGTCATCTCGGGCCACATGATGCGCGGGGTGCGGGGGAGTGGGCATTGGCCCCCTGACCGCCGCGGGAGCAAGACGCAATTGTGTAAGCTGCGATGCGAGCCGATATCAATAGCCTACACTCAAATAATTAATAGGATCACTACACACAATCACAGTATAGATTATACAGCAAGCAATATATGTGCATGCCCTGTCTTCTCAAAAAAAACGTCAAAATTTGTATGGCATGCTTCAATCAAGAAAACCCTAGCTAGATGTTAGGTCAGAGTTTTAAAGACGAAACCTCGATATATAACACAACACCCCAAACTGGGAGCTTATTTTCTACAAAGTACCTATTATTTTCTTTGTTTCTTACTATTTAAAGTTGAATTTAGAAAGAATAGTAAGTACCTAATTTGTACCCAGATTAAATATTAATAATGTAGGGATTCAATTTTCAAAATTACGAATAGCTTTTTGTTTTGTCAGTCGTTGCCATATTTACATGCTGTTTTTGTTCGTGAAGCGTTATCCAGGATATTTTTGATCGAAGATGGCATGCATTTGACGCAAGACGAATTGATAAGGAAAAGTGACTCGGTGAAGACACGCCAAAAGCTCACTTTGAGTTTCGAATGCTAAGCTTTGACAACCTTGGTTTAGCGATTACCGATGCCGACTGCTAAAAGCCGCCGGTAACGATAATTAATTTGCAATTAACAATTTTTTCGTCAATGCCAATTATTTTACGTTCATTACTTCAAAACGATTTTAGGCGTCAATGAGCGTCAATTATGTAAAAATTGACAATCACAAATAATCGTTAACGGAGCGCTTAAATCGTCTGCTGATTTGATGCAAACTGTTTACGTTGCCGTAAACTATCGTTTTGTCTCTTTCACTCGCACTGACTGTGAGCAGTATATCCGATAGTTTACGGTAACGTAAACAGTTTGCATCAACTCATGGTAGGGCCACTGCTTGTGTTTGCTCAAGATTTTTACGATGTAGGTAGGTAGTAGACTCCACGTCTAAATAAATACTTAAACGTGTGTTTCCACACCCCGTATATGATGTAGGTATTTGAGTATGTTCAGTACGCTTTGTAATGTCGTCCGTACGTTTTTAACACCTCTTGTTACGATCAACTTTTACGTTATTTGCTAACAGTTACTGCATGTTTTTATTATTTGTTTTTTTTTTATTTGCATTTTGTTTTGGGTTAAAAAATATTCTTTGGTTAACCGAACAATCATCCTTAGATTAGTAAAAATTTACTAATTTTTATTTACTAATGGGAAAGGACATAGGCTAGCATTTGTCGCGAAAATAAAAGTCCTAACTATCCTTTACTAATAGTATAAATGCGAAAATCCGTTTGTTTGTTTGTTACGCCTTCACGTCTTAATTTCTGAACCGATCATCATGACCCACACGTTGTCAGGGGTGCAGAGAAGGAGAAGGAGAATGGGGTGAGAAATACCTTTCATTCTGAGAAAAAATACTGTTTCCGAGGAATAATAAAAATAACTGTCCATGCAGACGAAGTCGCGGGCGGCCGGCCAGCATATTTGTAAATACCCGACGCGTTCGGGAAGTTTCGGCTGCCGCTCGGGCGCTCGTATTTGACCTCACGTGTCGATGATCGATCGAATCGAACTGCTTTATTCCTGTAGGTCACGCGTATAGGTTAAAAATTCTAGGTTATTTTTTTTTAACAGACAACAGAAATATTTTCTTTTATTATAATAACTAACGCGGTACGTTTGCTGTTTACAAAGCAATTATTTACAATTCTGGCTCTTGTAAATAGCAGACGCATTATCCCGACACGTCTGCTATTTACGAAACAATGTCGGGTGGCTAACGCGTCAGGTATTTACTCCGACACGTCTGCTATTTACGAAGCCACTTCGGGAGGATAACGCGTCGGGTATTTACGAATATGCGGCCGGCTAGTAATATCATATAGTCATTAGAGAAAGGCCACGTACGCACTCACAGGTGGCTTTTTAGCGCCTAGAGCCTAAAGAGTCACCTAGCGTGTAACGAAGTGAAAGGAACGTTCTATAATGTTCGCAATAGGCCGCACTGCGCGCTTGGCACCTTCGATTGGCGACTAGGTGACTCACAAGGCTCTAGGAGTCTAGGCGCTAAGCAAGCCGCCTGTCAATGCTCATGTGACCAAATAGAGAATGAAGCTTCGTATGAGGACTTAGAACAAAGTCCACTAGGTAGAGTAAACTCGCGGGCAGTCGCTAGTATTTAGTAGTATCGTATAATGCAAAAACATTTTTAATAACCTACTTTACAAAATGCTTCAGTTCAGTTATCAATTTATTATTTGAAAAGAAAATGAATCTTATTTATTTGCAAAACAGTTGTTTCCCTAAGACATTATTTGATCGGAAATCACTTGAGGATGGATGCCAACGAATATTGGAATTTATTATGATACACAGAAATCTGAGAATTGAATGAAAGCACTCGTTTCACAAAGAAGCTTCGTTCTTCGTCCCTACTGTGAATACTGACGATTTTTATTTAAGTCAAGTATTTATTTGTTTTCTTACCTGCAGTGTTGTCTCATTTCGGTTAGCGTTATATAATCTTAAGTATAAATTAAGCTCATACATTGAAAAGATGTCCTAAAATGTATTGAGTCTTTTTGTTTGGTGGTAGGGCTTATTTCAAGTCCGTCTGGCTAGCTACCACCATCTTACCAGGCTGACGCCATAACAACAATTTAAAAGTGGTTGTATTCCGGAGGAGTGGAGGTTGTGTGGAGGAGCTCGGTGGCGCAGTGGTTTAGCGCCTGGCCCAGCGATTGCGAAAGTTAAGCAACGTTCGCATGGGTCGGTCATGGGATGGGTGACCAAAAATTTATTATCTCGAGCTCCTCCGTGCTTCGGAAGGCACGTTATGCCGTTGGTCCCGGCTGCATTTGCAGTCGTTAACACTCACCAATCCGCATTGGGCCCGCGTGGTAGGTTATGGCTCATCCTCCTTACCACCCATAAGGAAGGCCTGTGCCCCAGCAGTGGGGACATCAAAAATGGCTGATGGACTGTGTTCCGGCAGTTAGAGGTGAGATTAGCCAGTTCCTCAGTGATGAGGATTGAGGGTGTAGTGCGCATACCTTCGGCCTTATCGTCACTTAACATCAGGTGAGGTCAAGCACTATCCCGTTGAGCATAAAAAAAGTCTGGACCACGTCTATAATTATGTACAGTATACAAAAAAAAGTGTACAAACAAACAAGGAAATCAGGTACACGATCGCTAAAAATACTTAATTAAAACTAAAGTCTAAAATTACGTCACGAAAACACTCTTTCTGCAATCGATACCCTATTGTCATTTTATCAAAATTTACCGACATAATGACGTGAAAAGCATTAAGATCCATTATTGGAAAATTTCCCACTAATGCGTCCCGAAAATGACACTTATTGACACCAAATGAGACAGGCTTTTGAACTAAATTGACTTTACACAGGTGTTTAAATTTTTTCATAAAAATCTTTGAAAAGTGATATATACCTTTTTTCCGTGTCGAAAAACAAAGAAAAATGTGTTTTCATTTATTATATTTGAGGAAAAAACCAACAAACGTATTTAATTGTTAAGTAGTATACGTTGTTTTTAAGCTATTTAAAAGATAAAATAGGTTACCTAGTTCATTATAATATTTCATCCCAAAAATTTGTACGAAAAATGGAGAAAATCATGCTACAAACTTAGAATGAACGATAGTTCTCTACAAAGCGCGATGTCAACAGTGAAGCAACTAAAACAGCCAAAATGGCTCCGTTTCCAGATTTTTATTCTCCATTAGCGTATCCGCTGACGGGCGCTTTTTTGTAGCTGCGATAATCGCGGCGTTAATCGCGGCGATAACGCGGCGATAATCGCGGCGATAATCGCGGCGACAATAGCGGCGCTTTTTTGTCGCTGGCGTAGGTTAACCCTATAAGGCACCCGGTAATAATAATATAGAACAATCACTTTTATTATTGCTAAGCTCTAAAATAAAGTTTATGATTTATTTATGTCAGTAATAATATACTCGTACTTTTTCACAAATGAAGCAAACAATGTATACGATTCAAATGTCTTCAGATCCTTTTATCGTCAAAATAGTGTGAAGAACAAAAATTCTGCATTTACTTTATATGCGCAAAGAATATTGGGACCTTTACTATGGACAACTTACCTACAGCAAACATAGATGAATCATACCTTATTTTAAAGCTAAAGACGTTCAGGTGTACTGGCTGAAAGCGCATTATTGTGGGCTACCGGAATATTGAGATATCTTGAAAAAAAAAATATATGAAAAAACTAGTATTTTTTAGTTAAAACTGATAGGTTTCATGATCAACCTTTAATTTAAGATAGTATGTTTCTTAGAAAGATTTAATTGTGGCCATATTGATTGGTATCATAACAGTACAGGGTGTAATTTTTTGAATCAGTGTCAGTTCGGTTTCCGGATTTTCAAAAAGCTTTGAAAGCAGTTTTGCTTCTTTTTCAAAATAAAGTAACGTCTCTCTTGAGCAAAAACTCCTATCTCCTTTATTTAGAGTACTTTCCCTCTAGGTTCACATATAAAATCCGTCCTGTATATGAATAAAAATTAAACATGTACTTAATCTTAATACCTACTTAGCAAATTGAATTATTAATAATGATTATATCACTGCAAGAAAACAATTTTTCACAACCTAAGTATTGTCATAGACCAAGAAGATATTCGTCTATGGTATTGTCTAAACTTAAAACATTTTGTTCATTTTCTCAACATTCCCATAAGTTAATGAAAAATAAGCTACATAATCTATAATCTACGTGAGATTGTCTAAAAATTACCATATGTTTCATTTGTGTCCGAGAAGCGGGTCATAAAGATCCCAATCTCTTTTAAGAATTAATAAAAATTTGTTCGATACCTACTGGAAGGTTTTGACCCGGAAAAAATATTGCGAGTCGCTAGAAGTGTTTGTTTTGCAGAGCTAAGCTAGTTTTTGTATTACATCATTTTATGACATATTAAAAAATAATATTTTCATCCGTGTTCCACAAACGGTATTTTTTATGTGTTTTACTGTTACTGTGTATGTTACTATGATCAGATTTTGATGACATGTTATAGTGTGTTTTATATTCGCAATATACTCACAAAGCCCTTTCATTTGATATACCACATGGTATGAAAAAAATCTTTGTAAGTACTGAAAACTTTATGACATCACAGTTTTCTACCCCCGCCATTTTCACGCTTTTCATTTTATATATTTGTGATCAGGGCATCGTATTGAATGCATCGATACCACATTGTTACGTTTACGTTAAGTTTTCCATAATAATATAGGTAAATTATAAACTTATGATAATCCCAGAACAATAATTGCCTATAACCGACCTTAGGTTCGTAGTGTGATCCTACCTTTGGAACAGGATTAAAAACTATATAAATTGGTAAGCATATCATGTAATAATAATTCTCTTACTTTTTATTGCAAGCTCTACCATTACAAAAATAATGATGTCAGCCAGCGAAAAAAATTGTGGTGTTTTTAGAGTTAAAGCCGCTTGTCGCTTTTGTCAGTGTCATTTCGTGGGCGATTAGTCGCCGAGCTATTAAAAAAAATTAAAATTAAAATAATTTATTTTCAGATATCATAGATCCAGATCTGTTAGTAAAACAATAATAGGAAAAAATACTTAGGTGCTATGTTAGTATACATGGAGAATTAATTTAAATAATAGAAATGTCAAAAAATAAATTCAAATTCAATTCATAATGTCAAAAAATTACATTCAGTTTGATTATTAAAATTAATATTGTTAACAATGTCTAGTAAAATGTCAATTAATGCGATATACTGATTCTGCCTTAGGATTAATCAGGGCGGAAACCCAGTGCCTCTGTAAATGACTGTCAGGTCTGTTAGCTAGCAAACTTGTTATGCCGCTGGGGCCGCCAAGCATTCTACCTCTGACAGATGAAATTTTGTTGCGCAATACAGCGTGAAAGTCGTTCACATGTGCATCTGCAAACATGCCAGAAGCACTGCAGCATCTAGGCAGGCCCAGCAACATCCTGAACAAGTGGTTGTATAGAACGCGCAGGGCGCTGAACGCTTTTTGAGTATATACCGACCACAGGCCGCCTGTGTAAAATGATTGACAGAATGTCTTGAACAAGGTGATTTTTACATCAGCTGTGCATTGTGCGAACCTGCGAGCCAGCATATTACCTCTGACAGCCAGCGCCCTACGCTCCCTCTCTATGTCACTATCGTCACTAAGGTCCGGAGTGACCACATGACCCAGATATTTAAAACTGTTTACCCTCACAAGTTCACTACCATATAGCTTGAGGGAAGGCACAAAACCGGGGGAGATACTACGCGATGTAAAAACCATTATCTCACTCTTTTTGCAGTTATATACGAGACCGTGGCCTTCAGCGTAGTTCTCGCAGACACGCAGTAAATCCCGCAGCGCACACACCGACGGACTCAGCAGCACCATGTCGTCCGCGTAGCTGATGTTATTGATCATGCGACCGTCTATGGAGCACCCCGCATGCATGCTGCTGAGCCCAACGATCAGTTGGTCTATGTACAAGCTGAACAATTTTGGCGAGGTTAATCCGCCCTGTCTTACGCCACATTCCATTTTATAGGAGTCCGACATCGCTCTCCCCCATCTCACAAAGTGGTCTCCTGATGACCGTACCAATGTTGTGAGTGAGCTACTTTTTACTGCTATGTGTGAGCTACTTTTTGTAGCTCGTGAGCGTTTACGTATTGAACTCCATATGTTCTATTCTGGGCTACAAAAAATCGCTCAGCGTTTAATCGCTCGTCAGCGGTGACGCTTATTACCTCATCATACCGAATAAGTACAAAACATTTCAATTTTCCTACATTTAAGAGATTATTAGTTACTATATTATTGGATAAAGTAACGATTAGGTAACGTATGAAGGATATAAATCTGAAAACAAAGCCATTTTAGCTTAGTATAAGTTGTCTCACTTTGCGTACAAGGACACGGGTTCTAGGTATTATTATTCTAAGGCTTTAAAATGTAAACCGTCGCTTACATTTTTTGTAGCATGTGGTTTTTTATTTCGCCGACAAACTGTTACGCAGTTTGGCGAAAGTTAAGTTTGGAAACTTCTTTGTATCTCTTTCAGTGATAAATAAAAATATAAAAAAAAATACTTACAAGCTTGTAATCGGCTCAGACTGACTGAATTAATAATATAGAACACAATACAGAATCTACTTACACAAATAGCAAATAAAATTATTCTAGCATAAAATTATGGTTTGGGTTCGTTCGCTTCTCAAATCAATAAATACTACATTAATATACTTAATGTTGTTTCAGAACAAGTGACTATCGTTTTTACCGTATGAACCGATTTTATTTACCGACCTCTGTGGTCTGTGGATTCAAAATATTAATAAAATTAAAGACCGTTCTTAAATATAAAAGACACTAAAAAAGAAACAAATTAATCAACTTTAGGGTTCCGTAGCCAAAATGGCAAAAAACGGAACCCTTATAGATACGTCATGTCTGTCTGTCCGTCCGTCCGTATGTCACAGCCATTTTATTCCGAAAGTATTAGGATTACACAGTTGAAACTTAGTAAGTGGATGTATTCTGTTAACCGCTTAACGATTTTAACACAAAAAAAATAAAGATTAGGGGGCTCCCCCATACATAGAACTGAAACTGAAAAAAAATTTTCTTCATACTAATAGATTGTTCTTTAAAAATGACATTGAGGTTCCTAAGACAAATTCAACCGTTTGAAAGATAAACACTGCCAAAGTGGTAAAAAGTGGGTCCCTCCCCCTCTAACTTTTGAAATAAGAGAGTGAAAAATCTAAAAAAAATATATGCTATAGATCTTAATAAAAACTTTCAACGAAAATTGGTTTGAACGATATATAGTAATTAGTTTTCGAGATATATCATATTTTCCAAAACCGCAAATATAACTTTATCATTCATACCAACACAAACAAAGTTATTTATACAGACGAAAAATGATAGTGGTATTAAATATGGTATGGTATAAGGTAACTACGGAACCCTACGGCGCGTGACACGACACGCACTTGCCCGGTTTTTATATTAATGATAGTGCGTTGTACGAATTGGATTTACATTATAAATTACCAACAAGATACTTTTAACTAAGTACCTACTAAGTTCTTTCGAAGCCATTCACAAACTGAAACTTTAATTAGCCGATATTGAAACTTCAAAGGACAGCGTGGTTTCAGTAATTCTAAAGTAATTAGCTAAATTAATATGGTGTACCATTGAAGTATCGTATATGCTACAAAGTTGGAGTCAATTGGAAATATATTATATATACAGTGGCTATCACATAATTAAAGACACCAGTCGTATTTCTTACAAACAAGGTAACTTTTTACGCCTTGGTTTACCGCCAGGGATTGACCTAGGTGTGATCTGATGATGGCCATCCAAAGACTCAATGGAAAAGATTCAGATTGCTATACACACCCAACTGATAGATCAACATTTATAGAAATATTTTTAGAGAGAGTGGATAAGGAGGATGGGCCATAGGCTCTGGCCCATAACCCACTGGGTGGGTGAGTAACGCGGCTTATCGTGCCTTCTAAAGCATGGAGGAACTCGAGATAATACATTATTGGTCACCCATCCCATCAAAGACCCTTGCGAAAATTGCTTAACCTCCGCAATCGCAGGGCCAGGCACTAAACCGCTGCACCACCGAACTCATACTTGTTTTAAATACAATGAATTCACTTTTAACATTTTTTTATATTAATTGATGATTGATCCAGAGATGTTTATGGGTCAATCAACTTTTAATTGTCCTATGAGTTTTCCTGTCCAAAAACATAAAAGTATATAATTCCTTGAAAATAAATATCAACTAACTGAAAAATTATGGTTTGGGTTAAATGTAATACTTTAATTATCATTTTGGTAATAGAAATAAATATGTATGTTGTTTACATATTTATTCGTATTTTAACGGTTGTCTAGAGAGAAGCCGATGTCCCCTTTATTTGTATGTGTTGAAATGTCCACTGGACAACTTATATAATACGAACAAATATGTAAACAATATAATTTATTTCTGTTACCAAAATGATACTTTAAATCTTAAGTTTAAGTATTTATAAGCCAAACTATTTTCTTTATTTTTTATTTCAAGATAAACCACACTTTTATGTTATAGGTTGTCCAATGGACATTTCATCAATTTCATACAAATAAAGGGGACATCGACATTTCTCTCGACAACCGTTAAAATACGAACAAATATGTAAACAACATATTTATTTCTATTACCAAAATGATAATTAAAGTATTACATTTAACCCAAACCATAATTTTTAAGTTAGTTGATATTTATTTTCAAGGAATTATATACTTTTATGTTTGTGGACAGGAAAACTCATAGGACAATTAAAAGTTGATTGACCCTTATAACATTTTTTTCTTTTAAAAGTCGTACAAGCAAATTCTCACTAGAACACCATGGTTGTGCCACCAGCGGGTGATTCGCTTGCCGCCCCCAAACTGCCATATCTCTAGGACTAGGACACCAGTGCAGTGGCGGCGCAACCAGTCGCCCTACCAGCAAAGTATACATTACAAGGTGTTTGGAAATAACCTTATAAAGCATAGCATAATGTACATAGAGACCATCAAACTGAAAAACATTTACTATGAGACCAATTCTGAAATCGCGAAAAAAAAACAGCTGTATCACACATAAATTAAAAACAAAAATATCAAAATGTATATGGAACAGCAGATTTTTTTTTGCGATTTCAGAATTGACCCCATAGTAAAAGTTGTTCAGTTTGATGGTCCTATCTTATAAATTTACCATATTCGTCTTTATAAGGCTATTTCCAAACACCCTGTAGATGTATGTGTAGGAATACTACCTTACCCTGGGTTGGTGCTCTATTTTGTGTCAGCCCCCCTAGAATGACCGCCGAAACTAGTTATGTTGTGATATAGCGATTTCTTACGTTAAATAATTTTCAAAATACAATGGATTTTGATAGCTAAGGGTCATGCTAGGGGGGCTGCGGTGTCCGCAACTTGGTTGCGCAACCAATTTGGGGGCGACAAGCGAATCACTACCAGCCGTGCTATTCTCTAGCATGCAACTTCATTGTGAGTGATCGTTTCGTCGAGTTTCTGACAGATGTCATAATATACCCATTACTAAGTCACAGGAAAAATGCCATAGATTCCAAAGAGTTAAACCAGTAAACAATAATAGGAATATGACACCTGTCAGACAACGCTGCTGCAGTGACGAACTCGACGCTGCTAACACAGACACAGAATATATAGTACACAGAGGAAATAATGCTGCTAACTTTAGAGAATAGCATAGCTGTTGGCGCAACCGGTGTCCTAGTGAAAATAGGCCCTTAAGGTTCAAATGATAATAACGTGCCAAGCTTTGATTTTCTAAATTAAAAATGTGTAGGTATTCTTTTGAAATATTTGTCCGGTATTTTCCTTAAACTTTTATTCGAAGCAGGAAAACATTTCTTTGAAGTTATATAAATAACTTTGACGGAAAATTAGTACATTACCTACTTGATTATAAATTTGTGTAAAAAACTTGTAATCATTTAAAAACAGTACTTATTTTGATCAAAATTAATAATTGTTTAGGTAAATAGGTATGTATTCCATTTGTTTGGGACAAAATGATTGGTATTAGTTATTTTAGAATGATTAACAAATTATAATAACCACGATCCGATCATTTTTATAAATATATTATCATAAATAAGTACCTAAACAAATATTAAATTAACTTCCACAACGCAACACTAATGAAATTTAGTTCGTAAATAACGTTGATTATAATTATATTGATCAAGATAACAACCGTTAATTTCATCAAACAATTAATATATCTTCATACTACGAATACCGGAAATTGCCTATACATACTGCTAACTTTAACATACACTAAGTACAAACAAGATGTGGAAACATAACCACAGTACACACAAATAGCACAGCACAAGCACAAGATAGGTAATGAGGGCTTTTCAAAATGATAAAAAGCTGTAGGCTCGATAGATGGCATGAAATAAAACACTTTTAACGGATACTAGCGCGGTTTTATTGAAAGTACTTTGGTAATTAGTTGGTATTTGGTTTGATTTTTGATTTTCCCGACGTTTCGGCACCTTTGCAGCTGCCGTGGTCACGGGGGAACTAATTACCAAAGTACTTTCAGTAAAACCGCGCTAGTATCCGTTAAAAGTGTTTTATTTCATGTCTAGTGAGCGCGTAAGCTTGAGAAGTCGATAGATGGCGTTGAAAAAATTATGTCTCAACGTATTTTTTTTACTAATCTTCGAAGAGCACTCAGGTAGGCAGGCAGATGTACCCTAAAATGTTTCTCTTTGGGCAGATGTCAGCCAGCGAGCGTTTACTTTCCTCTTTGGTACAGGCCGTTTTTTTTTAAAAGCCAATTTTGACGCCATCTAATGAGGCAAATAGTTACTATTTTTATTTTTTAAATGTCACTTTGAAAAGCCCTCATTAAAAAAGTCACTGAAAAAACCTACAACTTCCGAGGGAGCGTGAAACCACATGAGTGAATTTACGTTTATTTACTCATGTGGTGAACGTCTCCGTTTCACAGCTCGGGCAAAAATTCTAACGTATGTCCGGCTGTCTGTCTGTCCTCCTCTAAAGGTCACATTTCTCAACCAATTCTCGTGAAATTTTGTGAGCAGGTTCTATAATAATAAGACAGATTGTTTTTGTTGATTCAGTTTTTCGAGATTAAAAAAGAACATATTTCGTAAAATGATCAAAAGTATCACAAACGCGAGGTCAACAGTGGGCCTAGTACCTACGTGCCTAGTACGAGTTGTGTTCTTACCTCACTTCGCGAATAGTATCGGATATACTGCTCACAGTCATAGACCGAGCTCCCACTGCATGAAACCTTACCTCACAATTATATTAATATAGATAGTTTGAGGTGGCTGACCAGAAAAACTGCCAGGCTGAAGGCAGGCAACTCTATATATTCATGAACGGCACGTCTACGGCTATCGATCTGCATCATTTCCATCGAGCCACCTGATGACGTTAAACAGCTACATTACTATTTTCAATATTTGAAGATACCGATGAAAAATGACCATAACTGGTGCATTTACCCTACTATTTCAACGGCGCAAGACTGCCAGTGCGTAGACTTTAATTTAATATCACGATTTGCATTATCATAGCATCTTTACAAGATTTTTCGTTTTTCCAAGATATTGATATAGAATGTTTGAGGTGGCTGACCAGAAAAACTGCCAGGCTGATGGCAGGCAACCCTATATATTCATAAACAGTACGTCAAGGGCTATCGATCTGCATCAATTTTATCTCTCCACCTGATGAGGTAAGTGACCCTATTTTTGGGCCTCATAAAACTTGGCTGACCTTGAAACCTGCCAGGGTAGGGGCTGGCAACCCATGCCGGTTTCGACCTCCAAATGTTTCTCTTTCGATGGGTAAACATTTCGATCTTCCACCTCACGACGTAATTTTCGGTCAAAATAGCGATACGAAAACAAAAAAAAAATGTTCTTCCAGGATATGCGATGGCAACCCACTAAAATCCAGTGTTCCTAAGTAATATCTATTGCTGTAACACATGTCTGCTGTTCCACCTTATGAGGTAAGGTTTCATGCAGTGGGAGCTTGGTCTATCAATGCGAGTGAGTGAACGAGTGAAAAGTGAAGTGAGAACAAAACGCCAACTCGTACTAGGCCCTCTCATAGAGCCACTAGCATAGTACTAACGCCAATAGTATTTATTTATTTAGGTATATAGTATATCCTTGCCCATTATCCGTGTTTGTCCAGATGGGGCAATCATCGCGCGCACACCCATCCATGACTAATACAGGAGACGCGCCATCTGCCATGCAAATTAACTTGCCTAAACGGACGACTCCGCTGCGGGTTTAATTAGAGGTCTCTTTAATGACGTTTATACGGCACGACCCGACTACGAAGCGATCACGATACGATTGTGTAGGTAGACGACAGATTTCTGCAATAACACTTTTGTAGGTAAATCGTTGTGGTTTTAAAATCGAATTAGATATCTTATTCGAAAAATTCAACAAATTCTAGCTAGGTTTCTAAAAAATGTGGCTTTTTGAAGAAGTAAAAGCACTTGAGTGACAGAGAATATTAGGAAAAATGTATCGTTCGGCCGTTCGTCTTATCTGTCCTTTACAGATTAGAGGATTTGAGGTATTTAGCAGGAATAAAATACAATTTAGTATTTGCTTTACAAGGCATGAACACAGAAGGTGCGTTGCGCGTGTCAGCGACAGATGTCAAAAGCATCAGTCACTGTCACTTCGCCCATAGACTGCATTCACGTCTATTATATTTATTGGATACATTACAAAAAAAACAAAACGCATAGCTCAAGTTCTCCAATTCTCCATAAAGGTAGTAATCGCTGTCCAACCACTAGAATCTAGTAGTGATAGATATAATCTAGTGCACTAGATTAATAAGCCCTGCTGGGTTCCTCTACCTGTGGGGCGTCGCGACGGTGAGGACAGCGAGACGCGGCCAGTTTCAGGGGAGGCGAAAAGCATTTGATAATTTACAAAAATCAATTACTAGACTCATAAAATAGACTTAACTTGGAGGCTTGAAGATTTTCGCAAGTCGTTAGCGAGGCGAGACTTCAAAAAGTTTAAGACACCTCGATCTAGTGACTAGATGATTATGTCAAGTCTTAAAGTTTTATTATTTTTTTATTATACTTTAAGACTAATCAGATAGAATGAAAATTCAAGATCTAATCCGAAATCGGATGATGTAAAACATCCCGTTCTAACGCAATAACCCTTGCAAGTACTTTTTTGACCAAATCATCAAGTTTTCAGGGTTTTTTTCAGAAGTGTAGTACTGAATAAAATATTTAACTTACTTCAATTCATTTAGAGCCATCCGCACGAATCGCGGCGGTCAAATTACCTACCACCCTTTTTCTTTTTTTTGGGTGAGTAATCAAAAGTTCCTCGAAATAGGTCTGAGGGTCGCATGGACCTCGAAATTTAGATATTTTTCAACCAATTATTGGATTTTGGAATAAATAGAACATTGTACTATATGAACTCCGCAATATACCGACGACACCTCATAGGAACAAAAGTAGGTCCTATATAAATGCTGTAATGATTTATATGTGTGATGGAATGTCACAATTTTACTGTTGATGGGGAGAATAGCCCCTTTATTACAAGAGCTCGGGCGCCAGACAGAAGTTGCACTGTCAAAAAAATAAATTAATGAAAGCTCTTACCACGGATAGGTCGGCGGAGAGATGAACTTTTAGTCTGCAGGGGGGCAGCTAAGAAATAAAACTTAATACATAAAAAACATGGTTTTATTACAATTCCCTTGCTTCCTAACAACAAGTCAATCTAATTTAAATTTTAAAAGGTGACATTTGATAATGCATACAGTCTTCTATGCCATAAATCGGTCCTAAAAGTAGCAATCATATATATTACTCATAGTGATCGGTCCTACAAAAGTACAAAAAGTCACAAAAATCCAGTTTTAGGGGCTCAATCGCGTTAATTTTCAGCGATATAACTATAAACTAAACCGTTACCGTTTCAGTTTCGTTTACAGAAAAATACTCGCTTTAGGTTTGTTAAAATTGTTGAAAGCTATGCTTTAGTAGCATAAGATGCCAATATTGGTCAATTTAAATATTATTTACCTAATCTTTGGTTTAGCTCAAGAACTCTCATTTAAATTGTCCAAAGTTGACTATCCATCCCTATTAGGCATAGCTTTCAACAACTTTAACAAAAACTAAAGCGAGTTATTATCTGCTAAACGGTAACGATTTAGTTTTGGTTCTATCGTTGAAAATTAGTGTCTTTTATTTATTTATTATTCGGTGAATCATCAGCTTACACAACAATATCTTTAAATTACAAAGTATAAACTTAAAAAGCTAATAATAGATTCACACGGTTAGCGTAAGTATAGCTTAAATCTAAATTAGCATAAATGAATCAAAAACAATAGTTTAAGAATTGACAAAAAATAAAAAAATTACAAAAATTACGGAATTATTCGCCATTGAAGAAATGCTTACTAATGAGTGTCTTCGCCGCACGGATACTGGTGTTAAATACGTCCAAATCAGTCTTGTTGCGGTAGTTACTGACTACTTATAGCCTGTTTTGGTCCGAGATTGCCTGTTATGTAGGAACGTCATATGTGCGTACACTGTGATTTGCGGAGCGGCTTTTCAGTTTAATATTTTGGGATTAAAACGTGACAAACCGCACATAGAAACAAAATAACTTTTTTTTAAATTAACTTTTGTATTATGCGTACTTAAGTTGTCAAGTAACACATTTTACGCGTGATCCCAAAAGTTGGTGTGGAATGTCCCCCTACAGTTTTGATGAGAAAACTTGAGTATCGGTCTGACGACACGACGACGTGACGAGAACGGCAATATCTTACGTGTAAAGCTTATAAACCAGGTTTATATTTAAACTCAGCACTAATTTAACTGAACATAATTATATTTATATCTAACTTGATCAGAGTTCATCAACGCTGATTAACTTATCTGATAATAAACTTAAGGTGGCACTGACCGAAAGAGGCACCACGGTAATAGGGATGTTGACTAATGAATAAAATAACGAAATACTAATAAAAATCGTAAACATATTAAACTTTTAGAGTAGCTTGTATACCTCTTGGTTTTATATATTGCATATTATTTGTTTTATGACCCTTCAAAGTTGGGTGGACAAGTCCATTTAAAAAGTATACAATTTATTAAAATAAATGATACCTTTAATTAGTCCGTAAAATGTATAGCAAATTTGTCGAAGAAACCATTTTGATAAACACAATATTTAATATAGCTGCTGAACAAATTTCCTATGCGTTGCGTACAAACTAGCACGGCGTGACGTCATAACGTGCAAGCCATTAGTATGGAGCGTTTTTGATCGAGTCCATTTGTGTGCATTTCACACTGTGATATCTCGGGCAGTTTTCATGCTAGCGAATTAATTCTTTTACCAATGTTTCTTTTTTTGAGAGGTTATTTATGTAACATAAAATAAAAAAAATAGTCAACATCCCTATTCTAATACACAATTTTAATAAAACTTTACGTGCCATTTTTAGGGCCCATATAGGTAAAACCGGGATACACTTGAAGTTGTTGACCATTACGTATACCTAGGACAGGCAATCCAGTTAGGTAAGTCCAACTTCGAGAAAGAGATCTCTCGTCGAATCCAACTCGGGTGGGCAGCATTCGGGAAGCTTCGAAAAATCTTCGCGTCCGACTTACCTCAGTGTCTCAAGACGAAAGTCTATGAACAGTGTGTGTTGCCAGTGATGACTTACGGCAGTGAAACGTGGTCGCTAACTATGGGTCTCATAAGGAGACTCAAGGTCACCCAGCGTGCAATGGAGAGAGCCATGCTCGGCGTTTCCCTGCGTGATCGAATCAGAAACGAAGAGATCCGCAAGAGAACTAAAGTAACCGACATCGCTCGAAGGATTGCTCAGCTGAAGTGGCAATGGGCGGGACACATAGCGAGAAGAACCGATGGCCGTTGGGGCGGAAAGGTTCTGGAATGGCGACCGCGCACCGGACGGCGCTCCGTGGGCAGGCCCCCGACAAGGTGGACCGACGATCTGGTGAAGGTCGCGGGTAGCCGCTGGATGCGGGCAGCGCAGGACCGATCGTCGTGGAGATCCTTAGGGGAGGCCTATATACCCAGCAGTGGGTGTCGTGCGGCTGATATGATGATGATATTGGTAAAACCGGGATAGATGCCCCAGTGGGATAGGTGCCTCATTTTCAAAAACCTAACTTCCCAAACTCGCAACTAAGAACTAATAGTATAATTAGGAGCCGCAGTCACCCCGCACCTAATGAGGATCAACACGAAAATTGAATATATCACATCAAATACAATATCAACAACTGAGTAAATCTCTGTTTTAATTTCTCAAATCCATTAAGTAATGACAAAATTATTGAAGTTTTAAAAAGTGAGTTTATAAAACGCGGCCGGCATGCGATGATGTCACGTGCCACGATCGCCCGAACAAACACAAAATTACTATTAATCATTGGGATTCAACTTTTTAACGAAGAAGAGAAAGAGAATGCTTTGTAAGAAATAAGCGCCCAGTTTAAAAGTGGGGCGTCATTTTGAGGTGCCGTTTTTGAGATTTTGCCCGGACATCTAGGGTATTCTTGATCGAAGATTCCTACCCAAGACAGTTGGCTCAAAAGACAAAAAATCGCTGTCACTGCGTCTTTTCAAAATATCAAATTATTTTGTTTCATTTTCTCAATCGAAGTTGGCAATTTCTTTCCATTTAAAGCGACCAAACGCTGAATCAAGTTGATACAAATGGACACCATTATTTATAACTTGAGCGGGACAAATCACAAAGGAGCCTTGTGTATAGAAATTTATTGTCTAAAAGACGCTGGAATATAATTCATGCTTAATATCATTTTTGCACTTGATGGAATTTTTTTGGTCCATTTGCCGTTTCTTATGGAGGAAAGTCGCCGTTTATTTATTATTTACTTATTAACTGTAGGGTGTCCATAACTTCCTCATTTTATTTAATGTCCAAAGCAAGATTGCAAAATATACTTTTAAACTGTCGCGTTGCATTTTATTAGATTAGGAACACAGGTTTTAAACGCGTTTTTAAACTAAGTAGGTGTTGGACACCAACCTTATCCGTGGTCACGGCCTATGCTTAGTTTAAAAACGCGTGTTCGTAATCCAAGATTGCAAAAGTTTTAATTGTTAAACATCAATTTAATACATCGTGAATGTATCTTGCAAGTATTTTTTAGATGCTTTAGTTAGAGATATAGATTTCATTGCAAACGCATACAACTTTTATGTGAAATATAAAATGGAATATAGTGGCAATATAAATAAAGTAAATGCTAAAACCGCTCGTGAAACGGGTGTGAAACATCCAATATTGGAAATAGTTTCTTTGTTTCCATTGAAAACATATAAAGTTGTGGCGTCGTTAAACTTAACTAGCTCCACTGATAGTTAATTTACTTAACTAGAGGTTAAAGTTCTGAACTCATTTAACCTTTGTGTGGTAACACACCCTGTAACGGGCTCCTAGCCGTTTAAGAGCAATTTATAAGTAACTTGGTAAACAAGCGCTAAGTTTATCAAAGTTACATAAGCTAGGGTTTCCTAGGATGACGGTGCCGTCATATTACGGCCGTAATTTAGCGGCGTAGAATGTTTTTTATGTAAAAAAACGGCGCGCCATATTTGTTTCCATAGACAACGTTCTACGCCGCTAAATTACGGCCGTAATATGACGGCACCGTCATCCTAGGAAACCCTATCTTTAATGATGTGCGGGAGATGGTCCCCGCCCGCATACTTGCATGCGTCACGGTCAATGATATTAATATCATTGGTCACGGTAATGTTTCGTTGTTATAAGTAGTTTTTCGTAGTAGTGCAGTCATATCATATTAGGGGTTTCACCTCGGAGTGAGAGATAAGAAGCTGTAAGCTCGTATACATCTTCGTTTTGGTGTTCTAAAGTTTGTCTCAAAAATCTCATAGAAGTTTTTAAGGTTTTGACCTTGTTGTTTTGACCTTGAAAACAAACTGATTTTTGTGACCTTGGTAACAATTTTTGTGACCTTTGTCACAAAAACAGTTTTTTTGCCATTATCTGTGATTAAAAATATGATGCTGTCTCTTTCAAACAATATTGTCAAAAAGTGACAGCGTCACATTTAAACAGGTGTTTAATTTTTTTTGTAACACCAATTGTTTTCTTTGTACCAAATGACACGGCTGTTGAGTACAACGGTAGCAAACTTGTCTACTGCGCTTAGAGCCCGGGTTCTAATCCTGGTAGTGGCATAATATGTTTGTATGATGAGTGACGAGCGAAAGTATTTGTCCCGCGTTAAAAAAAACTTACTTATAAACAAGTTATTATTATTACAGCAATCCGATTATTCTGACACTAGAAGAAGCTATTCTATGCTTGAAATTCGTTTCAAGAAACAAAACTTCACTGTGACAAAGTCGCGGGCAAAAGCTAGTTTATTAATAATGACAATTTTATTGCCCCGATAAAGGTAGTTATTATTATAATAACTCTCCACTGTAAGTTAGTTATTTCAACACACACCGAAATAGTAGATTATACAACAAGTGAAAAAAGAGAGAATTTAGTTCGAGGGACTAGGTTGGATCCCGAGAGCAGCGAAGGATACAAAGGACCGAGATGAAATTTTTTTTTCACGAGTTGTGTACTCTACTTTTTACCATTGACTGCGAGAAAACAAATAGCAGTAGGTACTTATACCTATGTAATTAAATAGTTATCACATTTTTATTATTTAGGTAGGTAATCAGTAAATAAGTATTTAAACATCAGAAAATAGTGAAACTAGAAGTTTTCCAATGACCTAAAACAACCACGCTAAGAGGGAAATTACATGATCGGTTTGGCAGTACATTTCATCAGTTTGTATAGACTTTGAATTTTTACAGACTGAAGATCGTACCAGGCTGATGCAAGACTGAACATCTAATCTTCCTCTAATATATAGAAAAGAATCCAAAGAAGAGACACTAAAAAGAACCTAATTAATTTGGCGGGATATTTTTTAGAAAAGAACCCAAAGATAAGACACTAAAAAGAACCTAAATAAAATTGGCGGGATATTTTTTTTTATTTATTTGTTTAACTATGGCTTTATTTATGGAATAACTCCATACTTTCAGCACGTTTTATTTTTTTTCTACCTAATTCATACGATGCGCGCTTGTTCCAAATTCAAAATATTTTTATTCACTCGGTGAATAAAACAGCGTATTATTCACTCTTATCGTTGAATTAAACGCACTTTTTCGAGTGGCGATGGTAAAAATGTATATTCTGACACTAGGGATAAGTTCACTAAATTATTTAAGGGACACGAAACAGATTTTAAATTCTATCATTGTAATGTAAAACGAAGAAAGTTCATTAACTTCGGGACGTCCCACTTTTGGCAACGGGACACAGGGGAACGCACGGAAACGCGTCGTTATAAGTTTAAAATGTTATTCGTGTTTACGTTCTAAATAGGTTTTATGTGACTTTGTATATCGTACAAACAAACAACATGATACAAAGTTAGTACCTACTATAATATTTGACAAAATGCTTCGATCAAGAATATCCTAGATGTCCGGTCAGAGTCTCAAAAATGGCACCTCAAATAGCGTCCCACATACAAACAGGGCACTTATTTTGCAGAAAGTAAGTGATAAAAGATGTGTTTTGTATAAAATAAGTGATATAAAATGTGAGTTTGTACAAAATAAGAGGTGATTATGTACAAAATAAGCGCCAAGTTTGTAAGTGGGACGCTATTTGAGAGGCTATTTTTGCGTACTGTTTTAGTTCGTAAAGCCTAGGATATTCTTGATCGAAAACAAAATGGAAGAAACATAGTAAAGAAGATATGCCTGTGTTAGCTGACATTAAGGTATAACATGATCTTAATCAATTCTCCAAGTTATGAAGTTAGATTTATAAAAACTTACAGAAACTCTTTCTATTAGTTATGTTTTTTTAAGAAAAAACGCAGGGAAATGTCAAATTTATTATTATAAATATAAAGGATAAAAAATACTTCAAGTTTATAATGGATATTGATCTGTAAAAAATGGAGCTATAAAAATGAAGCTTTTAGTCAAGAATCTTATATTCATATTCTATGACACATAAATCTTCTTGCTTTTAGTCAACACAATGATAGAATACCTACTTACTACCATTTATTATTATTATGTACGCTTAGGAATTGACGGGCTAAAAGTGACCCGGTATTTAAGGCTTGCGTGGGGATATGGATCCAACACGTAGAGGCCATTTTTAGCGACTTTAATCTAATATGCGTGTGGTACACCTGCTGGATCTAATCTCTTATTATTATTATTTATGTTGCATATTTGACACCTATAAATAAAAACCTATATCGACTACTCCCTATGTTACTCGTGGTTGATATAGAATCATTGGCAGCCCTACCTTAGTTTTCAACAAAGTTTTACTTTATACACTACTCTGAAAAAAGGCATTTGACATACCCACAGACACATCCCTATTGCCTTCTTCCTTTTGATATCGGAACCCTAAAAAGGAACATTAACACTCATTTACTGCGATAATACAACGTACATAATAACTTTACGAACATAATCCCGTTCACCAATACGCGGAACTTTCCTATAACTTGAACATACAAAAACTCCCAACTTCCCGTAATTATGTGTCACAAACTTGTCCTGCGAAATCACTAAAGTTGGTCACAGTAGCGCAGTATAAATCACCATTAAGTAAAGACGTTCCTAATTTCAGACCATTAGGACCGCATTATTGCCTTGTTTAATTCAGGATAGCGGCTCTCAAAGTTTAGAAACTATTTGTAATTAGTGGTCAATAGTATGGGTTAGACCTTAGGCCAGTTAGAGTGTGGACCCTTGTAATATTATTCATGCGTATGGAAATTGGTACAGTCACAACCTAAAGTGTAAAATTTTCACCATATTTTTCCTTAAAAGAAAAATCTTTTTTTTTTTTATTTATTTCACGAAACCATCTTTGTTCATCTTCATCTTCATTCCGTGTTAAGTGACGATGGCTGAAAAAACGCACTTTATAAGTCTTCAACCACTGAGGAAGTTAGCTTTAACTTATGAAATATTATATACAGACGAGATTTAACTAAAGAGGCATCTAAACAATGTTTTTACTGCAATGTATAGTTGCGATACTACAGCAATACAGTTACAATCATTGCAAAACCATATCAGCCAGACTGCAATGCGACAGTACTTTATGTATACGTAATCGACGATAAAAATATAATTTTAGATTTAGATTTAAGCTTCGTTGTACTTACTGAAATGCCATTACCATGAAAGTTTCACAGTTTTGTTAAAAGCTTTCATAAAGTTAAAAACTTTTTGAGTTGTTTCGTAAAAAAATATCCAATCCAATAAAATAAACTCTTGACTGGAACATGCATTTCGACTAGCAGACTACCATTGGCAACACATTTACTACGAAAAATGTTGCTAGTTTTAATACTGGCAGGATTCGAACGTCTCTTATCTCGTTTCATCTTGCCGGTGGAAAGCACAATATGTTACGGAACATATCCCCCAACATAGTTCTACGTAAAATGTTCCGGGACATTGGGTGCATTTCAGCAAACTAATCGCTAAGTCATCGAATCCATGGACAGTATTTTTTTACTATTATTCAATATTTTACTTTTAGCACAGAATAGATAATAGTACTAGCGTACAGAAGTTGCACTCCGCAAAATCGTAAAAAATAAATTGCGACTCTTGCTCCGACACAATAAAGTGCAATTCAGGTCGCACAGCGCTCCCTTCGCTCCAAAACACTCTCTTAGTAGTTGCCTCTCTTTCTATCGCGTAGGTCTTATCTTTTCTGATGAATGAAATTTGTCCTCTCAGAGGACGCCGAGCGCTTCAAACTCGCGCGCGGAGTGACAGAGCCCTGCTTTTAGTTAAATTAATGTACTCTATGGCGATCAATCTCTCATCTCAGCGATTAGTCTGCTGGAATGCACCCACTGTCTTCCCTTACATTACAAATGTCACGTAAATTCGTCATAAAATGTTCCGGAACCAAGGACCACAACCGCTTACCCTCAAAGGGGTTTTTGATTGGGTATTTCATAGACTTGTTTTGAAAAACCCTATCAATACGGTAACCCTATCAAATACGGTATCGAAAGGGTAACCCGAGAAAGCACTTACCGAATACGAAAACCCTATAGGAAACCCTATGAAGGCTTTATGAAGGGGTTTTAAAACGTGTTCAAGCAATTTATACCTAGTTCCTCCAGGGCCGAAGGACCAGAACCGCTTACCGTCAAAGGGGTTTTGAATGGGTATTTCATAGACTTGTTTTCAAAAACCCTATCAATACGCTAAGCATAACGTCGACTAAACCTATCGAAAGGGAAACCCCATTTGGTAAGTTTTTTAATAAGGTTTCCCTATCAATTGGGTTAACCAAAAAAAGGGGTTTTCCGGTCCCTGTCTGGAACACTATGCATCGTTGTAGATTTAAAAAATTGATGTGTTGCGAGACATTTTGTTCTCTAATGTATTTTAGGGTTTTCTCTTTAGGGCTCGTATATTAAATCAAAGCTTACCAAAGCTTTATTAAGTTTGATTACTTGCTTTTGCTTACCTTTCAGACTTCAACTTAAGAGATAATTAAAACTACCCTCGATCCAAGTTTTTGATTAAGTATAAATAAATTGTTTGGCGAGGGACTTTCGATGAGTTGTTTTGATGTAACTCCAATATTCGATCAGAATGTTGGAAAATTAACTTTTTTTATGCTGTCTCGAGACTGGAAAGTTTTCGTATTTCGTATGTTTTGGCTTAATTAAAGTAATGCTAATAAAATAATAATGATCAAAATGAGTGACGTAATATCTTGTCAGAAAAACTTTACTTCGAACACTTTACATTGAACTTAAGAATGTGAAGTTTGACAAGATGTCGTCATACATTTTGCACCTTCTATAACGGCCGACTCAAAGGCTTCTTAGCTAAAACCTTAAGTTAAGGTCTCAACTTAACTTTAAGGAAGCTGCCAGTTTCATAGAGTTTCTGTCAAATCTGACAACTTTTATGTATTTAAGGTGGCCTTAACTTTAAGATTCGTTTGAATACACATATCTGTGGTGTTTTGGAGAAACCTTTTATTTTATTTTATTTTTATTTTATTTATTAGGAAACTCAACAGCTTCTTTGCTACAATCATGCTTAAAATATAAACTTAAAAATTACACTTAGCCAATAACAGAGTTTCACCGCATGTTATAATACTACAGGCAAACTGTCTAAAAAATATATAAAATATACGAGTAGCATTTGTGAATGCAAAAAAATGAAAAGAAAATATTTGTAGGCATAATGTTGAGAAACAGTGGCTGTCTGAAAATTTTTGCATGTCATTAAACGATGGACAATATTTTAGTGTAAATATCCCCTGTATTCAGATTTTGATTGATCATTTGTAAGCAGGCTTTACGCAAGGTTGAATTTTAATCGTAGTTTAATGCGGTCGCTCGTTAAACCATTACGTAGCGTTTGTGGAAATCACCCTTAATGAAAACAGATAGTGTTATGATTTGGAATAAATACCACTAATGACTGCCGTTTATGTTAACGTCCTTGTTTAAATTTTGGCAAGTTGTATGAAAAGATGTTTAAACTATTTTGGGAACTTCCGAACTTTATAAAGAAGGTTGGTAAATAAGCTTTTAGGTTAATGTTTGAACATTTACTGTTGTTACGTAAATAGTTTGTAAAATAATTTTAGGATCAGTGGACTGAAAAGGAATTTGGTTTTCCGTACAATACAGCCTATAGTGTTTGAAAGCACAGAGAATGGTAATTATGTATGTCAGCTGGTGCTATTTACTATACGTTACGTAGGTACTCATCGTGGCTATAATAATAAACTAGCGGCCGCCCGCGGTTTCACCCGCGTGGTTCCCGTTCCCGTGGGAATATCGGGATAAAAAGTATCGTATATTTTAATCTAGGCTATCTACTATCTGTGTGCCAAATTTCAACCAAATCCGTTAAGTAGTTTTTGCGTGATTGAGGAACAAACATCCAAACATCTAAACATCCAAACCCACAAACTTTCACATAAGTGTATAAAATTATTTGGATAGTTGGATTTAAAAGCTAACTTGTCTCATAATGTACTATTTCCGTAAGTAAAAAAATATAGTTTTCGCGTTTTAATTATATATATTGGCAAGTGTTGTGGACACATGTTATTTGTGTATGTACTACCGTTAAGAAATATAGATAAGATGAAAGTTTTGTACAATACACTGATAAATAAATAATAAACTTATGAAACCTAACCCGTCTTGAAACAAAAAATTATACTAGTTTAGTGTAGCAGTTTTAGTGTCTTTTATTTCAATCACAATTATTTTCTTTAATTGCCGCAAAATATTGACTCAATATCGCGCTGATGACGCAAAACAAATAGTAGGCAAAAAAGTTAAATTTCCAATGTCGATCAATTGGGATTGATTTCAAGAGTAGAGGATCGTTCAGTAATCACGTAACACTCGAAAGGAGAGAGGGGGTCGAAAGGGGGGACACGAAATATCACAAGGAGGTGTAGTGAGAAATCACGTGTATTTATTTTTTTGTTGAACACGCGATTTCTAATGACACTCGAAAGAGGAAAGGGGGTCGAAAGGTGGGACACGAAATATCACAAGGAGGTGTAGTGAGAAATCACGTGTATTTATTTTTTTGTTGAACACGCGATTTCTAATAACACTCGAAAGGGGAAAGGGGGTCGAAAGGGGGGACACGAAATATCACAAGGAGGTGTAGTGAGAAATCACGTGTATTTATTTTTTTGTTGAACACGCGATTTCTAATAACACTCGAAAGGGATAGGGGGTCGAAAGGGGGGACACGAAATATCACAAGGAGGTGTAGTGAGAAATCACGTGTATTTATTTTTTTGTTGAACACGCGATTTCTAATAACACTCGAAAGGGGAAAGGGGGTCGAAAGGGGGGACACGAAATATCACAAGGAGGTGTAGTGAGAAATCACGTGTATTTATTTTTTTGTTGAACACGCGATTTCTAATAACACTCGAAAGGGGAAAGGGGGTCGAAAGGGGGGACACGAAATATCACAAGGAGGTGTAGTGAGAAATCACGTGTATTTTTTTTTGTTAAACACGCGATTTCTAACCGAATTTTCTGAACATTTTAATGATTCTTTGTACCAAAAAGAATGAGAGGGAGAGGGGGTGTTTAGTGTAAAACTTCACCACGTATCACCAAGGGGAGGGGAGGATTAAAAAGTTGCTGAAAACATCACGTGATTAATAGACGACCGGCCGGCGCCGGCGACCCACAGATCGTAGCATTTTTCGTAGCAGAATAATGTAGTCATAAAACCGTAGCAATTTTCCGTAGCATGCAATATGCTACGTGATGAGCACTTAATCACGTGATGCTCGAACAGGGGGAGGCGGTTCTGAAAAAAAAACACGAAATATCAGGGGATGTTCTTTGTACCAAAAAAATGAGGGGGAGATGGGGTGTTTAGTCTAAAACCTCACCACGTATTACCAAGGGGAGAGGAGGTTTAAAAGTTGCTAAGCCCACAGATAGTAGCATTTTTCGTAGCAGAATAATGTAGTCATGAAACCGTAGCAATATTCCGTAGCTTTATGTTCTTCTTCTTAATTTTGGTTTGGTAATCTACTCTCCTCTTTAGGCAGTAATTTTTGCCAGTGTCAAGTGTTGAATAGTTCAGTGGCAGGTATTGTTTCAGTTTACATTAGAATGCGGTTGCATCGCATTCGAATGCTGCTTCGAGCATTTGGCACCAAGTCTCTTAGTTCGGCTAGTTCTGCCGAGGTAGCCACCGCTACAATAAAAGTCTCAGCTTCAGACAACCAAGATCGCGCCTATTTCAATTATCCCACATATTGTTCAGTTGCGTAGACACCTAGACACTTGTACCACAAATCTGCACCAATTTTAAGACACATATCCACTATACTTATGGCCGAATACTCAAACGCTTCTTAGTTAAAATCTTAAGTTATGGTCTCTTTAACTTTAGGGAAGCTGTCAGTTTCATAGTTTCTGTCAAATCTGAGTATTTGGCCGTTAGTCACCGAACCGATCTCGACAAAATGACGCCAAAAATTCCCTATAATTGCTTTGATAATATTCTGGATGTCCGAAATTAAGTAGGTAGGTATATTATTTATCGTGTTAAGTACAGCGAGACAATATTTGCGTGTCACTGTCGCCGTCGCTCAAATTGACGTGCAAACACGTGCTGCCAGAGATACTGTTGCAGGGCAAAGAGTGGACGTGCAGAAGCGACACTATGAATTATTAATTTATTATTGCTATATTGCACGACAAGGTGGACCGACGATCTGGTGAAGGTCGTGGGAAGCCGCTGGATGCGGGCAGCGCAGGACCGATCGTTGTGGAGATCCTTGGAGGAGGCCTATACTATACCCAGCAGTGGGTGTCGGCCGGCTGATGATAATGATTGCTATATCTGTATATTGTAATTAATTGTGGTGTTAAAATAAAGCATTATCTTATTTGAACATGTGCAGTTACATTTTTTCCAATTATGTTGCTCTTGCTTGCATAACTATATAAATGCATAAGATTAAGTTAATGTTACAAGATTTGATATGGACATGTTTTAGGTAATTTACAGATTTTTTTTTCATTTCTTTACACCTTACTCCTGTGAACTTATTTACTTCTTTAAATGCTTATTTATTCATTTATAAACCTAAATAAGAAATATTTTTGTGTTTAGTGGCGGGTCGTAGCTAAGAGCAAGCGCAATATGAAGATAGATATGCTCGTCCGAGTAGACCAGAGCAGAGTGTCCACTCTGTAATATCAAAGAATATAATTAATTGTAATAATGCTAACATCAGAAATATTTAGGGTCTCTTATTTCAGACTGGATTTTCATTCATTTAAAAATTGCATGCTGTTCGTCTTCAAAGTAGCACATACGATACGTCATAGCTCGTTGATTCAGTATTTTTGAATAGCTTATATCCTTACCTGTTTATTTATTTAGAAAACGGTTTTTGACAATTCATATACTTACAACGTGTTACAAAACAATCCCTATTGCTGAATATTGGTGAATATGGTAGAGAGGGACCATGAAACTGAACAACTTTTACTATGGGACCAACTCTGAAATCGCGAACAAAATCAGCTGTCTCATACATTTTGATATTTTCGTTATTAATTTTTGTATGAAACAGCAGATTTTTTCGCAATTTCAGAGTTGGCCCCATAGTAAAAGTTGTTCAGTTTGATGGTCTTTATCTACCATACGCATTGACCTCTATATTATTACACTGGACTGGCTGCTGTCAAACTGTTTTTGTGCCTATTTGATTTCCACCATTTTGGCGCTGTAGGACGTAGCGTGCGTACAGGGTACTAAATCTAATGATGTGCTTATGTCGACGCAAATACCGATAGCCCTATAAACAACTTAAAACTTCCATTCAAACTTGTCAAAAATTAAAAAAAATGTTCTTTAGACTCACGCTAGTGGCGTTTCAAATAGGCACAAAAACTTTGCTGTCAAACCATACAGACAGCCAGTCCAGTTAAATAGAAAAAAAAATCAGGTCAATGACCATACGGCATGGGGGTTTTTGTAAAACGTTGTATATTGAAAAATTATTATGCTTTCGAGTAATATTTATTAGCAATTATTTCTTTCGACATTGACGAATAATTTAAAACTATTTGTTGTATTCAGTCCGTTTCAAGTTTCAATAGAGCGTTGTGTGAAGATTGTCCAAATAGGACAAGTAAGAATAAACGAACTATACTTAATCCAGGGAAAAAACAGTATTCTCGGCGGTCGGTAGTCAAAGCAAATTGCTAGTACACACAACATTTCTTCATCTGTAATGGATCTCATTTTTGTTTATTAGGGCTAAATGTTAGGCATATGTTTACATTCTTTGGGTAAGTAAATGTACCTATATTATTTAGAAATGCTTTTATTTATTTATACGTAGATATTTTCAGATAAAAAATATTTGTGGATTGTGAAGCATTTACGAGATTTAAGGTAAAATTTTGACAACGTGGGAATAAGACATGTAAACAGTTACTATTTTTTTTATTTATTTATTTTATTATAATAAAGTGTTTTACAAAAATAATAACTGCCAAACTGGGGGTCAAGTCTGCTAATGTTTTCGTCAAAATCGTAGTTCAATGGTGTTTGAATGGTAATGCTTTTTGACCCAGTTCTTGTTTCTTAAACCCAAAATCGAGACAGAATGTGTTTCCGTTATGAGTTTAAGAAACACAATGTGTTTCGGTTTTGGGTTTAAGAAAACAAGAACTGTGTCAAAAGCATTACCATTCAAACACCATTAAACTACGATTTTGACGAAAACATTAGCAGACTTGACCCCCTGCTCAGCAACTTGTCGGCATGAATAGTTGTCGCCTTAGTTTTAACTTATTATCTAATTATGTACTAGGTACATACTATAAACTTATTTTTAACATGTTTATAATATATTAACTCTGTAGGGAGCCTATGCGGCATTGAAAACAGCGCAATTACATTTTTAATACCTTTGCTTTTTTTTTTCTTTCTATAAGTTTTATTTTGTGGGTAGTACCTAAGTATTAAGTAGCATGCATTTTTTTTATTGTCTACCAACTTTAGTGTCAAGTGTCAACTTTAGTGATTGTCCTTTTCTTTTGTATTAGGAACTGAGATTGAACGAGGAAGACAAAACACTTTATAACTTAAATAAATATAACTTTTTTAACATTTTAATTTTTTTTAGTTAATATGGTTTGTATTTACCTTTAGTGAACTTGCAAATACTGATTTACTCCGACTTATATACCTATCGCTTCTATATACCTATCTAACAGTGAACCTATCGCTTCAAAATCAGGCAATCAAAGATCCAAATTGGATTCGAATGCGGCAAATTGAACTGTCTGTGGGTTCATTAAGTAGGTACCTAGGTAGGTACCTACTAAAGAAATTACAACTCAAAAGTTACCTTAGTGTGTGTGTTATTCATTTGTGGAAAATACATCAGCCCAAATGAAAAACTCAACTTATACAAATGAAGATAAACAAATTGTTTTTTTTTTTTAATTTTTGAGATTTTTGCATTCACAATGCTATTTTTATACAATACTAAATAATATACTAGAAAAAATACGACTCGCACCAGATCAATACTCAGACGGGAATCGAATCCCCGACCTTTGGATATCCGGTCCAATGCTCTGACCGCTGAGCTACCGAGTCACTAGTGACATCGCGGGTTTGATTCCCGTCAGAGTATTGATCTGGTGCGAGTCGTATCTTTTCTAGTATATTATTTCGTATTGTATAAACAAATTGAATTGAAAGTAAATAATTTTATTAAGATGATGATCTTCTACTATGATGTTAAAGATGCTTCGGTTACTTGTTAATACTTCGAATTATGATCTTAAGGGCCCACTACCAGCAATAAAAATAAGGTACTTGATACTAATAAGGCCTATGGGCTAGAAAACCTAGATAAATATATCCAACAGGGAAAATACTTCATGGACACGTACACACACACCCTACAACCCGCCCGAGTGCACGAGCGCCCCGTTACGCGTTCACTACGCCAGTTGGCACGCAGTTTTCCACGATTTTGTGGTAAATTTTAGCTTAAAAATAAGCTGTTCTAGTATATGCTTTTCTTAGTAATTGTTTCTTAATATCTATAATAAGCTATCCATGACCTTGATTTGTACTATCGGCTAAGGCCTACCTAATTTGAAACGCTTCTAATTCAATAAATATTAAAGGTTACTAGTAAAAACATGGGTAATTCGCTTCTTTCATTATTTAATTGTAGGAATCTAAGAAAAAATGTCACCTAAGTATTCCCCATTCGTTAGGTACATATTTTGTTTATACTTACTTAAAAATCAACCCACATTAATTCATCTAGGTACCCCAATTCACTAACGACTCACAATACACGAACCAATTCAAAACTTCTTTCTTTACAAAGCACAGTGCACTTCGGAAGTTATGGCAGCGATAAAGTTAGAGCGAGACAGATGATAGTGCTCGAAATCGACAGTGGCTTCGAAAATAGAAAATATTCGACAGATTTGTGGGATCCGTACGCCCACAATTGTGGGGGAAACAGGAAAACTGGAATCGGCAAAGTTGGCGCGGAACTACCTTCCTTATGTTCGTCTGTTCGAGAGGGTTGATATATTAAACATTTAAAAAAAGGTTTTCTAATACAACACAAATTTGGGCCCGATAATTATTTCCATACAAGGAACGGCGCGCGTCGGCTAACGGCCCTACGCTTTGCGCTTGATAACATCTGCCTGATTCGTCACAACAAAAAATATTTTTCATTTTTCATATTCGGAAAGTGATCTATATTTGAACTGAGCAGCGGGTCCAAAACTCTTCGTTCCACCCTAGGGTGTAAAAGTAATTTAAAAATAGAACTGAATTTGGCAATGAAAAAGTTTAACAAACGGCCTTACCACAAAACACTGTTTAACAAGTGTTTAACTAAAACACTGTTTAAATGTGATGCTGTCTCTTTTTTGACAATATTGTTTGAAAGAGACGGCATCACATTTAAACAGTGTTTTTATTAAACAGTGTTTTAAAATCTTTTGTGGTAAGGCCGAAATGGTTTAAAAAAAGTTGCGGCCTTGTAGGGCGCATTCACGAACAACAACAAAACATGGTATAAACAGCCAGTGCAAAATTAAAAACATTGGGCGGAGCGGCCGGCGACGCGACGTGTTCCAAATTTAAAATAAGAAAAACTATAAAATATTGGAGGGAGACTTACCTAACTCTGTGACTTTGAGCTGTGTGTGCCGTATTAAAGTTTTGTGTTGATTTTGTATTTACTAAAAATGAGTTTAAAACTAAAACAAAAAGTTCAAATAAAATAAAAGAAACAATAAAACTACGCTGTAATTCGCCTACAGGAAACAACTACTTCAGGAGAGTCTCTGCCATGGACTTATAGTCTTATGAAAGACCAAAGAATATCTCCAACTTTTACAGGCATCCAACAAAGCCAAATCTGTCATCATAATAATTTATATCAAACTGTAAATATTCCAAGCAAGAATTTAACTTTAAATTTCACAAATTGTTCTAATTTTCCTAGGATTTTAAAGGTAAGTTGGTATAGGAGTAGTAGGGATTCGAGAGTTAAAACACCGGTTTCGGGCCTGAACTCCAGGTGTGTTCCAACTCTCGACTTGGGGGTCTACGAATCCTAAAAAAAAAAAAAAAAAAAGTGAAAACCCCCCCATTTGAATCGATTGCGCTGGGTCCCGGAGCGATATCTCTAACCGTTTCCGAGATACGTTTTTGTTAAATTCAGTCCTAGTTGATTAACTAATGAACCCCTGTTAATGACACCTCGACGCTAATGACACACTCGACTTCATGTGTTCATGTTTCTCCTTAATTACATGATCCCTAATCACCTTCCCCGATGCTCCTCCGATTCTTATTCATTCTTAACATAGGTACTATTTTTATATTTCGAATCAGTAACCCTAGCAGCTATCCAATAAATAAAAATAACACTTGTAAAACCATTCCATAGAGTACTTTGTATGGGAAGTTTTCACAGTGCCTTCTACTATATAGATGTTCGTTCTAAGGGTACTGCTCTTCATCACCCATTCTCACGATACATTCGCTCTCTTAGCTGTATTTCAACCAAGTTAAACCACATGCCTTTTTTAACCTATGTTTTTTCATACAAAGTACTCGTTATCTTGCAAGCGCCATATTTCTTTGTTTTAACGGTTTACTCATTCAATATCGAAATGCTTTAGCAACTACTTTAACTATTTAATTCCACAAACATAATTACTTTGTCCATTTATTTAATTTATTAAATATTTGTCATACTATTACAGCATTACAGCTTTATCAACTACTTTCACTATTTTTGTTACTAGAATCTTAATAACTTTGTTCATTATTTTATCATTTATTTGCTTCCAGTATCATAACAAGTTTTATTTACTTGTATAACTACATTTTATCAATGATTGACAAACACATAATATAATGATCTGAACTAGTATAAGAACGGTCGCATCGTAGCATTTCCTAACAAAGTGCTATCCAGTGCCATCGAAAACGTAGACCACTGCTCAAGTCAACTCAAGACAACCAATATGGATGTGAGTATTATATTTTACATACTTTCTCTAAACTTGTTTCTGATTTTGCGACTTGTTTGTAACTATCACCCCTCAGGGTATTCCATAATGCTGATTTATATTGATTGTTGTACTTACTATTCTTTGTATTCATTGTTATAGCTTACATCTTGTTTTGGTGACAACACCAACATTGACTACGAGGAAAACACATACAAACATTATTACTATCCAACATCTGATGATGACGAGGGTGCATCTTCGACTCCATACCCTATCCAGAAGAGAAACAGACCGGACAGCGAATCTCTGAATGAGTTTTTCGAAGAGCCTTCAAAGAAGAAAAAAACTAAACTACAATCGTCTACTGTGGGGCGAGCAACAAATGATGGGATGTCATACATATCTACTAATACAGATGATGGATCAACAGCAACTCATCTGATAAAAATCGACATCTATGACTTGAAAAAATTGGCAAACGTCCCACCAACAGATCATTGGAAACATGCGGAAGTAAGAGTGAAGTACTACAACAAAGCAAAGACTAACCACCACCAACGAACTCGACAGTTAATTTATAATATAACAAAAGAAATTTCATCATCATCTGACTGCAAGAAATATACATTTAAACATAAAGATTAAATCAAAATAATAATCCATATTGGTTGGTACTTGGTCGTCTTGAGCAGTAGTCATCGATGACAAAAACAACCTCATTAACAACAAAAAACATTTTTAAGTAATAGTGCATGATGTTACAAACTTATCATTAGCTTAATTATTCTTAATGTAGATACGAGTACTTCTTCATATAAATAAAAGACAGTTAAAATGTTTAAAGTTAATAGATATCAATTCTCTGAGTTGTAAACTTCGACCTGCCTGTGTATTGCTTGAGTGAGTGTTAATTTTAATAAAAATGTCTGAAACTAAATGTGTCAGTGCTTTTTTTTCACCTTCAGTTGATCAGGAATATTTAAATAAAATATGTGAAAGAGTGGAAACTAATGAAATTTTTGATTCATATTTTGACCAACCGCTTGTAGAACTATGTGAAGAAATTGAAAAGACGTAAGTTTCATTTCTATATTTTTTAAGAATTTAATGTTATTAAGTGTTTGTTTGTTCTAATATTTTATTTATATCAACAGTGTTATCATACAATATGGTAGAGGATTAAAACGGCGAGCGGAAAATACTATTGAAAATAATGAAAAGAGACGACGTAATGATGAATATTTACAAAAAACATGTGAAAAAGTAGAAACTGATGAAATTTTTGACGCATATTTTGACAAACCACTAGTAGAACTATGTGAAGAAATTGAAAAGACGTAAGTTTCATGTTATATTTTTAAGAGTTTAATATTTTTTAATTTTTATTTTGTTCTTACATTTAATGTATATCAACAGTGTTAACATACAATATGGTGGGGGATTAAAACGACGAGCAGAGAATATCATCGAAAATAATGAGAAGAGACGACGTATCAGCATCACCAACCAACCATCTACTTCTAGAGGAGGAGATGAAGAGGTTTTGACTGCTGATGAGAGCGAGATGGTAATATGTTCGATTTGCAACATCTCTGTTAAAAAAAGGTATTTGTCTAATCACTATAGGAGTAAAACTCACAAAAATAATGCGTTTCGTTCTCATTGTGACCTACCAAATGTAACTATAGTCGAAACTGCCTTTGGTAAAAGAATTCAAACGTATAAAATAACTTCTTTAGCGGAGCCTAAAGAACTAGAAACAGTTGAAACATTTGTGCATTCAATAAAAGATGATCTAAAGACTTTGATCCTTGATAATATAGCACATTTGAAAACGTTTAAAGTAAACTTCATACTGTGTGCTAACTTCATACACCAAAATAAAAATTTACTCAACGTTTTCGACTTCCAGACTGAAAACTATATTCTCAATGAATCCAATGAACTCGATATATTTTTTAAATCCTTAAAAGAAACATTATCTCACAAAGTTAGTGAATTTGAGAAAAAAGATAGTGGATGGAGTCTTAAAGATATAATTAGTTTAGATATGAATATTAATAAATTCAGTCCACTGCGGGGATCATCTTTTATTGAATTACCTTATGACATTAAGACTAAAAAGGCTGTTATCAATGTTAAAAATGAAGATGTGCAGTGTTTTAAATGGGCTTTACTCTCAGCTTTGTATCCTCAACAAAAAAACCCCGACCGTGTAAACGTTTATCGGAGATTCGAAAACAGGTTAAATTTCAATGGGATATCGTTTCCAGTAAAGTTAGCTGACATTTACAAAGTTGAACATTTAAACGATATAAGCATTAACGTTTTCGGTTTAGAATATAACTCTGAGACTAAAACCCATCAAGTCATTGGTCCCCTATATTTTACAAAGTCTCGCAAATCAACACATATAAATTTACTGTACATTACTAATGGTACTAATGGACATTATTGTTATATAAAACATTTATCTCGGTTAGTGAGTAAGCAGATCACTTCACGAAATGGTGCTATTCACATTTGTGATGGTTGTTTACTTTATTTTCCTACAAGTGTTGCACTTAATAACCACCAAACACATGATTGCGCCCATATTTATACAGTATTACCAAATCCAAGTACGTTTAGAAAGAATTGGTTTAATGAAAATGTTCCTAATGATAGGTTATATTTTGATAATTTTGAAAAGAAAAAGAGGGTTCCTTTTATTATTTACGCTGATACCGAAGCATTTTTAAAACCAATTGCCTCTTGTTCTAGTGATCCTAACAAATCATCAACCATTAATGTTCAGAGGCATGACGTGTACAGTTTCGGTTATTACATAAAATGTTCATATGATAGTAATCTCTCTAAATATGTTACGTATAGTGGAGAAAACTGTTCTCATGTGTTTATGACTAAGCTCAAAGAAGATTTAAAAATGATATGTAATAAAAATAGTTTTCAAACTGCTCCTCTCCCTCTTACGGTTGAAAATAAAAAACATATAGAAGAAACCAAAATATGTTATATATGTAAAAAAGATTTATTGGATCAATTTATTGATTACGACTGGCAAACGGGAGACTTTTTGGGTGTTTCACATGAAATGTGTAGTAAAAAGTTTCATAAAATAGATTTCGTTCCTATAGTATTACATAATCTAAGTAATTATGATGCTCACTTTATAGTACATGCATTAAACTTTGATGAAGGTGAAGTACAAATAATTCCCCAAAATAAAGAAAAATATATATCATTTTCCAAAATACTTAACATAAACGGTCAGCGTGTAAGTTTAAGGTTTATCGATTCTTTTAAATTTTTATCTAGTAGTTTAGATTCGTTAGCTTCTAACCTTAGTGATGATCAGTTTAAAGAACTAAAAAATGAATTTCCCAATGAAAACGATTTTAAATTGTTGAAAAGAAAAGGTGTTTTTCCATATGAGTTTATGAAATCTTTCACTTCATTAAAATCACCATCATTGCCGGAAATTAATGAGTTTTTTAGTTCACTCACTGGCTCAACTATTTCTAATGAAGACTACGCTCACGCTCAACAAGTGTGGTCTCATTTTAAATGTAGTAATATGTCTGATTATTCTAATCTTTATTTAAAAACTGATGTTTTGCTTTTAAGTGATGTTTTTGAAAACTTCAGGAATGTATGTCTAAAAACGTATGATTTAGACCCAGCTCATTATTATACTGCTCCTGGTTTAAGCTGGGATGCTATGTTAAAGTTTACCGAAGTAGAAATAGAATTATTGACAGACTTTGATAAAATTGCTTTTATAAAATCTGGTATAAGAGGTGGCGTGTCTCAGTGTAGTAACCGTTATGCCAAAGCTAATAATCCTTATATGGATGATTATCAGAGTGATGAACCTATTTCTTATCTAACATATTTAGATGCTAATAATTTGTATGGGTGGGCTATGTCTCAGTATCTGCCTATTTCTCAATTTGAATGGGTGAATGTTGATGTTAATTTTAATATTCCCATCACTTCAGAATTTGGTTACATTTTAGAAGTAGATTTGGAATATCCTGATAACCTTCATGATGTTCATTCAGATTTTCCATTGTGCCCCGAAAATATTTGTATTGGTGGTTCTAAGGAGTCAAAGCTTGTTCCAAATTTATATAATAAGAAAAAATATGTTATACATTATAGAAATCTCTTACAAAGCATAGAGTTGGGTTTAAAAGTTACTAAAGTGCATAGAGTTTTGAAATTTAAACAAAGTCCTTGGTTAAAAAAATACATAGATTTAAACACACAATTACGTACATTAGCAACATCTGACTTTGAAAAAGATTTCTATAAGTTAATGAATAACTCAATTTTTGGTAAGACCATGGAAAATATTGAAAAAAGAGTAAATGTCAAGTTATTGACTCACTGGGAAAATCGAGGTAAAACAAAAGGTGCATCTGATCTGATTGCCAAACCCGAATTTCATAGTCTATCTGTTTTTTCAGAGAGTTTAGTAGCAGTTCAATTAAAAAAGACTAAACTTTTGTATAATAAACCCATCTTCTTAGGTTTTAGTATACTAGATTTATCAAAAACTTTGATGTATGATTTTCATTACAAATACATGAAGTGTAAATTTGAAAAAATTAAATTATTGTATACAGACACTGACAGCTTGGTTTATCAAATTTTTTGTGCAGATTTTTATAAAGAAATTCAACCAGATATATGTAATTATTTTGACACATCTGATTACGAACAAAATAATATTTATGGATTTCCGTTATTAAATAAGAAAAAATTAGGATATTTTAAAGATGAACACAATGGTCAAGTATTTTCTGAATTTGTTGGCTTACGTTCAAAAATGTATGCAATGCAAGTAAACAATAAAACTACGACTAAAGCTAAAGGTGTAAATAAATGTGTAACTAGAAAATTAAAATTAGATAATTATAAAACTTGTTTGTTTACTAAAAAAATTGAACTTGCTGAAATGTATCGTTTTCGGTCCATAAAGCATATAATCTTCACTCAAAAGATAAATAAAATTTGTTTGTCTTACAATGATACCAAACGATACATTATACCCAATTCCACTGACACATTAGCTTGGGGTCATTATAAATTACGATAATTTTCTAATTATAAGATTTAAGTTAACTACTTTAGCTATTATTTGTGTATTTATTTTAAGTAACCTTATTAATTGTATTATTTAGGTTAAGTTATTTTGTATTTGTTAATTGTTTTAGTTACTCATTAAAAAAAAAAATATATACACAAAGAAAGTTTTATTCATTTTGTTACCTACTTCAATATAGAGTAGACGTTTAACATGATTCATTTTGAACATCCATTTACTACAATTGTTGCCGGTCCAAGTGGTTGTGGTAAATCTAACTTTGTGTGTGAATTTATTAAAAATATGAAACATATATGTAATGTAGAATTTAGGAACATATTGTGGTGTTATGATGAAATGCAACCATTGTACAACTTAACTGCTGTTAATTATTATCAAGGAATTCCTGATTTAAGCATGTTTGATGGCAAAGAACCTCAATTAATAATAATTGATGATCTTATGAGGGAATCTGATGGACGGGTTGTTGATATTTTCACTAAAGGGAGCCACCACAGAAATTTAAGTATATTCTACATAACACAAAATTTATTTCACCAAGGGAAAGGACAGCGTGATATGTCACTAAATTCTAGTTACATTGTTTATTTTAAAAATCCTCGTGACAAAACTCAGATACGTTATCTTGCTCGTCAACTAGTACCTGAGAATCCTAAATATGTCGAGGATGCATATAGAGATGCTACTAGTAAGCCACATGGCTATCTAATGATTGATTTAAAACAAAATACAGATGATATTTATCGCTTGAAAACGAATATACTTCGAAATGATTACACTATTTGTTACATTCCTAAGAAGGGATATAAATATGGTAGCTCTAAACAAAAACCTCTCATTTCTGAACAATGAAATATCGAGTGAAGACACATGAAGAGTTCTTAAGAGCTTTACATGTTCTAAAACCAAAATTTAGAAAAGTATTACTAAAAGCTTGTGGTGAAGAAGAAATTAACTGTATTTGCGAGTGTATCTACAATGTTTTGAAAGGAAAAGTTCCATTGCAGGAAGAAAAAAGAAATAAATTACATAAGTATAAAAATATATTAAGAAAACTCATCTCAAAAGGTAAAAATAAACTAAGAAAAAATATCATAGTCCAAAAGGGTGGAGCTTTCTTACCGATTATACTTAGTTCAGTTTTGAGTGCACTAGTCAACTCGCTTATTAAATAATTGAAAATGGATAATGCAAAGAAAATGATATTGATTGAACCTGAAGTAATAGAAAAACTTAAAAAAGATAATAGTAATACTAATACAACATTATCACAACTTGATGAAGAAATGAATAAAGTTTTAAAAACCAAATTAGAAGATAGAGAAAAATGGTCCCTTTATTTACAAACTCTTCAAAGATATTTATATTTTATTGGTAAAGACCGGAAACCAATAGAAATACCTATAATGAGCTTTGGTGAATCAGTGCACAATATAAAAGAAAACGTAAAACCAGAAAAATCTTTAGATACTAAAGAAGATTCCTTAAAAACGCACGAGATAGTTAGTGGTGAAGACATACAAGAAAAAAATAATGATTTTTATGTTAAATCTCAACTACTTCAACTCATACCGAAGACATACAAAATAAAGGGTGAGCTTTTAATTGATGTACTATTAAAAAATAAAGATAAGATTCATTGGAATGACAAAGGTACTGTTTTTATAAACAACAAGGAGGTTCATAAGAGTAATATTGTAGACTTACTTAACGATGTTGTAAGACCACTTAAAAATAGTTCTCCACATGGTTGGGTGGAATTTACAACTGCTTTAAAGGATCTACAAGTACCAATGAGCTACATAGGCAATCCAAAAAGAGTAACTTATATCAATGTGATGTCAAAAAAGAAAACAGATTCTGAGAAAAAAGTTGAAAGTATAACAGAATCTCCCAACGCAATCAATTACTCTACCCCACAATCAAACCCAAATATAAAGGAAGGAAAAATAAAAAGAAAACTTGATTGGGAGAGATGGACCCCTTATTAGAAATAAATAATATTTATTACGATGTCTCTAATCCTGCTGGTTATAGCAGTTTGAGTAAATTGTCAGAAGCAATGAAAAGTAAAATGACTAAAGAAGAAACAAAGAAATGGTTGGAATCACAAGAAACTTATACTTTGCACAAACCGGTACAACGACGATTACCAAGAAATAAATATATTCTATCAAATATTAACGAGCTTTGGCAAGCTGATTTAAGTGATATGCGAACTTATAGTGAATATAATGATGGAAATAAATATATATTGTGTGTAATTGATGTTTTTAGTAAATATGCCTTTGCTAGGGTTATGAAAAAAAAGAATTCTGAAACTGTAAAAAAATGTTTTGAAAGCATAATTTGTGAAGCTAAAACTACTCCTAGACATTTACAATCAGATAAAGGCACTGAATTTATATCGAAAGATGTTCAACAGTTTTTAAAAAGTCACAACATTAATTATTATACCACTAATAATCCCGACATCAAAGCTAGTATTGTCGAGAGATTTCAAAGAACACTAAAAATGAAAATGTGGCGATATTTCACTCACCACAACACTTATAGATATGTAGACATTTTGCAAGATTTACTTTATTCATATAACCATAGTTTTCATAGAAGTATTAAAATGCGTCCTTGTGATGTTAGTGATAATAATATCATGACAGTTTGGCGTAACTTGTATGAGAAATCAAATATTCGGTGTAGTGGTTTAAGTAATCCTAAATTAAACATCGGTGATCATGTGAGAATAACAAAATATAAACACATTTTTCAAAAAGGATATGAAACAAATTGGAGTGATGAGATATTTGTGATAACTTCAATCATAAAAAGATCACCGTGGTTGGTGTATACTTTAAAAGATCTGAAAAATGAACCTATTATAGGTACATTCTATGAAAAAGAACTACAAAAAGTTACTTATGACCCCACTTCAAAATATAAAATAGATAAAATTATTCGTACTCGGTATTCAGGGCCCAGAAAGGAATTGCTCGTGAAGTGGAAAGGTTATCCGAATAAGTTTAATAGTTGGATATTAGCATCGAGTCTCGAGTCCTTACAGTCATGAATATCGAAAACTTTTATTTAACTTTACCTAGTAACAGTTCCTTCTCATACTTTCCCGAGAATAAGACAACAAACTTTTCAACAAAGCTACCAAAATCTATCAAATTGGAAGGAGAATGGTCAGTGGGGATTGTGGAATTTCAATATCCTTGTACTATGTTTACAGTCCAAAATAATAATAATATCATGTACATAAGGAAAAGAATGCCTGTGCCTAATGAAACAGACTCATCTGTAGTAACATATAAAAACCATATACCAGCATCCAGTTATGAAAACATAAATGATGTTTTAACAGCATTGAACTCAAGAGAAACGTTTAAACTACGATATGATAAAATTTCTAAATATGTTAGTCTGACCGGAAATATTGATGATATAATTTCTTTAAAATTTTCATCAAAATTAAGTCTTCAACTTGGATTTGATCCAAACACTGATGTGGCAACTAGACATACTGGTAAATTTCCAGCTAATCTTTATTTAGGACTACCATCTCAGTTATTTATATATTGTGATATTGTACAACCTCAAATTGTTGGAGATGTAATGTGTCCGTTGTTGAGGATTATATCATTAGATCCTATTAAATATGTATACGGATCAAATAAAATGCATGTTTTTTCTCCACCGCACTATATTCCAGTATTGCGTAGGGAGTTTGACACCATTGAAATAGATATAAGATCTAACACTGGAGAAAATATACCATTTGAGTTTGGAACGAGTTGCGTTAAGTTGCATTTTAAACGTAATTAACTTAAATAAAACAATGTACATAAAACATAATAACAACATCTGTCCATATCAGCACTACTATACTCATCAAGCTGGAACTGGAATCGGAGTAATATATAAGGGTGTATCACACCAACGTGGACATGGTATCGGGAGTTTTTTAGGGGGATTGTTTCGGTCAGTGCTCCCTCTATTTTCAAGTGGTGCTAGAGTAATTGGTAAAGAAGCATTAAACGCTGGTGTTGGACTTTTATCAGATATGGTACAAGCAAAACCTTTACAAGAATCCGTTAAAGATCGTTTTAAGGAAGCTACTTTAAATTTAAAAAGAAAAGCCGATGATAAAATAGACAGAGTTATGACAGGATCGGGTTATAAAAGGAAAAGAATAAGTTTAAAATATATCATTCCATCAGAGAATCGGAAAGGAAGAACAGTTAAAAAAGTTAAAAGAAACATTAATAACGACGATATCTTTTCTTAAAAATAAAATGTCGTTCTTACATAATAATTCTTGTGAATGTGCTAAATCAGAACTGGATTTGTTTGCTTTACCATCAACTCAGACAAGTATTGAAAATGGACAATGGATTCACTATAAGCCTATTTCATCACTCAGCGATGATGGACCATTAGAATTTTTAATTCCTGGATCTGGTGATGATTATATTGATTTATCGCATACATTGATTCATATTAGAGCTAAGATATTGAATCAAGATTTAACACCTCTTGCTGATACAACTTCTGTAGCACCAGTTAATTATTGGCTTCATTCCCTTTTTAGTCAATTAGATGTATATCTAAATCAAAAACTCATATCTCCTCCAAATAATACTTATGGATACCGTGCATATATAGAAACTCTTCTAAATTATGCTCCACATGCAAAACAATCACATTTGACTTGTGGAATGTGGTATGAAGATACTGCTGGAAAAATGAGCAATGCTGATGATTCGAACAAAGGTTTCACAGAAAGACAAAAATATGTTAAGGAAAGTAAAGATGTGGAAATGATTGGACATTTACATGGTGATATATTTAATCAGGAAAAGTTTATGATTAATGGAGTAGAAATGTGTGTAAAACTAGTTCGTTCAAGAGATTCTTTTAACCTAATGGCTCCAACAAATGATATAAAAGTGAAAGTATCCATCACTGATGCTACTCTTTTAGTTCGTAAGGCTCGGATTAATCCAAGTGTTCTGCTTGCTCATCAAAAAGTCTTAGCATCTACGACAGCAAAGTATCCAATCACTAGAGCAGAAGTTAAGGTTTTGACAATACCATCTGGTGTGCAAGGTAAAACACTTGATAATGTTTTCCTCGGACAGATACCAAAACGGTGTATTATTGGGTTTGTTAATAATACAGCTTTCAATGGTAGTTTTAATAAAAATCCTTATGATTTTGATAACTTTGGTATGAACTCATTTAGTTTATACATTGATGGTATGCAAATACCTTCAAAAGCCCTACAACCTGCATTCAGTAATGGGATTCATACAGTTATGTATCACACACTATTCTCAGGAACAGGTATCCATTTTTTGAATGAGGGTAACGGTATAAATAGAGATAGATATCCAAAAGGATACTGTTTAATGGCTTTTGACCTTACACCAGATTTATCTGCGAATTCATCTTCACATTGGAATTTAATCAAACATGGAAGTGTTAGGTTAGAAGTAAGGTTTGAAAATGCTCTTACTCAGACAATCAATTGCATTGTTTATGCTGAATTCGATAATTTAATAGAAATAGATAAGAATAGAAATGTAAGCGTAGATTTTAGTAGTTAAAAAAATTTTTCTTATATAAGATTAGTATCTTTTTTTACTTATTGTATATTAGTGTGTACTTTTGAACGAAGTAGACATATGATACTACCATGAATACCTCAGAAATAAGTAAATGCTTGCAAATAATACATCCTACCTTACTCAATAATGTTTTTGCTGCTAATCGATTACCGATTCATATGACAACACCCATTTACTTGGTTAGTAATTTAGATCCTGACACAAAACCAGGGACACATTGGGTAGCCATTTACATAAGTACAGATGGTGTTGGAGAATATTTTGATACTTTCGGTAGAAAGCCTAATACTTACCATTTAACTTTTTTAAAACGGAACACAAGTATGTGGATCTATAACAATAAAGTTATTCAAAATGTTTTTTCATCTCTTTGTGGTGAATACTGTCTTGTGTATTTGTATCTTAAGTTTAGAGGTATGTCTCTTAATGATTTTGTTGAAATGTATAGTGAAGATACATTAAAAAATGATGAGTTGATAAAATATATGTTTAAGTCTTTTATATTGATTTAATAAAATTATGATGTACCTATTTGTAAACTATTTTAAGTTTTGTGTAATAAATGAGTTGAAATTAATTTTAATCTTTATTTTAATAACCTTTGAAATAAATAAAAAGGTTAGTAATTTAGATCCTGACACAAAACCAGGGACACATTGGGTAGCCATTTACATAAGTACAGATGGTGTTGGAGAATATTTTGATACTTTCGGTAGAAAGCCTAATACTTACCATTTAACTTTTTTAAAACGGAACACAAGTATGTGGATCTATAACAATAAAGTTATTCAAAATGTTTTTTCATCTCTTTGTGGTGAATACTGTCTTGTGTATTTGTATCTTAAGTTTAGAGGTATGTCTCTTAATGATTTTGTTGAAATGTATAGTGAAGATACATTAAAAAATGATGAGTTGATAAAATATATGTTTAAGTCTTTTATATTGATTTAATAAAATTATGATGTACCTATTTGTAAACTATTTTAAGTTTTGTGTAATAAATGAGTTGAAATTAATTTTAATCTTTATTTTAATAACCTTTGAAATAAATAAAAACAAGTAAATGTTACAAAATAAATAGTTTATTCATTTTCAAATCATAACCCATATTTTACATTTAAAATAACATAAATTATAAATCAATTATAGAAACTCATTGATGTTGGTTAGTTTCTTGCCTTCCTGTTGTAGAACTTCTATTAAATTATCATCGATGACTACTGCTCAAGACGACCAAGTACCAACCAATATGGATTATTATTTTGATTTAATCTTTATGTTTAAATGTATATTTCTTGCAGTCAGATGATGATGAAATTTCTTTTGTTATATTATAAATTAACTGTCGAGTTCGTTGGTGGTGGTTAGTCTTTGCTTTGTTGTAGTACTTCACTCTTACTTCCGCATGTTTCCAATGATCTGTTGGTGGGACGTTTGCCAATTTTTTCAAGTCATAGATGTCGATTTTTATCAGATGAGTTGCTGTTGATCCATCATCTGTATTAGTAGATATGTATGACATCCCATCATTTGTTGCTCGCCCCACAGTAGACGATTGTAGTTTAGTTTTTTTCTTCTTTGAAGGCTCTTCGAAAAACTCATTCAGAGATTCGCTGTCCGGTCTGTTTCTCTTCTGGATAGGGTATGGAGTCGAAGATGCACCCTCGTCATCATCAGATGTTGGATAGTAATAATGTTTGTATGTGTTTTCCTCGTAGTCAATGTTGGTGTTGTCACCAAAACAAGATGTAAGCTATAACAATGAATACAAAGAATAGTAAGTACAACAATCAATATAAATCAGCATTATGGAATACCCTGAGGGGTGATAGTTACAAACAAGTCGCAAAATCAGAAACAAGTTTAGAGAAAGTATGTAAAATATAATACTCACATCCATATTGGTTGTCTTGAGTTGACTTGAGCAGTGGTCTACGTTTTCGATGGCACTGGATAGCACTTTGTTAGGAAATGCTACGATGCGACCGTTCTTATACTAGTTCAGATCATTATATTATGTGTTTGTCAATCATTGATAAAATGTAGTTATACAAGTAAATAAAACTTGTTATGATACTGGAAGCAAATAAATGATAAAATAATGAACAAAGTTATTAAGATTCTAGTAACAAAAATAGTGAAAGTAGTTGATAAAGCTGTAATGCTGTAATAGTATGACAAATATTTAATAAATTAAATAAATGGACAAAGTAATTATGTTTGTGGAATTAAATAGTTAAAGTAGTTGCTAAAGCATTTCGATATTGAATGAGTAAACCGTTAAAACAAAGAAATATGGCGCTTGCAAGATAACGAGTACTTTGTATGAAAAAACATAGGTTAAAAAAGGCATGTGGTTTAACTTGGTTGAAATACAGCTAAGAGAGCGAATGTATCGTGAGAATGGGTGATGAAGAGCAGTACCCTTAGAACGAACATCTATATAGTAGAAGGCACTGTGAAAACTTCCCATACAAAGTACTCTATGGAATGGTTTTACAAGTGTTATTTTTATTTATTGGATAGCTGCTAGGGTTACTGATTCGAAATATAAAAATAGTACCTATGTTAAGAATGAATAAGAATCGGAGGAGCATCGGGGAAGGTGATTAGGGATCATGTAATTAAGGAGAAACATGAACACATGAAGTCGAGTGTGTCATTAGCGTCGAGGTGTCATTAACAGGGGTTCATTAGTTAATCAACTAGGACTGAATTTAACAAAAACGTATCTCGGAAACGGTTAGAGATATCGCTCCGGGACCCAGCGCAATCGATTCAAATGGGGGGGTTTTCACTTTTTTTTTTTTTTTTTTTTTTTTTTTTTTTTTTTTTTTTTTTTTTTAGGATTCGTAGACCCCCAAGTCGAGAGTTGGAACACACCTGGAGTTCAGGCCCGAAACCGGTGTTTTAACTCTCGAATCCCTACTACTTATAGGTAATAATTATAAGGTCTACCAATGTAGTTACTAAGTAGGTAGGGTCGAGTGTTCAACGTTGAAACAGTCGGACACAGTGAAACGGCGCCATATTTTCCAAATATGACTTTGCCAGGTAGTGCAGTATACCTAGTCTAGACAACCTCATATACCCCCCGCTCCTCCCCAGTTAGCGTGTGCGCCGCTTTTGAAACGACATAGCTAAGGAGCTATTTTTGATTTTTTGACAAAAAAGTAACATTTTTTTTTTGTTTTATTTGATTTCTCAGTTAAATACTACATTGAATTCCGTTTTTCTCAGTATTACGTTGCTTTGTACATGTATCATAGATTCACGTGGACTAGATTAAATAATAAATTGTTCGATTTTGTTAGGTTATTTTTTGATGTTATTGTAAAATACTCCAGGTGTCCAACCATGACACAGCTCAAGGGTGGACACAATGAAACAGTGTTTCCATTACTACTACCTAATATTTGAGATTTTCAGACTCGTTAATCTTTAAGTATGTATAACTTTACTTAAGACATTAATGCCTATTATGAGTAACTGTTGATTTTAAGTCGTTATTGCCTATAAAAGGTACCTAACTACGATTTTAAAAAATTTGAGACTCGTTAATCTTTAAGTCACTAAATAATTGTACCCGTGACAAACCTAGAGGTACTTTTAAAGTCTGAATAGTTGTGTAATACTGTAAAAAAATCTTTATTGATTGTAATTCAACAGATTTTATCATTTACTTGTTCCACTAAATATAAAAAAGTCAAAATTAATAACAGTGTTCCATTGTTGGACACAGGGTGTTTCATTGTGTACACCTAGGTGGACACAATGAAACAATTCCCATTTTCTTTTAAATGTCTTCTTATTGGTTACGTATATATTTATTAATAAAACTAAAAATGCCATATTATACCTAATTGAGTAGACTCCGTTCCTGTAAAAAACGGAATTCATATCTACATAAATGAGAGAAATATGAGACTCAGAACTTTTGGTGTTTCATTGTTGCACACTGCACCCTACATGTTTTTATTAATAAACATTTTGGAATAACTAAGACTTTTTTTACTTTCCTGAAATTCGAAATGAAAAGTAGAGTGTTTAACACGGGTAAAAGTCATCAATTCCTTTTGACCCTCGTATAACAATCTACTATTTAACAAAAAAGAAAATCCTCCTTCAAAAATCCTGAAAATAAAAAAAAATAGCTTCAAAATTAAAACTACAATGAGACAAAAATTGGCAACTTCCTAACCAAATGGGGTTGAACCTCTCAGTATGGGAGGCTGGTAAGATTTCAGTAATAACAATAATAAAAACTCAGAAATTTAAAGAATTAAATTAAACGGTAGGTAAGTACAATTTATACTACACGCTCGGAAAGTACCTTGATACTTTATCAAATTTACGGTAGAAAGTACGTCATTGCATATCGAACAAATATGCGGGGAGAAAACGCATCTGAGCGGGAGAGAAAAGTGTATGAAAATCCATTTCTTACGTGGTTTTTCTTTTTTAATTTTGGGTAAGACTATGCGCCGGTGACCTAAATATCAAAAGCCAAAAAGTTTTTACAGTGAGTTTTTATCTCCAAAAGAAAAAACTGCCCTGGAGGCACTCAATCTTGGGCACTACAGTCACTATCCCGAAACGTTTCTGTTCTTAGTTATAACAAATCTATCTAGATAAGGGTTAGAACCTCTTAGTATGAGAGGCTGGCATAGTGGTAACTAAACGTAGTGATTATTTCCTCTGTGATGGTAACCATAATTTTTGATTATTGACGGCGATTTTGGATATAATATAGCGGCACACGATGAAACCTGTGTATATTGATAGACGATCTATACCTATAGATAACCAAAAAATGGCAAATTATAAACTCTTAAAGCGCAACGTTTCCGAAATAATCCATGATAAAGATCCTGTATAATATACAAGGTGTAACAGAAAGGAGGTCAATGTACTCGTGAATCTGAACACCTTCCAACAGAAAAAAAAATCAGATCGAAAAAAAAATATTGGACTCTACATAGAAAATTTGAATTTGCCGCTAACATTTTGTATAGAGAGTTCAATATTATTTTTTAAATTTGTTTTTTTCTGTTTAGTTTCACGAGTACAAATCCAAACTTTTTCCCCGGTTTATCTCGAAAAAGTTGCCTTTATGTCCATAAGTTTTTTGTCGTCTAAAGATCCCCTATCGATATACATAGGTTTCATAGTGCGCCGCTATGACCCGAAAATCCCTGTCAAAAATAAAAAAATATGGTTACCACTATGCCAAAGTATTCAAAGCCCTTTCCTTTTCACTGTTGACATTCACGCGAACGATGCTGTCGATTTATGTGAATCGACTGAATATTAAAGTAGCTTTTGTTCGATCAATGCAATGGATATCAGTCAACGGAGAAGTCTGTCTAACGAAAGCTGGCATCAAAATAGTGGTGCCACTTTCCATGTCAAATTAATATTGTTGGAAACTAACCTTCATACAAGGTTATTTTTAGTTCATTGAAAACCTCTCGTGGGGTTGACCAGACCATCAAACTGAACAACTTTCATTATGGGACCAACCTTGAAATCGCGAAAAAATCCTGTTTCATACATTTCGATGGAGTAGGTTTTAATTTAAAGCTTACTTTTATAACTTAACAATTTTAAGAGACCACAGGTGAATTGACTAAAATTCACCAACACCAACTAAATAAAGCTGAACTTTTAAATTGTATGTTCTTGGAATGGGCGGTTTTCCACTTACCGGCACGGCGACGGGACGGCGACGGCGACGGCCCGGCGACGGCGACGGCCCGGCGACGGGCCGGCGCTCCGTTTTTCCACTAGACGGCGACGGCACGGCGACGGCGACGGCGCGGGCTACGCTCAGTACAGACACGCACGCCAATTTTACAAGACTTAAAAATGACCTCGTCTAGGCGTCGTACTATTTATTTGCTCTACCTTTTACATTTAAGGAGAAAATATCTACAACGTAGAAAAGTAAATTTTTGGGTCGATCCACTTATTAAAGTTAGGTATTTAAAGGGTTCTTACTATACTTTATTTGATAAACTAAAAATGAACAATAAGCAATTCTTTAACTATTTTCGAATGACTCAAGAAACATTTAATTATCTGTTGGAGAATTTATGTGAAACAATCCAAAAGAAGGATACTAAATTTTTTCAAAAACAGTTTTCGACTGAACGCACCGATCGAATAACAGTTTATCCACTAACGCCATCTGTGCAATCAGTTGAATTTGAATATTACGTATGCCGTACCGTAGAGTTTGCCAAAACTGTGTTGGTATGGCTTATGCAGCGAATAGAATAGATGGCGCTAGCACAATAAAGAAAAAAAGATATCGAAAAAACTGTAAATCTACAGTTGAAACTATATAGGTACTAATAATTATTACCAATTTTTATTATATTTGGAATTTATCAATTAACCTAACTATTACAATAATGTACCTACGTACAAATGACTTTTATGTTGTGGTATAAATAATAAGAATATCTTGTAATATGCTGTAAGTATAAAAAAAATTAATATGGTAATTTGTAATTTATATCACATAAAAAAACAATATCAAACTTATGTTTGTAGTTCATTTCATACAAAATAAGTGCATACGACCTCAAATGTAAGCTTGTCAACAATAAGGTTGCGTTCGCGACTGTACAGGCTGTACCCTGCCCCGCGCGCGCACACACGCACGCACACGGCTACGTATGTACGTATACAAAACACACACAGATTTGCCGGCCGGCGGCGGCATCGGTGGGGGTCAACGGGCCGTGCCGTCGCCGTGCCGGTAAGTGGAAAAGCGTGCCATATAAACTCATACATTTATGCTGCCACGGCAGCCGTCGCCGGGCCGTCGCCGTCGCCGTCCCGTCGCCGTGCCGGTAAGTGGAAAAACGCCCATTGTCTATTAAATTATACGTTTCATAATTATATCTGAATGTTTTTGATGACACTGTAAAACCAGAATGAAACAAAGTGCCTAAATAAATTATATAAAGTTATGTCTTTTAGTGAAACCGACACTAAACGTCAGAATTGTAAAACCCATTAAAACACAAAAGCTTTTAAACTCGCGAATTAAAACCGCGCTATGTTTTTTTGTTAATAAACTCTTCCTGCAATATTCAAACGTGGAGTCACTATAAACCGTAATAGGTCCATTTATTCGGCACCTGTCGGGATTGTGGGAATCCTGGATATAAGGCTGACTGAAAAAAATGCTGGAAAGAAATAAATTCAACGTTAAAACGACCAAAATATACACATTCAGGAGTTGTTAATTGAATCCTTGAATTCCAACAGTATTTTTCCTGAATTTATTGCTATTTAACTGTTAAAGTGGCAAAAGAATTCAATACTTATCTCTGGTGAAAACTAGTCATCATCAGTATACAGGTTTTCTGATATATTGCAGATTTATGACTAATAATATTAAGGTCAATGAAATCTGTAGCAATATATTTGTTTAACAAAAAGTATAATTTATAGTAAGTATTTCGTTCTTGCAACTTAGCACAGAAACTCGTTTTTCGAGCTAAGTTATCATCATGTCTACTCAACACGTTGTTCTCTTAATTATGTAGTTATGCAACATTAACGTTCGCAATTTAAATAAGAAATAAGTACTTATGGATTTTTTTGGCGATTTTGTAGGTAAAGCTAGAGTTTCCTAAGAAGACGGTGCCGTGATATTACGGCCGTAATTTAGCGGCGTAGAACGTTGTCTATGAAAACAAGATGGCGCGCCGTATTGTTTACATAGAAAACGTTCTACGCCGCTAAATTACGGCCGTAATATGACGGCACCGTCATCCTAGGAAACCCTAGCTTAAGCACCAAAAAAATTCCACTGTTATGGCATAAGATTTCTTTCATTGATATAAAAGAAATCTTGTGCCATATAACAGTGGAAATTTTTGGTGCTTTTCCTTTAGGCCCTCCGCTGCGTCAAGCGGGATCGCGCCGCGGGTACACGGCGCGGGAATATATATTGCTGGTTTTTGACGGACAGATGCTTGCGCAGTGCATAAGTAAGCTCTAATCTATGTCGCCCCGCGCGCGTGTCCTCCCGCTTGACACAGCGGAGGGCCTTAGGGATGTAAATAAAGACATAGTTACTAAATACCCATTTAGTAGTAAGTAATAGAATAAAAAAATGGATGATGCAAAAGTGCTATTTGTTTGTGTAAGTAAACCACAGGCTTAGAAAATTAAACTTTGATATTTTGGATCCCGACGTGACATGGCCTTAGGAACTGAATTACACTTGTGTTTTCGTTATTTCCGGCAGGTAGCAAAAACGGGCTACCCCCCTCGAACGAATAAATACTTCACAACCGCACAATCCCAATTTCCATAAAAGCAACCGAATGACTCTTGTCGTTTCGGAGACGGCACAGAGTAATGTATAAACAGAAACTATCCAATTTCTAATGTTAAGGCGATTAGCTTCCTCACAGTGGCGCCCTCACCTTAAATAAAGTTATTACTCGCTAAGTACATATCGAAAATTTAAACGTTGAGATTGAAGCAAAGGTTGTACAGTTTATTTACAAAGTATAACCTTTGTAAAATATAGTTCGTAAAGTGGCCACTATTTGCTCTTATGCCTACTACTACTACAACGAACTATATTTTACAAAGGCTATTGTTTGTAAATAAACTATAGACCCTTGACTGTAATCTCAACGTTTGAATTTTTGATACATTATGTACTTAGCGAGCGATAAATATAATAGGCTAGTTGACAAAATTTCAATAACTGCTTAATATTTTAGCTTATTAGGCATTTTATCGAAAAAAAAGGTTTATTTATTTTTAATCGAGCGTTTACATTATAAATTTCGCGTTTTAAAAAACCAATTTTAATTTGGTTCCAAAACGCACAAGACTGTCATGGCGTCTTGAATGACGTCACGCCGTGCAAAACAAACAAAAGAGCGATCGTGTCTTCGTACGTTATAGCTAGTTTTTATCGTTTAAAAATGAATTTCTCATATTATAAGTACTGTATAGTGCCCCAGTGTGATAGCACGACTATAAAAATGCCAAACCAGTTATTTATATATGTTCCAAACAATGGAGAAATACGGAAAAAGTGGCTAAAACTTGCGTTCGGTTGTGGTTAGGTTGCACTCGGAGTGTAGGTTTGGAACGCGCCTCCGGTAGTGATACTCGAAACGTCAAAGACAAGATTGGAGTTTCGCACGGCGTGACGTAACGCTTTCTGATTGGTGTTCACTGTCACGTGACTAAAGGTTTCATTTTACGAAATTTATTTTTTAAAAATATTATTAATCTTTAACGCTTTTAATAATTAAAATTGTTTGTTATTTTCTCCATAATATAATTAATCATTATAAACCCCTATCCATTATATTTATTCTTAATGGAAACAAGCCTATTAAGATGAGGGCGCCACTTGAGGGTACTAATCACCTTAATAAAAGTTTGAAACTTATCAAAATCTATTTACTACTTATTTAGTAACTTCGACTTCGAAAGGGTATTCCATTACCGAGATCAAACGCGACATTTACGTACACCTCCGCCGCGAAATAATAACAGCGAAACCGTAGTAGGTTCCGCCACAAGATTGGTTCCGCCCCATGAATAGTCAGTTGCACGACAAGCGAAACAGACGCGAAACAGCCTGTTCTAACGCATAGATTTAAATTATGATGCTGCGCTATTCCGCCTGATCGGCTCGGACCGTTGAACCTCTGCCGCCGCAAAAATAATGACGCGAAACCGCCTATGTAGCTGTGATCGTCATAATATTAGCGTCCTCGATAGGAGACAGGTCATGGCGGAACTACTGCAGTTTCGCTAGTATTGTTTCGCGGGCGGAGGTGAGGTGAGAGACGCGTGACTAGATTATGCAAAACTCGATTTTTCAAGCAATTTGTGAATTTGGCTCTATCTAAGAGCCGACTAGTGTCCGCACGGGTTTCGCTCCGCTTGCAGTGAATTTCGCTTTGTAATTTTAAAATGAAATTCTCTGTCCCCTAACATACTCTGTATAGGTGACGCAAACGCCCATGTTGGGTTACCCGCAGCCTTTGTTCCGACCTTTCGGTAATCAGTCAAGTTTTTGTATGCAAATTATCTGATTGCAGCCTTTTACATTCGGGCTGTTAATTATAGTACTCGAATGAAAATCGACATCAATTGGGGTAATTTATAGCTGTTATTGAAAAGCGTACTGCAAATTGTTGAGTGATTTTGGCAATGGCCGGGATTGTGATGGGTAACCAATTTTATTTCCGAGCTTTAAGAGGTACGTTTAGCCCTTACTAACCTCAACCACATACCTAGTATACAGGGTGTATTTGTAACCACTCTCCAAATTTTAAGGATGTGTTCAGTCCATAAAACTGAACAACTTTCTCAATGAAACATAGGGTCAAATATGTAAAAAAAAAACTTTTCATACAAATCAAAGAGATCACGTGATCAGTTTAGTATGGGATGACCAAAATTTTTTGGCGTATTTCGACACGTGTTTCATGGAGAAAGTTGATCAGTTTCATTGACTGAACACATCCTTAAAATTTGGAGAGTGGTTACAAATACACCCTGTATAGAAGATTAAAAAACTTTTATTGTGTAGTTACAGCTGTTGTACGGTAACAACGTTAAGGTAACACATGGGTAGGCTCAGAAGGTACATAATTTGATTTAGAGCCTGCCTTGTTGTAAGCGTCCCAAACGAATGAAGATAGTTAGTAAAGCCCGGTAAAGCCTGTAGGTACTATTTATTCTGTAGTAAAAGTGTACTTTGTATACAATGCGATTAAATTGACTTGGTACAACAGAAGAGACCAACTTCAGAACTCCTTGAGTGAACTCACTGAGGAACTATTTTGAAAAAGAAATATATGTAGCTTACTTCCGCAAGATGCACCGCCCGCCCGCCCGCAAAAATATAAGTGCACAATACCTGCATTTAGCAAGACAGCAACACACCTTGCACCTTCACCAATTAGGCTACTCTACACGTGTTTCGCCCCAACCCGGAGCATCCTCAGGAGTTAGATCGTGCGTAAACCAACACCGAAACAGGTGTTCGGTGTTGGTTTACGCATGATCTAGATTTGTGGTGTGCATGTGCATATATTTTTGCGGGCGGGCGGGCGGTGCATGTTGCATATTTTGTTTGCGGAAGTAAGCTATATATTTATTTTTTCAAAATGGTTTGGGACTTCCGCCAAGTGACGCCTGATTCAATCAAATACTCACTGAGGAACTGGCTATCTTACCTCTAACTGCCGGAACACAACAATTTTTAAATTGTTGTAATGGCGTCAGACTTAGGTAAGATGGTTGTAGCTAGCCAGGCGGGCTTGAAATAGCCCTACCACCAACTAAACCGAGTACAAATTGTACCCCCCTCCTGGGAATCGAACCCGGGACATAAGAATAAATAACGGGTGGGCGAACCACTAGACCACAGAGGCGCTTAAAATCATATCCTTACTTTATATTATAAATGCGAAAGTCCGTTTGTTTGTTTGTTACGCCTTCATGTCTTAATCACTGAACCAATCATCATGAAATTGTGCATACACGTTGTCACGTTGTCAGGGGTACAGAGAAGGACCTTTCATCACGAAGAAAGTATTGTTCCCGAGGGATAACAAAATCTTTCCACGCAGATGAATGCGCGGCGGGCGGCCGCTAGTAAAATCATTAATAATATAATAAAGTCATTATGAAACCATCTTCTTTGTCCTTCCCTCTTCCCAGATCAGCTCGTGGTTGATTCTCCTTGTTGTACGTTTGAGCCAAGCGTAAAAGACTCATAAAACAAGGTCATATAAAACAATACATGAATATAAAAGCACTATACGTAACGATCATACATTTGGCAGTGGTACACAATACGGTACTCTGCGCCCGGAAAACTTCCGCTTCACTAGAAAGCCCGGAAGTTCCGATAGATTCCGTTCTTCCGATCCAACGCGAAATGGATTTGCGCGGATGAAATTCTAAAACAGTAGTTTCTTTCTGCCTTGTTCCGAACAATTGGGTAAGTCGGAACTTAGTTTTTGCATTTCGGACCTCTTTTGTGTGAAGTTGTGGAATTATTTTGGTCCGAATTTTTGTTGTGTATGATTCAATTAATTTGCAAAACTTCTTGATTCCACAGAATTTGGAAAACTCGCACATAACTTTGGGAAAATTTTGAATAAAGTTTTTTTTAAGTTATAATTTAAAGTTGGATAATATTAATTTTTCACTCCTCTTGCTCAAAAAGTCCGTCATTGTAACGTACAAGAGCTGAGATAAAATAGAATAATAACCCCTAGGGGAAAAAGTTTTTTCTTTTTTAATGTTTGTCTATTACCAATGAGCCTACTAAAACGAAAAAGTTTTTATTCATAATCACGAATAAAGACTCGCTAGACTTAATACTGTTTCTCATTCTTATTTTTGAAAATGGAACTAAAAGCATCCCTTCGGTGAAATTTTAGACTTATTTATACTCTGTGCACAGAGTGAATCGTAGAAGGCGTGATTGTGTTGCTTAGCTGCTACAGCAGAAATTAAAAAATGTACCATGGCGCGAAATCTTTAGAATTTTTCTCTAATTACAAACTGATTTAATTGTGTGACTAATAGGATAAAGAAATAATTTTAATCTTTTGTCGTCAAGCACAAATCTTTTATTTAAATACTGTTCAAAAAGTTTATGAAGTGGAGGATAGAAAAACGAGTGGATTCGTTTACGGAAGTAGGTATTAGTAGATTGTTATACAAGACGCTAAAATGACCCATTGCATAAAAGGTATAGTTTTATTCCCGAGCTTTAGCGAGGGAATAAATAGAAACCGAGTTACAATGGGTTTTAGCGTCGTGTGTTACACGCTACTTTTCACTACAATTGCGAGAAAATAAAATACAATATTAAATAGTTTATACCTACTTCCGTAAACGAATCCACTCGTTTTTCTATCCTCCACTTCATAAACTTTTTGTACAATATTTAAAAAAATATTTTCAGTTTGTAATTATAGAAAAATTCTAAAGATTTCGCGCCATGGTACCTTTTTAATTTTTGCTGTAGCAGCTAAGCAACATAAACACGCATTCTACGATTCACTCTGTGCACAGAGTATTAATAAGTCTATGATTTCACCGAAGAGATGCTTTTAGTTCCATTTTCAAAAATAAGAATAAGAAACAGTATTAAGTCGAGCGAGTTTTTATTCGTGATTATGAATAAAGACATTTCGTTTTAGTAGGCTCATTGGTAATAGACAAACATTAAAAAAGAAAAAACTTTATCCCCTAGGGGTTATTATGCTATTTTATCTCGGCTCTTGTACGTTACAATGACGGACTTTTTGAGCAAGAGGAGTGAAAAAACTATTTAAACTTGTATTTTATTTTCTCGCAATCGTAGTGAAAAGTATAGTGTAACACACGACGCTAAAACCCATTGTAACTCGGTTTCTATTTATTCCCTCGCTAAAGCTCGGGAATAAAACTACCTCGTATGCAATGGGTCATTTTAGCGTCTTGTACCTATAACAATTCAAGTCTTGTATTTTTTGGGTAAGCGAGAGACAAATAGGAGCGCCGCCATTCAGTCCCTTTCTTTAAGTGACTATGAGTTATACCTACATGGTTATACTATACTGGTTAAACCAAACTTGCTGAACAGTATATCTAGGTCAAAAAGGTTTGAAATTAATTAATTGATCTTCATTTAACCTTTCTGTACAAAACGTCAAATCTTCTCAATCGAAATTGAAATCTATTGCTTTGTATTGAAGTTGAAAATACGTTTAAGTTGTTTCTAAGTTTGTTTGTACGTCACGTAGTAGAAACAGATATAAACGTCCTTATACTTCGGATACAAATGCACAAGTTTAAATTGAACGATACATGCGATACGATCACCCACCGGAACAACCCGCGGACAGAAAGTTACGGATTACAAAGTTCCGGACAGATCCGAAACTTTACCGGAATTGATTCACTGTGTTCGATTTAAAAAAAAATATTTGCCACTTTGTCACAATATAAATAAATATATAATATAAATAAATCATTTATATATATAGCGATATAGCATAATAATATAGCGAGTGTGCGGCCATCGGCCATGTCTACATCAACATCTTCAGGGTTTTTGATAATAGCCATAAAGCCGAATATGGTAGATAGGGACCATCAACCCTGAAGAACTTTTACTATGGGACCAACTTCGAAATCGTGAAAAAAAAATCAGCTGTTTCATACAAAAAATTATAACGAGAATATCAAAATGTATTAAACAGCTGATTTTTTTCGCAATTTGTGTCCCGTAGTAAAAGTTGTTCAGTTTGATGGTCCCTATCTACCATATTCGGCTTTATAAGGCATACCAAACACCCTGTATAAGCTTCTCAAGCTTACGCGCTCACTATAGACATGAAATGAAACACTTTTAACGGATACTAGCGCGGTTTTATTGAAAGTACTTTGGTAATTAGTTGGTATTTGGTTTGATTAAATTAAAACCAAACCAAAACTTAAACCAATTAAAATTTGTTAAATTTTAATTTCTGAACGTCTTAAAAAAATTCATCGCTTGAGGGTAGCCTCACAAGTAGCTTCAGTCCCCCGTGACCACGGCAGCTGCAAAGGTGCCGAAACGTCGGGAAAACCAAAAATCAAACCAATTACCAAAGTACTTTCAATAAAACCGCGCTAGTATCCGTTAAAAGTGTTTCATTTCAACCCTGTATAAGGTATGTCTTCATACTATCGCTTACCCGTTTCCTTTCACTTTCATCTGACACATTAATTAGCTTTCCTCTTGCGCTGTCAACAGAGGCATGCCTCAGGGCATAATATAGCGCATGCCTCATCATCTCAAAAATACGTCATATTATGGCAGAAATTGCATGCGTTTGATTCAAGTTGACTTGTAAGTTGAAGCGACTCGGTGATAGAAGACAGACCATATCGATTTCAATTTGTCAATCTAGAGTAGCTAGGTATACTCCATCACTGGCTCACAAAACAAAGACAGTTGTCTTTTTACGGTGACTTGTGTTGACGCAGCGATGGATAGGTACTTACCTACGCAGCGTAAAATACTTATGACAAATTGAAAGCGATAGAAGTTGACAATATATGCCCCACCTGCTTTGTTCTCTCCGACTAGCAAAGAAGAAGCGGTTCTGCATAGATTTTTTTCTATTTTTTATTAACTTTCTATTATTATTGAAAAGTTCAATTATTGTCCTTGTTCTTATATAATTCCAGTCAGATTTAGCAAAACATCCAATCCAAACATCAATCATCGGACATAACATGTACTTAATTAGTAGGTCACACTCGTTACTTCATTATCTAGGTATCTACCCAGACTTAATGAGCTCCAGATTCTGTATGAATTATGAGGCCGCAGTGAGTAGGGTCGGGAAACGTGTATTATCTAATGATTGCTAAAATTCATCACAACGCCAAGTTGCCCGACTTCCTAGCATCTCAGGTGTTGTTTTTTTTTTCTTTTAGCCGCATTTTAAGATATTAAAGACCTTAACCCGAATATGGTAGATAGGGAACATCAAACTGAAGAACTTTTCTATGGAAACAACTGATGAAATCGTTTTATAATTTTTGTATGAAACTGCTGATTTTATTTTCGCGATTTCATAGATGGTCCCATAGTAAAATTTTATCAGTTTGGTGGTCCCTATCTACCATATTCGACGATGGTACACGTATAAATCGTACTGAGAATGCACAAATAAAAAAAATAATGACAACGTACCTACTAAGCAATTGTAATAAAAAGCTGAACTTTTACAAAAGCTGCTGATGACTAAAGAACTTTGAAGTCCTATCGACAGTCTGAAGTAAACTAACATTAACTGAAATACTAGTCAAAAATATAAAATAAATTTTCACGCCAGTACATAGGTATGCCAAATATTCCCTTTTGCCTCTCGTCAAAATAATATCGATATTATCTTGTCTCACTTATTTGTAACAGTTTGGTTGCATCCACCGATCGATTAGAATGAAGACGTCTATTATATTATTACTGGTATTTATAACAATTGTAGAATGCGGCTTGCTTGCTGGCGTCGCAGATACTCTAATAGACAAAGCTAACAAAGTCGGTGAAAATATCAAGAATTCACTATCTATAAGTGATGATACTAAACCAACAGAGAAAAATGATGCAAAAAGCAGTGAAACCACGCCGAAAGGCAAAGATTTGGATAAAGATAAAGAAACAGAAAACAATAAAGTTGAAACCGAAGGAAAGGACGAAGTTACTCCAAAGAAAGAGTTGAAAGATGGACTTACCACTGAAAGTACTCCAAAAGATTCAAAGAAAGACGGTGAAACTACTGTGAAACCTTAAGGTAGAAAAATGATGATTACAAGTAAAACCCAGGAAATAGGTGCATCATTAAAAACGGAGAAAATCTATTGATTGGTTTATTTAATTACAAACTGAACACTGATCTGGTTGAATTATTTTAGCACATGCCATAATGCCATCATAAAATTAATGTAACTTTTTTAAATAATAATAAAATATTTGAAGAAAGTTGTTGAACTATTTTATTATCCATACATCCATACAATATTAAAGAAAAATAATACGTTGTAATATTTGAATGAAAGGTAAGAGGGACAAGGATCACACCATCTGCTAGAAAAATAAACTTGCTGACTTGACATATTCAGAAAAAGTCAAAAGGCAAAAAGAGCCGTTGTCAACACTAGCGTATAAATTTTGTACCGAAAAGAAAAATCACTGTCAAGGGCATCATTTGAAAAAAGAGAGAAGACTGATTCTGATCCTTCTTCTTCCCCTTACCATTCATTTATTTAATTCTGTATACTTATACTATTCATAGAATTTTTGTGCGTTATATTATAAGTATAATTACTTTGCCATCTGCTATATTACGGGCAATTATAAAAGTGGATTTTACTGTCGACATCTCTGACCCACCTGCACTGTTTTTAAAACTTTTTGCGAGCGAAATGTATTTCAGCATAATAGCCAATCACTCATAAAAATCTTATTACCGGAAATAAACAAGTTTACCTCTACCACGAGTCTCTTATCGCTCCAATATCGTAAATTAACATCGTAAAATTCGATTCTTATCTCTTAGTGAAATCTTAAAGTTTTGTGAACATCTGAAAACTCTACCTTATTCGTATGCTTTTAAAGTGCAGAAAAGGAAAAACTTTAAAATGAATAGTTCAAAAGTCAGTGCTAAGCTAATTTACTTGGGTATTATTTTCTTTATTTCTATGAAGTAGCTGAACCTATTTACAGTTTAGGCTAGTATTGAAAATGATCTAACTTAGGTAATATAAAAGAAAATTGATTGGAACTTGCAGATGGTTGCAGTCAGTTATAAAATATTGGAATACGGAATACTAACTTTATTTTATTTTCTGCGAAGACAAGAATGGGGACCGAGCACAGGACAACGCTCCGTGGGTAGGCCCCCGACAAGGTGGACCGACGATCTGGTGCGCCGCTGGATGCGGGCCAAGCAGGACCGATCGTCGTGGAGATCCTTGGGGGGAGGCCTATACCCAGCAGTGGGTGTCGTGCGGTTGATGTGATGAAGAAGAATCACTGTTACCTTGCGTTTCCACTGCATTGACTTGTCAAGCCTACTTGTCAGTTATAAATGTTTTTGACAGAATTGTTTTCTCACTATCTGTCAGACTCTGTTTCGAACGATGCTGTTTAAAATATTGTAAATTCACTTGATAACATAACCCCTAATTCCGAAAATGGTAGATAGGGATCATCAAACTGAACAACTTTTACTATAAGATCTGTTGTGAGTAAACATTTTTATAAGCTGTTTCATACATTACATACACAAAAATATCATTTTGTTATTAACTTTGTTTTGTATGAAACAACAATTTTTTTTTTCGTGATTTCAGAGTCGGTCCCATAGTGAAAGTTGTTCAGTTTGATGGTTACTATCTACATTATATACGGCATTAGGGGTTATTTTGCGTAACACGTTGTATAGTCGAAACGCACGGTTATAATCCTACCGCGATGAGAATGGTAAGGAACCTTGTCAAAGTGAATTGAAAATGACTGTAACTGTAAAGCAGTAGTATTCAGCGCCGCGCTGCCGCGTTAGCGGTACCGTGCGCGTCTCAGTTCCAAATGGTATTATACCATTCTCATCGCGCGCGGATTATACCCGATTCGAAATCGAAATTCATATTTCTTTTTCTTTCCTTCTATGTGAACGTGTCAAAACATAATCTAACTGAAAAGGTCAAAATAATTTATTTAACCGTCTGCACGTTTAACTGTATAAATACGGCCCAAGAAAACCTTTAGCTTTAATTATTTCCCGCATTTCCTCGCGATCCCTAATTAGGGATAAGGGGATGGTAGAGTGCGCTTTAACTGTTATTATAACTCCAAATATCACTTAGGTACAATATTTTACCTTACTGTTACATACTCTTATAGAGGATGTAGGTAGGTATAAAAATAATGCGAAGTATTTTTTGATCTGCCCTTTGATACCCTTTGATTACAAAGGGTTTGCAAAAAAATCAGCTGCAATAATAGATTAGGAGGCCATAACAAATTCGGTAACGATCGCGTAAGTGGCTGACTCTGGGTTCACATGCTAAATATGTCATCAGAGAGTGCCTCTCCATCCTGTGAACCCAGAGTCAGCCACTTACGCGATCGTTACCAAACTTGTTGTGACCCCCTAGTATTAAGAATTACCTATTTGGCCAGCAAAAAATATTTGTAAATCAGGCACCAAATCACCAAAATTTTATTAACCTATTGAGCCCGGCGGGTGCCTCCGGGCACCCGCGAGGCGGGTTATACGTCATTGAAAATAATATAGGTCAAGGCCCAATGTCATAGAACATTAAATTTAAATCCAAGATTTATTTAATTTACAATAAGGCAAAATATTGCCTGGCAAAATATTTGATCTCTGGGTGCCTCGAGGCACCCGCGATGCTTGACGGTATAAATTTCTCGCGGGTGCCTGGGGGAACCCGTGGAGCTCAATAGGTACGTAGGTCACTGAATATACAGCAAAAAAAAATGTGAGCAATCCAGTATGACATTAATTGCTAATTGATTGAGAAATAATGATTTGCTAGTCAAAAGTTACTGAATACCTAACTATTTTGGCTGATCGAATATTGTAACAGAATAATGACTTAGCCAAAATAATGGTAGAGGGATCATCAAACTGAACAACTTTTACTATGGGACCAACTCTGAAATCGCGATAAAAGTTTTTTTTTAGTTTAGTTTTGTTTCTTAAAGGTATTTTCATATTTTCATTATTGTTTTTGTATGAAACGGCAATTCTGGTTTAGCCATTAGGTAATTCTGTTACATACACGTTGTATATATTTTCTGCTCACAAAAATACAAAATATATTTTGCTAACCATTTAAACCACACCCAATAATAATTAATTAAGTATAACCACACGAGAATACAAACTGTAAGTACTAAGATACTTATTGAAAAGTTGTTTGTATAGTGATGCTTTAATTAAATTGCAAAATTAGATCGTTTACCCTTCAAAGATTATTTAGGACCCCAACAGTCTGGACTAAATTAGGAGTGGGGTGTTAGTAGACTGATTTTAAGAACTTCAGCGCCTCTGTTAACAAACAGCTGTATCACCAAACGTAAAAACCGGCCAAGTGCGTGTCGGGCCACGCGCCGTAGGGTTCCTTAGTTACCTTATATACCTACCATACCATATTTAATACCACTATCATTTTTCGTATGTTAAAATAACTTTGTTTTTCACAATGTTGGTATGAATGACAAAGTTATATTTGCGGTTTTGGAAAATATGATATACTTATCTCGAAAACTAATTACTATATCTCGTTCAAACCAATTTTCAGTGACAGTTTCAGTTCCATGTATGGGGAGCCCCCCCTTAATCTTTTTTTTTTGTGTTAAAATCGTTAAGCGGTTAACAGAATACATCTACCTACTAAGTTTCAACTGTGTAATCCTAATACTTTCGGATAAAATGTGGCTGTGACATACGGACGGACGGACAGACAGACATGACGAATCTATAAGGGTTCCGTTTTTTGCCATTTTGGCTACGGAACCCTAAAAAGTAAGTAAGTGCTTACCTAAGTAAAATAAGGAACACATTTATTTTGTTCCTCGCTTTCCTGAATGCCTCAAAAACCAAATCCCAAAAGCTCAAGAATGCAAACTAAACGCGAGGTATACAGCCATCGTTTTGTTTTTCATGCGACAATAAATTTTACAGAGTGCAGGACACTCCCCCTTCAACCCTCCCATCCCCCATTTTCCGTCCAAAATAAACTGCCGCCATTACAGAAATAATCGTAACGTCCTTATCCAAATCTTGGGGCCTTAGAACGAAAATGGTGTGTATTTGACATTCTAATGTGATGAAAAAAGTGCGATTAGTACTCTAGTAGACGGTTTTTTTTAATATATATACTTACCTACATGAAGCTCGATGGGTAAGTACCTACTTATATTAAATTTAATTAGTAGGTACACGACCCGTCGCAGAAAAGAACATTGAAAAGGACATTCGTGAAAAATCAAATTAAATAGGTACCACACTAACACGTTGTAAGACGTATAATTATAGATGTCATTGGTACAGCTACATTATAAAAACGTGTGAAAAAGGTGAGACGTGATCTGGGGGCCGATTCTCGTGCATTGCGACATTATCTCGAATTCGACATAACCTCCAATCAAATCTGTATTAAAAAGTCACTAAAATCTCTCACTTCATCGATTTCGACATTACAAGTCGAATGGCTTTGTAATGTCTACGATTTCTTGACCCTTTCGAGATATCTCGAATTTGACACTATGTCACGCGTCACGCGCTCTAGAATCCTCCCTATAGAAAGATACTGGAAAGATAGATATACAGGGTGTTTGGTAATAGCCCTATAAAGCCGAATATGGTAGATAGGGACCATCAAACTGAACAACTTTTACTATGGGACCAACTCTGAAAATATCAAAATGTATGAAACAGCTGATTTTATTTCGCGATTTCAGAGTTGGTCCCATAGTAAAAGTTGTTCAGTTTGATGGTTCCTATCTACCATGTTCGGCTTTATAAGACTTTTACCAAACACCTTGTTTAGGTAAAAAGTTTATTTGCACACACACATTCATACAAATAACATTACACACGGTCTAGCTTCATCTCCGGTCCGGCTCCGATCCAGTTTCGGTTGAACTCCGATCGAACTCCGGTGCCATCTTCACGAACGCTTAGTGGCGCTGTCTTTTTTCGATATGGTTTTTGAAACTTTTCTCACTTTGCACTCAACACACTGTAGACTGTGAATCAAGAATAGGTACCTAATGTACCTATAGATTACATTACGTGTCAAAACGAGCACCTAACAAAGTGAAAGCATCATAAAGAAAAAGTCTTTTTCAAGTAGGGCGATACAAAATCCCATTTTGATGGGATTCCAATACGAAGTTACCAACTTTGTCGAGCCAACTTTTCAGCAAGCGCATTACAATATTCATCGAAGTTTAACGGAAAGCTATAAATAATGTAGTGAATAACTAGGGATACTGAAATTCAAAAGACCCTTATAATATAGATTTTATGACCTATCTGTCTACCTACCTACTTATTTCGTAGGTACCTACTTACTCTGCTATGCTAACTTTCATTTCGTAACATAGCAACGTTTTATAAATAATGTTTTTTAGTTATTTCACAAACTATCTCAAGAGAAGCTTTGTGGCGCAGTGGTTTAGCGCCTGGCCCTGCGATTGCGGAGATTGAGCAACTTTCGCAAGGGTCGGTCATGGGATGGGTGACCAAAAAAATATTAACTCGAGTTCCTCCGTGTCTTGGTCTTGGAAGGCACTATAAGCCGTTAGTCCCGGCTGTATTTGCAGTCGTTAACACCCATCAATCCGCATTGGGCCTGCGTTGTGGGTTATGGCCTTTCCTCCTTATCCACCCTTATGGAAGGTCTGTGCCCCAGCAGTGGGGACATTAAAAATGGCTGATGTCGATAAACTACTCGTAGGTATATATCGCAATCGCTTTCGTTTGACAGATGGATGTGACACATAGCTGCATTTCTTTGGTAAGTTTTTATTTGTGCCATAAAGAAGCTTCAATGTGTTACATCCTGAAAGCGATTGCGATGCGATAGATTTTGAAACTAGACAATAGAAAGGCAGCCTCCTTCACTCGCTCATGGTCGCGCAGGCTGATCGAAGAGGTAATCACCTACCGCTAGCCGTGCCTTCAAAGCTAGTATTATCACTATTAAGGTATTCTGTGGTATTATATTATCAGTGCTTCGAAGGCACAAGTGAGCAGAGGGCCGCCACACGCCCGCCTGTGTAGTTCTTGTGTTAATTATTTGTAACTTATGAATCATTAGGTGGGTTGGGTAGGTAATTATTAATACTTATTTATATTAATAATAAACGTTTATTTCAAGGCATAAATAAGCTTTATAAAATCAATAGTACCTATTCAAAAAATGTTTACTCAAATATTGTCAAGTCTCCGCTCTCGGTAACCGATGTCTGAATTCTTTACAGCTTTTCTTTATTCACAGCATCACTTTTAACATCGGTCGGTAATATAATCAGGCGAAACCGAATCTCCAGTGATTGGAATTTCAAATCAAACTTATCATATGAATTATACGCTTGATAGGCAACGATAGTGATATCGTTGCCTCATGAAATCAATTTAACTATCACTTTTCTTCGAATAATAACTGCAATACCTTCAGTTCCAATGAATCTATCTGACGTTAAAAAATATTTATTTCTGCTGCTTGTATCATTTAATTTTACATCAAAAACAAATGGCTTAAAAGTCCGAAATAATCTAGACAAAAAAGATACAGATGTTCTTAGAGAGGTGTTTAACATTTTGAAAAATGATGGAAAAGCAAGCAGTTTTGGAAAAAATGGGTATAAAAAGAAAGATAACGAATGGATTGAAGATTTGAAGGAAAGAAAGAGAAAAGGTAAAAGGAAAGTATTGGTTAAAAGACTTGTTCCTCACAATTATGAAACTGATGTATACGAATATGACAATGCATACAAAACACTTTACAGACCTTTAATAAGAATAGATGGAAAGAACAAGAAAGTAAGATTCTTGGCCAACGATAACGAAATAGGAAATAAATTAAACAATCTCATAAAACAATCAGATGATTTTGATATAATAGAAAGACCAAATAGAAATCTGTTTGATGCGGAAGATGATTATTTACTACAACCGTTCAAAGCAAATTTTAGAGATACAGAAGAAGATAAGATAATTGAAGATATAAAGAATTATGTTAAAGGCAAGAATCCTTTAAAAGTGTTGCATTTGAAAAATTCAATTCTGAGAAATATAGAAAGCACACCTATGTCTAGAGACCGAACCGCCAGTTATAAAGTATTTGACGCTAAAAATAATAAAACGTTTGATTTCCTTATTAAAACTGTCCTACGCCCTGAACATGACTTTGAGAAAAGTCATCCGAATTATCACTACTGGAATTATTGGACAGTAAGTTAATGATTAATTTGGATTTATTGCTTCGATCAAGAATACCTTAGGCTGAGCCATACAAACTTATCTGAGCCAGTGGTCAAAAGTGGAACTAAAGTGTTATTACATATCGTTACCTAGGTTACGTTCATTACGTTATAGACGACAGCGACACTGTCATCGAGTCAGATAAGTTTGTATCTGTTTAGTTATGGTTAAACTTAATCTTAACTTAATTAAGGGTGAGTTGCACCATCTTAACTAAGATGGTGCAACTCAGCCTTAATATCCAGTCGGTCAAAAATGGCACCCCGAAATAACGCCACACTTTCAAATTGGGAGCATATAGAATGACACATGCAAAACTGTGCTTTTGAGAGTTAGCAGATAAGGCAAGGCATACATTAGTATAAACGCTTTCATTTAGGTACTAGTTTTGTTAGTGGGTGCCATATTTGCGTGAAATAGTTCGTGAAGCGTTATCTAGGTATTCTTGATCGAAGATTTATTATCATTATGTAGTTTGGCAGAGTAGAGTAGCAAATACATACAGGTCAAAATCATATACCTACCCTCCATTTTGGCTTCGCCGTAGTCGGGTAAAAAACACATATGAGTGTCGTAGGTCACTAATGACTTAGCGATCGTGTAGTATAGACGGCACTGGAGTTTGACCGGAGATGAACCGAAACTCGATCGGAGGTGAACCGAAACTCGACACATGCATTTATTACTATGGAAACGTGGCACAACATGTCACTTATTACTAGTCTTTTTAATAATAGGTACCGATTAATTTTTCTTCCTTCCTTACCAAAAGACAAAAATCTTTATTTTTTCAGTACGACAGACCAATTTTACAAGATAACTGCAAAGGAAGAGCGGTGCAATACGGAAACATATGCATACAACCGCCGCCACATTAAAACATACAAGCCCGTTTAATTATGATGAATAAATACATATGATAACAATTTCTGTACATCGAAGATACTTATGTAAGAAAAAATATAATAAGAATACCTACTAAATCCGTTATCGAGGTTGTCCTTACAGATCTGATTATGATACTCGTCTCTCACACTTCAGGATTACGTCGCTGAAAAATCGACGCAAAGTTACCGACCTCTTGACTCTACATAAACTCCTTCATGGTAACCTTAACTCACCCTATCTAGGTATTATCAAAAATCGGCATGAATGTTCCATACCACATACCTAGACAAGCTTTAACCAAAAACTTTAGCATACCCTTTAGCAAGACTAATTCAGGGAAAAACGTTCCTCCTTATCGTTGCATGCAAACTTATAATGATATTAATAATTCCGACATAGACATATTTGGTGATACAGAAAGCGTTTTTAAGAAAAAGTGTGTGGCAATGTTTTCTTCTTCGTCCAACCTTTGATTATCTTTGTTTTTATTGTAATAATAATAATAAAAATACCTTGTTATTAATGACAGATTTTCTCTCTTATTTGGTTATTTTAGTTCTAAAAAACTACTTCTTGATAAGATTTTGAAAGACTTATTATGTAAGTAATCATTAATATTGTTTAACAGAACTATAAAATGTTAATGTACCTATATTAAGTTAATTGTATTCATTATTATTGTGTTGTAAGTACTTAATATTCTTTTTTAGAAGTGCTGTATACGCCTATAAAGGCATATCATTATTCCGAGAATATATATATCAAAATTGTTATAAAATGTGAAATGATTTTGTCGCTGGTGTATCTTAATCAATAAATAAATAAATAAATAAATAAAACCAAAAACATATTTTTTTTAATTTTCTACTACCTACTGCAAAAACTACATCACGAAATTAGATGCGGTTTTCACAGTTGTATTCCTAACAGACGTACTCAGAGACGTCAATCAAGTTTAAATGCTTCATTAAAAATTGGTGCTATCTCTTTCTTTTCCATATTTATAGTATAAGACGACAGTCATGATACTTAATGAAGAATTAAACTTAATGAAGAATTAAACTAAATTGACGTCTCTGAGTACAGCAGTAAGAGACTAATCTGAAATCTGGCGCATGTTTCATCTTGATACGCCAAGTAGGACTTCACGCAGAGGGAGTCACGGGCGGCCGATAGTAAATAAATAAAACAGGAAATATGAAAAATACATTTATTGCCACCTTACAAACTTTATGATACTTATTCTGGGCTTTTAAAAACGTTTAACATTCGCAAGAAACAAAAAAAAACCTTGTTAAAAGCAACCGAAACATTTTTTGCTTTTTTTAAATGCTTAACAGAGTTATACGACATACGTGCTTTTGCACGACCGATCCGTGGTCACACCATCTTACCACACATATTTTTTTCTACCATTAGTCACACCGACTCACCCTTGACATGAAAAATTACAAAGAAAGATACGTGGCATCTTCAACATAATACACTCACGCCTGTAGCACACTTCCGCCGCGAAACAATACCAGCGAAACTGCTAGTTTCGCCATGACTTGTCTTCTATCGACTACGATATAATAAATAAATAAATAAATGCTTGGACAATTTCACACAGCGCCATCTAGTAACATCTAGCTACTTGTAATATGTATATACTACTTTATATACTTTTTAAATATATGTATACTTACTTATTATACATAGTAACACCCAGACCCGTCACAGAAATTAAAATTCATCATTTCAATTTCTGCCCGGCCGGGATCACATCCACATAGCGGTTTCGCGTCTTTTTCGCGGCGCGGCGCAGGTGTGCGAACAGTCCGAGCCGATCGGGCGGAATCGCGCGTAAAAGAGACAGCGTTAGAACAGGCTGTATCGCTTCTGTTTCGCTTGACGTACTGACAATTCATGGCCAAATTTACTGCGGTTTCGCTGGTATTGCTACAGACGTCAAAACTACACTGAATGCAACTTAATTTAAGTACAGTAACAACGTGCAAAAAATTTATTAAATAATTTCTATGTAAAAATAGTTTTACAAGTAATATGTTAATAAAGAATCTTATCACAAATAGAAAAGATTCAACCCCCTATCATACGGTCGAAATTTCCTTAAACCAATTTCATATTTAATCTATTTTTCTTTTCTTTTTTCAAGCAAAGGCTGTCTTTAAACCGTACCGTGCCTGGAGGCACCCGCCGGGCTCAATAGGTTAATGTAACTTAAAACCGTACTTAAAATTAAGTCAAGAGAGTGTATATACAAGTAATAATGATGATTTATCACAAGCGAACGTTCTCTTGTTGTTATTTTTTGTTATTCACCAGGATAAGTACCAGTTTTTTTAAATATTAAATTAAATTGAGAGCAAAGGAATGCATTGCACAGCCAATTTCGACTACCACAGCAGAAAAATACTAAATTAATCAAACTGTTCTATAAACAGATGAAGGCGTTATAATGAAGTTGAAAACTTATTTTTACTTAAAATAATCATGAGTTTATTTGAAGGCATGCCTCAAGGCTTTCAAATAATTAAGGAAAGTCAGTTACCTACTTATAAAGATATGTCTTCTTTAACAGCTCATACGCCTTATCTTAATAATAAGAACTAGAATCAGTAAAAATTGCACAACATCTTTTGTAAGTGACTGTACCATTCCATAAATAAAGTGTTAATTTTTTTACAAACATTTCGAGATTCTTAAAATATTAATAAAGACTATTATGAGATTTTGTTGATTATGGTACACACGACGGCATATCGGACGTAACATTTAAACCTGAGACTGTCTTTATTGTTTTCGCAGTTCAACTGATTAATTGACGTGCCGTCGTCTGTACTACAATTTATGAGTAATATTAAAGAGTGAAGTACTTAAATATAAAGTTAAGGGTACGGAGGAAGAAAGAACATTGTCAAATGGAGTTTGTTTCGCGATAATTAAAAAAACTTCATTTAAGAGTACTTTGTGTAACACAGATTTTTCTTATCTTATTTTTTTATATGAGATTTTACCATTCACAGTGCTATTTTTATATAATACTAAATAATATTCAAGTCGATTTTTTTCTAGTATATTTATTCTTATACTTTCGAAATGGATGTCTATGACCTTTTTTTTCTACAGCCACACCAAGTACTTTTGAGTTCCATGTGGACTATGCTATGATCCATTTATACGTTTTCGGTCATAATTTTCAAATTTAATGTATTTCTAGGAGACACTATTGTTAACTTAAGGCGAGGCAGTTCACGAAATTTACTCTTTCACTATGTCTTTAGAATAAGGTTGAATAATGCATAGCTTTAAGTGACGGTTCGCCAGAAATTTGAAGAAATTTAGTACATTTTTATTGATTTCTGAAATACTGGATCATTTATTAAAAATGTACTCGGTTATTGTGTTAGATCGATAAAAAAGCTATCCTTTTTGCATAAAAAATCATATCACTGTCGTTGAAAATTACGAAATCTGACGATTTTAAATTTATTTTTATAAGTTTTTATGGTGTTATTCAGGATGTTTTTACAGAGTTACCATGCCATTTTTTTAATATTCTGTTCGGTTATTGTGTTTCTTTGTTTCCTTTTCAGTCAACAGTATTTTTTGTGAAGTAGAATTCTACATCAGTTCTTCACATTGGAAGTTCAAAAATCAGTCTTTTCATCAGATCGTGAACTTAATCTTAAAGAAAACCTGTCAATGTTCCTTTTTCCCCTGCGTCCTTTATATGCTTAAATCTATATTAGGACATAAGTGGGCGCCGTTTCGACCCCACAGTTGTTGTCTTTGGAGGACATAAGGACGTAACCGTCATTTCCCCACATGTTGGACCACGAGTTTTTGACCAGCCAGTACTTTTGTCCGTTTAGGATCCCGTACCCGACGGCTAACACTGCGTGGTCTAGCTCGTCGATTTTGTTCTTGCTGTTGGGGTTAAAAAATAGTGTATTATGCATTATGTACTTACATTAAGGCGCTTTTTCTGAGCGAAAGTGAATTTTATTAATAAAACAATTTTAATAAAACTTCAAGTGGCATTTTTAGGGCCCATAGTCTAGTATTTTTAGACGGTATCATTAATTATTTATTATTTACTAGCGGCCGCCCGCGTTTTCACCCGCGTGGTTCCCGTTCCCGTGGGAATATCGGGATAAAAAGTATCCTATGTTTTAATCTATCTACTATCTGTGTGCCAAATTTCAACCAAATCAGTTCAGTAGTTTTTGCGTGATTGAGGAACAAACATCCAAACCCACAAACTATCACATTTATAAAATTAGTAGGATTTATTTATTATTTTATCATTACATTCCCTCGTAGTCACTGCTAGAAGTAGATACCAAAACTGCTAAAAGTGGCCGTTTTTGATACATTTAGTATCTACTTTTACGAAAATGTAGTGTTACCTTCTAAAAATACTACACTATGAGCCCTAAAACTTCCACTTTTTTTTAATTAAAAACAACTTATTAAATAATAACAAACATAAAAAAAATAAAAAAATTCAGCCGAACTGATAACCTCCTCCTTTTTTTGAAGTCGGTTAAAAACCTCTGAGGGAGCCACTTTCGGTGGGGTATCGTATTCACAATAAACTTACCATTTAGGCTCGTAGTAGACACCATTGGAGTAAAAACTGAAGCTTTTGTGTGACGCGTCGATACCCACCGATATTGGGCCATGTTTGAATATTGCCAGCTGAAATAAAAAATGGTTATTAGGGTGGGTCGAAAAGCATTTAAATTATGTATTAAATAGTAGCGACAATATGTTGCCGTTTGAGAATGGTATGAAAAAAATAAATTGAAATGACATGAAATAAAAATTATTGCATTCAGAGATGGCAACACCATGAAAACCGACGTACAACGGATGTTTTTTTATGCATTACGGGATAGTACTTGGCCTTCACCTCACCTGCTGTTAAGTGACGATAAGGCTAAAGATGGAAGCGCACTACACCCGGAATCCTCACTACTGAGGAACTGGCTATCTTACCACTAACTGCCGGAACACAACAATTTTTAAATTGTTGTTATGGCGTCAGACTTAGTTAAGCTAGTGGTAGCTAGCCAGGCGGACTTGAAATAAGCCCTACTACCAACCAAACCGATACAAATTGTACCCCCCTGGGAATAGGGTTACCAAATGACAGGAATTTTCCTGACATGTCAGGAATTTTAGGCATCTGTCAGGAAAACAGGGAAAAACTGTAGTTGTCAAGGATTTTTGAAATCCCAAAAAGTGTAAGTTCTTAATGAAAACACATAATTTGTCACCTTATCATTTTGAAGAGAAAGTATTATCAAACGTCAACTACATTAACAATTAAGTTACTTAATATAATTGAAAAAATACTAGAAAAAATCGACTCACCCGTAGCAGCTCAGACGGGACTCGAACCCGCACCCTTAGGATTCCATATAAATTGGGCCGGAATCCTAAGGGTTCGAGTCCCGTCTGAGCTGCTACGGGTAAGTCGACTTTTTCTAGTATTTTTTCAATTATATTAAGTAACTTAATATATAAAAATAGCATTGTGAATGCTAAAATCTAAAAATTTAATACATTAACAATGTATATCTACATTGTTAATGTAAAAATTTACTGAAATGTCAGGAAATCTCATTATTAGATCTGGTAACCCTACCTGGGAATCGAACCCGGGACCCCTGCGTCGTACACGCGGTCTATTGATGAAGTTGAAGACGTTTATTATGTTATACGTTATATGTAAATAAGTATAGTCTGTATATCCTTACTCGTCTTAAGTATTCGGTAAACAATCTTCACCCAGCTCGTTATTGAAAAAAATATTTAATTATAAAATACAACTAATGGTTTTCCGCACATAGATTACAAAAGAAAGTACTAATTATTAGTGATAATTTGATTAAAAAAAATTCAAAAAAATTTATTCAGTCTAGGCTGTTACAAGCACTTGTGAATGTCAAAGAAGCTACGCCATCGGTTCGCAAACCCTGAGCGGGAGACCTTGTAACAGAAGATTGAAACCTTGTATTATTTAATAAGACAACATATTTTTCAATAAAGATTCAAATTCAAAAGACGTATGGTCACTGTAACAAGTAAGGATAAACAGACTTTACAACGGAAGTTGAAGACCTCCAATTAAATGTCAATATAAGTAAGTTACTTGCCCGTAACGCGTTTTCATTGTTAGTTGTGACATTCACCCATCCTTTGATTGACGTCACTAACGTCACATTATCGACGTGGCAGTAGCCGTCCTGTGAAAAAATATCATTCATTAAGAGGATTGTCAACCACGCGGTCTCCATACAAACGGCGATAACGTTACCCACCCTCTAAACCTTAACCTACAGCAATGCATTTTTGGTATGTTTTTGAAATGCCTAAAAACTAGGGCTGTACGTTTTGATTTTTAAAATATTCATTGTAGATTTGAAAATATTGGCACTTCTGTGTTTTGTATGAAATCACTAAAATGCAAATATTTCGAAATCTATTATAGATATTTAAAAAATCAAAACGTACAGGCCTAGTATTTAGGCATTTCAAAAAATACCAAAAATTAATTACTGTAGGTTAAGGTTTAGAGGGTGGGAAACGTTATCGCCGTTTGTATGGAGACCACGTGGTTGACAATCCTCTTAATAATTATGTAATAAATTTCAAAACTGCTATGCAACTTATAATGGTTATTTTAAAGATAAGAGACCTGTAGCTCTACCATGAGTTGATGCAATCTGTTTTCGGTACCGAAAACTATCGGATATACTGCTCACAGTCAGTGCGAGTGAAAGAGAAAAAAATATAGTTAATGGAAAATAGTGTATATCAACTCATGGTAGCACTGCCCAGTAACTACAACAGCCTATTAAAAAACAATTCTCAAAAAAATTAAAAAAACTAGCTTCCGCCCGCGACTTCGTCCGCGTGGACATTCAGAAAATCCTTAGGGAACCTCTAACCGGGGTAAAAAGTATTCTACGTTTTGAGCCGGGCTATAAACTATTTATGTGCCAAATTTCATCCAAATTCATTCAGTCGTTTTTGCGTAGTTGAGTAACATACAAAAATCCAAACTTTCACAATAATTGATTTATAATATTAGTAGGTATAATAATATTATAAATATAAATATAAAAGAAGACAATAACTTTAATAAACGATTGAGTATTTTCCCGTCGGTAAACAAAAGCTAAGCAACGTTCACAATGGCCATCCTCAAGATGGGTGACCAACCTGCCCCAAGTAACCTCCGTAGTCTTCCTCAGTGGGTAGTCCGTGCCTCATGATCCACTGGTACGACCTGAAGTCTTCGCCGCCATCGCAGCCGTTGTTGCCGAATCTGTTACAAGATAATTTAAGGTCGAATCTATAGAAAAAATCCATAGACAAATAGATGTAATTTGTTCGCCTTTAGCTTTGATCAAGAATATCCTAGATAACGCTTCACGAACTAAAACAGTATGCAAAAATGGCACCTCAAATAGCGTCCCACTTACAATCTTGCCGCTAATAAGGTGATTATGGACAAAATATTGTCCATAATCACCTCTTATTTTGTGCAAACTTACATTTAATATTACTTATTTTGTACAAAATAAGCTTATTTTGTACAAAAACACATCTTTTATCACTTACTTTGTGCAAAATAAGCGCCCAGTTTGTAAGTGGGACGCTATTTGAGGTGCCATTTTTGAGACTCTGACCGGACATTTAGGGTATTCTTGATCGAAGGCCTTTAGTCGCAGAATGTCAAAAGCACAAAATGACAAGCCATCGCAAAACGTCAAAAGGAGTTTTTGGCGCCATTTTGTCGAGTTCAGCTAGGCGATTGCGTAAAGTCAATCGTATTCATTTGACGGTTCATATTGTATCATAATATATGTCATTCCATACAAATTGCAGCCGATGGAATACGATATGAACTGTCAAATGAGTACGATTACCTTACGCAATACCACCCCAGGTCGGTGGCTATTTTAATTATTTGCAAATCGATTCATAGTGGGTAGTATTGTGTCTTAAAATTGGTGGTGTTACAAGTGTCTACGCAACTAAGCAATATGTCTGTGGAATCATTGAAACAGGCGCTATTTCGCTCGTGTGAAGCTGAGACTTTTATTGTAGTAGTGACTATTTCAGCAGAACTTATACTTGCGGTGCCAAATGCTCCAAGAAGCATTAGAATGCAAACCGAAACAATATCACTGGACCCTATCCAACACTTGAAACTGGCAAAAGTATTTTCAAAAGAGGAGTGAACGAGGGCTTTTCAAAGTGACATTTAAAAAGTAAAAATAGTAACTATTTGCCTCACTAGATGGCGTTGATGGAAAGAGAAGTGTCAAAATTGGCTTTTTAAAATAAACGGCCTGTGCAGTACGAGGCAAATATCTTGAAATCGGGTGGGAATGAGGATCAGTAACAGGTTTGAATCCTATAGTTTTATTGGTATAAGTAATATTAGCTATGAAACTTAGTAAAAGATTTTTTTAAATCCGTTTAGAAATGGTTGTGTTTTGAAGGAAATGCCAAGCTCAATGCAATATGTGCTTTATCACGTACGACATAAGGTTCGCGTTCGTCTCGATGACGTCATAATGGCCCCCCAAAATAACAGTGTTTTAGCTCGTATAGCTTCTCAGGTTTAAGAGATATCGTAAAAATTTCTTCAGAGTTAATCATGTGGTGGCAGATAATAAGCTGATAACCACTAAACAAAAATCGTTACTGATCCTCATTGCGCGGCAGTGTTGGGCAAAATGTAATTAACTACAAATTAACAATTACAATTACAAATTGTAATTGGCGACTTCAGTTACAAATTACTTGAAATTATTAAAAAGTAATTCAGTTAACAATTACAATTAGTAATTGTAATTGTTAATTGTAATTACCCAACTACTTATATAATTTCTTTTTAAGTTAAGGTAGTATTTTAAATGTTACGATAAATTACTCATCAAATTATGTTTATTTATGAAACAGATCAAAATTATATGATTTTTAAATAAAAACAAAACGTGATTTACTTAAAATTAGATTTTAACACCACTCTTTGTTCAAACATTTGATCAGAAAGTTTGTGGGATTTTGGTAATTAATCATTGTAGCATATGAGAACAATCTCTCAACAGGGCCTGATGACGGCATTAACGTATTATACTTAATAAACACCTGCTTAATCTCAGGATGTCTGTTTAACATTGAAGTGTCTTTATCAGGATCAGCTAGGTACTTCGACATAAGAATTTCAGGTCTTGTCGAATGGAGTGATTCAGTCAATTCACCTTCAGAAGAATCTGTATCGAAAACAAAATAGGAATCATCATCTTTTTTTGAGCTAGTGCTCGTAGATTCTCTGGCAGTTTCCTCTAGAATTTGAGTTACTAGGGCTATTTGTTGTTTAAACATATTTTTTATTCTGCGATGGTACTGCTGCTAAATAACAGTAAGCCTTATCCTTGAATCGAGGATAAGAAATAGATGTTACCCATAAAAAGTAATTGAGTAATTTTAATTACAAACTAATGTAATTAGAATTACTAGTGATTTATGTAGTTGAATTATATTAATTTCAATTACATGTAATTTCAATTAAAGTAATTCAATTACTTTTCATTTAATTAGTAATTTAATTACAAAAGTAATTAATTACGCCCAACACTGTTGCGCGGAATGCGTATTTTGGGCATGCGTAGCATCCCCACTCCGTCGAAAAAATTTCAAGATATATGCCTCGTACTGTACCAAAGACGAAAGTAAGTGCTCGCTGGCTGACATCTGCCCAAAGAGAAAAAAAATAGGGTTACATCTGCCTGCCTACCTGAGTACTCAATACTCAAATCATTTATTGCATTCCACAGTGTTACAGTACCTAGTTCTTAAATTATAATATTTTAGATCACTATGGACCCTGTCGGGCACAACAACAATAATAGATAGCAAACACTTATTTATCATTATATTATATTAGTAAGTATATTAGTTTCATTACAATAGTAGTTATTACTTAATTAATAAAATACTCTTCGCAGCATTGTAAAAAAAAATACATTGACACATATATTTTTTCACTCCTCTTGCTCAAAAAGTGCGTCATTGTAACGTACAAGAGTCGAGATAAAATAGCATAATAAGCCCTAGGGGATAAAGTTTTTTCTTTTTTAATGTTTGTCTATTACCAAAGAGCGTACTAAAACGAAAAAGTTTTTATTCACAATCACGAATAAAAACTCGCTCGACTTAATACTGGGGGTCTATTACGAAAAGTTTAATGCGATACACGCGGCTGCGTCCGTGCTTCGTTCTGATTGATTCCTATTACAAAGCACTTGCGTATGCGATATTGCAAAGTGATAACGTAAATTTGACAGTTTCTCTCTAGTGGATCCGTCATTATTCGTTCAATAGACTATGGACTACGATAGCTACATTGAAAATATTTGTAATAACTATAACCGACGAACTGCGGACGACTATCGTGACCAAGTTTCGTAATAGGCCCCCAGTTTCTCATTCTTATTTTTGAAAATGGAACTAAAAGCATCTCTTCGGTAAAATCATAGACTTATTTATACTCTGTGTACAGAGTGAATCGTAGAATGCGTGTTTGTATTGCTTAGCGGTTACAGCAGAAATTAAAAAAGGTACCATGGCGCGAAATCTTTAGAATTTTTTTATAATTACAAACTGATTGAATTGTGTGACTGTAATTGGAAAGAAATAATTTTAATCTTCTGCCGTCAAGCACAAATTATTTATTTAAATATTGTACAAAAAGTTTATGAAGTGGAGGAAAAAAAAACGAGTGGATTCGTTTACGGAAGTAAGTAAGTAGGTATAAACTATTTAATATTGTATTTTATTTTCTCGCAATCGTAGTGAAAAGTATAGTGTAACACACGACGCTAAAACCCATTGTAACTCGGTTTCTATTTATTCCCTCGCTAAAGCTCGGGAATAAAAATACCTCGTATGCAATGGGTACTTTTAGCGTCTTGTATAACAATCTACTATTATCAACGCCATCTATCGAGCCTATAGTTTTTTGTCATTTTAAAAGCCCTCATTGCCAAAACAAAAATAAGAAGAAGATCAGAAGAGTTTTCAGCCCGGTGGTGCTATTTTAAGCAATATTTGTCTGCAAGGGAAGGATAATTCTGCTGATTCACAAATCGGCCACCAGTCGGCGCACTACCACTAACTTGGCGCTAGTGTAGATGTAGACCTGTCATTACGTTGTTTTCTTTTTTTTTTTTTTTTTTTTTTTTATTTATTAGGGACAGTACACAGCACGATATCATTTAAAGTTACAAACACATTTAACAATTGTGTAGGCCAATTACGACTATCCACGGTTTAACATTTTGCGCTCGAATAAGCGTGACAAGATACATTTATTATTGTTAATTGATAGGACAATTAACTAATAAAATGATAAAACTGATAGAATTAAACTGTTGTATATTTAGAATAAAAACTATAAAATTATTATGCAATAATGATAAATGAAATGAGTACGCGTGACTTGATACACTGCTAATTGCGAACTGAATTGTGTAAAATTAATTGCTAATATAAAGTAATTGGGTCATAAAAGAAATGATGCGTCGGCAATGTACGAGGTAGCTCGTACATATTCCCGGGCGAGAAAGAATGAGATTAGTGTGAGGGATGAAAAAACTCGTGACTTACAAGGTGATATCATTTTAAGTAGGCATATCTTAAATAAAATGAGAGCCCCAATAGTTAAATTATGATAATGAATAACAAGATGATTGGCATTTTTATTTTAGTCTACGATTAAATCTAATTCGGGTCCACAAACTCATTCGGAGCGCGGAATGCCGGTCTAAACACTATTGGGGACGACCCCGTGTCCTGCACTGATACACTCGCGGTAGGCTTTTTAACGAAAACACTTTTGCCTTTTAGTGACATACGTTCACTTTTGTCACTTTTATTTACTAACTCATGCACTGCACTACACTGAACACTGCTCGTCGAAGGTGCAGGCGTCGTGGTGAACCCGACGGCTGGTTCCTCCCGCGGTGGCGCTGGCGCCTCAGGCGCCGGTGCCGGCCCCCGCACGCTCCGGCTGCACCGCCGCGCGGCCCACAGCGCTGCGCCGACACCCAGGACAGCGAACAATATATAGATCGCCACGTAATGATGCACGTCGTGACTCGAAATTCTGCTTGCTATGGGTTCCTCCTTTTTCATGATTTCAATATTCTTTTCTATCTCTTCGAGCTGTACGGTATTGTTATAGGAATCAAAGTTATCTTTCTGTTCTGTGTCTGGTCGAGGCAATGAGATATTAATAATATGATTTATCTGTGAGATCTCTGGTGTCTGTATGTTTGAGCCCAATTTGATCTGATTTCCACTTTGTCTATGTGAATAAACTAGGGCATGAGCAGTTTTGATCGTACAACCTTGATCTATATTGAAAAAGCCTGCATTGTTTATTTGCAGCGGTGTAATTTGATCGGCGCATATCAGTTTCAATGAACATTTATCGCAACAGAAAAAGAAATATTTGTTTATTTTATTTAGTTCGACCCATCTGTTACTACAGGTTTCCGATATAGTTTTGCACTTCCGAGAAGTAGGAAATGTCTCACAAAAGTTCTGATCATCCTTGATTATATAAATAGGCGTTTTTAGGTGACAGAGTGTCATTTGAGAATTACTACTCTGTATACATGAGTTTAAATCTGTTTTTGTTATTTTCATAAAGGCGTCATGTTTCAGGTTGACGGCGACGTACTCTGATACTGGTACAACTGATATCTCCTTATTGTTTTCCGCGAGGCGAGGTATTGGGATAAGTTTCAACACTTCGTACACTTCTACGCCAATAAGGGGAATCTTGATTTCAAATATAACAAAACTGGGTGTCACTCTTGCTCGGACTTGCAGTAAATTATAAATATCTATTACACGGTCCAATTTCGTGATAGGCAGCGTCAAATCCTTAGGTACTTGATCTGATATAACAGCCAGCTCATGTCTCAGCTGCTCAGGCGGTATTAAGTGAAAATTGAATCGCCCATTATAAACATTGGTGACTGCGTCAAGTAGTGTTTGCTGGATATTTCGTAAGCTGAATAGTATATTATTAGTTATCATGGCCGTTGAAAGAAAATCATTGAGAACGGAGGCGCTCTCAAGTTCTGTTTTTGCTTGAATAACGGCATTCTCCAATGAACTGATCTTTCTGTGAATTAGTTTATGTTGTTGGTCCATAACAACTTCTGTGCGTTTCAGTATGTTAAACTCTGCTTCGACGATCGATGTCTGGTTTTTCCACAAGGAAGCCAAATGATTTTCATTTTCTCTGATTAATTGAATGTCTAGCTCATACTTTTCAGCGAAGCGATCGTCCAAAACACCGAAAAGGGTATTAGCTATGTTTCCCACACCATTAAGTAATCCACGGCGACGGCGGCGTTTGTTTACATTATGATTAATTAAAAGATCGTTGTAATATTGCAGTTCAGTGGCCTCGTGACGTATCTGTAATAAGACTCCTTCGCAGTGTGATTGTTTGTTTAATATAACGCATAAACCGTCTAAGTATTGTATATATTTGTTAAGGGCCGTATAACCATCTTGATAAGGTTGAGTATCGTAATATACAACTAATCGCCACTCATCTCTTATTAATTGCATATCTTTTATACGATCGAAATAAATACTGTTATTTCCTTGAATAGGAGTTACATTATAAAAACAGTGTGCGGGCTGCAACGTCATAAAGAAAAATAATAAGGATGTCACAATCGTGGCAAAGCTATACTTTCTTGTATTTTTTGTTTCTGATTTTGGTTTTTTAGTTTCTGATTTTTGTTCTTCTGATTTATTTTCTTCCTGCTTAACTTCTTGTTGTTGCTCTTCATGGACGGGTAGTATGGCTAATTTTACAACAGGCCGCTTCATTAAGCCGTTTTTCGTTTTTAATGTCACTACCCTGACATAGCCATCGCTTCCGGGGTGTAACTCAACTACTCGACCTAAACTCCATTTCCCCGGCGGCAAATTCTCGTCCTTGATGATGACTACTTCATTTAATTTAATATTAGTTTGTGGCTTTCTCCATTTACTTCTTACCGTCAGCTGAGTTAGATATTCTTTACGCCAGCGGCTCCATAGGTCACTAAATATTTTTTGTGCATGACTCCACCTTGTTCTTAAATCCTTTTCTGTATCATATAATGTTAATAAGGGACCACTGGCGAGAAAATGTGATGGCGTTAGAAAATCTAAATCATCGGGGTCCTCCGTGAGTGGGCATAAGGGGCGCGAGTTTAGACAGCCTTCGAGTTGTGCCAGAAGAGTTGTAAATTCCTCATAGGTTAGTTTTTGATCGTTAATTACTCGTTTTAGGTGGTGCTTTAGACTTCTTACGGCTGCTTCCCACAAACCCCCCGCTGATGGCCAGGAGGGTGCATTAAAGTGCCACTCAATCCCCATATTTTCTACTTCTGCTCTGCATTCTGGATTTATTGTTTTTAATATTTCTGATAGTTCTTCTCTTAATATTCTGTCTGCTCCTATAAAATTCTTTCCTTGATCACTGTACATATGGCGTGGGAGGCCTCTTCTAGCTGCCATCCTACGTAATGCTGCCAGAAAAGCTGATGTTGTGAGGCTGGAAACAAGTTCGAGGTGGACCGCCTTGGTAGCCATACACACGAACACCGCGATGTAGCCTTTCGTGGTCTTGATACCACGACCCTGATTTGCTTTGATGAAGACATGGCCAGTATAGTCTACGCCGCAGTGGTAGAATATTCTAGAAGGTTCTGTTCGTGCTGAAGGCAAGTCACCCATTAGTTGATGCAGTAATGATGGACTTTCTTTTCTACATGGTACACACAGGCGTAATCGTTTTTTGACAGCCCTGATGCCGCCAATCATCCAATACCTTTGTCGCATAAACGCCGTGGTTAAGCGAGGTCCACCATGAAAAGTAAGTTTATGCGCTTCATCGATCATGAGTTCAGCTAAACGAGTCTTGCTTGGGATAATGATGGGGTGTTTCATTTCCGGATCGATGTTAGCGTGTCTTAACCTTCCTGTTAATCTTAGTATCCCTCTTTCATCAATCATAGGGTTTAAATTGTATAATTTACTGTTGCTGCTAGTATTTTTACCTTGTTTTAAAATATCAATTTCTTCACTGAATTCGTCTGTTTGTACTTGTTTAATGATAATTAATTTTGCATCCCTTATCTCATTAATTAATAAATATGGTGACTTACTGTTTCTGTATAGAAATCTTCGAATCCATGCAAGTATTCTGATAGCTTTTGGTAGTGAACTATACTTAGTCAAAAGTTCGTTTACTAAATCGTCCTGATAGCGTTTTTGTGTAGATAATACTGATTTAATGTTGCATAATTCTTGATCTGTAGAAAATTTATTTTCACTTTCCTGTTCTCCTGACTGATAAGTTGATAGCCAGCTGGGGCCGTTCCACCAAAGGCTGTGTTCCTTTAGCTGTGGAGCCGTAAGTCCTCGGCTGGCGCAGTCGGCAGGGTTCTCCTTCGATTGAACATACCTCCAACTTGCTGATGGTACCGACTCTGTGACTTGTTTTACGCGGTTTGCAACAAATGCTTTCCATCGACTAGAGTCCCCGTTAAGCCAGCCTAGCACCGCCATCGAGTCAACCCAGGCGAAAATTGTGACGTCATGATTCGTAAGGCAATTCTTGATTTTGACTATTAGCTTTGCTAATAAAACTGACCCACATAATTCCAACCGTGGCACAGAAGTATTTTTATTGAGTGGAACAACCTTTGTTTTGGCAGCAACTAACGTTATTTTCGATTGATTTTCTCTCTGTACTTTGATGTAAACGACAGCGGCATAAGCTTTTGTGCTTGCATCACAAAATCCATGCAGTTCTATCGAGTCTCTCTCTAGCGTTTGAAGCCACCTTGGTACTTGATATTCACCAATGACCTTGAGGTGCTCTTGAATTCGTTGCCACTCATCGTAGATGCCTTTTGGTACGGCTTCATCCCATGAAATATTTGCCTTCCATACGTCTTGAAATAATATTTTTAATTTGACAGTAAAGGGAGCCAGCCATCCTAGCGGATCGTATAATTTTGACAGTTCTGATAAAAGTGTCCTTTTGGTAAGTTTTTCGGGGGCTGAAGTACATGTTATACTTGGGTGAAAGGTGAAGTAGTCATCTTGTGGACACCACCTTAACCCCAAAGCCTTCGTTGTTTCAGCTTGCTTGAATTGAAAACTATCCTGCTGTTTTTGGTCTGCATCAACATTTTTTAATAATTCCGGTGAGTTAGATTTCCATTTCCTGAGATTAAATCCTCCTGATTTTAAAAGGTTAATAAGGTCATTTTGTAACTGTTTAGCGGTAGTAATGGAGTCGGAGCCGTGGATGAGGTCATCCATATAAAATGAATTTTCCAGGACAAAGGGTGCTGTACTCTCTTGATAGTTCTGTTTCTCGTCACTAGCCAACCGTTTCAGCGTCATCATGGCGAGAAACGGCGCGACTTTTTGACCGTAAGTCACCGTGGCCAACTTATATTCTTTCAATTTTAAATTCTGATTATCTCTCCAAACAATTAACTGTAAATTTTGATCCTGTTTATTTAGCCAAATCTGTCTAAACATTTTTTCCAAATCAGCCGTAAACGCATATCGATGTTGTCTCCACTTGATAAGGAGATTCTGTAAATCTTGCTGCAGATTTGGACCCCGGCACATGACGTCATTCAAGCTGTGACCCGTCGAAGTTTTTTCTGAAGCGTTAAAAACAACGCGTAACTTGGTAGTAGTCGAATCCGCGCGCGTGACGCCATGGTGAGGTAAATAACAGTTTAATTTGTAATCTGAGTCGGCCGGCGTCATATGACCGAGCGATAAATATTCATTTATAAATAATTTATAGTCATTTGATAATTGACTGTTTCTTGCTAATTTTTGTTCTAATCTATAAAACTGGGCTACGGCCTTGGATTTAGAATGACCTAATTTCTCTTGATAGTTAGGCTTTAAAGGCAATCTGACCTCATACCGCCCGTCTGCTCGTCTTTTTGTCGTAGACTGATAAAACTTTATACATTGCTCATCTTCCGTCGATATTGAGGCTTCATCTATGTCGGTGATGTCCTCTATTTCCCAAAATTTCTGAATCTGTTCGATGTTATTTAAAACGACGTTACATTGAAAAGTTCTTACATTGCCGCTTAGTATCCACCCGAGCTGCGTTTGCTGAGCAGTGGGGAGGTTTTTGTCTGATCTACACATTCCGTCCATCAATATAATAGAATAAATATCGGCACCCAATAAAATGTCTACAGGCCTACTTTTGTAAAATTCTGGGTCTGCTAATTTAATATTATTGAGATATGACCAATCTGGTTTTGAAAATGTATAGCTGGGTAGGTTTCTTATCAATTGATTCATAATCAAAGCATCTGTTTTTAAGGTAAAATCGCTGACGGTTGATAAAATTTCAACAGTGATAATCCCCTTGCAGTTACTCTCCTTATCACCAATCCCGGAAATAACGCCCTTGCATGACATTCTAGGTATTTTCAGGATCTGTGCTGCTTGTTCTGTTATTAGTGAAGTTTGCGAACCCTGGTCTAACAGGGCGCGCATGACGTAATAGGTCCCATCAGCTGCTTTGATATTCACGATGGCTGTCGGTAACAATACTTCGAACTGATCCCCCTGCAACGACACGTGTGAGCTGCTTCTTACTTGTCTTCCCGCGTCAGCAGAAACGGTTGCGTCGGCGGCGACGCCGCCCTCACGCGCGTTCGAATTTTGCCCACTGCGACTGTTATAAGCGGTTGGGCGGGCGGGGTGCGTAAACGCCTCGTGCAATAAGCGATTATGAGCCTTATTGCACAAACGACAAAATTTTTCTGATAGACATGGTTGTCCTCGATGATCGTAGAGACAATTTTGGCAAAGATTCAATCTATTAACTGTTTTTAATTTGTTGTTAGGTGGCATGTCCAAAAATTGAGGACAAAAATAAATTCCATGCTCGGTACTGTTGCACAATGCACAAAGGTAACTTTTTGCTGATGCGCTCTTTTTGTTTATAGGTACTTGTGAATTTATTTTACTGCTTGCAAATGAGTTTTTGTAGTAACTCGGTCGCTGCTTACTGCTATTATTATAATCATTTTTACTCGGGCCATGAAATTTTTGTATCGGATTATCTTGTTTTCTCCGTGACGCTTCTAATGACGTAAATTTGGCTTCCAAAAATTGTAAAAATTCTTTTAAATTAGGTATTTCTCTAGGATCTTGCACAGATTCCATATAATCGGTATAGGAAACGGTATCTAATTTCTGAGTCAATAAATGTATAATAATGGGGTCCCAAGATTTAATGTCGACTCCCAAATTTTTAATTGCGTTAAGACATTCTTGTATAGTATCATGAATACGTTTTAAATGAGTGGCTGATTGATGTTGCATCGTTGGAATATTCATCAAAACGTTCATGTGGGAACTGAATATAAGCTTCTTATTATTATATCTCTGATTTAATATATCCCAGCAAACTAAATAGTTATCGGAACTGATATTTAAATGTTGAATTAATCTTTCTGCTTCGCCTTTCACTTTGGACTTTAAATACTGCATTTTTTGTGCGTTAGATAATGAGCTGTTACTGTGGACGGTTTCATTAAATAAGTCCTTAAAAGACACCCAGTTATTATAATTTCCATTAAATGTTGGAATTTCCATCTGAGGCGTAGATTTCTCCCGATGAGCCAGAGAGCCCATTTTCTTGTTGATGGCTTTCTTGGTGGACTGGTACTTACTCTCATAAGATGAAAATGTTTTTTCATACTCCTCGTTGGGTTCGTTGAAATTGCTGTCTAACTCCCAATGCAGCGAGTCGATTGCGGTCCAGCGGGATTGAATGGTTTGAAGTAGATCTACAAACTCCCATTTCTCGTTCACTGATTCCAGGTCGATTCCCGTGATAGTTCGGTGAAACGCCTTAAAGTTGCTTTGCTGTTTCTTAAGCATCCCGTCTAACGGGCCTCCTGTTGCATTATGCGTACTCACCCTGCTGCTGCTCGGTTGTAATGTGCTCTGGATGGGCTCATTCGGTTTTGGCACGAACGCAGGAGGCTTGATGAGAGGTGACTGGGCTCTCTCCTCCGCCACCGTCTGATAACTTTGAATATGAGCTCTAATGTTACCGTACCTTTCTTGCACTCTCTCTAAATCACTGTTCAAATGGTCTCTCATTGCTGGATCTAATTCAACCGAAGACACTTTGGAAAAATTTGACTCGTACTCAACCCAATAGCTATCGAGTATATCCAACCTTTTCTTAACGTAGTCAGCGGTTTTCCTGCTAGCCCCATCTTTTTTGAAATTGGTGTATACGTTTTCGATGGCCGAAGCTAGCTGCTGAAGATTTGCTAAGACGTCGTTGACTGAAGACATTGCTGTTAATGTATAATGGACTGATCTTACTTGAGATACTGCTTACTGCTGCTGTATGGGCAACGACTCGGGGTAGATGAGTCGCCTCCTTTGCTGATTACACTGAACGTCCGAAAACTTGCTGTTGAACGTCACTTAAATGTTCTGATCCACTTGGTATTTATCAATTCGATATGATAATCACTGATTAATGTACTGTACAAATGCACTGTTTCAATAGTTCGGTAGCGGAAGCTACTAAGACACGTTGCGGTTAAAGTTCATTCACTCGCGCGACACGTGTAAATAGTCCCGCCTTCCCGAAAGGATCGAAGGACCAATGTTAATTGATAGGACAATTAACTAATAAAATGATAAAACTGATAGAATTAAACTGTTGTATATTTAGAATAAAAACTATAAAATTATTATGCAATAATGATAAATGAAATGAGTACGCGTGACTTGATACACTGCTAATTGCGAACTGAATTGTGTAAAATTAATTGCTAATATAAAGTAATTGGGTCATAAAAGAAATGATGCGTCGGCAATGTACGAGGTAGCTCGTACAATTATTATCATTTTTTATTATTTTATTTAGATCAGTAGTGTAAGTAGTGGTAAGTAGTGGTAAGTAAGTACTGGAATTTAAGAAGTTAGAAACTTAGAAAAAAAAAATCTTAAAAAAATAAAGTTGTACCCAAGGGAAGCCTCACTCTCAAAAATAAAAATGGAAAAGGAAATAAATAATACTATAAGTATATGAATATTATACTATAAATATATTATGCATTAGATAAATATATAATTATATATGTAAGTACGCTAAACATGAATAAAAACTATGATTATTATTAACACCATGTTAATATTAAAATAAACCCACATAAATACGACCAAAAAAATAAAAAAAAAACCCTGATACTTCCACACGTTCCCCTCGCCAGCAAATATAGCTTTTAGTTAGGTTGTCATTTGGGTGGTGCGAAATGACTCTTGATGTTGTTTAGAAATGCCAATTTAGAACCAACAAAGATATCTATGTCATTGAATTTATTATTATATGTCTTAGGCAGTCTGGTGAATACAGCATTCTGTCCGTAGTTAGTGTAGTGGTGCGGAACATGCAGCAGGCGAGTATGCCTCGTGCGCCGCGGGGGGGCGCTCAGCGAGATTAGCTCCACTAATTCTGGGCAGTCCAACCGTCCGCGCATAATGTCATATAGCAAGCCCATATCTAACACCTGTCGACGCTCCGATAATGTTAGAATGTTAAATGCTCGACATATCTCCACGTATTCAGCATCACTTCCATAATAATTATTTATTAGTACCAACCATTTATAGATATTTAAAAAAATATTAAAATAAAAAAGGTTTTTAATTTAACTTAAAAATCTAATATCTAATTTAAAACAATAGGTACAAAAAGAAAAAGAAATAGTCCTAAAGTCCTTATAAATTCCAAACAAGCCACATCTAGCGTTGCGTTGATCGTAGTTTATTTATAGGTACGTCAATGTTTTGTTATCATTGCGCCCGATGCCTGAGGCTCGTGTATTTGTTGTGACAATGTTTTAAAACTACCGTCCATTAGTACGTATCTCTAAATATCTATTTTTTGTTTGTTTAATTGTGTTTGTACTCATGTAAGTGAATTAATGTAAAATTCTTAACGAGAATAAAAGTCTTCAAACCTTATATTATTTAAAATAAATGGGACAATCGGGGATAAATGCCCGTACAAACGTCTCCAGCAGCAGTAGCGCCACCAAGCGGGATAAATTTTGTGACATCCCCCATTACACTTGCATAGATTTATTTTAAAATCAAAATCAAAAAATCATTTATTCAGTCTAGGCTGTTACAAGCACTTGTGAATGTCAAAGAAGCTACGCCATCGGTTCGCAAACCCTGAGCGGGAGACCTTGTAACGAGAAGAACCGGCAAGAAACTCGTCAAGGGCTGCTTTTTTCTCCCTGTATATTTCATACAGAGTCGTCAACATTGAAAAATGAGCTCCACATTTAAAGTGAGGTCATTTTCCATCACAATAATTAACAAAAGTTTGCACACAATGGGTAGGTAGGTTGAAATTAAATACCTACTACATATCGGATAGGTAATTGTGAGAGTAAATAACTTTCAACTAGTTGAGAAATCAGTAATCACTATGTCTGCTACTCGAAAGTGCACCTAAGTAGGCAAAATTTACCAAGTTTTTTTTTTGTTTGCTGTCTGTATGTGGACTCACCCCCAGGAGCAGTCGATGAGCGCCTGTTGGCTGAGCCGCACCAGGTGCCCGCCGTTGTGCAGGAACAGAGCGCCCTCCACCGTCCCCACGGTACCGAACGACCAGCAAGACCCGCACACTGATTGATCTAGTAATAAGGGTTAAAGAAATTCATCTATATTGGAATAGACTTATGATTATGACCAGTTTAAAATGGTTTTAAACCAAAACGGCCTTACCAAAAAAGTTTTTAAAATGGTATCAAAACGAAAGTGGCCACATTCGGCGTGACAAAACACTGATCAACAAAAGGTCTTTAAAACACTGTTTAATTTAGACAGTGTTTAAATGTGATGCTTTATTCTTTATTCTTTTTTTGGCAACAAACATGCTGTCTCTTTCAAACAATATTGTCCAAAAAGTGATAGCATCACATTTAAACAAGGTCTTAATTAGATTAAACACTTACGGCCTTACCACAAAAAAAGGAGTCGTTCTTTCCTGGGTTCACTTTTTTAAAATTTTCCTACACCCATAATATTTTTTTTCTCGTAAATTTCTTTCGTGGGACAAGGTTTCCAAAAAGAAAAAAAATATTAATGCCTGCAAACATAAATAAAAAAATATTTAAAAACTCGAATAATGGTGCTCTTTATCGTGTATTTCTTAATGTTTTTGTTTTAAAATGAAAGTGTCTTCCTATTAATTTTACTCTCCCGAGTATATCAATAAATTCTAATGCTTGTTACATGTTTTTACTGTTGATATAATCCTGAAAATCCATTTTGTGCGGCTGCCGGCTGTTAAGGGATATTCCTTTGCATTTTTATTTCTATTAAAATGACTACATTGGCTGTTGATATGTCATTTGTCATTTTATTTGACATCTGACAGCATCAATCTGACATATGACAGTAAAAAATGTTGCCATGGTAGAAAAACGTTTTGGGTAGCTGTTTTATTAACTTTAACTATCCAACTTTAAAAATAAATAAAAAATGTTTGCAGGTTTAAAAAAAAAATATTTTTACAAGGACAGACTCCTTATTTTGTTCTCTTTCCATAAAATATAATTTTATGACCGTAGGCCACGTTTGGCCATTTACCCAAATGGGCCCAGCCTCCATACAAAAATGGAACAACTCCTTTAAAACACTGTGTAACAAGTGTTTAAAGGGTACGGAAAAGGTGCATTTCAGGTACCTTTTGGAACCGATGTACATACATTATGGGAAAAATACATTTTGAACTTAAGGCGCGGAGGTAGTGAAACTAGCGCCGCCACTACATTTATTTTTATTGCTCGTAAACCAAGTTAACCAAGTTAAGCTCGTAAACAAAGCTCATGTAATAATCTCTTCAATTGTCTCTAATATTTTTTGAATAACTCTTCAACAGTTATCATTCATTCTGTAAGTTTTAAAATCCATAATTGCCAAAAGTGGCTAAAAAGTGGCTTAAAACTAAAAGAAAGAATGAAAAGTATTAAAAATAAGACATAACCCTTCTTTTTGCGTGGCTTAAAGTAGTTACTTACGACTTAGTTAAAAAGTAATAATAGTAGATTGTTATACAAGACGCTAAAAGTACCCATTGCATACGAGGTATTTTTATTCCCGAGCTTTAGCGAGGGAATAAATAGAAACCGAGTTACAATGGGTTTTAGCGTCGTGTGTTACACTATACTTTTCACTACGATTGCGAGAAAATAAAATACAATATTAAATAGTTTATACCTACTTACTTACTTCCGTAAACGAATCCACTCGTTTTTTTTCCTCCACTTCATAAACTTTTTGTACAATATTTAAATAAATGATTTGTGCTTGACGGCAGAAGATTAAAATTATTTCTTTCCAATTACAGTCACACAATTCAATCAGTTTGTAATTATAAAAAAAATCTAAAGATTTCGCGCCATGGTACCTTTTTTAATTTCTGCTGTAGCAGCTAAGCAACACAAACACGCATTCTACGATTCACTCTGTACACAGAGTATAAATAAGTCTATGATTTTACCGAAGAGATGCTTTTAGTTCCATTTTCAAAAATAAGAATGAGAAACTGGGGGCCTATTACGAAACTTGGTCACGATAGTCGTCCGCAGTTCGTCGGTTATAGTTATAACAAATATTTTCAATGTGGCTATCGTAGTCCATAGTCTATTGAACGAATAATGACGGATCCACTAGAGAGAAACTATCAAATTTACGCAATCACTTTGCAATATCGCATACGCAAGTGCTTTGTAATAGGAATCAATCAGAACGAAGCACGGACGCAGCCGCGTGTATCGCATTACTTTTCGTAATAGACCCCCAGTATTAAGTCGAGCGAGTTTTTATTCGTGATTATAAATAAAAACTTTTTCGTTTTAGTACGCTCATTGGTAATAGACAAACATTAAAAAAGAAAAAACTTTATCCCCTAGGGCTTATTATGCTATTTTATCTCGACTCTTGTACGTTACAATGACGCACTTTTTGAGCAAGAGGAGTGAAAAATGAAATTGAATTCGCGGCGCCAGTCGATGTCTACATGCCTCTTAAGGAATATTTAAATGTAGTCTTTAAATGTGTGATGCTCCGGGGCGGGACCACCTTAGGCTAGGTAAATTTAATAAGCAAGAAAAAAATGTATATAAAATGTATATTAAATGTATACAAATCTACTATAGTCAATTTGTTATTTAGTTAAGTCTATACCAATTTACGAGCACTTTTAAATTACCTTCCGGATCATTAGAGAACCGTCTACTAAAAGGTTATGGCAAAGTATTATTTTTTGGATATTATTATGAGCGTCATTATTATTATGAAGTTGATTGATGACATGTTCATAAAATTGGGCTAAAATAAGCTCGGTTTATGGCCCTAAGAGCCCCGTCGTAGACTTTTCACCTGAGCTAAATCTAAAAGCGATGTTAGAAAGCTCACTTTACGAGCAAGTGTGTTGTAAAATAATGAAAATAAACAGACCAGTCTCATTATCTTCTTTAATTGTAAGTATTGTAACAATCATCATCACGCCAATCATCATTACTTCTATCCTTTGCTATATCCTTTGCGGAGGCGCTTCTCTAATGTTCCGGAAGGAAATTTAAAAGTGCTCGTAAATTGGTATAGACTTAACTAAATAACAAATTGACTATAGTAGATTTGTATACATTTAATATACATTTTTTTGGTGTCATAAACGAATTTGAAAAGCCTCCAGTAACGGAATTATCGTGGTGGTCCCGCTGGGGAGTATGCTCTTCAGCGGACCCACATTGATATAATGTTTACAACGAAACTATAGATATACATTTTTTTTTATTGAGTATACAATTATATACATTTTATATACATTTTTTTCTTGCTTATTAAATTTACCTAGCTTAAGGTGGTCCCGCCCCGGAGCATCACACCTTTAAATAATATTTTTTATGTATAATGAATAAAGTAAGTTACCTTTAACCGGTGTAACAGCTCCAAACAACCTCCAATCATGCTCCACAGGCAGTTTAGTATTCATGTCCTCTATCATCGACTGGGAGTACGGGAAAGTCAGACCTGTTGAGTAGATAATAAAACCTAATTCACAAAATCAACATCATTATGTTAAGATGCTTTCACACAGCAGTTACATAACGTTATTTAACAAATATTATGAAAGAAAGAAAGAAAAAGAATTTATTTGAGACAGACATTACCTTTTAAGTAAAGTTTCATTTAAATGCTCAAGATCACTGCGTTCTTGTGATACGTTTTCTATACCTTGGTGTCGTACAAAGTATGCAAAAAATCGATTTATTCTAAGAACTTTACGTATCTATAATAAGAAGTATGGTTGCATTGATATTTTCAATCTTAAATTCTCGAAATTGAAATCTGAACTCTTAAATATTGTGTAGTATAAGTATAACCTCTTAAATGTACACTGATTAATAAGTATAACCTCTTAAATGTACTGATTAATTCTTGTACTCATTCGTTATTCGTTGTTATTCAATAGTGCAAAAAACATCTTAACTCTTTAGTACGTACTTAACGAATTCAATGTAAATAGGCTTGTTTCCATTAAGAATAAATATAATGGATAGAGGTTTATAATGATTAATTATATTATGGAGAAAATAACAAACAATTTTAATTATTAAAAGCGTTAAAGATTAATAATATTTTTAAAAAATAAATTTCGTAAAATGAAACCTTTAGTCACGTGACAGTGAACACCAATCAGAAAGCGTTACGTCACGCCGTGCGAAACTCCAATCTTGTCTTTGACGTTTCGAGTATCACTACCGGAGGCGCGTTCCAAACCTACACTCCGAGCGCAACCTAACCACAACCGAACGCAAGTTTTAGCCACTTTTTCCGTATTTCTCCATTGTTTGGAACATAAATAAATAACTGGTTTGGCGTTTTTATAGTCGTGCTATCACACTGGGGCACTATACAGTACTTATAATATGAGAAATTCATTTTTAAACGATAAAAACTAGCTATAACGTACGAAGACACGATCGCTCTTTGGTTTGTTTCGCACGGCGTGACGTCATTCAAGACGCCATGACAGTCTTCCGCGTTTTGGAACCAAATTTAAATTGGTTTTTTAAAACGCGAAATTTATAATGTAAACGCTCGATTAAAAATAAATAAACCTTTTTTTTTCGATAAAATGCCTAATAAGCTAAAATATTAAGCAGTTATTGAAATTTTGTAAACTAGCCTATTATTATAAGTGGAAACTTTTTTGGCAAATGAGTTAGTATATATTAAGTTATTACTATGTAATGTATAAGGCTGTTTGTTTCCCAATAAAAGATAAATAAATAAAATAAATTACATATTTACATATTAATATACCTACATACAATAAAACTTAAACCACTATTTGTCTCAAAACGGTCCCAAACTCAGCATAACGCTGGTCTTCCGTCAGGACCGGTTTTTTGACGCTGCGATTCGATGACACAAAAATAAAAAAATCACTGTGACCGTACTGTGACTCTGCTAACATAGAACAGACTGATTTAGTCTGCGTTATACTCTATGCTCCGGACCGCAATGCAATAAGCTCCAACTTTTTTCTTATTCTTATACATGTTCTAACAAAATGTTACACTGTTATAGAATGTTACTGTGTAACACAATGTTTTATGACTGCTGTGTGGGAGCACCTTTATAAGCAGAAAGATCTCACAAAGAAACTTTTTAATAGGCCATAGGCAGGGCTCTGTCACTCCTTTTAGTGGGTATTTCCCCCTCCCGAGATCCCACCGAGCCACTCGGCTGGGTGAGATCACGGGAGGCGGTCGTGGAGGGAGCCGCAACGTTGAAGGTTGCGGTCCCCTCCTGGCGAGCCCCACATACGAACCCCCTGCTCACCTGCGGGGGGGGGGGGGGGGATGCGTAAATGCATTTTCTCCGGTATATAAAAAAAGGGCTCTGCCACTCCGCGCGCGTGTCTGAACCGCTCGGCGTCCTCTGAGAGGACAAATTTCATACATCAGAAATGATAAGACCTACGCGATAGAAAGAGAGGCAACTACTAAGTGAATGTTTTGGAGCGAATGGAGCGCCGTGCGACCTGAATTGCACCTTATTGTGTCGGAGCAAGAGTCGCAATTTATTTAAACGGTTTTTCGGAGTGCAACTTCTGTACGTTAGTACTATTATCTATTCTGTGCCATAGGAAAGATCGGTGCTTTGGGATTTTTTTGGGACGTTGGAAGATCACAGAGATAAACATAAAAAAGGAACGAACTCATTTTTGAAACAAAAACAATAACATAGGCGCAACGGACTGTCGATTATGCAAATATGTTTTGTTAACTTGTTTTAATAACATGTTTTGTTAGAAAATTTGCGCTCCAGACCCGTGGGTCTACCGCCTAACTCTATCGCTTTGACTCTGGCTTTGGTTTATGACGTCAGTGCACTGTCCGTCCTTGTCATCGTGTTATGATATGACAAGGACGGACAGAGCATTGCTATCGCTCTGGCTAAAGCTTTGAGTTAGGCGGTAGGGCCCCCGGTCTTACGTACGGCATAAAGGCGCTCTCAAAGCCAACATGTATAGTCTGACGTACCGTTGACCAGCGAACTAAATCTATGGAAGTATAATTGCAAACAAATACTGCTTAAAAATAGCACCACGGGGCTAAGCCAAAGTCAAATAAGCTTTATTCAAATAAACTTAATTATTAAGTACTTTTGAATCGTCTATATTTTCCTACCACCCGTTCCAGGCTTTTTACTGGCTAAAATATTACAACCCGCACAGCATTTAGTCAGGCCAGCCTTGCGCCCGTTGACAGACTTTAGCGTTCTTTATGGTAATGAGGATCAACACGACAATTGAATATATCAATTTTGTATATCACATCAAATACAATATCAATATCTGAGTAAATCTCTGTTTAAATTTCTCAAATCCATCAAGAAATGACAAAATTATTAAAGATTAAAAAAGTAGCGGCGCACGTGGCTGATGACGTCATCAGCCAATCGTGAATTGGAGAGCGTTTTTGAGAATGCGACACGAAAGCACGCTATCTTGGTAATTTTTGGACCAATTTTAATAATTCTTTCACTGAAATAAATTATTTTGATGTGACTGAAACTCTACATATTTAACTAAAAACCTCGTTGATCCTCATTGCAGCAAAAGAGGGAAAAAGAGAGTTAATTAGAAATGACGTCCTGTCACAGAATAGATAATAGTACTAGCGTATAGAAGTTGCACTTCACAAAATCGTTTAAATAAATTGCGACTCTTGCTCCGACACAATAAAGTACAATTCAGGTCGCACAGCGCTCTCTTCCCTCAAAAACATTCACTTAGTAGTTGCCTCTCTTTCTATCGCGTAGGTCTTATCTTTTCTGATGTATGAAATTTGTCCTCTCAGAGGACGCCGAGCGCTACAGACTCGCGCGCGGAGTGTCAGAGCCCTTGTCCTGTGTAGTGTAGGTGTAAAGACAAAGAAGGCAGTAAAAAGAGGCATAGATAACGTAAACATTTTTCGTAAGTAAAGAAAAATACCTATGGTCGCTATTATGCAACCAATGTTCAGTCGCTTTGTGTTGCTTAACTAAATGCCAGCATTTTTGGCGCCGACTACTCGGTTGTAATTTTGCGTGGTGCCATTTTTTGAGCGGGATGCTTGTTCCATAGATTTTAGTTCGCTGCCGTTGACTGTACATACCCATGTTAGGCCCGCTGTACCGGCGCCCGCGCAGCGCCGCTAGCTCGTCGTCGGTTCTGTCGGCCAAGTGGTTCACGGCTAGAGTGTACCCGCGACGGGCGCGGTTGTTAGAGTGGATGTACCTGGGTACAACATAACTAGGGTTGGCATGATTAAATCATGATTTAAATCAAGTGATTTTTTGAATAAAAATCATTGATTAAATCAAATTGCCTTTTTTCTTTCCTATTTGTATAAAAATATAAAATTCTTAATTTTAAATAATTGATAGACACATAAAAATGTATATTAAATGTAACTTTGTGTTTGAATTACTGCTTTATACTGTTTTTTCTTCTAAAAAAACCGCCAAATCATCTGTCCTAATATTTAACTTTCACCAGGCATTTTTATTTTGAACTGTTTTATTGATCTTTACTTGTGTTTCTTCCGAATTCAAGTGTTAAATAAGTCAAACAAAAGCGCGTTGTGATTACACGCACTATATTTTAACTCGGGTTGACAGCATTAGGGACTTAGGTGTGACACATGATTCTAAATTAATTTTTAACGATCACATTGACCACATTGCTAAAAGGGCTTCCAAGGCTCTAGGTTTTGTAATGAGAATGTCCAGTGACCTAAAATCTTTAAAGGTAATCAAAGTTCTGTATTGTGCCTTCGTACGCAGCCATCTAGAGTACGCTTCGCAGGTGTGGAACCCGATGTATAACATATACATTACGCGCCTGGAGAAAATCCAAAAACGGTTTTTGCGATTTCTGGATTATAAGGCCGGGCAATATTCTGAGAGTTACGAGCACCGCTGTAAGCGATATCACTTTCTACCTCTTCAAATTCGCCGTGAAGTAAATGACGTTTGTTTTATATCTAAACTTGTTAATGGCGCCATTGATTGCCCGGACTTATTATCTAAGATTGGTTTTCGCACTAACACTCTTGGTCTTCGTCGGCGTCCATTGCTTCATTTACCATCAGCCCACACAAACTACCGTCATAACACCTTTATGTTGCGTAGCTGCGAAACTTATAATAGGTATAGTACCGAACATGACTTCGACTTATTTATGACAAGCCCGGCGACTATCAGGCGAACTGTAAACTTGCATTACTTTCGGCAGCAATTCTGTGTGGGTGCTCAACCTTAATTGTGTAATAACAATAGCAACATATTACTTTTTGTTTTTATTATTTTTTCTAACGTCACTGGTTGTCTTTTTGGTTAAATTTTTATTTTTAGTGGAAATTTGTACTTTTTTGTGCATAATGCATTTTACTTTATATATATGATACTATTGATATGTATATGTGGAGGTTTGTAATTGGCTTCGAGTAATTAATAATGTTTTTATATGCCTATAAAGCTGTAAACCTTCCTAAAATAAATAAAATAAAAAAAAAAATATAAAAAAATATTAAGTGGATTTTAAAGGCTCAAGCAAAAAATCAGTGATTTTTTACACAATACTAAATAATATACTAGAAAAATACGACTCGCACCAGATCAATACTCAGACGGGAATCGAACCCGCGACCTTTGGATATCCGGTCCAATGCTCTGACCGCTGAGCTACCGAGTCACTAGTGACATCGCCGAATTTCTTCTAGTATATCCTACTCTTACGCTGCAAGCCAGCGTTATTTCACCAATGTGAGGAATTACCTCGACATTCAATTGAAATATCTTTCCAGATATTTGGCAATCGATTAAGATGAAATAGCTATATAATTTTTAATTTTGAGATTTTTGCATTCACAATGCTATTTTTACACAATACTAAATAATATACTAGAAAAAATACGACTCGCACCAGATCAATACTCAGACGGGAATCGAACCCGCGACCTTTGGATATCCGGTCCAATGCTGCGATCTGGTGCGAGTCGTATTTTTTCTAGTATATTATTTAGTATTGTGTAAAAATAGCATTGTGAATGCAAAAATCTCAAAATTAAAAATTATATAGCTATTTCATCTTAATCGATTGCCAAATATCTGGAAAGATATTTCAATTGAATGTCGAGGTAATTCCTCACATTGGTGAAATAACGCTGGCTTGCAGCGTAAGAGTAGGATATACTAGAAGAAATTCGGCGATGTCACTAGTGACTCGGTAGCTCAGCGGTCAGAGCATTGGACCGGATATCCAAAGGTCGCGGGTTCGATTCCCGTCTGAGTATTGATCTGGTGCGAGTCGTATTTTTTCTAGTATATTATTTAGTATTGTGTAAAAATAGCATTGTGAATGCAAAAATCTCAAAATTAAAAATCAGTGATTTTTTATTTTTTGCAAAAAGTCATGATTTTTTCCAACCCTGAACATAACGCGATTAATGGATCATTCACGTCTCAGTCACGTCAACGGTCAGTCAAATTTCAATATAAGTTTTGACAGTCACGTGACGCGTCAGTCACCAGTGGGTCTACCGCCTAACTCTATCGCTTTGACCCTGGCTTTGGTTTATGACGTCAGTGCACTGTCCGTCCTTGTCAGCGTGTTATGATATGACAAGGACGGACAGAGCATTGCTATCGCTCTGGCTAAAGCTTTGAGTTAGGCGGTAGGGCCCCTGGTATTAAAGGGCTTTGAACGTTTTTGCATAGTGGTAACTACTTTTTTTTTATTTTGACGGGGATTTCTCGGGGATAGGACTTTATATCATAGACATTTTTTTGTTCGTCTATAGATCCCCTATCGATACACATGGGTATCATCATGCGCCGCTATATTTTCGAAATCCCCGTTAAAAATAAAAAATATCCGTCAAAAACCTGAATTTCCAAGCAGTATTCCGACTGGCTAAATATCTAGCTGTTTTATTTGGTTCTCTGCCTTTTTTGCCGAAAATTCTTTGGCCGATTATCACTTCCCAACAAACGTTACGCAGAATATTATTTCGCCGAATAATCATTTGCCAACTTATCATTTAATATTTTTTATTTCCCAACCTCACAGTAACCAACAATAACAATAACAACCAACATAATAAATAATTGGACTTACCTTAAATTTTGTCTGAAAACGTTTAAACGTTTCTCATGTTCCAACTCGTTGGCGTAATCCTTGTTGTGTTTGTTTTTAAACCTGTAAACAAAAACTTAATATTATGGAAAGGTCCCGGCAAAGGGACTATCGTGTGAGGGGCGCTTATTGCCGCGCACACAGTTTCGATCCAATTTCACCAATGGAGAAGACCTAATAGGTCTGTTAAATAATAATAATAATGCTTGGTCAATTTACACAGCGCCATCTAGCCCTAAACTTAGCAAAGCTTGTAATGTGGGTGCTAGACAACTGATACACTACTTATACATGGTGTTCTAAAATTTTGCCACACGAAGGGAAAGTACCATAAATATTAAAAGTAGGAAATTTTTGTGAAAGAAGACTTCATTTTGATTTTAAAAATAATTAGAACTGCATTCAAAGATTTTTAAAAAATCGCCTGCCTTAGCCAGGAATCGAACCCGCCAAAAAAGAAAAAAAATTATTATTTTTATGATACCAATCGAAAGGGTCATAAGGATTATTTTCAAATTTGAGATTTTTGCATTCACAATGCTATTTACAAACAATACAGCTGTTTTTGTTTCATTTAAATCAAGCGAACCGTTTTCAAGTTATAACGGTTTGAAGGAAATAGTAGTGTAAGACGCAGGTGTCCCGGGTTCGATTCACAGAGGGGGGGTTCAATTAGTACTCGGTTTGGTTGGTGGCCGCCTGGCTAGCTACCACCATCTTACCTAAATCTGACGCCATAACAACAATTTAAAAATTCCGGCAGTTAGAGGTAAGATAGCCAGTTCCTCAGTGATGAGGATTCCGGGTGTAGTGCGCTTACACCTTTAGCCTTATCGTCACTTAACATCAGGTGAGGTGAAGGCCAAGCACTATACCGTTGTGCATAAAAAAACGTAAGGTTCACCGCTCGCTTTATGACATCATAACGTTTCGTGTGAAGAGTCGTTTAAGTCGTAAAACAAAGTAATTGTTTATGATGTTAGTCATCTTCTCCTGCAAGATTGTTTTCTCTCCTCTTGCTCAAAAAGCCCGTCATTGTAACGTACAAGAGTTGAGATAAAATAGCATAATAACCCCTAGGGGATAAGGTTTTTTCTTTTTTAATGTTTGTCTATTACCAATAAACCTACTAAAACGAAGAAGTTTTTATTCATAATCACGAATAAAGACTCGCTCGACTTAATACTGTTTCTCATTCTTATTTTTGAAAATGGAACTAAAAGCATCTCTTCAGTGAAATCATTACACTTGACACTGGCAAAAATTACTCCCTGAAGAGGAGTAGATTGCCCTAACAAAAATAAGAAGAGGAAATCATAGACTTATTTATACTCTGTGCACAGAGTGAATCGTGGAATGCGTGATTGTGTTGCTTAGCTGCTACAGCAGAAATTAAAAAAATTACCATGGCGCAAAATCTTAAGAATTTTTCTATCATTACAAACTGATTGAATTGTGTGACTATTTATTCCCTTGCTATTGTGTTTTACAAATAACCTTCTATACTTATAGTACGGTCAACGGCACGCGGGGCTTCCACGACAGCGTAATATTTATACTCAATTTTATACTTAAACGCAAAGCGGTTAAGGTTCAAAATAAATTACAGATTTTTGACAGTTTGGTATAACCTCATGTGCTGCTGAATGTACATTATACCTTTCAAACTCGTGGTACACGTGCAGGTCGTGCGCTGGGTGCACGAACTCCTTCATGGGGTTGAAGGTGGCGTAGTGGCGCGCGCCCGGCCCCGGGAACGACGTACAACGGAGCCCTAACCACAATAATACAATCATTATGAGCCACTTTAAGGGGCCATAATAGGGAAACATGGTTTGCGCGGACCATATTTTTATATAGAAAACGTAAAGTTGTAGCCACTAAAAAAACATACGAAAAGCTAAAGAGATTATCTAGTAGCTACAAGTATTAAATTGCGTATAAACCTCACACAGATGATTATTAAAAAAAAACAGAATATCATCAAAAGCTCTTGTCGCGGGCCATATTTTTGGCGTAAACAATAGCGGAAACGTATTGAATTCTACATCAAAATACAGTTTAACGAACTGTGCTAAGATTATAATGAAAAAACATCGAAAAAGTGCAGAAGTGAGGTTATTTTCATTACTCTTTTATTACACGTAAAGAAAAAGACAGAGACAAATGATTTCGCATAACGGAGCCTTAACACGTTTTTAGGGCTCCGTAGCCTAATGGCAAAAACGAAACCCTTATAGATTCGTCATGTCTGTCCGTCCGTATGTCACAGCAACTTTATTCCGAAACTATTAGGATTACACAGTTGAAATTTGGAAGGTATTAGATGTATTCTGTAAACCGCTTCACAATTTTCATACAAAAATAAGAGATTAAGTGCGAGGCTCCCAAGACATGAAACTGAAACTGAAAAAAAAAACACCAAACCTATACATACGTGCGGGGTGTCTGTAGATAGGTCTTTGAAAATTACATTGAGGATCCTTAAACTGTTTTTTTTCTAAGTCAACAGTTTGAAAGATATACACTTACAAAGTGTTAAAATGTGTGTGAGGACACACATTTTAACCCTCTAACTTTTAAAATACCCTACAACTTGAATATTGTATAGTCTGCATAACGAAATTACGGGCAAAAGTTAGGCTAGAAGATTTTCCTTACCGGCGTCGATCTTGAACACATTGGAGTCGATGTCGTCGACGTCATAGTCCTTGTACACCAAGTAGTAGTGGTCGAAGTGAGATCCTAGTAGGCTATTGAAGCCTTTCATCTCGTACCTGCAAACAATACATCACATCTCGTACATTACTGCTGAGGTCTTTAATGACTACGTTGCTGGCAGCAATGATGATGGCCGAGAGCTGCAATGATGACCAAGCTTGAAGGCAGAGAGCGTAGTTAAGCTTAGCTCGAGGCCATCATAACGTGGCCAGCAGTGCAGTCATTGTGGACCAAGGCTTGTATACCGCTTTACTCAAACAATGCGAGTACTACCTACCATATACTATAAGCATTATAATAACCTAATTTCGAAGAAAAACTACAAAAATGCAAATATTCAGAAACGGAGTCAAAAAATAAGTTGATAAGAGCTGCTGCTATTGATAGTTCGTAAGCCCGCGACAATATTGCCTACGTCATATGACATCAAGATGAAATGCATGGCACACGGTCGGACATGTTGTGCAGAGCGAGGATCAGAAGATTATCGCAAATAAAATTGGCCGGAAGCTTGAGAAAATCCTACACTTCCGGTCAAAATTTCAAGGTTATATTTACGTCATGTGACATCAATACGAGACCCTTCTGAAATGGCCTGAAAGTACTTGACAGACTTATGTAAACTCTCTCTACTTAACTATTGAAGGGCTAAATGATGCCACGCCACGGGTCTCGTACCGTAAATATAACCTTAAAATTTTGACCGGAAGTGAAGGATGTTCTCAAGCTTCCGGCCAATTTTAATTGCGATAATCTTCTGACCCTCGCTCTGCACAACATTTCTGACCGTGTGCCAGGCATTTTATCGTGATGTCATAATGACGTAGGCAATATCGTCGCGGGCTTACGGACTATGAATGAATGTCAAAATACAAATTGACTAAGTTTAAAACTGTAAACATATTTAAAATACACAGTACACAATCGCCAAGAATAAACTTTTGACCTTGAAATATCAACCTCGAGTTCTTGTAATAAAGGGTCTTTGAAAACATTACCAAAGGTCTCACCTAACAGGGATAGGAATGGAGTCGCCCCGCAAAGTCTTCTTGTATTTCACCCACATGGTGTACTTATTTATCTTGTCTCCAATAGTCTCCACCATCCGCCATTTTGCCGTGTCTGAGTCTTCCATTGTTTCTGTGCCTATTAACAAAATGGCGACCATATTACATATTTTTTTTTGTCATAAGATAGGTGACCAACCAAAATAGTTTGTGTACATAATGTGTAGTGTGTGTGTGTTTGTATGTATACAAAATTTGGGGGTATTTTCATCTAATGCGGTTGATATTTAGTAGTTTACATAACACAAATGTAATTAAGTAAGTGAATAGCAAAAACGTACTATTTGTTTCTTAAAAAAATGTTATTACCCTATTTTGAACCTAAAATCCTTCTAGACAAAGTTCACTATCAGTTGATAATCCTGATTTTTTCTTCTCTTTTTATATGATGATGTTGATTATACAATAACTTATCTTTCACGCTTCTGACCGTGTATTCAAGCTAATGTGTGTGGCAAAACTTCAAAATAATGTTCGTAATAATGTTTAATTTAAACTCATACTCATTATATTGTCCTTAAATTAACTAATATAACTTACTGGTAAACTTAACAAATTTTTTTTTCTTCGAAAAAGCTGTATTTACTTGTAAAAGGCATATCTTTTAGTTCGGGCCTTTTGTATATTTATTGTAATGTGTAATGATATGTTGTTAGTGAATCTTTTGCAATAAATAAACTTACCAATAAACTTGAAGTCGACCAGATTGGGCAACACTGTCTGAACATCAATAGACATTTCAGTGCTACCGTTGACTTGCAAGCAAGTTTCCTGGTTCATCACCTTCTCTGTGGTCACGGGGGCAATCTGTAACAAAAACAACAATTTTATGTCATCATCAGACATTTTTTACAGACTTAATAGTAGATTGTTATACAAGACGCTAAAGTGACCCATTGCATACGAGGTATTTTTATTCCCGACCTTTAGCGAGGGAATAAATAGAAACCGAGTTACAATGGGTTTTAGCGTCATGTGTTACACTATACTTTTCACTACGATTGCGAGAAAATAAAATACAATATTAAATAGTTTATACCTACTTCCGTAAAAGAAACCACTCGTTTTTCTATCCTCCACTTCATAAACTTTTTGTACAATATTTAAATAAATGATTTGTGCTTGACGGCAAAAGATTAAAATTATTTCTTTCCTAGTAATAGAATTGTGTGACTGTAAAGTCACACAATTCAAACAGTTTGTAATTATAGAAAAATTCTATAGATTTCGCGCCATGGTACCTTTTTTAATTTCTGCTCTAGCAGCTAACACAAACACGCATTCTATGATTCACTCTGTGCACAGAGTATAAATAAGTCTATGATTTCACCGAAGACATGCTTTTAGTTCCATTTTCAAAAATAAGAATGAGAAACAGTATTAAGTCAAGCGAGTTTTTATTCGTGATTATGAATAAAGACTTTTTCGTTTTAGTAGGCTCATTGGTAATAGACAAACATTAAAAAAGAAAAAACTTTATCCCCTAGGGGTTATTATGCTATTTAACCGACTTCCAAAAAAGGAGGAGGTTCTATGTTCGTCTGTATATTTGTTTTTTTTTTTTGTGTATGTCCACCGATTACTCGAAGACGGCTGGACCGATTGAAATGATTCAAACGTTATTACATTAGGTATACTTCCAAGTTGGTCCCATTTTTTGAAATTTGAAAATCGGTTCAGTACTTTTCAAGTAATCTTGAAAAAAGCACGAAAATAGTATGATTTTGTGTGAATTACCTCGATGGTAATGGTCGTATTACTTCTTTGTTTATGAACTGAATAAGATAATTATTTTTTTGTTGGAAGAGGGATATCTAGTGTAGTTCTTTAACCGACTTAGAAAAAGGAGGTTCTCAGTTTGACCCGTATGTATGTATGTTTCTCCGCGATTATCTTACGTTTGGCTGAGCCGATTTTTCTACATCTTACCTACAAGGTACCTACACTAAAAATAAAAAAAATAAAAAATTGTTTAAAAAAAACAAAAACCGACTTCAAAAAACCTACCTCTAAAAAGCAAGAAGTAATATTCGTAATAATAAAAATACGTCTATTGAAGTCGGGTGGGGCGTTTAAAATAAAAAAAGGAATTTGTACTCCAGCCCCACCCGACTTCAATAGACGTATTTTTATTATTTTTAAAACTTACAGAATGAATGATAACTGTTGAAGAGTTATTCAAAAAATATTAAAGACAATTTAAGAGATTATCACATGAGCTTTTTTTTAAATATTGACTTGGTTTACGAGTATTAAAAATAAATGAGTGGCGGCGTTAGTTTTACTACCTACAGCGCCTTAACTCTGTTTATTTAGTGATAAATTCAAACATAATTGTGTTTTATATTAAGTACACAATTTAATTACAATCTTACTATTAGTATGAGTAATTTTGGTAAACAAATTAAATCGCAAGTTATAATGAGTAATATTTTCAGAATTCGCTTCGTAAAATAAGGAACAATGGATTTTAATTACAAACCTTCTGTGAGTAATGCGAGTGGCATCACAGGTGGTTTGTGTTTAGTTTGTCTATGAATGCAAAGAGGTCATGCCAAAGGATTCCGTCTGTATGTGGCCAGCCTTAGGCTCTCCGCTGCGTTAAGCGGGACACGCACGAGGGGCGACATAGATTAGAGCTTACTCATGGACTGCAAGCATCTGTCCGTCAAAAAACCAGCAATGTATTTTCCCGCGCCGTGTACCCGCGCCGGGATCCCGCTCAACGCAGCGAACGGCCTCAGACCGCCTTTATTCCCTAGGCAATATAAGCTGTTTTCGCAGTTCAACTGTATAACCTGACGTGCTGTCGGGTGTACCTTAATCTTATTAATTAACGCAATAATAATTTAAAAACAATGATTTTATTATTATTTTACCTTGATGGATGTGCCATATTGGGGATAAACACTGGACGTCATCTGGTACGTTTTAACCATTGCACCGTAGTAGTCAATACGGGATTTGCCATTATTGCTGTCATACCTGTCAATCAAAAAAGTATTGTTGAATACAGTAATTTTGCATGTTAATAATAAATCCCGAGCACTTTTTGCCTCAGCGGGCCCTCTGGTTGCGGCTGAAAATCAGTGATTTGCTCTAAAAAAGCAAATACAACGCTGAGCTGTGACCTTTTTGCCTTTTTTTTAGGTCATTTAAGTTTCATTAGTTTTATGCACTGTTTTATGTGTCTGTCTGTTGTTGTCAAATAAATATGTTATCTATCTACCTATTTTAAAGACGACCTGAGTGGTGCAGTGGTAAACATGCTGGTCTACCTACGCAAGAGGTCCCCGGTTCGATTCCCGGCCGGGGGCAGAAATTGAATTTCTGTGACGGGTCTGGGTGTTATTATCTATAATAAGTATATATTTGAAAAGTATATAAGTAGTATAGGTATCCCATATTGCAAGCTTTGCTTAGTTTGGGGCTAGATGGCGCTGTGTGAAATTGTCCATGCATTTATTTATTCATTTATAACGTGATAAAAGGTAGACGACCTCGAATAATAAATAATGCTTATACTTCAGTCAACATTAATGGTAGTAACAATTTTAAACAATCTTTATCATAAATACAATTCGTAAATAATAAGGTAATATTCCTATAAATAAAATGAGATAAGCCCATATTAGTTTCATGTATGAGGATAAAATACAAAATAAGCTAAAAATAACAAACTTAGTTAGTAGTAATAACTGTAATAGCTTAATAGTATTTGCATTCAAAACAAAATATGGGCGTAGGTACCTAAGTCAAGCATGGAGGAAGACGCAGTGGCGAAGCGCATCATCCATGCTTCGGAAGGCACATTAAGAGGATTGTCAACCACGTGGTCTCCATACAAACGGCGGTAACGTTTCCCACCCTCTAAACCTTAACCTACAGTAATTAATTTTTGGTATTTTTTTGAAATGCCTAAATACTAGGGCTGTACGTTTTGATTTTTTAAATATCTATAATAGATTTCGAAATATTTGCATTTTAGTGATTTCATACAAAACACAGAAGTGCCAATATTTTCAAATCTACTATGAATATTTTAAAAATCAAAACGTACAGCCCTAGTTTTTAGGCATTTCAAAAACATACCAAAAAATCATTGCTGTAGGTTAAGGTTTAGAGGGTGGGAAACGTTATCGCCGTTTGTATGGAGACCACGTGGTTGACAATCCTCTTAAGCCGTTGGTCCTAGCTGCATTTGCAGTCGTTAACGCCCACTAATCCCCATTGGGCCCGCGACCCCGCGTGGTGGGTTAAAATTATGACCCAACCTTCTTATCCATCCAAGGCCTGTATTCACAGAACATACATAGAAAGTAGCGTTGCCAGCCGACCCGTATTTTGGAATAGATTTCAATGTCCCGCCGCACACTGGTTCGATATTGAAAAATATGGGACATGGGAGTTAAAATGTACGGAGGCGCATAAATTTTTTTTTGAGGATAGTTTATAACATGCCTAACAACATTTGTAGTAGCACTTTTCTCTAAAATGACTTCTTTATGGTTAAAAAAATTCACAAAGATTTTTTTGTATGGAAAAAAATACATTATGGGTTTTTTCTCGAAATGATATAAAGTGTTACACCAATGAGATATTGTGGAGGCTAGAGGAGCTTATTGTAAACAATTTTTGTCTTGACATCGAATGCGGATTTTTGCGTACTTTTGAGATACAGGTGATTTAAATTTAAAAAAATATCTATATGAAAAATATCAAAAATTACCACGTGTTAACCACTCTGATGTATTTTAAACATCTAAAAAAGTTTTTTTATTTACCGCAATGACACTTTTAATAAAATATTATATACAACTACAGTGGTGGACGGATAATTAGATTTACCAGTCGATTTTCATACAAATGAGGTAACTTTGAAGCCTTGGTTCTCAGCTAGGGATTGATCGAACTGTGATCTGATGAGGCAATCTAGGGAGTGAATGAAGGAGATCCACATCACTACACACATCCAACTAATGTGATCAGCATTCTAAGAGATTAAACAAATAAGATTAGAAAGAAGATAAGGTTTTTATAAATGAGGTAACTTTGAAGCCTTGTTTCTCCGTCAGGGATTGATGGAGCTGTGATGTGATGATGGCTATCCAGGAAGTGAATGAAGGAGATCCAAATCGCTATACACACCCAACTGATCTGATCAGCATTCTAAGAACCGTTTGGATAAATGTTTAAAAATACCGCGTTAATAGGATTAAGATGTATAGGAATCCTGGAACTGAGAACTTTGATCTTTACAGCTCAGATCAGTTGGGTGTGTATAGCGATCTGGATCTCCTCCATTCATTTCCTGGATAGCCTCATCAAATCACAGCTCCATCAATCCCTGGCGAGGAATCAAGGCTTCAAAGTTACCTCATTTGTATGAAAATCGAATGGTGTTTCTAATTATCAGTTAACCACTGTTTATTGGTAGGAAATCAACACGTGTGGTTATTTCATGATTTTCATGTTCTTCTTGTGCAAACAAGATGTTTATGAATTTAAAAATGTGTCATGTAAAGAAATAAAAATTACCTAAAATCACCACGACTGACATCACGAGACATTAATGTCAGCGTATATAATTGAGAGATGCATGCAGGATTTTTGATGTTTTCTGTAGGAATAATTACAATATATCGATGTATTATTCTCTGGGATAAGAGCTTCTCCCTTGACTTCGGTATTATTTAAAATGAGGTCGTTAGGTCCAGGGAACATTGCGTGCTTTTTATAAATGGCTTACCATACTTAAGTTTTTATAGATATGGTACCTAAGGATTGGAAGTAATCGGAATTCAAAAGAAAAATGAGAATTTGATCAGTATTAGAACTCTTCTATTATCCTTGTGTGGAATGAAATATTCGACGAATTATTAGAAACACCATTCGACATTCATACAAATAAGGTTACTTTGAAGCCATGGTTTTCCGTCAGGGATTGATGGAGCTGTGATGTGATGATGGCTATCAAGGAAGTGAATGGAGGACATTCAGATTACTATACATACGCAACTTATCTGATCAGCATTCTAAGAACCGTTTGGATTAATATTTTAAAACACTGAGATAATAGCATTAAAATGTATAGAAATCCTGAAACTAATAACTCTGATCCGTACAGCTCATATCAGTTGGGTGTGTTTAACAATCTGGAATTCTTCCATTCACTTCTTGAATAGTCATCATCACATCACAGCTCCATCAATCCCTGGCGAGGAACCAATGCTTCAAAGTTACTTCATTTGTATAAAAATCGACTGGTGTTTTTAATTATTTGTCCACATGAGATATTTCATTCCAAACAAGGATAATAGGATAAATCTAATACTGATCTTATTAAAAAATTTCTTTCGAATTCCGATTAATTACTTCCAATCCTTCTGAACCTAACAACCTTATTTTAAATGATATCGAAGTCGAGGGAGAAGCTCTTATCCCAGAGAATAATAAATCGATATTACTATTGTAATTTATTATTCCTACAGAAAACATCAAAAATCCTGCATGCATCTCTCAATTGCGCTGACATCAATGTCTGGTGATGTCAGTCGTAGTGATTTTAGGTAATTTTTATTCCTTTACATGACACATTTTTAAATTCATAAACATCTTATTTGCACAAGAAGATCATGAAATAATCACACGTGTTGATTTCCTACTAATAAACAGTGGTGGACTGATAATTAGAAACACCATTCGATTTTCATACAAATGAGGTAATTTTGAAGCCTTGGTTCCTCGCCAGGGATTGATGGAGCTGTTATTTGATGATGGTTATCCAGGAAATGAATGGAGGAGATCCAGATCGCTATACACACCCAACTGGGGTGGAATTGCGTAAGGTAATCGTTTTCATTTGACAGTTCATATCGTATTCCATCGGCTGCAATTTGTATGGGGTGACATATATTATGATACAATATGAACTGTCAAATGAATACGATTGACTTTACGCAATCACCTAGCTGATCTGAGCTGTAATGATCAAAGTTCTCAGTTCCAGGATTTCTATACATTTTAATGCTATTAACGCGGTATTTTTAAACATTTATCCAAACGGTTCTTAGAATGCTGATCAGATCAGTTTGGTGTGTATAGTGATTTGGATCTCCTTTATTCACTTCCTGGATAGCCATCATCACATCACAGCTCCATCAATCCCTGACGGAGAAACAAGGCTTCAAAGTTACCTCGTTTATAAAAACCTTATCTTCTTTCTAATCTTATTTGTTTAATCTCTTAGAATGCTGATCACATTAGTTGGATGTGTGTAGTGATGTGGATCTCCTTCATTCACTCCCTAGATTGCCTCATCAGATCACAGTTCGATCAATCCCTAGCTGAGAACCAAGGCTTCAAAGTTACCTCATTTGTATGAAAATCGACTGGTGTATCTAATTATCCGTCCACCACTGTAGTTGTATATAATATTTTATTAAAAGTGTCATTGCGGTAAATAAAAAAACTTTTTTAGATGTTTAAAATACATCAGAGTGGTTAACACGTGGTAATTTTTGATATTTTTCACATAGATATTTCTTTAAATTTAAATCACCTGTATCTCAAAAGTACGCAAAAATCCGCATTCGATGTCAAGACAAAAATTGTTCACAATAAGCTCCTCTAGCCTCCACAATATCTCATTGGTGTAACACTTTATATCATTTCGAGAAAAAACCCATAATGTATTTTTTTCCATACAAAAAATTCTTTGTGAATTTTTTTAACCATGAAGAAGTCATTTTAGAGAAAAGTGCTACTACAAATGTTGTAAGGCGTGTTATAAACTATCCTCAAAAAAAAATTCATGCGCCTCCGTACATTTTAACTCCCATGTCCCATATTTTTCAATATCGAACCAGTGTGCGCCGCCGGGACAGCCCATGTCCCGTATTTTACGAAAATCTACAGTCTGTAGGTTGTACGTGTGTCCGACCGCGCGACACACACGTACAATAGTGTTCAATTTAAATTTTGGTTGTGTCACAGAATACATGGTTGTTTCTTTTTTAAAAACATTGTCAAATCACAAAAAAATATATGTTGTGCTTGTGCGCAGTAAAATCTGTATCGTAATCAGTAAAATTTAAATAAAAATGCAATGATCTTTAATTGTCCTGAGTGATAAAGAGAAATCCCGTATTTTTAAAGATTTATTATCGTTTGTACCTTTACGTTGAAAAAAAAAGTTCGGAACTCTAATAGAAAGGATTGATAAGTCCATAACTTTTTTATGAAGAAAGACCTTTTTTGCAATATTTTGTTTTATATCTCTACATAATCTTAATGTAGCTCTGCATGTTCAATCCAACGAAGTTCCTACCTCTTTATCCCATTATTTTTTTCTTTCATCGCCTGAAAACTGGTAACTGAAATGAGGCCCTCATTTCAGTTCATCATCATATCAGCCGCACGACACCCACTGCTGGGTATATAGGCCTCCCCTAAGGATCTCCACGACGATCGGTCCTGCGCTGCCCGCATCCAGCGGCTTCCCGCGACCTTCACCAGATCGTCGGTCCACCTTGTCGGGGGCCTTCCCACGGAGCGTCGTCGTCCGGTGCGCGGTCGCCATTCCAGAACCTTTCCGCCCCAACGGCCATCGGTTCTTCTCGCTATGTGTCCCGCCCATTGCCACTTCAGCTGAGCAATCCTTCAAGCGATGTCGGTTACTTTAGTTCTCTTGCGGATCTCTTCGTTTCTGATTCGATCACGCAGGGAAACGCCGAGCATGGCTCTCTCCATTGCACGCTGGGTGACCTTGAGCCTCCTTATGAGACCCATAGTTAGCGACCACGTTTCACTGCCGTAAGTCATCACTGGCAACACACACTGTTCATAGACTTTCGTCTTGAGAACCTGAGGTAAGTCGGACGCGAAGATTTTTCGAAGCCTCCCGAGTTGGATTCGACGAGATCTCTTTCTCGAAGTTGGACTTACCTAACTGGATTGCCTGTCCTAGGTATACGTAATGGTCATTTCAGTTACCAGTTTTCATTTCAGACACCACATTTTGGCTTGATGTGCCCGCCAAGACATTTATTCATGTTTGGTAGGAAAATAAATCTCAGTGGATTGAATTTAGAGAATAGGAAGGATTCATTTTCATTCGATGAGTTTTGTTGTCATGAGTGCCGCCGAGAGGGTCGACAGGGTCATTAAGAAAAGTTAGAAGTCGCTTGAGCTTTTTGTTTCCAAAAGTAATAATCTTTTGCCGAATTTGAAAAAAAAATGTAGTGTAAAGATGCCTTAAGGAGTTTCTTTTTAAGACACAAAAATAAATAGTGAAAAAAAAGTAAAACTTATAAAACCACCCTCGTATGTTTTATGCCTGTGTGTAAGGGATTAATGCTATCATTTTCAATTAGTCTGTTTCCTGAATATGGTTTAGAAAACACGATCATCTTGCAGAAATAACATGTGTTAGGTTACACAGTCAGCCATAACATGACCTTTGTTATCAAACCATTAGAAATTGTTTACATGTCTTTTTTGTTATCGTGCACTGTTATGCACGTATGTATTTCACGATATGGTTTACTATATATATAAAATTCAAAGTCCTGACTGACTGACTGACTGAATGAATGATATCAACGCACAGCTAATGGAAATCTAACGCAACGTATATTGTTATTGTTAGTATTTCAATCCCTATGGGGATGAAATAAATAAATAAATAAATAAATGCTTGGACAAATTCACACAGCGCCATCTAGCCCCAAACTAAGCTTAGCTTGTAATATGGGTGCTAGACAACTGATATACTACTTATATACTTCTTAAATATATACTTATTATACATAGTAATACCCAGACCCGTCACAGAAATTAAAATTCATCATTTCAATTTCTGCCCGGCCGGGAATCGAACCCGGGACCTCTTGCGTGGTAGGCGGCATGTTGACCACTGCACCACTCAGGTTGTGAAAAGATGGGGGTGAAAAGGGGTAAAAAAACCCCAAAAATAGATATGGATGTCGTTATTGGGGTTTTATGGGATGACGATTGCAAAAATGACATTTATTTTGAAGTCCAACACGGTGGACATGATTTGACCCCTAAAGGGGTGAAAATGGGGTTCAAATTTTGTATGGAAAAATAATATAAAATAGACATTACAACTTTAAACTTCGTAGGAGCACATCTAAAAATAAATAGGCAAACATATATTTTGTAATTTTGAAAATCAACCACTTAGGGGTAAATGGGGTAAGTAAACGTGAAAATCGATGTGGATGTCGTTCTTGAGGTTTCATGGGATGGTGATTGCGAAAATGACATTCAGTTTGAAGTCCAACACGGTGGACATGATTGGACCTGGACATGCACATCCAGGGAACGGGGACAGGGATGGGAACGGGAACGGGATACTAATATCTCTGGAGACAATTCTGAATATTATAAACTAGCTTCCGCCCGCGACTTCGTCCGCGTGGACATTCGATAAAATCCTCATGTATTAATTTCATTAAATTCTGATCAGCCGTTTTTACGTGATTAGGCGGGTCGACCAAGCGAGCAGCCTCGAGCGAGGCCTTGTACGGCAAACGTCCTGCCTCGCGAGGCAGCGCGCTTGGTAATAAGCGAGGCCCGCCTAATCACGTAAAAACGGCTGATCAGAATTTAATGAAATTAAAACATGAGGATTTTATCGAATGTCCACGCGGACGAAGTCGCGGGCGGAAGCTAGTAATTTTATAAAGAACAGCATTTAAACCATGGATTTAACTCCTGGATGTATCTGACATTATCATAAGACACACCCATGACAGTTTTCAATACCTTATTGTATTCAATACCTAAGAAATAGTTTGATGAACCAAACATTTAATAAAATTAACATTTCTAATCACCAAATTAATAAATAAACAAAAACATTATTATACCTATTAAGTTGTATAAACAATCTCATATTAACTCATACTAAATTCAGCCATCGTTGCATGTAATAAAGTTCAATTTTGCTTGATTGCTAGTTAATTTGCTTGAGTTAATGCATCAGATACAAGGTTATCAAATAGCCTAGTTCATGCTCCTAGTTTAAGATCATGCATGAACTAAAAAAGCATTTTTGATAACTAATCAACTAACTTTTATAACTGTTTAAAAGGAAAATCGATTTTTTCATTCTCAAAAGAATCAGTAAATATTATTGATTCTACACTATATATATACTTTTTAAATATATACATATACATAGTAACACCCAGACCCGTCACAGAAATTAAAATTCATCATTTCAATTTCTACCCGGCCGGGAATCGAACCCGGGACCTCTTGCGCAGTAGACGGCATGTTAACCACTGCACCAGTCAGATGTTAGAAGAAATCTGTTAAAAACGATTTTATATAATACTAGCTTCCGCCCGCGACTTCGTCCGCGTGGACATTCGATAAAATCCTCATGTTTAATTTCATTAAATTCTGAACAGCCGTTTTTACGTGATTAGGCGGGTTCCCACCAAGCGCGCTGCCTCGCGAGGCAGGCGCAGTCCACGCGGACGAAGTCGCGGGCGGAAGCTAGTTTATAATATTCAGAATTGTATCCAGAGATATTAGTATCCCGTTCCCGTTCCCGTCCAATCATGTCCACCGTGTTGGACTTCAAAATAAATGTCATTTTCGCAATCACCATCCCATGAAACCTCAAGAACGACATCCACATCGATTTTCATGTTTACTTACCCCATTTACACCTTAAGGGATGATTTTCAAAATAACAAAATTTGTGTTTGCCTATTTATTTTTAGACATGCTCCTACGAATTTTAAAGTTGTAATGTCTATTTTATATTCTTTTTCCATACAAAATTTGAACCCCATTTTCACCCCTTTAGGGGTTAAATCTTGTCCACCGTGTTGGACTTCAAAATAAATCTCATTTTCGCAATCACCATCCCATAAAACCTCAAGAACGACATCCATATATCTATTTTTGGGGTTATTTACCCCTTTTCACCCCCATTTCATCCCCATAGGGTTTGAAATACTAACAATATACGTTGCGTTAGATTTCCATCCATAAGCCTAAATTATAAATTTAGCGATTTTTACTTTGAAAATAAAGGATTTTCTTCAACACACAACTTCATCCCCCTTTTGACCCCTTCGGGGGTAGAATTTTGAAAACGCTGAGACCCGTATTTATTGACTTTCATTGGTCAGCCTAATTACAAAATTTGAAGATCCTAGCTTCAAAACTGAGGGACTTTCATACAAACTTTGGACCCCCGTTTCACCCCTTTGGGGGGTGAGTTTTGAAAAATCCTTTCTTAGTGCACCCTTGGACCTCATAAGAAACCTATGTGCAAAATTTCAAGTCTCTAGGTTTAGCGGTTTGGGCTGTGCGTTGATATCTCACTCAGTCAGTCAGTCAGTCAGTCAGGACTTTGAATTTTATATATATAGATTTTGCCTACATATAAAAAGATAGTGCCCATCCTCCTTCCTTTTACATCAGGGATTCCCAAAGTGGTCAATATCCCCCTTGGGGGGTAACGAATAATTAAAATTATTATTATTATTAATTACCATTATGGGATTTTTAAAGTAATTTGGCTATAGTGGTCTGAGGTATCATTTTGGAATCATTCAGACCTGGGGGTCAAGTCTGCTAATGTTTTCGTCAAAATCGTAGTTCAATGGTGTTTGAATGGTAATGCTTTTTGACACAGTTCTTGTTTCTTAAACCCAAAACCGAAACACATTGTGTTTCTTAAACTCAAAAGGGAAACTTATTGTCTCTTGATTTAGGGTTTAAGAAACAAGAACTGTGCCAAAAAGCATTACCATTAGAACACAATTGAACTACGATTTTGACGAAAACATTAGCAGACTTGACCCCCTGGTGAAGAGATGGGTCCCTTACCCAAAATAGTTTGGGAAATCTCTGTTGCACATCTATAAGGAAATCAATGTCCCAGAAGTGACGTCATTAAAAAGGCAAGTGTTGATGATGATGATGAAAAGATAGTGGACAAAAACAAAGTAGTTTACAAACAATGGCGAACTGTTGTATATTCAACTATTTACACGCAAGATTTAAACTTTACAACAAAGACATGTAGAATGTTTATAAACTGAATATTATCAAAGGTCAATATGGGGTTATTGTGTTCATAAACTGTACACATGCTTCCTTTACTATCAGTTCAATGCTACAGACTAATCAATATTAATTATAGCCCATAAAAATAAATCATTATTATTCAAATTAAAAATAGGTTTGGAAAATTTTGAAAAATTAAAATTTTAGACATTTTATGCTTATTATTCTATTCTATACTTAACTGAACTTTATTAAGAGCATTAATCCCTAAATATAAATTTAATCATCAGTAGATTAGAAACCTTTCAATGATCAAAAGTGGAATTAAAAATAAATGAAAAGAGGGCAAGATGATTGGCTTAATTGGCTATACAGATATAGTTTGGTAAAATGATAAAAGGTATAAAAATTTTTTTAGTTTTCAGTATAAATTTTTTTGCATAATTCTTACCAGGCGTAAAATGGTTCGTGTATTTCTGCATACGGGATGTTCAGAAGTCCTTTGACCGTATACACCGGACTCCATTTGGGTGGAGACTCTGAAAACATGTTTCAACGTCAAATAAACTTAAATACCTATTTATCTCCATTCTCTATCTGCAATCAACTTTTAGGCCATAATCAAATTGGTTGCAATCAGGGTGTTTTTTGGATTTCACATCCAACAATATGATGTCCCCCACCAACATGTTTTTAATTTAGGCAATTACAAGGCTATTCTTTTTCTAAATTTTATAAAAATTCAATTAAACTTCTAGGATCCCTTCAGATTAGAGGGTAGCTACTATTATTAGAGGGTAGTTATTTATACTGTAGCTTTAGAGTTTGTTGCTTTAGAGCATTAGTTCCCAACCAATAGACAACATTTCATTTTGAAAAAGTACTAAAATTAGAAAACCATTTCGAGATTTTAGTGTAGAGACTTACGTCCTTTTAGAATAAACCGTTTTCTATTAATTAATATCTCAGTAATATATGAAAATAACTTGAAAAAAATATGCATTGCCTAAAAACAATAAATTTTCATTACATCCATAAAAATATGTAGGTACCTAAAAATTTTGAAATGTTGTCAATTGCCAACCAGTCAGTCAATAAATGCAAAAGTGTGTTTGTATGTTGTTGTTTGTACGCTTTCACGCACAAACTGCTGGACCGAGTTTGATGAAATTTGGTACGGATATACATAGATGGGACCTTGGGGAAGGACATATGCTACTTTTATTCCCACTGCTGCGCACAGGTTTCAACTTGCACTTTTTTTTTTTAAATTTATTTATTTGGTTCACCAACAGCTAATACATCGACACTTATTCTAAGTAATTTAGATTGTGTTATTATGCTAAATGCACAGCCAATTACAGGTAAACACCTCATGCAAAATGGCAAAAGAAGCCTTTCTACCTACTTAAATATAAAAAATAATATTTTTTTAATAATATAGTGCATATATGAGTGTATAGTGCATATTATGCACTATTACCTTCAACTACAGAACAAAAACAAAATCTATTTAGAGACAATACTTTTTTTAAAATTTAGTAGACTTTATTATACGGGACAAGAGTTCCGAGTTACCTAATACCTTACTATTTGAATAAATTACCTACCGACCTACAGAATAAGTACAAAGAAAATGCAAAAGAATTTCGCATGAAACTAAAGCATTACTATCTACCTAAATAAGTGTATAGCAACTCGCCGCAACCCAGATAAACCTTGCGAGGTTTTCGTGGTGCGGTCCATATTTGTTAAACTGTATATTGATATGTAATAAAGAATTGAAAAATTGAAAATTATAATCTGTAGTCCATGCTGGCGAAGCTGCAGACGGAAAACTAGTAACTAAATATACCTAAATAGACCTATTTCACCTTACAAACAGTTATTATCATGCCAGAATTAATAAATTAACATATTATTCAGAATTCTTAATTATTCCTGAATTATTAGTCCTGAATTATTCAGGACAATAAAATGATGATTGACACATTACTTGATAACTACCTCGCTTTTTTTAAATCTAAATAAAATTCTGTAAGTAGGTACTCACGTTTATCCACATATCCTAATGCTGTGCCTAAGGTTAGGCAGACGATTACAGAGAGAAACATCCCTACCGAAGCGACTGACTCTGATCGCGATCCTGCTCGGAATGAAAACAACAGCCGATGAAATTAATAATATGATATGAGAACCACAGTAACCACACACCGACTGCAAAAACATGCCGGTAGCGGTATGTACACAAAGGAATTCAATGCATTTCTTTTATAAGTACACTTTTATGATTATAGCAAATATTTAAAACATGGAACAAATATTTAGGATAGTAACTACTACATTTTGATGACCACTTCTGAAATTCGAAAAGCGTAAAAAAAATTCTAAGTTGTCTTCAATTTATATTATAATTTATCATTCAGATTAGACTATTGAAATATTTACAAACAATTGAATTGAATTTAATTTGTTACCTCGGGTCGAATTTCCTTCCTTTCCTTTTTTTACACAAAAGTAAGTACCTACTATAAAAACTAAACTACACTCACACAAAGAGAATATAATCACTACACTCACACTGACAGTGACAGCTCAGGTGACAGATGAGATGAGTGACACAATGGCTGCGTTCCGAATCACGCTTACAGCACTGTGAGCGCGCTAACGCCCGGTCCAATTCATGCTTACAACGCTCACGTAAGTTGAAGTGACGTCACAGATGACGTCATCGCATGTGCTAACGACGCTCAGCGTATTCCACCAAAGCACTGTGAGCGTAGTCGGTATAGCTGTCAAATATCGTTGTCAAAGATCATTCTTATCAAAAAATATCGTGGTTAAATTGTGAAATTGTTGTGGACGTTGTGGTTATTATTTGTGATATTTACAAAAGATGGCTGAATTTATTGATCTGCAGGTGTTTTGTGAAAATTCGAACGAAATAATTTTATATTAAACTGATCTTGAAAGAGCTAGCAGCGGTAATAAGTATTTTGAAGCTTTTATGGTTTATAAATTGGTAGGTAAATAATTCGATTGAGTAAAGGAACTTGATTCGTATTAATTAAAATACCTATTCCTTGAGAAATATTTACTTTACCGAGATAACCCATTTTTGAGGTTATTTTGTTCATACAATCCAACGTTAGCGGCGTTAGCGCTCTCACAAAGCGGTCCGAATCAATAGTATCGTGAGCGTGCTTACAGAGGCGCGTTCCAAACCTACACTCCGAGTGCAACCTAACCACAACCGAACGCTCTAACGGCGTTCCAAACATTTGAGCGTGACGTTCGGTTGACACAACCGTGTCGTTCCAATCCAAACGTCAGAGCGTTGCAACCAAACAACCATCAAAAAAGATGGTTGTAAAACGCTCTGACGTTTGTCTATAGAAAAAATGTCAATGTCATTTGACATTATTTTGTATTTTTAAGAGACTTAATAAGTCCATTATCTAATTTTGCGTATACGATTCACTATTTTCTAACAATTTTTGGCATATAAATCACATTGATACGAACTGTATTTCTTAAGGTGTCTGCCAGTTAGCAGCCTCAACAATATACTCAAATATCTTTTGAACCATAGTATCACTATTTATATGTTATAGTTCACTATTTATTAACAATTTTTTGACCTAATCAAACCTTATTATTGACGACCTCCGTGGTCGAGTGGTTTGCACGCCGGTTTTCAAGGTGTCGCCATCTCTGAGGTCCCGGGTTCGATCCCCGGCTGGGTCAATGCAGAAAATGAACTTTTCTATATTGACTCAGGTCTGGGTGTTTGTGATACCACCGTTGTCTTTGATTTCCATAACACAAGTGCTTTAGCTACTAACTTTGGAATCGGAGCTTTGAATATGTTGTCAAATATTTATTTATTTATATTATTTATTTAGTTATTTTTGGATCATGAAACAAATAATTTGCTCGTTAAAGTGGTTTATTTTATTTTATTGAAAAACACTTTCTGACACATGCAACATGCAACTATTTTGTATGAAACGATGTCCCGTCCCGTCCGGTGTTTTTCCCGTTAGAAATAGAAAAAAATCTTGGTGAGGCTGCTAACGTGACGTCAAGATAGCAGACACATTAAGAAATACTCGTATCAATATGATTTATATGCCGAAAAATTGATAGAAAAATAGTGAATCGTATACGCAAAATTTTTTGCTTCAATACAAGCCGAGATATTACGGTCTCAAAGTGGGCTGCTAACTTGACGTTTCTGTCGATGGCGATTCCAGAGAAACGGGTACAAGTTTTAAACAAATAAATATATCAAAAAATTGTTAGTGAAATTGTGATTCTTACGATATAAATAAAAAAAGAATTCATCATTGCTATTTTCTAAAAATCGAATGTTAACTTCTACATAATACTCTGAATATAGGCTGTCAATCAATATTGAACTTTGCTCCACAGTAATAAGGTTTAAACTTGATTGCAATCATGAGGTGAGTACTATCAAGCAAAAAGTGAATAGTACTGTAGCCCGCGGACATCTAAATCACCAAAAAGGTTACCGATTGTCTTTTTGTTATTGTTATAGATTTTGCAATATTATATACTAAAACCGAAGTCTTAAAGATCGTAACCCGCCGTAACCATAGTCAGTGATAAATCTAAAATCTCCATTTATGATAGTTATTTACTTTCGAGGTTACCGCATTGTTTCACTATTGTCATGGTAAACAGATTTGTTCAATTACTACACATATTAGTAAGACTATGGAAAGTCGCCAAACACAAATTTAAACAATGAATTTACACTACTGACCCCCGTCAGATTGTAAGATTTGTAAGTATAGGTTTTTTTTTCGATGTTCTCTTTGGTACGGGCAGGTTCATACAACCACAGTATGCCGGTAAACAGGGGTGATTCGCAACTGGGTGGTGGAAACAACAGACAAACATTAAAAATGACCTTTTCTAACGTATTTATTGATAATAAAAAAACTTCTTCTTTAATCTTCTTTTTCAAGTAGGCAATACATTCTTAGACCAGATGTAGTCCGGCCATTTTGATAATAATTTACATTTTAGAGTTACCGTTTCAAATGTATACTAAAGACAATAGGCCCTCTGAACAAACCATAGACCAATTTTAAGACTTTTTCTGTGGCCGGCTTAGATTTTAAGACTCATTTGATCCATAAACAAAAAATGCAAAAATTAAATAAAACGCATTTACTTATCTTTCTATTACAAAAACTTGAAGATTAAATGGGTATTTCTCAAAATAATTGTACCGTTACGTGCATGTAAACGCAGTTACGCACACGTTTTGTTACGAACATGTACAAAATGTTACGTTCATGTTGACATAAAGGTCGTTTCATAATAAAACATTAAATTTTATTTGTTTTTGATTTAAATCTATTTATATAAAATTCAAAGTCCTGACTGACTGAGATATCGACGCACAGCCCAAACCGCTGAACTTAGAGACTTGAAATTTTGCACATAGATACCTTATAGTATAGTGTAGGCATCCACTAAGAAAGGATTTTTGTAAATTCCACCCCGTCAGTCGTTTTTGAGGTTTTACTGGTGTCCTACATCTTGGTATGGACCACTTTGAAAACCGAAATTCTGACTACATGGAAAATTTCTCCCCAATTAGTCCCAACTAGTCCTACTTTTTTGAATTAAGTCCCAAAAAGGACTGAAAGATATAAGCGATTTAAATGGTCCATGCCAAAGCAAACCTTCATTTTGGCAGGGACAGGCTATATCTAGTGAACCTAAACACCTAGCCAGGATCTGATTATTGAAAAAAAAAACTCCCTTTTTTATGGATCCCGCAATGCCTAGAATAAATAGGAAATGAAGCGCCGTTCAAAAAATATAAAGGAATGATTTGGTCCATGCCAAAATCAACCTACATCTTGGCGAGGACTTTTGAACCAGGTCACTTAGAGAATATCTGATTATTGGAAAAGATTCGTGTAAATTAGTCCCAATTAGTCCCAAAGCCACAAAACTAGTCCCCCTTTAGTTTAGGAGAAATTCAGATTTTTTATATAAGTATAGTCACGTACAAAAGCGTACTGTAACGAGGACACTACTTCCGTCCCCCCGTCAATAGATGGCGCTGCGCTACTGACCGCTCCTTTCTACATCGCGGTGTTAAGATTTTTGCACATTTCTTAATATACCTGCCGAAGTCAATGTTTAAAGTAAGCAAGTAGGGACTGAGGAAATCAGAAGCTGACGCTCCCGGCACTTCTGACCCCTCGAATACTTCCTTCGGGTCCAATACCAGCATCAGCCAGCGGACGCTCACGGCCCTGGGACTGGTAGTGAAACCGTGGGATCGGTCACCCTACAATTATACCGTATTATTGTGATCCTCTATCGGCAAATATAGTAATTTAGCGACAATCTTGCGTTTATTACTCGCTACTGCAGCGCCCTCCGACGACATCCCGTTACAGTACAGTAAAAATTTATTACATAAAACTATTCCGTTCCGTAATGCACAGTGTTCCGATTGTAAAACATTAAGCATCTGCTCTTGCGGCTCTTTGCGAAAGCTGCAGCCTTTTACACGAACTTTCGTAGATTGAGGAACCCTCCCTGTAGTGCTCTCTTACCTTATCATCACTAGAGAAACCTATACAGGGTTATTTACTTTAAATTCATTAAAAACATCACGTGGGGTTTATCACACCATCAAACTGAGCAACTTTCATTATGGGACCAACCTCGAAATCACGAAAAAGAAATCGGTTGTTCCATACAAAAGTACAATGCGTACTCCATCGAAATGAATGGAAACAGCTGTTTGTTTTTGGCGATTTCAAGGTTTGTCCCATAATTAAAGTTGTTCAGTTTGATGGTGTGATCAACCCATCAAATTCAATTTCATGAACATTTCATACTTTTGAAATTATTTTCTACGCGACTGTACACGTTTTTGACATAGTCCAGGAGCTCAGGATCAAAATATCTCTAAGAAACATTTTTATTTTATGACTATTTATTTTGGGACTAATTGGGACTAATTTACACGAATCGTTTCCAATAAGCAGATTTTCTCTAGGTGACCTGGTTCAAAAGTCCTCGCCAAGATGTAGGTTGATTTTGGCATGGACCAAATCATTCCTTTATATTTTTTGAACGGCGCTCCATTTCCTTTTTATTCTAGGCATTGCGGGATCCACAAAAAAGGGAGTTTTTTTTTTGAATAATCAGATCCTGGCTACGTGTTTAGGTTCACTAGATATAGCCTGTCCCTGCCAAAATGAAGGTTTGCTTTGGCATGGACCATTTAAATCGCTTATATCTTTCAGTCCTTTTTGGGACTAATTCCGAAAAAGTAGGACTAGTTGGGACTAATTGGGGAGAAATTTTCCATGTAGTCAGAATTGCGGTTTTCAAAGTGGTCCATGTCAAGATGTAGGACACGTCTTACTGGATGTTATTTGCGAAAATGGCATTTAACTAGAAGTCTAACACGGTGAACATGACAAAAATTAGAACCCCGTCTGTGGGTAGCGGTGAATCGGGGGTATCAGAGGTTGACAGGCAATGAGTTGGCTCGCCTTCTTCTCATCTTCTTGCCTTCAACGGGAACGGGAACGGGACCGGGATGGGGACCGGGGCTACTATTGTCTAATTTTCAAAATCTATCGTGATCGCTTTCATTTGACAGATGGATGTGACACATTGCTGCATTTCTTTTGTATGTTTTTATGTGTAGTAATTTAACAAATCTATTTACCATGACAATAGTGAAACAATGCGGTAACCTCGAAAGTAAATAACTATCATAAATGGAGATTTTAGATTTATCACTGTCTATGGTTACGGCGGGTTACGATCTTTAAGACTTCGGTTTTAGTATACAATATTGCAAAATCTATAACAATAAGAAAAAGACAAGCGGTAACCTTTTTGGTGATTTAGATGTCCGCGGGCTACAGTACTATTCACTTTTTGCTTGATAGTACTCACCTCATGATTGCAATCAAGTTTAAACCTTATTACTGTGGAGCAAAGTTCAATATTGATTGACAGCCTATATTCAGAGTATTATGTAGAAGTTAACATTCGATTTTTAGAAAATAGCAATGATGAATTCTTTTTTTATTTATATCGTAAGAATCACAATTTCACTAACATTTTTTTGATATATTTATTTGTTTAAAACTTGTACCCGTTTCTCTGGAATCGCCATCGACAGAAACGTCAAGTTAGCAGCCCACTTTTAGACCGTAATATCTCGGCTTGTATTGAAGCAATATTATTGAAATTTTGCGTATACGATTCACTATTTTTCTAACAATTTTTCGGCATATAAATCATATCGATACGAACTGTATTTCTTAATGTGTCTGCTATCTTGACGTCAAGTTAGCAGCTTCACCAAGATACTCAAATATCTTCTAAACCATAGTATCACTATTTATATGCTATGTTTCACTATTTACTAACAATTTTTTGACATAATCAAAACCTTCTAATTCCATGGTGAGTCTGCCAACTATACGCCAATCATGATGAGGGGCTGCCAACTATACGCTAATCTTGCAAATCTACAATGGGCGGTTTTCCACTTACCGGCACGGCGACGGGACGGCGACGGCGACGGCCCGGCGACGGGCCGGCGCTCCGTTTTTCCACTAGACGGCGACGGCACGGCGACGGCGACGGCGCGGGCTACGCTCAGTACAGACACGCACGCCAATTTTACAAGACTTAAAAATGTCCTCGTCTAGTCGTCGTACTATTTATTTGCTCTACCTTTTACATTTAGGGAGAAAATATCTACAACGTAGAAAAGTAAATTTTTGGGTCGATCCACTTATTAAAGTTAGGTATTTAAAGGGTTCTTACTATACTTTATTTGATAAACTAAAAATGAACAATAAGCAATTCTTTAACTATTTTCGAATGACTCAAGAAACATTTAATTATCTGTTGGAGAATTTATGTGAAACAATCCAAAAGAAGGATACTAAATTTTTTCGCACACACGCACGCACACGGCTACGTACGTATACAAAACACACACAGATTTGCCGGCCGGCGCACACTGGTTCGATATTGAAAAATATGGGACATGGGAGTTAAAATGTACGGAGGCACATGAATTTTTTTTTGAGGATAGTTTATAACATGCCTAACAACATTTGTAGTAGCACTTTTCTCTAAAATTACTTCTTCATGGTTAAAAAAATTCACAAAGATTTTTTTGTATGGAAAAAAATACATTATGGGTTTTTTCTCGAAATGATATAAAATGTTACACCAATGAGATATTGTGGAGGCTAGAGGAGCTTATTGTGAACAATTTTTGTCTTGACACCGAATGCGTATTTTTGCGTACTTTTGAGATACAGGTGATTTAACTTTAAAAAAATATCTATATGAAAAATATCAAAAATTACAACGTGTTGACCACTCTGATGTATTTTAAACATCTAAAAAAGTTTTTTTATTTACCGCAATGACACTTTTAATAAAATATTATATACAACTACAGTATATAATCGAATAAATGAAAATCGACTGGTGTATCTAATTATCCGTCCACCAGGACGGATAATTAGATACACCAGTCGATTTTCATACAAATGAGGTAACTTTGAAGCCTTGGTTCTCAGCTAGGGATTGCTCAAACTGTGATCTGATGAGGCAATCTCGGGAGTGAATGAAGGAGATCCACATCACTACACACATCCAACTAATGTGATCAGCATTCTAAGAGATTATACAAATAAGATTAGAAAGAAGATAAGGTTTTTATACATATGAGGTAACTTTGAAGCCTTGGTTCTCTGTCAGGGATTGATGGAGCTGTGATGTGATGATGGCTATCCAGGAAGTGAATGAAGGAGATCCAAATCGCTATACACACCCAACTGATCTGATCAGCATTCTAAGAACCGTTTGGATAAATGTTTAAAAATACCGCGTTAATAGCATTAAGATGTATAGAAATCCTGGAACTGAGAACTTTGATCTTTACAGCTCAGATCAGTTGGGTGTGTATAGCGATCTGGATCTCCTCCATTCATTTCCTGGATAGCCTCATCAAATCACAGCTTCATCAATCCCTGGCGAGGAACCAAGGCTTCAAAGTTACCTCATTTGTATGAAAACCGAATGGTGTTTCTAATTATCAGTCCACCACTGTTTATTGGTAGGAAATCAACACGTGTGATTATTTCATGTTCTTCTTATGCAAACAAGATGTTTATGAATTTAAAAATGTGTCATGTAAAGGAATAAAAATTACCTTAAATCACCAAGACTGACATCACGAGACATTAATGTCAGCGTAATTGAGAGATGCTTGCAGGATTTTTGATGTTTTCTGTAGGAATAATTACAATAGATCGATGTATTATTCTCTGGGATAAGAGCTTCTCCCTTGACTTCGGTATTATTTAAAATGAGGTCGTTAGGTTCAGGGGACATTGCGTGCTTTTTATAAATGGCTTACCATATTTAAGTTTTTATAGATATGGTACCTAAGGATTGGAAGTAATCGGAATACGAAAGAAAAATGTGAATTAGATCAGTATTAGAGCTCTCCTATTATCCTTGTTTGGAATGAAATATCACATGTGGACGAATTATTAGAAACACCATTCGACATTCATACAAATAAGGTTACTTTGAAGCCTTGGTTCTCTGTCAGGGATTGATGGAGCTGTGATATGATGATGGCGATCCAGGAAGTGAATGAAGGAGATCCAAATCGCTATACACAACACCCAACTGATATGATCAGCATTCTAAGAACTGTTTGGATAAATGTTTAAAAATACCGCGTTAATAGCATTAAGATGTATAGAAATCCTGGAACTGAGAACTTTGATCTTTACAGCTCATATCAGTTGGGTGTGTATAACAATCTGAATCTCTTCCATTCACTTCTTGAATAGTCATCATCACATCACAGCTCCATCTATCCCTGGCGAGGAACCAAGGCTTAAAAGTTACTTCATTTGTATAAAAATTGACTGGTGTTTTTAATTATTTGTCCACATAAGATAGATATTGCATTCCAAACAAGGATAATAGGATAGATCTAATACTGATCTAATGCAATTTTTTTTTTCGAATTCCGATTACTTCCAATCCTTAGGTAACACGTCTATAAAAACTCAAGTACAGTAAGCCATTTACAAAAATCACGCAATGTTCCCTGAACCTAACGACCTTATTTTAAATGATACCGAAGTCGAGGGAGAAGCTCTTATCCCAAAGAATAATAAATCGATATTACTATTGTAAATTATTATTTCTACAGAAAACATCAAAAATCCTGCATGCATCGCTCAATTGCGCTGACATCAATGTCTGGTGATGTCAGTCGTGGTGATTTTAGGTATTTTTTATTCCTTTACATGACACATTTATAAATTCAAAAACATCTTCTTTGCACAAGAAGATCATGAAATAATCACACGTGTTGATTTCCTACCAATAAACAGTGGTGGACTGATAATTAGAAACACCATTCGATTTTCATACAAATGAGGTAACTTTGAAGCCTTGGTTCCTCGCCAGGGATTTATGGAGCTGTTATTTGATGATGGCTATCCAGGAAATGAATGGAGGAGATCCAGATCGCTATACACACCCAACTGATCTGAGCTGTAAAGATCAAAGTTCTCAGTTCCATGATTTCTATACATTTTAATGCTATTAACGCGGTATTTTTAAACATTTATCCAAGCGGTTCTTAGAATGCTGATCAGATCAGTTGGGTGTGTATAGCGATTTGGATCTGTTTTATTCACTTCCTGGATAGCCATCATCACATCACAGCTCCATCAATCCCTGACGGAGAAACAAGGATTCAAAGTTACCTCATTTGTATAAAAACCTTGTCTTCTTTCTAATCTTATTTGTATAATCTCTTAGAATGCTACTCACATTAGTTGGATGTGTGTAGTGATGTGGATCTCCTTCATTCACTCCCTAGATTGCCTCATCAGAACACAGTGCGATCAATCCCTAGCTGAGAACCAAGGCTTCAAAGTTACCTCATTTGTATGAAAATCGACTGGTGTATCTAATTATCCGTCCATCACTGTAGTTGTATATAATATTTTATTAAAAGTGTCATTGCGGTAAATAAAAAAACTTTTTTAGATGTTTAAAATACATCAGGAGTGGTTAACACGTGGTAATTTTTAATATTTTTCATATAGATATTTTTTTAAAGTTAAATCACCTGTATCTCAAAAGTACGCAAAAATACGCATTCGGTGTCAAGACAAAAATTGTTCACAATATGCTCCTCTAGCCTCCACAATATCTCATTGGTGTAACATTTTATATCATTTCGAGAAAAAACCCATAATGTATTTTTTTCCATACAAAAAAATCTTTGTGATTTTTTTTAACCATGAAGAAGTCATTTTAGAGAAAAGTGCTACTACAAATGTTGTTAGGCATGTTATAAACTATCCTCAAAAAAAATTTCATGCGCCTCCGTACATTTTAACTCCCATGTCCCATATTTTTCAATATCGAACCAGTGTGCGGCGGCGGCATCGGTGGGGGTCAACGGGCCGTGCCGTCGCCGTCCCGTCGCCGTGCCGGTAAGTGGAAAAGCGTGCCATATAAACTCATACATTTATGCTGCCACGGCAGCCGTCGCCGGGCCGTCGCCGTCGCCGTCCCGTCGCCGTGCCGGTAAGTGGAAAACCGCCCATTGGCGGAATTATGCTTAGACCACAGAGCAAGCCAATAATAATTAAGAAGAAGAAGAAGGTGTGCTTGGCGTCCGATGCGATGAACGTGGACTCAACGATTATTCGCTGGAATGCACCCAGTGTTTTAGTTTTTTTAAATTGATTTTATTGCATTGCAAGATTTGCAATTTATCTGTATTTTATTTTGTTATTTTTGTGAGTGAGATACTGAATGAATAAAATAATAAAAGTTGAACTACAACAGTGAAATAAAAAGTGAAGTTTTGAAATATACTCGGTTGGTGTTGAATGAAGTAGCTGATTTAAAAGTAACCAAACAAACTCTAAAATGAGCAGGAAACCAATTTCTTTCGGTAAAATCACGCTCAATTTCGAAAAAGGATCAACAGACACGCAGCAATCTACGTCAGAAGGATTCGGCACCTTTGGTCGCACTCCCATTCAAGACCACAAAGAAATCGAAGAGATTGCTGAAGATTTGGAGAGCCAACATGTACAGCAAGTTATGGGCATCAAAAACTTCGGAAAAAAGGCGAAAAACTTTGATGTGGAGGCTATGGTTGAGGAAGCAAGAAAGGCTGCCCAAGAAGCTACGAAGAAAAGACTAGAAGAAGAGGCTGCTAAACCTTCTGAAGACCAGAATGATGATGAAGATGTAATCGGACCTTTGCCGCCGCCAATTGAAGAGGAAGATGAAGAAATTGGTCCTCCAATTCCTCCTGAGTTATTGGATAGTAAAGTTGATAAATCAAAAGAATCTAAAAGTGATAATGAAGACAGCTATGATGATCTAAGTGGATCAGATGATGAAGAACTGACATTGGAGAAAAGAATACCTAATACACATGAGGTAAATAAATATTTTGGAGTCTTTGCTTATATCATTTAGAAATTGTAAATAAAATATAGATTTCAGAATGAGATGTCTTGGATTTGGTTATCTATTTGAAGAGATTATTATGATTTAATTGATACTTCATTCATATTGTAACCAATATCTTCTAAGGTCAATAAAACATGATTATAATAAAAGATTTTTAAAACACTGTAACACTTAGACACTTTTTTAAATATTTTGACAATATTGTTTGAAAGAGACAGCATCACATTTAAACAGTGTCTTAACTTAAGCAGGGTTGCGTTCAGAACGTTTGAGCGCCGGTTGTTTGGTTGTTTTTTAACTCGCTCTAAGGTTTGGAACGACCAAGAACTTTAAATGTCAATGTCAATACAAATTCTTCAATTTCTATTTGGAATACGAATAATTTAAACTTTTCTTTATACTATATCAAATAAAATATGTTTTTTGAGGATCTACCATGATTATTTTAAAAATTAGACATAAAAACATCAAAAATACAAAATAATGTCAAATGACATTGACATTTTTTCTATAGACAAACGTCAGAGAGTTTTACAACCATCATTTTTAATGGTTGTTTGGTTGCAACACTCTGACGTTTGGAACGACACGGTTGTGTCAACCGAACGTCACGCTCAAATGTTTGGAACGCCGTTAGAGCGTTTGGTTGTGGTTAGGTTGCACCCGGAGTGTAGGTTTGGAACGCACCTCAGGTGTTTAAAAGTCTTTTGTAATAACACAGACCAACAGTTTTTACAGAGTAGTAATTGTTTAGTGAGATAAACAATACATAATAAATAAATACAGATAATTACTGAATAAAAAATAGATTAAACTAGTCACATTGAAACAGGGATTGATAACATTATTTTTAAATATAACTTTTCTTACTTTTTTTACCGTTACTTTTAACATTAACGTTATGTCAATAAATAACGATACTTTAGATAACGTTACATTGAAATTAACGTTATTTCGGCAAATAACGTTAGTTTTAACGTTATTTCCTACTTTTTGTTACCGTTACTTTAAAATTAACGTTATTCCAATTAATAACGTTACTTATTTACCAATATTTTTAATGTTCAACGCTATATTTAACGGTAATTTTACCGGTACAATAATTTTAACATAATTTTTACCGGTAAATTTACCGACGGTTGACAGTATTTTTAACATTATTTTTTTTATCGTTATTACTTTTAACGGTATTTCAATCCCTGCAATGAAATTATTCAATGCGTTCTTTCAGGTCCAAATGCAACATGGCTCGAAGGCAGTGGTGGCATTATCAGTGGATCCGTCTGGTGCACGACTGGCGACAGGGTCAGTCGACTATGAAGTTTCCTTTTGGGACTTTGCTGGTACAAAACCTTTTATCATCTTTATGAAACAATTTTTATTTATATTTTTTGGTTTCTTATTGTTCCCATCTGTTATTCATTAATAATATACAGTAAGGTCTGTTTATTGTTACTTAGTAAACAGCTTTTGACAGTTCTTTTTATTTTAATTGTTATTCAAAAATTATGTTGTTCATTAGATTAAATTGTCACTAATAATTAGTAATTTCCTTTGTAGTCCATGTGTGGAAAACTATTTGTTGTATTTTATAATTGTTTTTTTTTCAATAGTGTTGGGTGAAGATTGTTTACCAAATAAGACTAGTTACGGGTTAAGTAAGTGTAAACTTGTCTGTATATCCTTACATACAGACTATACAAACAAGTTTACACAAACTTACTTAGCCCTTGTGATTACCATTAAACTAAGTTATAATACTACTAGAATTTTCTGTAATCGAGTGTTGATCATACTAGTTTCGTTACCTAAGTGAAATCAGAGAGAATAAGCCGAATAATGTTTTGCGAGCACACCTTTAGAGAAAGAATACTATGGTCTGTTTATCCTTGTCTTATTTGATAAACAATCTTTACCCATCTTTACCCTTTTTTTCTTTATTAAAAAAATCAGTTACATACAAAAAAAACCATTGAATGGTTTTCCAATTTCCACACATTGATTACGCAAGAAAAAATTTCAAAATATTATAAAGTTAATTATAATATTTTGAAATAACTATTTTAAGTTACTGCTACAGCTGTTTACTAAATAGGACAGGTAAGGATAAACAGACTAAAGGCAAAAAAAACTATTTCAGGTATGGATGCATCAATGCGCTCGTTCCGTACCCTGCAGCCTTGCGAGAACCACCCGATTAAGACACTCCAGTACTCGTCAACCGGTGACTCCATACTGGTGGTGAGCGGGGCTGCGCAGGCCAAGGTGCTTGACAGAGATGGGTTTGAAGTGCTCGAGTGCGTGAAGGGGGACCAGTACATTGCCGATATGGCGAAGTAAGTTAATAGTATAATGTAACTTTTTAATGTGAAGCATTTAAGAGAATAATACTAAATAATATACTAGAAAAAACACGACTCGCACCAGATCAATACTCAGACGGGAATCGAACCCGCGACCTTTGGATATCCGGTCCAATGCTCTGACCGCTGAGCTACCGAGTCACTAGTGACATCGTCGAATTTCTTCTAGTATATCCTACTCTTACGCTGCAAGCCAGCGTTATTTCACCAATGTGAGGAATTACCTCGACATTCAATTAAAATATCTTTCCAGATATTTGGCAATCGATTAAGATGAAATAGCTATATAATTTTTAAATTTGAGATTTTTGCATTCACAATGCTATTTTTATACAATACTTAATAATATACTAGAAAAAATATAGTATAATAGTCTGAGTATTGATCTGGTGCGAGTCGTATTTTTTCTAGTATATTATTAAGTATTGTATAAAAATAGCATTGTGAATGCAAAAATCTCAAATTTGAAAAGCATTTAAGAGATTTTGTACAAACAGAAGAAGAATTGAGATGAAAAGGAGTACCCTTCAGACCCGTGGTTACACTGTTTTGTTACACTGGTGTATCTACTGAGCACACCTATGACCAATAGTTACATTTGGTTTAACTACTGAGCAAACCTATAACCATGTTATGTGTGCTTCTTGTCTTGCTATTGGGGCAATGTGATGTAAGCGGTATTCTTTCGTTTATCATAATTTTAAATGCAATAATTTCATTTGCCATAACTGCATATGCCATAAATTCATTAAACATAATGTTATATTTGCCATAACTAACAAATGACATAAATTTATTTTCACTAATTTCATTGGTCATAAACAATCAAATGACATATTGTTCTTATTACATAATTTTATTTGCCATACTCTTCATTTAAAATAATGTTATTATCCATAACAATGATTTTCCATAATACTTACTTATTACAATATTTGGCAAAACAAACCTTGTTTTCTTTTATTTTAGCAAAGAAATAATGAAAGAAGCCAGCATAATTCTTAGATATAAACATTATATATTAACATTATAAACATTAGTAAACCGATGTAAGCAATATTGTTGCGATAGGCTTTTTGTGACAGTTGATTTAAAGCACTAGGGCTTATTTTATACTTGACTTTCAGGACGAAAGGCCACACCGCAGCGTTAAACAGCGGATGCTGGCACCCTCAAATTCGGGATGAGTTCATGACATGTGCTCAAGACGGCACCCTGCGTCTATGGCTCACAGAAAACCCTAAACAACACAAGGCTGTCATCAAACCACGACAACAGGGCGGCTTAAAAACCAACCCTACCTCCTGCGCTTTCTCAAGAGATGGCAACACTGTCGCTTGTGGCTGCTTCGACGGTTCCATACAAATGTGGGACCACAGAAAAAGCTTTGTCAACACATCCTCCTTACTAAGAAACGCCCATCAAAAGCAGTCGGAAATCTGCAGCATAGCATATTCTTACTTAGGTTCTTATCTCGCTAGTAGAGGCAACGATGACACTTTAAAACTATGGGATTTGAGAAGCTTCAGAAAACCTGTGAAGGTTTTCAACGATTTGTTTTCGAGATACGAACAGACGGACTGTTCTTTTAGTCCTGATGATAGCATGGTTTTCACCGGAATCTCTTTAGACAGAGGGCAGGAAGTTGGAAAATTGATTTTTTACAATACAAAGACTTTTGAACTGGTAACGGAATTGGAAGTCGCTAAATCTCATGTGATTAAAGCTGTGTGGCACGCAAAGTTGAACCAATTGTTCGTTGGATGTGGTAACGGTGTTGTTAAGTGTTACTACGACCAAAAGAAAAGTTTGAGAGGTGCTAAGCTGTGTGTAGTGAAGACGCATAGAAAGAAACATTCTGTAGAAGTGATGAGTTCACAGCAAATCATTACCCCACACGCGTTACCTCTGTTTAGACAAGAAAAGTTACGGACAAGCAAAAAGAAAATGGAGAAAGACCGATTAGATCCTATGAAGTCTAGAAGACCTGATCTACCCATCACATCTGGCCAGGGTGGAAGAGTTGCTGCCTCCGGAAGTACATTAAGTTCCTTCGTGATCAGAAACTTGGGTCTTAGCAAGAGAGTGGATGATGAACAAGATCCTAGGGAAGCCATCTTGAAATTCGCTAAGGATGCGGAAGAAAATCCATTTTGGGTGGCCCCGGCTTATAAGAAGACACAACCTAAACCGATATTCCAAAATGAAGAGGGTGAAGAAGGGCCTTCAGATCCTAAAAAGCAAAAAACGTAAAATTATATGACCATCAGCAATTTTTAATCTCCCCACTTCTAGAGCACAGGCCTTCCTTATGGGTGGGCCATAACACTCCACGCGGGCCGCGGATTGGTGGGTGTTAACAATTGTAAAATGCAGTCAGGACCCGTGGCTTAACATGCTTACCGAAGCACGGAGGAACTCGAGATAATAAATTTTTGGTCACCCATCCCATGACCGACCCTTGCGAAAGTTTAGCTTAACCTCCGCAATCGCAGGTTTTAGGCCAAACGCTAAACCACTGCGCCATCAAGGTCCTCGAAAATTGTAAATACGTAATATTATAATTTATTAAATCGATTAGTCGTTTATAATGGTGTTCCTATTTCTATGTGGTAGTAGGTCAACCTTATAATTGAATATGTACAGTCAGCAACAAAAGTTTCTTAACATGTTAGTACTTTGTCATAGCAACTTCTTTGACTAAATGCTTCAAACTGAGACAAGTGTCAAAGAATTATGACAAAGTACTAAAATGTTAAACGACTTTCGTTGTTGACTGTACCATGGGCAACAGCGTCGCTTAATCACTCCTAAGACCTTGTCCAGAAGGGGCGAGTTCGCCGCGAATTTACGCGCGATTTTGGTTACACTGCTGTTAATATCGTTCACGTTGCTGGTCCTAAGAGGCGAACAATGTATAACGAATCCTAATAATCATAATCATAATAATTTTATTTGCTATGGATGTAGGTACCTACATAAATGTTGACAAAATTAAGTTATAGGCCCAGTACATCCTGCCATTGTAAGCATGCAAATGGTACATAAGAGTGATTTTTAAGTTAATTTCAAACATTAACTAAAACAATTAATTGATAAAATCTAACTTAAAAATGTCATAAAATACAAGAATGTAAAATACGAAACGCGTCTAATTCGCGCGCAGCTTCTAATGGAGCCCCTAGACGATCAAGCATTTCTTGTCAATAATTTACATTGCATTTACCATTTGGGGGCGTGGCCTACTTTTGATTGGCCACGGTAATCTATCTATTCTGTGGTGCTTGTCAAGCATCGCTCCTAGATCAAAATGTGATTGACAAGCAATGCAATGTAAATGATTGACAAGCAATTTTGATCGTTTAGGGGGTCTATTTCAATTAAATCTATTGTTTATTATTTCAAGTACATTATATATTTTCCATGATAGCTTCACGCGCGTAATCTTTTAATAATTTGAATTGAATATTGGGATTTGACCCACCTTAAGGCCTTTACCTAATAAAAACACAACGTAACGTTTAGTTCGTGCAGGGGCGATGCGCGCGCACACTAGTTGACTCTCCGACCCTTTAGTTACTAACTGGTTAACCTCTAAGTGCCAGAGCGGTCGCCGGCGACCTGACATAATCGCTATATTGCCGTTCTGTCAAAGCCCAAGCGGTCGCCGGAGACCGGTACCGGTACTCGGTTTTTTCTCTATGTAAAATGACTATGATTTTGGTATCTAGAAATGAGAAAAGTATTCATAAATAAAACTATCTTTACAAAATGATAAATTATAGCCTGATTACGAAATTATCGGGTTTTTTGTGAAAGACGCCATTTTATTTCTTTCTTGCCAGTTGGTGGGGAGGGTTTTTTTGTTTTGTAACAAAATGGCGGATGGCGCTGAAGGGTAGGTCTTTGTGAAATCATTAACTCTAAATAGCTATACAACATTTTACCAAAAGAAAAGACACCCCTAAAGCTCAATATGGTAGATAGGTAGATAGGAAGTTAGGGACCATCACTCTGAACAACTTTTATTACTATGGATCTTTTATTAATTTTTTATATGAAACAGCAGATTTTTTTTCGCGATTTCAGAGTTGATGCCATAGTAAAAATGCTTTCAGTTTGATGGTCCCTATCTACCATATTCGGCTTCAGCAGTTTTTTGTAACACGTATATTCTGATACTTAAGGCGATTAGTATCCTCACAGTGGCGCCCTCATATTGCTCGCTAAGTACAGTCAGCAAAGTTAGATCCTTAACAGTTTGAAAACAAATCGCTTGCAAGGATGGCACTAAAAGTTCGTCTTTTACCTGCCTCCATTGTTTTATAGAAAAGATGCTGTTGTGACTTTTGGGTAAATGCAAGACAATACAGACTTCTCAATCTAAAAATGAACCTTAAGGTGTTCAGCTCATAGCTTTGCTGACTGTACATAATGTATCGAAAATTCAAACGTTGCGATTGAAGCTAAAGTTCTATAGTTTATTTACATATAATAAACTATCCAAAATATAGTTCGTTGTAGTAGTAGTAGGCAAAAGTGCTAAAAGTGGCTACTTTTTGCTCTTTTGCCTACTAATACTACAAGGAACTATATTTTACTGAGGTTATTGTTTGTAAATAAACTATAGAACCTTAGCTTCAATCTCAATGTTTGAATTTTCGATACAGTATGTACTTCATCATATCAGCCGCACGACACCCACTGCTGGGTATAGGCCTCCCCTAAGGATCTCCACGACGCTCGGTCCTGCGCTGCCCGCAACCAGCGGCTTCCCGCGACCTTCACCCTCACGTCGGTCCACCTTGTCGGGGGCCTACCCACGGAGCGCCGTCCGGTGCGCGGTCGCCATTCCAGAACCTCTCCGCCCCAACGGCCATCGGTTCTTCTCGCTATGTGTCCAGCCCATTGCCACTTCAGCTGAGCAATCCTTCGAGCGATGTCGGTTACTTTAGTTCTCTTGCGGATTTCTTCGTTTCTGATTCGATCACGCAGGGAAACGCCGAGCATGGCTCTCTCCATTGCACGCTGGGTGACCTTGTATGTACTTGTTGCGAGTATGTACTTAGCGAGCAATAAAAATTAAGGTGAGGATACTAATCGCCTTAAATAAAAGTGTCGCCCTAACTGTAGTGAGTATACACAGATCGCAATCTGCGAGTGAATAAAAATAATTATAATAAAACGGCAAATATTACTTAAATACATTCTATATTAACAACTTATGTAAACCTACTCGGTTCTTAAGTTACTTTAAGCGGCTACAGAACTTCTGCCGCGGTAGTCGGTCGGTTCGTCGCGATCTCCCAAACTTACGGTTAAGGGTGACCGCGCTGGGTTCTGGAAAATGAATTAGTAAGATTTTTAATTAATTTCAACTTTTCTTCAACACATCTATCTCTACGCCAAAATTTATCGAAAATGGCTCAGCCTCGGCGTTTTAGGCATAGAATGGGTAATGTTTGAGGCGTAAAAGAATAACACATAGGTAACGTAACACATAGGTAACGTTACGTTTTTATAATTATGTGCCTAAAAGAAGTAGCGATGTTCTGTCAAATGAAAGCGATTGCGATAGATTTTGAAATTAGTCAATTAGTGGGCAGATCAGTTGGGTGTGTATAGCGATCTGCCTGCCTAGCATGACCGATTTATATCGCGTGATATAGCATTTTATCGACACTTAACTGTCGAATTCCTTTGTCTTTTTGACAGTTAAACGTGATAAAACGCTATATCACGCGATATAAATCGGTCCTGCTAGGCAGGCAGATGTGTATAGTGTTCTGAATCTCCTAAATCCGAGACCCAGAACCTTTATGAAGTCGGTTAAACAACTAACTCTTTCCTAAATTTGTGCATGCCCATATCGCTCAATGTACTATATCAAGGTTATAATAGGCTAGTTGACAAAATTTCAATAACTGCTTAATATTTTAGCTTATTAGGCATTTTATCGAAAAAAAAGGTTTATTTATTTTTAATCGAGCGTTTACATTATAAATTTCGCGTTTTAAAAAACCAATTTTAATTTGGTTCCAAAACGCACAAGACTGTCATGGCGTCTTGAATGACGTCACGCCGTGCGAAACAAACCAAAGAGCGATCGTATCTTCGTACGTTATAGCTAGTTTTTATCGTTTAAAAATGAATTTCTCATATTATAAGTACTGTATAGTGCCCCAGTGTGATAGCACGACTATAAAAACGCCAAACCAGTTATTTATATATGTTCCAAACAATGGAGAAATACGGAAAAAGTGGCTAAAACTTGCGTTCGGTTGTGGTTAGGTTGCACTCGGAGTGTAGGTTTGGAACGCGCCTCCGGTAGTGATACTCGAAACGTCAAAGACAAGATTGGAGTTTCGCACGGCGTGACGTAACGCTTTCTGATTGGTGTTCACTGTCACGTGACTAAAGGTTTCATTTTACGAAATTTTTTTTTTTTAAATATTATTAATCTTTTAATAATTAAAATTGTTTGTTATTTTCTCCATAATATAATTAATCATTATAAACCCCTATCCATTATATTTATTCTTAATGGAAACAAGCCTATTTAATTAATTTATAAAGTACTTAAATCTATTTGTTTTTGAAGAGTAGATCTTACTTGCTCAACACTGAAAATGATGTGTCAACATAGTTAGGGTTACGGTCTAGCATACAACTGAAATATTTTAGCATGTCGTTATTTATTTTTCGATTGTAATCTGTTTTGTTGTCCATACGTATAATAAAATAAAACAATAAAATTCACTCCCTGCATAGCCATCATCAGACCACAGCTAGGTAAATCCTTGGCGGAGAACCAAGGCTTCATAGTTACGTCGTTTGTATGAAAATCGACTGGTGTCTTTGATATTGTGACCGCCACTGTTCGTACCACTTACCAACTTCTTGGCTCTCTTTGTGAGGATGGAGTAGGCGAAGTGGTTCAGTACAACAGATGTTGGCAAAGCAACTCCTTGGAACCGGTACAACTGTTTCACATCGCTCTCTGGAGAGCCTAGAACAAAAAAACGGTAAACAGGTTTTTAACGCGTTTTTAAACTAAACATAGGTGTTGGACACCTACCTTCCACCTAGTTCCACAACAAGTGATTGATCATGCTTTGCATGAATTTAAAAACCATGTTAAAAAAACGCTCATGGGTAAAGGTTATTATAAAGTTGACGATTATCTTAAAGATCAAAATGCGTGGAAATGATGTAACACATAACTTGCTAATATAAGTACTTTATTGAAGTAATAATAATAAGTCTATGTTGTTGCCAATAATTCTGTCACCCTTTTGTAATTATGTTACCCTGGTAACGATATATTCAAGTTTGTAAATATCGTTACTTATGGCTGTTACAGCTGATAAGTTTCTTGCGCCCGTTCTTCTTGTCAGCTAAAAAAGTCTGGAACGGGTGGTAGGAAAATATAGACGATTCAAAAGTACTTAACAATTAAGTTTATTTGAATAAAGCTTATTTCACTTTCACTTTCACCTGATTCCTAATCTTATAAAATGCAACGCGAAAGTTTAAAAGTATATAAAAAAACGGTAAGTACTGAAATATATTATGAACTTTATGGAATATGATCTCAAATAAAAATCAATCTTGAATATTGAATTTTCAGATTTTAGCATTCACAATGCTATTTTTATATATTAAGTCACTTTTTTTTATTTATTACCAAATAAACATAAAAATACAAAAGTTGTTTGCTACATTCACAAAAAACCACGCAGCACATTAGGAATGTGCTGTTCATCAGTCATTCACTTAAATTACAACTAAGCAAGGCTTAATACTACTTAAGTACAAAATTTTTGCTATTGCGTTCACTGCAAATTTTTTAGTTGAAAAACAATTCGACAAGGTTGCAAACAATAGAATAACAAAGAGTGACAAGAGCGCCGCCATGCGATGGTGGCGCAGACGCTGAAGATAGTGCTGAACTTAGGTTAGGTTGGTTAGTGCATAAGGGCCAGAATCCTAAGGGTGGGGGTTCGAGTCCCGTCTGAGCTGCTACGGGTGAGTCGATTTTTTCTAGTATTTTTAAATTATATTAAGTAACTTAATATGCATAATTTTTTTTTGTATCATAATCAAAAGTAAAATGCATGAGAAAATATTAAAACATTTCTCTTGCGTTTTTTCTCGTGATATTGAAGTTAGCACGCAGCAGCACCCGCCGCCTATACAAAATGGTCGTGTTTTGTGACGTCACAGACCATGATTTCAGCCGCGTTTATTATAATAGCTAATAGCTGCGACACAGTCTTTGACTAATGTGGTTATTAACGTTAATCTGATTTTTGTTAAAAAAAATTAGACAAGTAAATGATTTTTAATTTTTTTTTAATTAAGTATGGAATAGAATAGAATATAGAATATAATTTATTTGCATTTGATTAGGGTACACTGGAGGTCTTATAGTAGGTATTTAAAAGATCTGCCTATTCAGCCATTAACAATAGCATGCAAATATTATCTTAAATTAAAATTAACAAGTAAGTCTACTTTTACCATTTCACATTGAGGATGTCGAGTAGGTACTGTTTTTACAATTTATAACTCATAATATCTAATTAAAATAATGTCACAACAATTAAAATACAAATGAGATGTCAATATGATTCAGAATAATAATATTATGTCGATAGAAATTTCAATAATAACATGGCAATACGAACATACACAAAACAGAAAATAGACACTGAATGTTATTAATGAACATTATGCCTTATCACTTGCTAGATAAATATTCATTAGTGCTGTAAAACATTCTATCGGATAGCCATATGTACATAGCAGTCTTAAACTTATTAAAAGGCAATTGTTTAATATTGTCTGGTATCTTATTGTAAATTTGCATACACATCCAATAACATTCTTTCTGAAATCTTCTGCTTTTTGGAATAACTACAGAGACCAATCTATTACAATTTCGCGTATTTCTCGGATATGCATCCTTTGCTTGATTGAAATAGTGCATATTTAGTTTAACGAATTTGGCGGCTTCGAAAATGTAGATGCAAGGTAATGGTAGAATTTTCAGAGTCAGCCAAGATTTTTCAATTATCTCCCTCTCAGCTCAAGAATGCTATAAATCAAGGGCGGATCCAGGTTTTTTTTTGGCAGGAGCAGACGGGCAAAAAATCAACAATAACTGCCAGAAATGGACAAGAGTTTGGCAGGAGCAGACGGGCAAAAAATCAACAATAACTGCCAGAAAATCAGAAATGGACAAGAGTTTGGCAGGAGCAGACGGGCAAAAAATCAACAATAACTGCCAGATATGGACAAGAGTTTGGCAGGAGCAGACGGGCAAAAAATCAACAATAACTGCCAGAAATGGACAAGAGTTTGGCAGGAGCAGACGGGCAAATATCAACAATAACTGCCAGAAATGGACAAGAGTTTGGCAGGAGCAGACGGGCAAAAAATCAACAATAACTGCCAGAAATGGACAAGAGTTTCAGATGTATCAGAAATAACAAACAACAATTTTATTCATATACCTATTTTAATAATTTAATTTGCCTTTAATATGTACTGTAATGAAATATCCACAGTAATCGAAAAACAGTCTGACTCGGTTAGATTAGAATGTGATGTGTGGTGTGACCCTTGCAAATACCAACACAAGATTAGTTTCTTTTTTTAGATTAATTTTTTTTAAGTTTTTGTACAAATTATTGAATGAATTTGGAGTCTAGGGATTGTAGTTTTTACTAGTAAATTTTTCTTGTTTTATTTTGAAATAGTCCTGCGGCAACCCGACCGCTATCAATGGTTTTGATTGGTTAAAATACGTCAGAAATGACATTTGCCATTTGAAACAACCAATCAAACTATTTTAGGACAGTCGCTTGTGGCGCCATTTTGCATCCCCATAGCAGTAAATTCAGCAAACCTTTTAGTTTCAGAAAACTAAAAATAACTAGAATAAAACAAATAATAAAACGAATAATTTAGATATTCTTTACCTAATTTATTATAGTGTTTTAGTTAGTTACACTTACCAATCAATTTGTGAACTGAAGTAACGGTGAGTTTGCCGACTTGCGCGGTGTTGCTGATCATTGGGCCTTTGGAGATGTCCACGTGGTTCCCAACTCTGTATAGAGTCACTTTTCCTGCAAGTAAAGATACGTATAAATAACTTTGAAAATTAAAAACAATTTATTTTCTCGAACTAGTAAAGGAGCTTACAGACGTACAGCAGCGATCGCCGACATAACTTAAGCTGTGGCTAATTAACTATCGCTCGTCTGTAAGGTCCCTAAATCAAATTAGTCAAAAGGGGGAGCTAAAGTCGTCTTTAAATCATCTCCTTAGCCAATTCCTCTCCCACTTCCAACATCTCTTAATGGCAGAACTTGACATACTCCTCGCTTGGTTAGCTACCACCATCTTACCCAAGTCTAACCCCATAACAATAATTTAAAAAAATGTTGTGTCCCGGCAGTTAGAGGTAAGATAGCCAGTTCCTCAGTGATGAGGATTCCGGGTGTAGTGCGCTTTGAACTTATCGTCATTTAACATCAGGTGAGGTGAAGGCCAAGCACTATCCCATTATGCATTAAAAATAGATAATGATGCTTTACTAAGATAAACTTACCATTGCTCCTAGCGATACTTGGCACTTGTTTCTCCTTATGTGGGTTGTCGACAAACATCTCCTTAGCCAATTCCTCTCGCACTTCCAACCTCTCTAAGGGCAGAACTTGACATACTCTGTGCTAGATAAAAACGCTTTACTAAAATAAACTTACCATTACTCCTAGCAATACTTGGCACTTGTTTCTCCTTATGTGGGTTGTCGACAAACATCTCCTTAGCCAATTCCTCTCGCACTCCCAACCTCTCTAAGGGCAGAACTTGACATACTCTGTGCTAGATAAAAACGCTTTACTAAAATAAACTTACCATTACTCCTAGCGATACTTGGCACTTGTTTCTCCTTATGTGGGTTGTCGACAAACATCTCCTTAGCCAATTCCTCTCCCACTTCCAACCTCTCTAAGGGCAGCGTCTGGCGACAGAACTTGATATATTCTGCGCTGAGAGTGTATAGCTCTTGCAAGCTCGGCTTCCAGTCGTCAAGTGAAGGTAGATCTATGTCGTATATGAAGGACCCACTGCGGACTGTAATAAATATATATTAACTTTTATTTAATTAAACTCAATGAGAGGGGTATAGAATCAAAGACAAAACGACTTTTAAGTTTTCCTCAATAATCACGTGGTTCACTTTTTTATGAAAGTGAAAGTGAAATAAGCTTTATTCAAATAAACTTAATTATTAAGTACTTTTGAATCGTCTATATTTTCCTACCACCTGTTCCAGACTTTTTTAGCTGACAAGAAGAACGGGCGCAAGAAACTTATCAGCTGTAACAGCCATAAGTAACAATATTTACAAACTTGAATATATCGTTACCAGGGTAACATATAATTACAACAGGGTGACAGAATTATTGGCAACAACATAGACTTATTATATTACTTCAATAAAGTACTTATATTAGCATGTTATGTGTTACATCATTTCCACGCATTTTGATCTTTAAGATAATCGTCAACTTTATAATAACCTTTATCCATGAGCGTTTTTTTAACATGGTTTTTAAATTCATGCAAAGGAAGATCAATCACTTGTTGTGGAACTTTATTAATAAAGGCTATGCCTTTCCCCATAATATGGGCTTAAGCTGCCTTTGATTGAACTGAACTTAAATTTTAAATGTAATTTAAAAGCTTTAGCTATATTTGTTTCTAACTAAAATAATTAAAACCCAAAATTCCGTAGATGGCTGTACATTTCATTTTCGTAATTTATGGCACTATCTGTCTTTGATTCTATACCCCTCGTTAACGATGGAATTAATCATTTGTTCCCAACGAGTCGCACTATCAACTGTCACACTGTAACTGGTTGGGAAGTTTTTATTAAAAAGTTCCCATCGAGTAACAGGTGTGATTTGTTGGGAACAAATGGAATTCATTTAATTTTTTATTATTTGATTGTATGTAATATTTTGTAGGTATTTCATGTACTTACATAAGTGTTTATTTTAATAATTTGGGAATAAAATAAAAATTAATCGATACTCAGAACTAGTCTATTACTTACTATCAGGTCCAGGGAAGCTGTGCAGCCTAATGGGCACTGTGTCCTTAAACGCTACGGTTGCGCATGCACCAAGCAGGAATGAACATGTCCGCCAGAATGCTTTATTCACCTGCTGCGGCTCGTCCACTGTGAAGTTCTGCAGCTGCAATTTAATTTAAATGATTATTTACACTCAATTAAAAAAAAATGTGTATAAAGACATATTTTTTGTTCATGGATAGGTAAAATTAAAAAAAAAATTACAGTGCAACATTTTGCATCATAAAATAACTTTTTAATTTTTATATAGCAGTGCATGGTAATCTTCTTATAAGTATAAAGTATACTTGTACTAGAAGATCTCACATTTTTTTTCCAAAACAGATAGCCTAACTAAAGACAATCTTACTTCTAAAGTGCAGTTTTCAGTGAGAGGCCTGTTCATGTCCCAGTAAACAGAGCCGTCAACGAGAGCCAGGGCACTGCCTTCCACATGCCACTGGGTTAAATCTGAAATAAAATAAAATTTACTAGAAATTTTAATAAAGAACACACATTTTATCTTGGGGTCACCCTAAACTTCAGGTAGCGTTGCCATCTGTCCAATTAAAGCCAGACAGTGTCGGGCGATGGCTACACACATGGTAAATACTGTGATCCATCGCCATAGAGTAAATTTTAACCATGGAAAGTAAAATACTGAACATTCCATACAAATTACTTTCCATGGTAAAAATTTACTCTATGGCGATGGATCACAGTATTTACCATGCGTGTAACCGTCGCCTATGGCTTTTTGACCTCTTGTTCAGTCAATTTTACTGTGTCCGGCTCATCTGGCTATAGTTAGGCTTTTATAGCTTCTTCCCGCCCGCAGGCGTTACATCAGCAGTCACATTTAAAATCCCTTTTTAAGCATCCGGCCTTAATTCATTAACGCCGGAGCGGTCGCTGGCGACCTAGACACAATAGATTTTCTATTGTGTCTCATTTTCCGGGCGTTGAAGGGTTAAGTGGGACTCAAAAGTCCGGCTTTAAAATATGCATTTTATTCCCCTCCGTATCAGAAGGACAGTTTAGTAAAACGCCCTTGTAGTATAAATGACGTTAAAGTAAAACGACCTACTAGTAAAACATCTGAAAGTTATATAGAGTGATCTACTCGACCAAAATTAATGGAACAGCAGATTTATTTTTTTTCAATTTGACCCCTCCGATGGGGCCAACTTAATCAGAGTAAAAAAATAATCTGCTGTTCCATTCATTTTGGTCGAGTAGATCACTCTATATAACTTTCAGACGTTTTACTAGTAGGTCGTTTTACTTTAATGCCATTTATACTTAAAGGGTGTTTTACTAAACTGTCCTTCTGATACGGAGGGAAGTCCAGCTTTCAACGGGTGAGTTTGGCTTTTGCATTTGACACGGTTTTGACTCAAATTTTACTGGCGAAGCTGGAAAGACTAGGCATCAGAGATGTCCAATTACAACTTTTTGCAGACTACTTAAGTGATAGGTCGCAGAGCACTAAAATTAAAGACCTGACAAGTGAAGAGAGGGTCATCACTTATGGAGTACCCCAGGGAAGTATCCTGGGTCCAACTCTCTTTCTTGTCTATGTCAATGACCTCTGCGATTTGACACCTCCTAGTTAAAGTCATCACATAATGCAGATGACACTGCTTTACTTTTCTCTGTTGATAATTGGGAAAACTTATGATTGTTATATCTCCAAAAGTACTATGTTACATACAAATGTACCTACTAATCATAAGTACCTATCTTAAGTCCTACTTGTGGAAAACGCAAATAAAATGATTTTATTTATTTTATTGTTCTATCTCACTAAGATGGTTGGACTATGAATGTTATTAGGCGTGCACTTTAGTGTGCCAAATCTAATATGAATGTGCAACAACTGTAACTAAATACTGATAATACTAATATAAATAAAATATAAATAAATTAGCCGAACCTAACCCTCCGACCCAATACTCACGTTTTGCACAATCGAGAGGTGTAGATATACCCTTGTTCATTACCAAAGTACAATCTTTGGGGACTCCCTTGTATTTCACTTCGATTTTCTCAATCCTACCAATCATTTCATGTTGCCTTTTCTTCTCTAATGAGAATAAATGATTTCTGCGCTCTATAGCCTCTTGTGTACTTAAAAATCCTAAAAATAATAAGAATTTAGATTCACTCTCAGTAAAGTTGTATTTAACAATAATTATTGCATGTATTAAATGTTGGAATATTTACTTGATAACGGCGCGAGCTTGTTGTGATAACTAAATAGTACGAATTTATGTAACGATCCGGTTAAACACTTCATTTCGTATTTGTATAATACACCGCATCCGCAACAATTAAAAACTTTTTTAGGTTAAAAAGCAGAAAAGAAAAACACATTTTAACTGTCACTGTCAGTGGTGCATTCCAGCAGGCTGTTCGCTGAATCATCGATCGCCATAGAGTGGATTTTAGGCAGCGATTGATAACGTTATATTAAAATGTACGTTATTTATTACTTATTTTTTTAACCGTTACTTTTAACATTAACGGTATTTTAATAAATAACGTTACTTTTTTTGGTAAAATTTTTAAAAAATAACGTTTTTTTCATTTTGATACCTGCCCGCGAATGCAAGTTTCTATGTGATTGATTTTCTTGTTTAGGTATACCTAGCTTCTCGTAATTTAACCTTTTTAATATCGATATTTTTTTCATAATAAAGTCGCATACTCCCATAATAATAATTTATATCGAGGTAACGGTTAATTTACCGGTACAATATTTTAACGTTATTTACCGATACATTTTGACGTTATATTTAACGGTAAAAATATTGGTAAAATTACCGGTATAAAAATTTAATGTTATTTTTACCGGTAAATCCACCGATAAACTGTTTTAACGGTATTTCAATCGCTGATTTTAGGACGTCCGCAACGTTAAGTGGGACACGCGTGCGGGCGATGGACATAGATTGGAGTTTACTCTGCAATGCAAGCATCTGTCCATCAGAAAACCAGCAATCTATATTCCCGCGCCGGGATCCCACATAGGGGAGAGTAAAATAATTTAATAGTGAATAAAATTACAATCCATGGTTTTTATGGTGGTGATCGATGTCTTTGCGATTGGTCTGCTGGAATGCACATTACCAATACCTAAAATCTGTGGCAGTCACGTCAATGCCGCATGCATAGAGTACACTATTATACTAGAGATAGAGTTATCAGTCAGACCTAATGATCAACGCCATCTAGCGAAATGTGACTTAAAGTGTACGATATTATAATATAGGTACTAGTAGGTTTCTATAAATCTTGACTTGTAATTTTTTTGGGAGGTAACCGCCATGTCATGAAATTAATTTAAAATAATTTAATTTATAGTTAATCAGCTTTGACTATATAAAACTGTGAAAGCCACACGATACCGCGATTCAGCAAGGGATAGCGACATCTATCGACTGTTTGACAAACGAAAAATGAGCGCCATCTATCAAGTCAATCAGCAACTAAAATCTTAGTCCGTGCTCCCTTGTAGTGAGTCAAGTACTAAGTGAAAAGCCCCTGGCCGCATGCCGGGGCACACAGAACAACCCAAATGGTCGAAGAAAGTAACGTCATCTCTAAATTATAACCATCAACTTCCACAACAAAGTCTTCAAGTTTGCCAAAAGATGTCTCTGCAGTCGGACTTATTATAATATTCAAAATAATTTTTGGTTATGATGCGAATTGCAATATAATGGGGAAATTCGTCATTTGAAGAAATGTCTCAGTAGCGTAGCGGATATCTTTACTACACAACACAACCCAACCAACATATACAATAAAATATAAATGACACTGCCATCGTTCAACGAATATAAAATACAGAGTTCGATACTAGCAAAGTTCCCTTTTTTCATTGTTTTTTGTTTCGATTTATTCTTTTTTATTAATATTTTTGTTTTATATAAAGAATATTACAGAAAAAAGACAAAAAATATTTATGAAAATTGTTATTTGTTATACAAGTGACAAGTGACCAAGGCAAAAACAAATTGTTTTTTTTAAATCACGAACTAGCGACGTAGTCACGAGCGTAGTGAGTGATTCTAATATAGACTACTGACCACAGTAAGTGATTTAAAGGTATGAGGCAGAGCAAAATTTTGGTCTTGTGTAAAACATACAACTTTTCACCTCTACCAGCGGGAAAATCACATGAATTTATTGTTAAAAAGCTGAATTCAGCATTAGAAACATGTTCACTCAACTCTTTCTTTTGGAGTTAGACAACTATCTTCACGTTGGACGCACTAATTTTTTGTAAATTATCACAAAAATTATTGCATTTACTTAGATTACATTCAAAGACAGTGCAGCAAATTCTATTTCTCCTATTTTTTCTGTGTAACAGTTTGGTAATTTCATTATAAATAAACTACATGATGAACACAGAGCTCTGTCATTTCCATACCAGCCATATGTTTAGATTATGAAAACAGATCAATCGGCTTATTATTTTTATTACAAATATAGTTTAGAAACATCAGCAAAACTTTACATTATCCCACCATAGTCCTCTTCCTTCCTCTGGCTCTGACCTCTTCAAATTTATTCAATATTTCTTTTACATTATTTTTGCTGAATTTCTGATAAGCCTCAAGTATTTTACTAAACAAATCGGGAAAGTCATTATGAGTGCTTATCAATGCTCTTTCTAATACATACAAGTCAACTCCTTTATCTTCTGTGCTTGAATCAATGAAAGATAAACCAAAGTCAATCATAACTAACTCTAAGTTATCCACATTAATCCATTTTGAATCATCGCTGACTTCACTGGGACTTCTGTGTACGAGTAACATGTTTGATGAAGTTAAGTCACCGTGTATTATATTATTCTCATGCATCTTTCGGACTGTCTCTCCAATTATTTTAGCAACTACGTCCAAAGAGTTTATCACATCACCTGATCCATTGTTGATATTCTTACTCACTACATTTATTATAAAATCTTTGATTGTAATACTTTCTTCAAAATGCTGCATGTATATGCGACGCCTTTCGAAATCTACTAAATATAAACAAGGCGTTTTAACACCAGCGGCTTTACACCTCGCGATGGATCTTGCTTCATTTTTTATCCTCTCTTTGGTAATAGATGTATCCAAATCAGTATGTCGGTAGTTTTTCTTAAATCTTTCTTTTATTAATACGGGCTTGCCGAGATAATTACATATGAAAAGTTTAGCCTCAGCGCCTTGTTTTAAAATTTTGTAGTCTTCTACCATATTTCTATAAACAAAGAAAAATAGATTACCTAGATAGATTATAACCTAAAAATATTTTGTGCGGTTGTGCCTCATTAACAACAACAACTCACTTTGCTCTCAAATTGAACTTATGATTTATGTACGAATTAATTTATTGAATCAAATCAAAAATTCAACATTTCATTTGTTTTTTTTTAATAATTGATTTGATGGATGACATGAGTCATGAACGAACATGACATTGACAGTGGTGTATTCCAGCAGACCAATCGCTAAGTCATCGAGCACCACACCAAAGTATAAATTTTAACTAAGGCTTATAATGTTCAAGATTTTACTTTTCATATTGATGTGCTTTATATTACGACAAGGTCTCCAGCTTCCTCATAGGCTATAGAGAAATTCTAAGCATGCCATATTTTAAAGCATAATAGCAGCAATCAAACTTCCAGACATAATAATAGCAGCCACCATAAGCTCGTTACCATGAGTTGTTTTATGTGTGCGAGCTGGCGACACGTGTCTACAGCTTACACATGCCGTTAAGGCAAACCAGTGAGGTTAGGGTTTTAGACTATAGTCAGAAATTTAGAGCCTAATTGCAGCAATAAGATCCAAAAAAACCAACCATCACACTCAAATACTCTTGAAACTACGAGCATAAAACTGTGTGCGAGCTGGGGACCCGTGTCACTGGCTTGCACAGCTGTATTTTCGTAATTATTTAAGATACGATTATGTACTATACCTCAAAATTTTCAGCCGAATTGCAGCATTAGGCTCCAAATTTTTCAAAACTTTAACTCGAAAGGTTTTTGAGCTACGAGCCGATATCTATGTGTAAGCTGGGGACCCGTGTCACCGGCTGACACATGGTGAATTGCTGTAACTGTATATGTTAGAGTTTCGTTTTAAAGATCAAATGATATGTTATAATTGCAGCACACACGAGGCAAAATTTCAAATCTCTGGGCCTCTTAGTTTCGAAATTATAAGCCAAAAACCGTTTTCCCCGCCAAAAAATTCAAAATAATGGCTCGGAAGCGGCTAATCGCGCCGTTGCCGTTCCGTGCGCTACACTATTGCAATCGAATTTAAACCTAAGAGATAGTATTATTTTGAGTCATTTTAATTTGCGCTCTCGATCGTTTTAATTTATGTACTGAGAATTTTAGTCTAAGAGGTAGGAGCTGATCTGGTTACCTAATTTAATATAAAAGCAAAGTCTATTTATATAGGAATGTTTATATCGCTAAGGTATAGGTACTTTATTTTAAGGAGCTTAAAATAATTAATGCAACCATGTAAAAGTAATCATTTCGCACCAATGAAACTTAGTATTGAATAATTCCGATTATCATGTTTGGTCTTCATCATCAGTTTCATTTCACCAAAATGGTACTTTCCGAAAGCAAATGCATAGGTTACTTAAGAAAATACCAAAATCGCTATAGGTGTGCCTATAATATTTGAAGAGTTCCCTTGATTTGTCCAGGAACCCATCATTAGATCCTGACTTCATGATAATGGAACCAACTTGGAAGTATATACTTTCAAACAAAAAATCAATTTTTCAAATCGGTCCAGCAGTCTTCGAGTAATCGAGTAACATACATAACTCGTCCTCTTTTTGAAGTCGGTTAAAAAGTTTAAGTTATGTTGATTATTTGCTCCAAATGTGCCTAGGTATACCTATTATAGTCGACTAGTGACCGCCCGCGACTTCATCTGCGTGAAAAGTTTATTTTTTTCTTTTTTCATCTCTTTTTATCCAGTTAATTAATAAAAAAACCTGTGGTTTTATGGTCTTTTTTTAATGGTAACGATGTTTTTGTATAATCGCTACATCCCTATTTGAACTGATCGAGTGATCAAAATTTATAACCTAATAAAAACGTGTTAATAAAATAGCGATACCTTAGCGATATAAACATTCCTATATAAATAGACTTTGCTTTTATATTAAATTAGGTAACCAGTTATATCAGCTCCTACCTCTTAGACTAAAATTCTCAGTACATAAATTAAAAAGATCGAGAGCGCAAATTAAAATGACTCAAAATAATACTAGCTCTTAGGTTTAAATTCGATTGCAATAGTGTAGCGCACGGAACGGCAACGGCGCGATTAGCCGCATCCGAGCCATTATTTTGACGGACGGTTTTTGGCGTATAATTTCGAAACTAAGAGGCCCAGAGATTTGAAATTTTGCCTCGTGTGTGCTGCAATTATAACATATCATTTGATCTTTAAAACGAAACTCTAACATATACAGTTACAGCAATTCACCATGTGTCAGCCGGTGACACGGGTCCCCAGCTTACACATAGATATCGGCTCGTAGCTCAAAAACCTTTCGAGTTAAAGTTTTGAAAAATTTGGAGCCTAATGCTGCAATTCGGCTGAAAATTTTGAGGTATAGTACATAATCGTAGCTTAAATAATTACGAAAATACAGCTGTGCAAGCCAGTGACACGGGTCCCCAGCTCGCACACAGTTTTATGCTCGTAGTTTCAAGAGTATTTGAGTGTGATGGTTGGTTTTTTTGGATCTTATTGCTGCAATTAGGCTCTAAATTTCTGACTATAGTCTAAAACCCTAACCTCACTGGTTTGCCTTAACGGCATGTGTAAGCTGTAGACACGTGTCGCCAGCTCGCACACATAAAACAACTCATGGTAACGAGCTTATGGTGGCTGCTATTATTATGTCTGGAAGTTTGATTGCTGCTATTATGCTTTAAAATATGGCATGCTTAGATTTCTCTATAGCCTATGAGGAAGCTGGAGACCCACTCATCTTTATATTCTAGTTTTTTTTTTAATTCTTATTATCTTTTATTTAAATTCATATCGAATAATCGATGCTTCGTTCGACGATAACGATTGGTAGGTAGTGTAGTGTAGGTAAAGGTTTTTTGTTTCGACAAAGATACAGCTTCGAACTAAAGATTTTTCAACGATCTAAAATAATACCTACAAAGTATGATGCTAGAAAGAAAGTAAGTTATAAGGCAAGCAAACAATCTTAGATAGCTATTATGGTGATCGGCAACGAATTTAGATTCGTCGTTTATGGGTCGTACAGTTTTTTAGTCAACGCACAAGTGGAATGATGTAGCAGTAGGTGTAGGTAGTTATAATATGTAGGTAGATACAACCGATAGCTACCTACAACTTTCTATACCTACCTACGCGTATCGTAAAGAGAGAGACTATAGACTCTAGAGAACGCGGCGAGGGAGGCTGTGAGTGTGTGGTGTGATATTGGTTGTTGCACTTGAGCCGGCCGGCGGCATTTAATTTAATTTGTGCTCATAATTCCAATCGTTTTTGTAAAGAGACAGTGATTTGACTGAACTTGTAAGACAGTGTCGGTAGTAGTAGTACCTATACAAACTTCAAGCCAAGTTAATAAAATCAACGAGTGAAAAAATACCAAAAATTATCTTTAATTTTTGTAGTGCATATTTTGTGTTATTAAATAAATTGTGAGAAAATGTCTGTGGAAGGTTTGGAATACGAGAACATCGTCCAAAATGGACCTAAAAAAGTAAGTGGCTATTATTTTTTTTTAATAAATCTTTATGCTACCTACGTTTCGTTTTACTTAAGTAACATTATTAATTTATCTTTAAAAATATTAGTTTGTATTTTAATTTGACCTAAGCAGGTAACTTTGATAGAGTGAAAAGATATTTGGTGAAAACCTATCTGAGGGGGTGGGGTGCCGGCTAGTGTTCTATACAAACGTCTGGGTGCATTTTGGTAGGTAGTTATGTAGAACAAACTGCAGTTGCGTCTGCCAGATGCGATTTCCTTCGTCATTCGAGTGATTCGATTATCGTCCTTGTTTTTGGTACGTTTGGCGGGAATTAGGAAGGAATTTCAACCACAGTTTAAACTTTCGGTTTTATGTTTTCATTACCTTAAATTTGTCTGCGCTATATCAGGGCACAAAATAAAAAGTAGGTAGGTACCTATGTGTGCTCAGGGTATGGTAGTTAGAGATATGCTGTAGGTAAGTCTACCTACGAACGTAAAAAATTTAATAAAAACGAGATAATAGGTAGGTACTTATTGTACCTACGTACGTACAATTATTTTAATAGTTGTAGAAAGCTATTAGCATAAGAATAAGTTTTATTTATTCTTAATAATGCTATTAGCACAAAATAAATAGGAAGATACGACCTAATAATAACACTTTCTAGGAAAAACCAGAAAAGCCTTAAAATCCTTTTTTTAAACTAGGTAGGTAGGGGTACCTAGGTAGTGTCAGAGTTGAAAGTTTAATAAACGAGATTGTATCAGGTGATTCAGTAAACTTTGCTTTAGGGTACACTCATGCACGGAAAGTATTTATAACACTTTCGCCGTAAAATTAATCTTTATGAATGTAATCGACGTAATTGTATAAATGAATGTAATCGTATAAATAAGCTACAGAATAACACTGTTTTGAATCACATCTGTATAAAAAACTCTGAAGAATTATTGAAACAAGTGTTAATACCTACTTTGTAATTGGAAGTAAGTAATTGCAAAAACATGCGGCATTTACGGCAATTGCTCACGCTATTAATGGTTGATGCGTTTCGTTTCTCTTTTTGAGAATGATGCTATTGTGATTAATTTAAGGTAACAAAGATATATAGTAATATGAGTCTTGGTTTTCCGAATTCAAACAGACAATTTTTATTGGAGAAGTCAGTTGGACGATGTAGATGTAGTCGAGTCAGATTTTATTCGCAGTCCAAATTGAACTAAAGGCTATCCAACCGTGGTAAAGTGAAGCTGCGAAACAAGTTGTGTTCCCGACTGTATCAAATTAAAAAGCTCCCGTGCGAACTATTTTAATTGTACCGTTAACCAGACTGCCGCGGTAATACAATTACGTCAATAGACACAATAGATGGAATGTTCACTAGATGACAAACCTGTATAGCGCGTAGGCCGTTAATAGCTTTCTACCATAACATTATGTTTTGAGTTTTAAAAACACCATACGTTAGGAACCTACACCTACTTATAAATGTTAAAGTTAGTAATAAACAAATAACTAACGAGTGGTGATTATGTAAACGGTTTCGTTTATTTCTACTTTAGATCAAATTCTAAAAATCTTACACGAGGCTAGCTAGCTGAAGGTAATTTTCTAACAGCTAGTAAAAAGGCATCCAGTGCGTTCTCATGCTTACTTAGCAAATGGTTAGATTTGTGTAACGGTTAAGTTAACTGTGAGAACGACTAGGTCAGTCAGACTATGGCTAAGGCGACATAAGAAAACCCGTAACGTTCACGCCTTTGCTTTAATTTCCGTGAATAACTAGGTAACAGGATATTTTTAAGTAAAGCTCTTTTTTGTAGTCCAATATGCATATTTTTTATCCAGAACAATTTGTACCAATTTACAGAGAAATTAAAGACAAATTAGCTGCTTTTTAGTTGATAACACTGCTGGATGTTACAAATTTAGAGTGCTATAAAATTATAAATTCAATACAAATTTAACTAAGAAACTACTATAATAATATGCATTTTACATTGCAGTTATATATTTTTATCTTGATTGACCATCGCAATAAAACTTTTTTGACTTTAATAAGCTAAAAAAGCACATGAATGATTATAAATAACAGAATGGAGAAAAGTAAGTGGGAAAATGTACCTCCTTGTAGCACTCTATGATAGAGTCACTCTCTATATACCTACTAGGTACCTACCTATCGAATAATGAAATCAATTAGAGGCAGATTTTAATCTCTTTATCTTGTGCTCTGCTGTAATCAGCAGGGGCAGGGCAGACAGACTCAAAGTCCTAAATTAGAAAAGGTAAATTTAACATTACAAACAGTGTAAAATGCACTAGAGAAATCGATTCAATTGATTTTTTAATCTAATTACACTACACTTATTATTCACGTGTGTCCTCAATCCTCATGACTTTATGAGATTTTTTAGATTGTTGTATTTCTAGTAGGGAAATCCAGGATTGGAAATTTGGTTTATGAGGTTGTAAGGTAAAAATACCGATCTAGAGCGAGTATTTGCAAATTGCAGAGGTACAAAAAGGTAAAAATGGGTGGGGTGGGTCTTACTGGCTGGCTTAATTAACTGTGACTCTATGAGGAATCGGATAAAAATAATTGGCGAAGTTCTGTCCTATTAAAATAACGAGGTATGTAAGTAGGTACCTACCTGATATCTTTTACCCAATCCACAGATTTCTCCGAATTATCCGTCAATGTTTCGTCACACGACATTGTGATATCTTACCGGCCAGGTCATTGACCTTCGGATCTTTTATCTCAACAAGCTGAAGCCATTTTGTTATACAACAACAACAACGCTTCACGGCACCGGGATATTGATCCGATTGTCATTTGATTGCGACACAAGTTCTTTAAATTATAAATAAAAATGTTGGTGTTGATTTCTACAGCTTGGCCATAAAGAGATGAAATTAAATAAAATGGAACTAAAAATTTTTCAGTACAAAATATAGTCAGTGTTGCCAAATTATTCGTGATTTTGACGAGTTTACATAGAAAGTGGCGCCCTCAATTTTTGTCAACTCTTTATGGTCAAGCTGTAATAAGGTCGGTCGTACGTAAGTACATATCATAACGTACCTTATTCTTTTATTTTAGAGAAGGTAAAATACTTTTGGGGCTGACTGTACTGTACCAAAAATATAGTTATGTGGGGGTTCCTCTATTTTTTAACAATCTCTGTACCTACCTACTGTAGTGTAGCTATAAAAATCAAATGTTTGACGATCCTCTAAGATCCAAGAATTATTATTAACAGTTTATCCAATGATTACTATTACACTCGTTAGTTAAACTCGACAATCGCTCACACTGGTGGCATCCACCCATGACGACTGTTTCGCCATGGGTCGCCGACCAACCACGTTAGAATTGGAATACGATGTAGGTAATTTTTGAGACAAGTAATTTTGAACACTCAAAGTCGCTCAAGATTTTTCAAAAGAAGTAAACTAAAAAAAACGTGTTCCTAGGTATAAAGATCCAGTCGACAGCTTGGGTTGCCATTGCGCAAGCGCAACCTAGGTACCTACAACCTATTCCAACATAAGGAGCAACATTCTTTTCGGACCTAAAAAAACCTAAACTATTTGGAGCTTGGCAAAAAAAAACATAGGTACCTACTTATTTCCAGCCTACCTATAGGTTCTTTATTTGTTATGTGTCTAAAACCTAGTCACACTGCCTATTTCCTATTTGAACTTCGATCAGAGCAACATCAATAAAAACGTTTGTACTTATGTGTTAATCCTGTTAAGATTTTACAAGTAAACCAAACTAGACTCGGCCATTCACCCCGCCCACGCGAGCGCCTTAGGTAGGTATAACATTTCAGTTTTATAACCGATTTATGTTAGATAGATAGTAATGGAGAATACATACAATATATTTTTCTATTTGAATCAATGGCAGTGTGGGAGAATGATTGCCAGTGTAAAAACGCATTCAAAGTATTATAGAAGGAATTGTTATCCTAACTGCATAAAAAATTATAATAAGCTACCTACCTAGGTACCAAAGTCTGTAAAGGAGCTTAGTTTACCTACCTATATCAAAGAAAAAAATACAAACGTGGTTAAAAAACACATTTAAAGAATTATGATTTTTATTTCTAAAATAATCACATGTAAGTAATGTTATTATTAGGTACTACTTAATCTAAACTGACATTTCACATGCCCTTTGTAAGGCAAGGCAGAGAACCGGAATTGTAATGAATAACAACTGTAGGTATCCACTCTGTTTTGTGTGAATAAAACGATTTGATTTGATTTGATTAGATTTTCATCTGATTTGTTGATGATTTATTTCATAGATTGTGGATGTAACGCATTCCATTCCAATTCAACCCATCCTTCTTGAAGGAATTTGACATCAAATGTAAAATGTATATTGAGTCGACAAAATATTGTTCAGTCAGAACAGAACTCAGAAGCGTCATCATCATCATCATATCAGCCGCACAACACCCACTACTGGGCATAGGCCTCCCCAACAAGGATCTCTACAACGATCGATCCTACGCGCGCTGCCCGCATCCAGCGGCTTGGTCCAGCTTGTCGAGGGCTTGCCCACGGAGCGTCATCTGATGCGCGGTCGCCATTCCAGAATCATCCCGGGAAGGTTCTGGAATGGCTCTGGCTGGTCAGAAGCATCAAAACACAAAATTACACCGATTTTATATCACAATGAATTTGAAAATAGCTAAGTAATTAAGATAAACAATAAAGGTGAAATGGCGCCAAAAACACCCCCGACGTGGAATATTACGTAGGTTTACCTACCTTATAATAACTGTGACAAAGTTGATCATGTTAAAAACGCTCCGATCATGATCGGAGTAAAAACTGTAAAAATAGCATTTAACATTAAAACAGCAAATTCTGTCTGTGATATTGGGGGGTGGGGGGGTCGGACAGAATAAAAAAGGCATCAATTCTTAATTTTGTAAATACCCCTGACCCAAAATCCCTATGCCCAAATTGAGAGATGATTGAGAGTGGGTCCGGTCCGAAAAGGTCGTCTGGTTAAAGAACCACGACACACAGGGTAAGCGGTAGGTATCTACTAAATGAATGAGCAATTTACATTATTTCTGTATGTAATGGCGATATTCTATCTCATAGTGCACTGTATGACCGCATCAAGTTGAATCTCGAAAATAACTCATTTAATTACGACCATCCATTCTCATTTTTTACCACATTCGAAGAATCGACAAATCGCTGACTCATTTGTCGCCAATTTTGCCGCCATATTTGGTCCGTCTTTCTAAATATGGCGGGATAAGGAGAGCTTGGCGCGTGCTTCGAATGCGTCGTTATAAATAACCATGGTAAACTCCTAACTGGCAGTTAATCCAACATTACTAACTGCAAGAGATGCGGCGATTAAAATAGTTGTCGCCCTTCCTTACGGTGGTATAGGATAGGGTAGGTATTTACTGTCTTAAAGCGAATTGTTTTCAGGATTGAAGATATATAGTTACCTACTTATAATAAAATTATAAGTTATATGTTTTCACATAGTAAGTAGGTATACTATTTGTTAAATATAATTTGCCTTGCAAACCGAAGTTCACTTTATCTTATTAGTTCTATTAGTTACAGTAACATTCTGTATAATATCATAAAAATCTGTTTTTGTTTTGTCAACTGCGTAGCTGTAAGTCGGTTTCTTAAATGTATCTCATTTTGGCAGTAATGGGACCTAAACATTTTTTCATTTAAAAAATTCTGGAACGATTCCAAGCAGACCAATGTACTTAGTAGTATTTATTTTTGAATCCGAAAAAAAAAACTTGTTTTGACGTAAATATCATTTATTTATAGCGAAATAACGAATACAATCCAATTCAACCAAACAGAAAAGGGTGAACCTAAATCACAAATCCCTTATTACAAACGTATGGTAAAGTGAGGATAAGGCAAAACTTCATTAAAATTTTAACCGCGCGATTTTACCACTCCCTACCTGTCCGTCCGTAGTCCGTACCCACGTTTTTCACCACTCCTTGTTACTTTTTTTAATTCGTAGTTATGTTATGGTGTGGTGCCCTCCGTCCATGGTGGCTGAAAACAATTCATCATCATCACAACAGTCATTAAATTTCCCACTGTTAGCTGGGGCCTTACCATTAGCAAATAAGAAGCCGTTCAGTTAAAAAGCAGGCCTTAAACAGGACTGCTAAGGCCTGCCTTCGAACTAACCTTTGAGGTCATAGTACGAAAAAGTAAGTCATTTCAATATAAGTCCTGCTTTAAGAGCTCATAGTAAGGCCCCTGGCCACGGCACAGGCGTTTCTTATGGATGGCTAAAGCTTGCCGTCCAACACGGAGGATATATTTGCCATGGGTATTGATTGAGCCTAGCGAAAATTGTCAATGTCTAACCAACGCAATGTCCAAAATCGCACGCAGGGCCATTTCGAAAAATGTTCAAAAATGTCACAAACGGGAGGTTTTCAACTCACAGAGTACCTTCTCTACCGGTAAAGGGTGTTTTCCAGTTGAATTCAAGTTTCTTTTTTAACAACTTTAAAATATGTTTCTAACTACATAGAAACCTCATTTGAATCTTCAAGATGAATGATGATTGTGAGAGACGCATTCTGAAACACGGTCGCACTGGTCCATTGATTCTCGCCGGTCAGTGCACCACACGACTGGACAATACGTCTCATTGTACGCGGGACACATGCTGTGTTTATGTAGAACTACTTCCGGCTTTTTTTTATGTGCCGACGAAACTTTTTCCTTGTGAAAAGTTGTGCAAGAGCTGTCCGGATTTTTGGGACACTTTTTGTGTCTGGTGCGTTTGCTTTCAAATCACTATTCACGACATAACTGTGTGATCTAATGAAGACTATATAGTAAATACTGATGATTAAGCATAATAAATAAGCATAGCTAATTCGTGAGCTATTCAGTTTAGTGATAGACAGATAATATTATCAGACGATGTCATTTTAAGGCTAGTTTTCTGTCATTCTAAGTAAGTGAACAGTACGTTAATACAGATTGATATGATTGCACCATGCATGTGATTGTGTTCTGTTTGGTTTAGTTATCAGCCGCCTTTATGCGATATCGTAGCTCTTTTACGACTTCGCCACGATAAAGTGTGTTCTGCAAAAATAACCAGATACCTATATTCAAGTTCGCACAAAGAAATAACTCATAGATTTGACCTAAACGTCTTAAATCCTTTGAGTTGGTTCCTTTCTTCCTTTTGGGGTAGGTAAGAGGTTCTTTTGAGTCCGAAACCAAAAATGCAGCTTGGTCCCGTCCCGGCGGTATTTGCAGTATTGCAGTGCAGTCATAACTTTAATAACACTCACCCATATGACGGGTTATGGATGGACTGTCCTCCTTATCATGTGGCGTATGATGATGATTATGAGTTTGCCAAAAATACAATATTATACCTCTCTGTTTTATCAAACTGCAATCAATTTTATGTCGGCAAACTTGTAATCAGTTACTTGAAACGATAAACATTATCTGCAAATACTTGGCAAATAGTAACGACTCGATGATGCAATTTGCATGTAGATATAGACCTATAAAATAAAATAAATATTGTGTAAAAAAAACCAGATAAGTAGGTACATAACATAACAAACTACACATTATAGAAATAACCGTGCCGGCTGATACTATCTATGGTAGCATAATAACTGTTGGACTGGCAGAAAAAAATTAGGTCATCGAGGGATCAAGTTAAAAAGGACTTATTGTAATAGGATTAAGGCTAAGGCTACCTACTTCAACATCAATCAGTAAAAAAAGAAGTGTATTTTCAGTTAAGGAGAAATCATGATGAAATCAAAACATTTGCAAATTTGGCGCCATTCTGTGACGTGACAGAGTAAAAAAAGCTCCGGTATTTATTAGTACACACACATGAATTTTATCTTCAGCCAACTTTATATTGATAAGTAAACACTGACGTCACATTCGGTCATGTATTTTTAAACAGGGAAGGAAACTAAAATATTTTCGGCGGGTAGGTACCTCAAATTGGTACTTGTACTTTTTAGGTTCAGTACCGGTACTTGTCTGGAACCGATACCCGAGTACCGAAATGGCAAGAACCGCTAAATACCGGTACGGAACCTGTACTTTCGGTACCGGTTCCAAGCCCTGAATGCAACTCCTTCATTCTACTTTAAAAAATTACGTGTCACAGTAATTTGCATACTGAACTTTTGGTCAAATATTTTGAATTCTTCTGTGCACGCGCACTGCAGAATCGTGTCATCCATCATTGATATCGGCCGTTTAACTTAACCACAGCCCTGTACTGCGGTTTTAGCGGCTTTTTATCATTGAGATTATCAGCTGTTTGTTTCTAGTTAAAATTCTTTTGCTACCTAACCGCGGCTGTGATCCTGTTTAGTGTGAATTTTTACTTTTTCTGTTATTTCAATATTAGTAAAAAGTACCTAAAGTTCATATTTGGTACGATAGACCAAAAATAATGACAAATTAATATTATCGGATTTTTTATTGCATTATCAAAGCTATGATTAATTTACGATTAAGTAGAAATTCGTATCTTTACCGATAGCACTGCAGAGACTTTATAACTTCAATCAATTTTATTACACTGTGAATAACACTTCGAATATCATACCAAAGGTAAGAATCTTTATTTTTTACAAGATTCAACTAATTTTAATCTTTCTAAATCCATATAAAACGATAAAATTAGATTGATTCGTCGTGCGTTAAATAATGTAACCGTTTTTGAACATAGTGAATTTTAAGTGATTTTTATTTTTTCGTTATTGAATATTAATTAATAATATCAGAGTAAAGTCTCATTGTATAAGTATTATTAATATTAACGGCATTTAGAATTTGTTTGATTTTTGTTTTGTGTCATTTGGCGTCAACAGGTTTGTACCTAATCAATCACTTCACTACTCATTATGTGTCTCATGTTTTCCAGTAAGTAGGTATTATAAGCAATTAGTGATTTTTAAATTTGAGATTTTTGCATTAACAATGCTTTTTATTTAGTTATTATTATTAAGTATTGTACAATTAGTGATTGGTAGATCTTCGTCCTAAATATTCAAAATGGCCTAATTCTCTCTCTCAAGGCATTCATCAAAACGGGGCGAAGTATATTTAAATAAATAATGATTATCCTGTAGCGCTGTGCGTGAACGTTTATTGAACTCCTGGCCATGCGTCATGGAGTTATATTTAAGTGTTAGTATGTTGACCTTGGCTGAATCTTCCGAGAAGTGTCTTTCTGGTGCGGATCTGCCCTGCCATAATGTGGCCGTAGCCATATTCTGCGGCCTAGCGACAGCTAGCGACCGACGGTCTCAGCAAAAGAGGATTACAGGTACAATGGGCTTTTGAAAATGACAAAAAACTGTAGGCTCGATAGATGGAGTTGATAAACAGGCTAATGTCAACTGTAGAAAAAAATTTTTTTTCAGAGCAGAGAATTTTGACACTTCACTTATCACATCAATGCCATCTAGTGAGGCAAATAGTTACTATATTTTTTAGGTCACTAACTTTACACAGGAAAAATAGTGCCTTAGATTAAACCAAAAGTTAAACCTTTTTGATTTAATCTCTTTTTAATCTAAGAATACTGCTGTGATTGCCGTCATAACAAACAAACAATATTCCTATAGGCCCGGAAGCGGAAGCCAAGTACCTATTCTAACTTTTACATCTTTCTTTACCTATGGTTAAGTTTTGAAACAGTCATTTGTTTATTTTATAAGGAAAAAAGTTATTCTTTCAAAAGTTAGAAGTTCTTTAAGAAACAATACCGGACTCAAACATCGTCCAAAAAACCTTTGTGGATGTTATCCACAAAGGTTTTTTTTTAATTATAACGCAATAGATAAGCTTCGTAAATGACAACTGTAGACTTTTTCGTAATATTGGACGGATTTTTTTATTCATCGTCAATCGACATAATTAAAATGAAAAGATTCGATGCGGTATAAAATTAATGGATGATAATTTAATTTATTTCCAGACTGGCAATAATAATGTGGTTTAAAATGGCACATATTCCTGTTAAATTTGTTTAATTATGTTTAATTAAGTCTTAATAATAATAAATTACCTACTGTTTTTTTTCTATCAACATAATATTTTGTTATTCTGTAGAATAGTGAAAGTGAAAGTGAAATAAGCTTTATTCAAATAAACTTAATTATTAAGTACTTTTGAATCGTCTATATTTTTCTACCACCCGTTCCAGACTTTTTTAGCTGACAAGAAGAACGGGCGCAAGAAACTTATCAGCTGTAACAGCCATAAGTAACGATATTTACAAACTTGAATATATCGTTACCAGATAATTACAACAGGGTGACAGGATTATTGGCAACAACATAGACTTATTATATTACTTCAACAAAGTTCTTATATTAGCAAGTTATGTGTTACATCATTTCCACGCATTTTGATCTTTAAGATAATCGTCAACTTTATAATAACCTTTACCCATGAGCGTTTTTTTAACATGGTTTTTAAATTCATGCAAAGGAAGATCAATCACTTGTTGTGGAACTTTATTAATAAAGGCTATGCCTTTCCCCATAAATGAACCTCTCGTTTTTGCAAGCCTAAATCTTGGAACGGCAAGTTTATCTTTATTTCTTGTATTAAACTGGTGAATGTTGCTGTTCTTATCAAATGAATCATAGTGTTTCCTTACATAAACTAAATTTTCATAAATATATTGGCCTGCCAAAGTTAAAATATTTATTTCTTTGAACAATTCTCTCAAGGTATCTCTCCGCCGTAGATTGTATATGGCGCGAACAGCTCTTTTTTGGAGTACAAAAATATTTTCAAAACTGGCAGCTGAGCCCCACAATAGCAGTCCATAAGACATTACACTATGAAAATAACTAAAGTATACTAACCTTGCCGTTTCAATATCAGTTAAAAGCCTTATTTTCTTAACAGCGAATGCCGCTGAACTAAGTCTACTTGACAAGGCTTCAATATGTGGATCCCATTGCAATCGAGAATCTAGTGTAATACCTAGAAATTTTGTACTCTCAGTAAAGTCTACTTTATCGTCATTCAATTTAATATTTAATTTTGTCTGCTCAACATTAGGTAAAGAAAATTTTACACATTTAGTTTTTTTGGGGTTAAGTGCTAAATTATTACTATTAAACCAGTGTCATAAACATACCTAGTTTTAGTTACTTATTTGAGTCTCGCATTTCATTATTAAATTTTATATTTCAGATGTAACCAGCACCGTTGAGTTTACAATAAGCACTGTTTATAAAATTATATATCATCACTGTTACATTAAGCTGCATTGTTTGTGGTTCATAAACAAATAAATAAAAAAATCCAATAAATAATGTAAAATTACAAGAATATTAATACTATTCTGAACATCATCCCACATTCCGGGTAGGAATCGCGTCATGTCTATATCATAAACAGGATGTATAATATTAACCCGAATTAGTCAACTGGTAGTACACATAGTTTAGTTAGTTTACAATGGCCAATAACCTACCAGTCTACAGTTTCCTGTTGGAAAGGAATAACACTGAACATAACGGTAAATTTTTCTTTATTTTATTGGTTAAACATTATTCATACTATTCAATTTGCAATGTTGATTTGATAGAAAAGACCTATAAAAAGACCTATCTTTCCATTTATACCGAAAATTAAATGTGTCCAAATTAAAAAAGATAGATTGTTTATGTTATATTATTATTACTTATATTGCAATTGGTATCGGGTCTAAGCCAAAAACATACCCATTTCTTTATTAAGATATATTTTCTACGAAATTTCTTTAATGTACCGAGCTAATTTAAAATCATTAGGTAAGCATCAGGGTATATCACTTTCACCGTTTCCATTATTGTATAACAAAAGTAAAAGAAAACTAGCATAAATCAGTAAATCTCATTGTCGGAACGCGTCATAATAAAGGTGAATTAGCGCCAGAAACCGTGAAAAATACAATTATGTATACTTATTTTGTACGCGAACATTAAGGTTGATATAATACTGTTAATATGGGCATTATACAATACTCGAGCGGATTATTATAAGTGGCGGAATAATAATATTTATGTACCAATATTAAATTATTATCTTGTTAACTTAGAACCCAACAAAAAAACACGAATAATAGATGATATTACGGATTATCGAAGCTCTTGGTAAGAAAAAGGCTTCTTTATTTATTTATTTCAAATAGCAACACTTACATTATGTTTATCATGCATTATACAGAGATCTTATAGCAATTTAGTTTTTAACCTATAAACACAAAAATTACAAGTGTCGACATCACTCTCAAAAATTACAATTTAATTAATTCGCTCAATAAAATCGCTTCTGAATAGGAGTCTATCTGAAAAGCAAAATTAAAAAACACTTCAATAAGAAAGAAAATCGTAACGAAAATCGCTTTCGAATAGCAGGATTTTAATTCACAATAATTTGGAAAGTTACACTCGGATCAGATTTAGACTGACCACGAGCTAGCATTGTCTTAGGTATTTTAGAAGCTGTCCGAAACAAGAAAATTCCTGAGTGCAGAGTATACAACTAGCGCCGTTGCTCCAGTTTTTACGACGATTTTCACTGAATTGAAAGTGATCAGAGACGTTCGCGATGAATCTTCACGGTGCGCGCGTCACGACGACTTCGCCTTTTTTACACCACCAGTTCGCTGGTATTTCTTAATTGATCTTATTACTTTGGATTCGGTAAACGATCGATTCAGAAAGTCTTCTGTTTGTCGCCAGTGTCTCCGTCTTTGGTTTCAGTAATGATTGTTTAATCACCTAGATTTTTTTCGATAGTGTCTTTTAATCAAATCGTCTCGTCCAATTTTTTCGAACTTTTTGGTTGCAACTCTTTTATTGACAATTCGACGCCACAAAGAAAAAAATAAATACAATGTCAGATGTCAGTCCTCGTTGAACGTCATTCAGTCGAAAACCTTCAAAATCTGTTTATTTCATTTCGGTTTTTTGGACACAGGGCCCATGAAAAGTTTATCACATGCTGAGGTTTACATAACATGATCATTAGTTAACACACCTACCCAAATCGTAAATATGGAAAACGGCGAAGCCAACAATTTACATGTCGAAGGAGCATGCAGGACTATCCAACAGCAGATAAACAAATTGTCGGAAAACCAGACGAATTTGATAAGTAAATTCGATTTTATGTCAAAAATTGTGGATGATGTGAAAAAGGTGCTGTCTCAAGTGTCGGAGAAAATAGAATCTTTGGAAGAAATAGCTACGGATAGAAAGAAATTGAAGATGGAGATCATAGCAATGAAAAAAAGAATAGACGAGATTTATAGCATTGTGGAAGAGGGGAAGCAGGAAGAGCCTTGGCCTATTGAGGATGTCCATGACGCGGAGTCTTGCCACTCTGGATTTTCATCTTCTTCGAAGGTAAAGCACGTGTTTGCTGTTCTGATAAGAGAGAGTCAAAACTTTCGGTGACACAAGTACCGAGTGACTTTAAGTTACTTGAATTCTGAATCTACACCTGGTCAAACCAGAATTTGTCATTCAAAGTGGCGGAAAAAGAAAAAAATAACTTTTAGGCACTTGCTATCAATAATTAGATGTATTTTTATATTGTTTGACTATTCTATGTCTAGGTACACAAAATAAAGATGTGCACATCTTTTCAACAGAGAATTTAAGCCGACGTCACGCCGTGTCTTTCTATTCAACGTTACATTTTTTTTTAACAAATTGAGTTCTAAATTCGGTCGTGTAACAAATCTTCTTTTTACGCGAATCTCTGTACCTTTGCTTAATTAACATTAATGAATGTTAGTTATTGACGATGATACTTTCGTAACTTTCTTTCTTTAGCTATGATTAATCGTTGATCAAGTTTCGTTGTCTGATTATCAGAGCTAGAGAAAACGTGTTTGCTGTGAAGAATGGATCCGACTGAAGTAATTACATAAGATGGGCAAAAAATTGGGACATTATAATTATGTGGGACAAAATAAAGAATATTTTTTGATATTACTGTCTCGTACTAAAGTACTTTCGTTTGCGTAAAAGTTAAAATCTAGATAGGTATACAAATGCGTTTGAAATATTATTTTCATATTGTATTGTTATCCAAATTTCCTCTGAGATACGAGTTTTAATCTATTTCATGCTCTTGAGTAGGAAGTAAAAGTAAATGATTGTTTTCGATTAGCATAATTCTGTTTATTTAGAATGAATAATAATTTAATTTAATAATAAACATCAAACTAAACAATAGCTCTTTGTCCATTATCTTAGTTCCTTCCTAGCAGTTTCCTTCCTACCAACCAACTGAACAACACGTTTATAAAATATATTTTTCCGACTCATAAGTATACAGATTTAGTGTCTATTGCTGTTTTACTAAAAAAACAAATTAGGTAAAGAAGTCTTTTTCTGTGAACTGTTCTTTAGACGTCCATAACACGTTACATTGTTGTGACCCTGTCTTCCCGCTATCTCATATCAATATGTGCGCGCGCGCAGACTATACTGTATTTTTTTTTCAGGTAACCATGACAACCGGTTTGGACCGCGACACGATACGGGCGGCGTACGAGGACGTCCGCTCCGACACAACACCGACAGAATGGTAAGATCAAAAGAAAATCTTTTTTATTGAAGCTCGAAATGATAGGATTTCTTTATAACTTGGGTCGGTATCTTAAATCGAAAATATGCTGTATGCTATTAAAGGTGTGTTACTTGTACACAAGTTGTGTACTTGTATTCAAGTAACACTCCTTTTAAGTCTGGTACTAGTGAAACAACATGAAGCATATGAAGCATTTACTTACAGATATCATCCGGCTCAAAGGACCAATGTTGAGTAATAAAAATGTTTTGTCAAAAAAGTACGTCAATTTGGCGGCGTAGCAACGATAGCAATCCTGCCTACTGCGCCAATTAATCGCTACAGGTTCGAGTCCTGGTAGCCTGATAGCCAATGGCCACGGGTTCGATTCCCGCCCCCTGATTACGTAACTGTTGATAACAATTCTCGAAATCGATTGAAACCTTTAATAGAGTAATCTGCTAGCGAATTACGTAACTGTTGCTAACAATTCCCGATTGAAATCGATTGAAAGCGCAGTTGCATTGCTGCTTTAGTTAAGATAGTCACATTGGTTCTTACTAAAGCAGCAATGAATCTGCGATTTCTGTCAGAGTTGATTGAAATAAAGTTACATAATTACCCCCGTTGACACTCTGTGAGCACCTGAAACTGTCAAACATAAATTTCAAACGGTTTCAATCCAGAATTGTTAGCAACAGTTGCAAAATCAGGGGGCTGGTACTGGTAGAAATATTTGTGCAAGAGCATAATAGCATTTGTTCACGAAAAAATATGTTCTTTTTTCACCAGGGCCGTATTTAAGTTCGAGGGGGCGCGGATAATATGCTCAGCGCACGGCAGCGACTTCACAGAGTTCCGCACCCAGTTCGGCGACGACGATCGAGCGTTCGGTTACCTCAGGTAGGTGCAGACTGCAGATAAATCATATACATACGGCTGCCATATGTCCTGGACTCCTGGTATATCGCATGTCCCGGTTTGAAGCGTTGTGTTGGTCCCGGTCAGCAAGTAGCACTTAAATATTCACTCGAGTTTACCCTATTTCTGTTCTTAATGTCTTGGACGGCATCTCAGCATTTATAGCAGCCCTATGATTTGAAAACTATCTACGTATACAGTAGTAACTCATAAATTGCCATAAGAAAATTGTATTTATTGTTTTGTCATTAATGCTAAATGTGTGTCGACAGGTTGCAAATGGGTGATGAGATGTCCAAACGTAAGAAGTTCATGTTTGTCACGTGGGTGGGGCCAAATGTGTCCGTCATAAACAGGGCCAAGATGTCCACCGACAAAGCCATCATCAAAGACATTATCTCTGTAAGTACCTAAGTAACTAATCTATGTACTAATCTATGTAATTTATGCTGAACTAGTCATGTTGTGTTAAAAAATTACATTATTTAATTCATAATAATAGGGTTTCAACTTGTGTGGCATATTTTATTTTTATTTATTAACATCGACAAGATTAGCATTAAACATTCGCGGAAAAAAAGAAAATTAAGAACATTTTGAATGCAATCTTAATAATTACAGAGGTTACACATTAGCAATTGAAAATAAACAATATTACACATAGAATTTGATAAAGCAATTCAAATTAATCAATCATATCGATTCTTCAGATATATTTTTGTCAATGAAACCCTTAGGTTATTTGTCAGCAATTATTAGCACTTGGTCAGACTCGCAAAAGGTTGGATTCTCATTTCGCATTTATTTTAATTTAATTATTTCTTTAAATTTTATATATTCGTTTGTTCAGGCACTTTTGAAGTTGTCTGTTTATAATATAAATATACAAAGAGCAAAATATTTTAAGCAATAAATAGGATGAAAAAATAAAAAAAAAGAATTTGTATGGTATCTCATAAATAATATTTTCAATAAATTAATACAACTAATTCATAAAATTAATACATTCACATAAAATCATACAAATACTTTCTAACATTGAATGAAACTGTCTGAGCAACAGCAGCTATAAAATCATAACCAACAATACACTTATACTTTGCTGTGTCCAAATCTATTTCTTTACTGCCAGCAATCAGCTTTAGCTCCACCAATGTTGCAATTTGAGCCAGAAGATTACTCGTCAAACCAATCTTTTCCTCCAAAATAGCATAAAATATTGCAAGTAATCTATCTAATGTAAATACTTTTGGGCCAAGCTGAGTGTTCAATTTCTCATTTATTTTAGCTTTTGCCTTCACTTGTTGCATTCTCTTGCGTTGCTTTCCATGGTTCTTCATAAATAATCTTTTGTCCTCTTTTGGTGGATTATAACTAGCTAAGTAGGCTGCTATCAACAGAAATTTTGCGTAGTAAGGCAGCTCAAAGCTTTGGGCAAATGTTTTAGTACATGTAAGCTCTTCCTTCAAAATGCTCTCAAAGTTGTAGTTGTCAGACTCAATTTTATCATTATTCTCTTTTCCTGGAGACGGTTTGCTAGGCTTAGATGTGCTTATTCGGAGATATAACAACTCCAAACTAGTTTTCAAAATTGGTGATATGTGCCGCCATAGTTTTGATAAATCTTGTGCTTGTATTTCATTTCTTAGAATAGGTTCACAGTATTTCACAAAGTTTACTCTAGCCATATGTTGCAATTCAATCAAATCTCGACACGGTCTATAGAAAACACTAAGAAATGCATTTAGAAAGTTTGCAAACAGCTCGGGTTTTTTCAGTTCATTCCTCACTTCATTGTCAATTTCATGATTGCTCAATATGTAACGGGTAAATGAGTTTTGATGTAGAAGTATAATTTTAAATAACTCTTCTTTATTATAATTTGGAAAGTATATTTTAATAGGTTCTTTGACACCCATTTTGAAGTAGAAGTTATCGTAAACTAAATGTGTAACGAAAATTGTGCAGATATTGAGGTTACAAAGCTCCCGGAGTCGTAGAAACGCAGAAATAATACTCTGATCCATATTTCTAAGCCTCTCTGCTCTGTCAAAGATCAAAACGATGGGTTGATATTGTGTTAGGTTATGTTCAATTCGATTAAAGGCATTCATAAACTCTAAAATAGATTCACACTTTGTATCCGATTCAGTCGAATTCAATCCAGATAATATTGTTTCGTAGATGATCTTTGTCGAATAGCATTCAATGCAATCAATTATAACGTGTTTGTAACCCAAATGTCGAAGAATTGATGATAAACAAAGCGTCTTACCGGTTCCCATACTTCCACTTATAAATAAAGAACAAGGTAACGGTTCATCGTAATCTCCAAATAGATTGAACAAATCACTTAACTGACTTTCTCTACAAGGCACTTTATCATAAAGATCTTCCATTTTAGCAAAATTTCACGATTTTATCATCAAATTCATCACAGTAAAAGAAAAATTAATAATCAAGTGAAGTGACGTTTATTTATTAAGACATGACATTTGTTTCCTTCCCGCGCTTTTTGCATGCTCTATCTACCCATAGACTACTCTACCTCCACGTACGGATCTACAACGCCGAATCGTTGTGTTGCGAAACTTGCGAAAACAGTCAAGCATGGCTTGTCAATCATTTACATTGCATTACCATCTTGATTACCACCATCACTACACGATCAAAATGTGATTGACTAGCCGAAGCAGTGTATATGATTGACAAGCAATTTTGATCGTTTAGGGGCTGCATAAGGCCTTGTTCGCACAGGCATTTTTAAGCACTATTTTTACCGTCTTGTTTCGACGCTCACACAAGCGATTTTTTTTAACGCCCGATCCTCCCGAAGTGCGTCCAGTGTGGCCGATAAGGCAAATTAGGCGAAAGTTTCTGTAAAGTTCTGTGCCTACTTACTGTTTTGACTGACTCAGATTTGTGCGATTCTAATTTATTTTCAACACACTTGCTCGTAAAGTGAGCCATAATACATCGCTTTTAGGGCCATAAACCGAGCTATAACAAACGCGTGCAATAATATATAAAACACTAGTTCGTAATAGAATTAACCCTACAAAGTTAAATTAGTACCATACTGCAAGTTCTATGCGAGTAAACAGAGCATTCCCAATTTAGCCGGGTAATACAGTTATTTTTTTTGACAACAAAAAGGGTTTTATGCTGCTGCAAATTCATGTACAATTTTTGGAATAAATAAATGTGTAAGTCCTTAATTAAGTCAAATGAATATATATAATTATCAGATTATTCATAGTTCACAATATTTTGTTATAAAATATTAAAATATTTACATTTTGTCACTTAAAATTATAATTTTGAAGTAGGCTGTATGCTCCTCACCCCTTTGTTCGCAAAATATTCTTGCGTTGGGCGTGTGAAAAAAAACAAAAAAAAACATGCGCGCTTTGTTATTGTCGTATTTGTTGCTGTGTGGTAAATTACTTTGTTTTTTCCTCGCAAATGTGTTGAAAAACGTCGTATGAAACTCGTGAGCTCTTACTTATTGCACACTCGGCTGAGTTACGCCCTCGCCTGCGGCTCGGGTTGCAACCCACAGCCTTGTGTGCAATGAGCAACCTAAGCTAACTTGTATCATAATGTACTATTATGCTCTTTTTGTTACAGAATTTTGCCGTGGAGTTACAATTGGAGAGTCAAGCCGAAATAGACATCGATCAATTCAAAGACGCGCTCAATAAAGCGGGTGGAGCCAACTACGGAACGGGCGTGAGGGACTTATGAACTGCACTATGAATTTTATAGCCTCGCTTGCCATTATTTAAACATTTTTTTTACAAAATATTATATTTTTTTAAACATCACACGATGATAAATTTATATCCCTTGGCAAGATGATGTGTTGAAAACGACTGACCGAAACAGTTTTAAATTATCTTTATAATGTAACATTGTGCTTTTGATAATTTCTCAATAACAATTTATTATTGTTAATTAGTCATTTCAGTGTAATTACTTTTTTACAACGTTAAAATCTATTTATTATTGGAATTAGAAAGTCATTTATTTATTGTTCTTTTAATTACTTATGTGAAAAATGTCATGAAAATAAAAATGTATTGTGCAATTATTTTTTCGATTTATGGTAATAAAATAGGAGTAAGGTTTTTGCCAAAAATATAGCAAATGTTGCCATGTAGAAGGCGCTGATAAGTGCATTTATTTTTTGTCAACTTGAACTTTTATAATAATGTCGAAATTTTTACAGCGTATACAATATATTGGATTTTATGGGCTTGTACATTAAAATAGTGTTATTATTACCTTGCATTATTGGTAAAACAACAGAAATAAATACAATTAACCAAAACTTAGTTTTTTGTTTTTATCCTTACATAATATTAAAACAGTAAAAAAGTGGTTCTTACATATAAAGTAGTTTTTTTGTGTTTTTTGAATAGTCGTTGTTTATGATGTTAGTAATCCAATCCACCTTTCGGGCCCGTGGACCTACCGATTTTCCCTACTAGTAGGACCCCCGTCGTAGATTGAATCTGAACCAAATCACCTGGGTGAATTACTTTTAGTCACTGACAATTTTTTTTTATCTTTTAGTATAGTTAATTCACCCATTATGTAGTTTATAATCTTTTTGTAAAGTTGTTGAGAATAATGATAACTTATTATGTTATTTTAATAATAATTTATTTTAATATTATTAACTTGTATTTGCCGGTATGTATGGTTTGTTTAATTACTACGCGTGAAGACCTTTTAACTTCCTTTGACTCTAGCAGCGCTGTAATGTACCCCTTAAACTTGGCATGGCATGGCTTGTCAAGCACGTACCTATACGTTATTTTACCACAACCACTACCATTTGGGAGCGTAGCTTACCTTTGATAAGCCACGGTAATCACGTGATACCTAAGTGCTTGATGTCAATCACCACCCCTAGACGATCAAAATTTATTGACAATCCGAAAAAATTACGTGCTTGACATGCCATGCAATCCGTCCGTAGTCTCATTGAATGTTAAGCCACGCCCCCAAATAGTAGTGTTTGTACGTGCTTGAGAAGCCATGCTTGATCGTTTAGGGGGTACATTTTAGCGCTGCTAGAGTCCAAGAAAGTTACAAGGTCTTCACGCGTAGTAATAAATAATACATAAAACATATAGCAATTAATACAAGTGAATAATATTTTAATAAATTATTATTAATAATTTTCAATATTCTCAACAATTTTACAAAAAGATTACAAAGAAAAGTGTCAAAATCATAATATGTTTTTACATAGATATATTATATAGTTTTTTACGATGGTACCTACTATAGCATATTAGTTTTTTCTATCTATCTCGATTCTCGACCCTGTTCGATCATAGATCTCCTTAATTATTTTTGATATTAATAAAATTCCTTGGTTTCCCTACCTTTTCAACTTGACATTGGCTAATGCACAAACCGTGCAAGCCAGAAAAAAAGAGATACCATTCTATCAAAATCAAGCAAGGTTTGGACAGCGTCATCTAGTAGATTTTTACTACTACTGCTACGGGCTTTTAAGTTTAGTCGCAAGGTCAGACGCTTAAGAGCCGTTTACACGGGTCAAGCTGTTAAGTAATTTAGTTAAAATTAAGTTGTCGGCTTGTCAATCATTTACATTGCATCGGCTTGTCAATCACATTTTGATCGTCTAGGAGCGGAGCGATACTTGACAAGCACCACAGAATAGATAGATTACCGTGGCCAATTAAAAGTAGGCCACGCCCCCAAATGGTCAATGCAAAGTAAATGATTGACAAGCAGTATTGATCAAAGCTTAACTTCCGCAATCGCTGGGCCAGGCGCTAAACCACTGCGCCACCGAGCTCCACAAGCAACGTTTGAAAGGGTCGGTGATGGGATGCGTGACCAAAAGTTTATTATCTCGAGCTCCTCCGTGCTTCGGAAGGCACGTTAAGCCGTTGGTCCCGGCTGTATTTGCAGTCGTTAACACCCACCAATCCGCATTGGGCCCGCGTGGTGGGTTATGGCCCATCCTCCTTACCACCCACAAGGAAGGCCTGTGCCCCAGCAGTGGGGACATCAAAAATGGCTGATGGACATTGATCAAAGAGTAAGATAAATAATTTTGATCGTTGGGGCTCCATAAGGACTGGTTGGCCTTTTCCAGTTCCAGGAGCCCTACCGCCTAAATCAAAGCTTTAGCCAGAGCGATAGCAATGCTCTGTCCGTTCGTGTCATATCATAACACGATGACAAGGACGGACAGTGCACTGACGTCATAAACCAAAGCCAGAGTCATACCACTGAATTATTTAACACTTGACACTGGCAAAAGTTACTCCCTGAAGAGGAGTAGATTGCCATAATAAAAATAAGAAGAAAGCGATAGTTAGGCGGTAGACCCGCAGGGTTTAGTAACGCTTAAGCGTTATTAAAACCCTGCGGGCTCCCGGGGCTTAAGCCCCCCTAGCCAAAGTAACATTTTGCAAATTTTCGCTATCGCTTCGCTTCGAAACATGTATGGATTTGACGTTTTATAATTCGATTGTTAACGAAACCTTATGTCAATCCCATACATGTTTCGAAAGCGAAGCGATAACGAAGATTAGCGAATGTTACTTTGGCTAGGCCCTCAATTCATATTGGCTCCCGAAGGAAAGACTCCGAACATAGTTTATAAAGATTTTTTTTAAATTATGTTTAAAAAATTAAATTTAACATTATAACACTGCCTACATTTTCTTGTCGTTGCCAGAGTCATAAAGTCCACGCGTACCAAGTCGCGGGCATCAGCTAGTTTATAAATAAAATGTTTATTTTGTTATTTCTTACAAAAAAATGATTTCTGCTCCAAGGGTGGGGATGAACACATGTCATAGTATATTTGTTTATGGTCTGTAAGTGGGATAAAAAAGATTCAAAAAGAAAAGCTGCTATTATCTAAATATATTTTATTTCACATGTAGCAAAAGTAACGCAAAAATTGCAAAGTAAATGAAAAACAACATTTTGTTAATTTATCAAGATTTTCTTTTAAGAACTTTTATCAAATAGAATGAGAAAATTGCTCAAAAGACGAAAAATTGGCGCGGTCGCAAATAGTACCTTTTTTAGTGAAAAGCATAAGAATAATTATTTATTATTAACGAAAGATTCCCTAAGTAATATAAGTATATTAAAAATGTTAGAAAAGTATTATAATATAACAGAGAACAGTTAGCGAATTACGTAACTCTGTTGCTATCAATTCTCGATTGAAATCGATAGAAAGCGCAGTTACATTGCTGCTTTAAGTAAGATAGTTCTTATATTGGTCCTTACTAAAGCAGCAATGTAACTGCGATTTCTGTCAGAGTTGATTGCAACAAAGTTACATAAGAGGATTGTCAACCACGTGGTCTCCATACAAACGGCGATAACGTTTCCCACCCTCTAAACCTTAACCCACAGCAATGAATTTTTGGTATTTTTTTGAAATGCCCAAAAAACTAGGGCTGTACGTTTTGATTTTTTAAATATCTATAATAGATTTCGAAATATTTGCATTTTAGTGATTTCATACAAAACACAGAAGTGCCAATATTTTCAAATCTACAATGACTATTTTAAAAATCAAAACGTACAGCCCTAGTTTTTAGGCATTTCAAAAATTCATTGCTGTAGGTTAAGGTTTAGAGGGTGGGAAACGTTATCGCCGTTTGTATGGAGACCACGTGGTTGACAATCCTCTTAATTACCATGGAAATGTATTAATAAAACTGCTGGGGAAAATCCTAGTGTCTGTGTATAAATATTTTAGCTTAATCGAACACATTTGGACTTATTGCTAAATTAGACTATTATTGAAAGTAAAAGTTTAGTACTTTTTATACAGGCTGTTTTTTATTCTCTCCAAATTTTTAGGATGTGTTCAGTCAATGAAACTGAATAGCTTTCTCCATGAAACAAGTGTCAAAATATGCCAAAAAATTTTGGTCATCCCTTACTAAACTGTACCCTATGTTTCATAGAGAAAGTTGTTTAGTTTCATGGACTGAACACATGCTTAAAATTTGGAGAGTGGATAAAAAACATCCTGTATAGTTTAAATTACACATGCTGGTATTTTAAAAACACCCTGTAAAAATATAGACAACTCGGCATAGCTGATCAGATATTTACTTAAAAACTGACAAAAAGCTCAAAAATGTAACTTTGAAATGCTGAAAAAATCAATGAGAAAAATGCAGTTTTGATTGTAGGTGTACATTATTAAAAAAAAACTTAACCCCATAAAAATCACAAAATAGAAAATCATGTTTTGACATAACAACACTACAAGGTGTTTGGTAATAGCCTTATAAAGCCGAATATGGTAGATAGGGACCATCAAACTGAACAACTTTTACTATGGGACCAACCCTGAAATAGCGAAAAAAAATCTGCTGTTTCATACATTTTGATATTTACGTTACTTTTTACATTAATTTTTGTATGAAACAAAATTTTTTTTTTCGCGATTTCAGAGTTGGTCCAATACTAAACTACTAAGTGAATGTTTTGGAGCGAAGGGAGCGCTGTGCGACCTGAATTGCACTTTATTGTGTCGGAGCAAGAGTCGCTATTTATTTAAACGATTTTGCGGAGTGCAACTTCTGTACGCTAGTACTATTATCTATTCTGTGATAAGGTCTAGTGTCGAAGGTAATTTTGGATTTTTCCATACAAATAAAAAAAAGCAAAATTACTCAGCCATGTGGCGGTTTTCAAGGTTTATAATAATATTAACATAATTATTTAAAAAAAAGTAATGTTTCTTTTCAGCAAAACTTGCCATAATCAATTAGGGTACTTTTTCCTTCCAATTTCATTACAAATATTTCCGGTATAAGTTAATCTTAACGTATTATACTATATTATTGACAACAGACAAGATTATGCAATTATTTGGCGAATTGCTGATTGTTTTCTTACAATTATATTTTATTAGTTGTATCTTAAACCTACTTAGTTTAGCAATGAAAACAGATTCCTGCTTGCGATTGCTAAATTATTGAATATGTTAGCTATTGTATGCATATGTTACGGCTAATACCCGAAGTGCGGCTAAACCTAGTTTTAGCTGGCTAAAACTAGGTGTAGCCGATAACTGTTAGCTAAAACTAGGTGTAGCATGGGGTATTAAGAAAGTTATTTCTGTTGTCTGTTAAAAAAAAATAACCTCAAAATTTAAGTTTACCTCTATATTGGGGACCTACAGGGGTTAAGCAGATCGATTCACCTAGTTTTAGCCAACGGCTACACCTAGTTTTAGCCGGCTAAAACTAGGTTTAGCCGCACTTCGGGTATTAGCCGTAACACATACATCAGGCAACATTATTGAATATGTTAGCTATTGTATGCGTACATCAGGCTATGGCGAGCGGAGACAGGGCCTTAAGTAGTTTGTTTTCAGTGTGCGCGCCGAATAGCACCGTGAGTAAAGCTACGCCATACCCGGTCGCGCGTTCGCCCTGCAAATGAGAAATAAATGAGGTTAGAATTTCCTTTTAAGGCGAGGCCAGTTCACGATCTGATGAAAAGTGTGATTTTTGAACTTCCAATGTGAAGAACTGATGTAAAATTCTACTTCACAAAAATTACTGTAGACTGAAAAAGAAACAAAGAAGCAAATTAACCGAACAGAATATTGAAAAATGGCATGGTAACTCTGTAAAAAAATCCTGAATAACACCATAAAAACTTATAAAACTAAATTTCAAATCGTCAGATTTCGTAATTTTCAACGACAGTGATATGATTTTTTATGCAAAAAGGATAGCTTTTTTATCGATCTAACACAATAACCGAGTACATTTTTAATAAATGATCCAGTATTTCAGAAATCAATAAAAATGTACTAAAATACGTCAAATTTCTGACGAAGCGTCAATTAAAGTTATGCAATATTCAACCTTATTCTAAAGACATAGTGAAAGAGTAAATTTCGTGAACTGGCCTCGCCTTAAATGATACTCTGCTCGAAACAAAATAGGGGCTACTATAATAAAAAAAAACGGTCAAGCAAGAGCGAGTCGAACTCGCGCACCGAGGGTTTCCGTACCATCATAATAAATACACTGCAGAGCTGTAGAATAATAAAATTATTATTGCAGTATGAGGTCAGCACCATCTCTTGGCCGATAGTGGAACTATTTTTTTTCTTAGGCCAGCGCCATCTCTTGACCGATAGTAGAACAAAATATTTTTTTCTTAGGTCAGGGCCATCTGTTGACTGGTAGAGGAACTAAATAATTTTTTGTTTGTTTTTTAATTTCTAAAAAAGTGTGTTATATTGAGACATCGTTTTATTTTTCCTGTTATCTTTACATAAACTACTATCACATAGAATTATTTCAGATTTTTCTCTTTGCAAACTTCGGAGATAAAGGGGGGGGGAACGGTATTTTTTTTACATTTTTCATCATAAGTCGAAAACTATGCGGCCTAAAAAAAAAGAAAAAATGTTTTAAAATGTGCAAACGGCACTCTTTTATATGATACCCCACATGCCCTAGTCGCCCCACTTAAAATTATTAAGACCCCTTCAGTCCCTGTTGTAAAAAAACTATTTATTTTTTTATTTCTTTCTTATTTGCAAAATAGTTGGAACAAGGTCATCTTTAACTATTCCAAATTTCAAGTTGATACCATTAGTAGTTCTCGAGATATCCAGCTGTGACAGACAGACAGACAGACGGACTTAGTCACACCATAAGGGTTCCCCTTTTTACCATTTTGGTACGGAACCCTAATTATGGTTTTCCAAAAAAAATTTAAACGAGCTTATTTCAGAATTTTTATAAAAATTTTGATTTTTCAATTATTTTTCTGTAAATTAAGTTTTATGCGGCTAAGACAGACTCTGTGTGATAGAAAAATAAAAAACACACAATTTTTAATGAATTTTGCGACAAAAACTTCTACTTCAGATAGATTCAGAATCATGAGTTGACTGTTCCCTGAAAGTTTTTGCTAGGGTGCTACTAACATCCTGTATGTCAGCAATTTTTAAGTGAATTTTTAGATTTTAGCATTCACAATGCTATTTTTATATATTAAGTTACTTAATATAACTGAAAAAATATTAGAAAAAATCGACTCACCCGTAGCAGCTCAGACGGGACTCGAACCCCCACCCTTAGGATTCCGGCCCAATGCACTAACCAATTAAAGCGACTCGGTAGCATAACTGGTTAGTGCATTGGGCCGGAATCCTAAGGGTGCGGGTTCGAGTCCCCTCTGAGCTATTACCCCTATTTTTTCAGTTATATTAAGTAACTTTATTTTTTAAGTATTTTTTACTTTAATGTGACTTGCAAATAAATGAATATTGAATAAGAGACAATTATGTTGTGAAACAGTAGATAATTTTTACAAGTCGACAATTGTCACGCAAACTTGACTCATCTCCAATCTCATGTCAAAAATCACTGACAAATCTACAAATATGTCGACTTTTAAAAAATATCCCTGTTTCACAACATACTTGTCCCTAATTAAAGTAACTACAATTATAAAATTAACCGACATACGTCACTGACAAATGTCGATTTGGTGAAATAGGGCCTAGCATCAGGGGGGTATCACTCCGCGCTTAAACTTTTATATTAGCCTACTGCTCGCGGCCCACTCCAAGAGGGCCATTGTCGAGGGATATCACCGCGCCGACCGAAACGCGCGGCCGCGGCGTGTGCAAGCGACGGGAGCGCAGCGCGTGAACGTCACCAACGAAACGAGTCAGTCAAGCGCCGAATGCGAAACTGCATGCACTTCGATTTTGATACTTAATTACTAACGTACCTACCTACCTACCAAAGTTTATTGTATTTTTTGTATACATATTTACATACTTAGTTGTATCGAAGTTCGAAATATGGCACCAGTAAAGAAAAAAGCTAAAAAATACAATTTTTTTTTCACCCATCCCATAACCGACCCTTGCAAAAGTTGCTTAACCTCCGCAATCGTTGGGCCAGGCGCTATACCACTGCGCCATCGAGCTTCTCTAACTACTTAGAAATACTTATTATTTATGCTCTTTAAATATGCTCAGCTCACCTATTAGGTAGATTTATTTTATTTTATAAGTAGGTAACTATTAGTAATTTCATTGTTTATTCATGGGCATAACGAATGTTTTCTATGTTATCAGTAACTAGCGAGTAGCAACCCCGAAATGTGTCGGTTGAGACAGAGCTATGCGACAGAAAGAGACGCCTCTCTTTCTTCTTCGTAGGTGCATATAATTTTATCCACGCAGCGTTGTGCAGTTTGAAATTGTACTTTATTGCCGTGCAGCGAGAGTAGCTTATTATTTGATGGTCCTCGCGGGGACCGACTTCTGTACGTTAGTACTATTATATATTCTGTGCTAGCATGACCGATTTATATCGCGTGATATAGCATTTTATCACAATTAACTGTCAAAAAGACAAAGGAGTTTGACAGTTGAGTCACAGAATAACTAATAGTACAAGTACAGAAGCAGCACGCGGCAAAGTGATTTAAATTAATAGCGACTTTGGTCCGACACAATAAAGTGCAATTCAGGTCGCGCAGTTCACCTAGTAGTTGCCTCTCTTTCTATCGCGTGCTCTTACCTTTTCTGACGACGCAACGTTAGGGTTTTCTTTTTTTAAATGAACTGCATATATGATAATGTGAAAAACGACAATTGTTTATTGGTTTTTTGATTTAGACATTCGTACACGGCACAGTAATGTCGATTCGACATTGTTACTATTATAAAAAGGCAATATCTAGATCTACGCGCGTGGCGGCCCTCTGCTCACTTGTCCCGCCGGCGGAACGGCTAGCGGTAGGTGCTTATCGCGCGACCGACGAGCGAGTGAATGAGGCCAGCCCGCCTAGCATGACCGATTTATATCGCGTGATAAAGCATTTTATCGACACTCAACTGTCAAACTCCTTTGTCATTTTGACAGTTAAACGTGATAAAACGCTATATCACGCGATATAAATCGGTCATGCTAGGCAGGCTGGTTGAGTGTCGATAAAATGCTATATCACGCTATATAAATCGGTCATGCTAGGCAGGCTGGTTGAGTGTCGATAAAATGCTATATCACGCGATATAAATCGGTCATGCTAGGCAGGCTGGTTGAGTGTCGATAAAATGCTATATCACGCTATATAAATCGGTCATGCTAGGCAGGCAGGCCTGCGAAAAATGAGGCCGTGGGACCACACCTTAAGAGAGGAGGAAGTCAAGTAAGAATAAACAGACTATACAATGTAAACTTACGCAATGCGCGGGCGAAGCCATGTCTATATGCAGCCAGGCGCCCGGGAAGTCGAACCCGAGCTGCGCCAGCACGAACAAACCCGCGCACGACGGCTGCGCGTTGTTGCGGTCCTAGAAACAAATATATAAATAGATACATATTCCAAGCTACACTATCATTTAGACTGGTTTTTCTTGTGATAAGCAGGACTAGGACCGAGGAGCTCGGTGGCGCAGTGGTTTAGCGCCTGGCCCAGCGATTGCGGATGTTAAGCAATGTTCGCAAGGGTCGGTCATGGGATGGGTGACCAAAAATGTATTATCTCGAACACCTCCGTGCTTCGGAAGGCACGTTAAGCCGTTGGTCCCGGTTGTATTTGCAGTCGTTAACACCCACCAATCCGCATTGGGCCCGCGTGGTAGGTTATGGCCCGTCCTCCTTACCACCCATAAGGAAGGCCTGTGCCCCAGCAGTGGAAACATAAAAAATGGCTGATGGACAAGCAGGACTATCAATCACTCCACTAAATAGGTACAATATGATAAAAGGTTAGAAAAACAGTCTTACTAATAAACACAAAGATTAAAGTGGTCGCATCTAGTAATAAATCTTACGTGCTGGCTCGACGAAAAAAGGGGATTAGGTGGGGAATAATATAAAATAAAATAAAAATAAAATAATCACGACCTTCAAACCTTTATAATCACGACTTCAGTACCTGTAGCACGAACATCTATCAAAAAAACACGCATGAAAATATCGATATTTACCTACGTAATTTTGTATGAGAAATTAGTACAGCGCCATCTATCGCCGAAAAGCGAAGTGAAATTTCCCAAAGACAATAACTCTATCGAGTACTTTTACACACGTTTTTTCTTGATAGTTGTTCGTGCTAGGGGGTACTGACCGCCTCAGTACATCACCTAATAATGACTTCTTTAGTCAAGCATTTCTTGTCAATCATTACCACCACCGCGACCATTTGGAGGCGTGGCTAACTTTTGACAGGCAACGGTTATCTGTATTTTCTGTGATGCTTGTCAAGTATCGCTTCTGGACAATCAAAATGTGATTGACTAACTAGCCAAACTAGCTAGAAGAGATCCGCAGGAGAACTAAAGTAACCGACATCGCTCGCAGGATTGCTCAGCTGAAGAAGTGGCAATGGGCGGGACACATAGCGAGAAGAACCGATGGCCGTTGGGGCGGAAAGGTTCTGGAATGGCGACCGCGCACCGGACGGCGCTCCGTGGGTAGGCCCCCGACAAGGTGGACCGACGTGAGGGTGAAGGTTGCGGGAAGCCGCTGGTTGCGGGCCAAGCAGGACCGATCGTCGTGGAGATCCTTAGGGGAGGCCTATACCCAGCAGTGGATGTCGTGCGGCTGATATGATGATGATGATGAACTAGCCAATGCAATATAAATGATTGACATTGAAGTAAAAATCTCAAATCCGTTAAATAGTTATTTTTATGAATTTCTTAAGACTTCAACAACAAAGTATTATTTATATTTTGGTACTATACACTATTCTGCCTACACACACTCACCGCGACACTATTCTTCATGTCCGCCACCACGCTGCTGAACTCGGTGAAGTGCAAGTCCGGCGCGTACGGTAGCGCGTGCGCGAGGTGCCCTATAGGTACTATACACTATTCTGCCTGCACACACTCACCGCGACACTATTCTTCATGTCCGCCACCACGCTGCTGAACTCGGTGAAGTGCAAGTCCGGCGCGTACGGTAGCGCGTGCGCGAGGTGCCCTATAGGTACTATACACTATTCTGCCTACACACACTCACCGCGACACTATTCTTCATGTCCGCCACCACGCTGCTGAACTCGGTGAAGTGCAAGTCCGGCGCGTACGGTAGCGCGTGCGCGAGGTGCCCTATAGGTACTATACACTATTCTGCCTACACACACTCACCGCGACACTATTCTTCATGTCCGCCACCACGCTGCTGAACTCGGTGAAGTGCAAGTCCGGCGCGTACGGTAGCGCGTGCGCGAGGTGCCCTATAGGTACTATACACTATTCTGCCTGCACACACTCACCGCGACACTATTCTTCATGTCCGCCACCACGCTGCTGAACTCGGTGAAGTGCAAGTCCGGCGCGTACGGTAGCGCGTGCGCGAGGTGCCCTATAGGTACTATACACTATTCTGCCTACACACACTCACCGCGACACTATTCTTCATGTCCGCCACCACGCTGCTGAACTCGGTGAAGTGCAAGTCCGGCGCGTACGGTAGCGCGTGCGCGAGGTGCCCTATAGGTACTATACACTATTCTGCCTACACACACTCACCGCGACACTATTCTTCATGTCCGCCACCACGCTGCTGAACTCGGTGAAGTGCAAGTCCGGCGCGTACGGTAGCGCGTGCGCGAGGTGCCCTATAGGTACTATACACTATTCTGCCTACACACACTCACCGCGACACTATTCTTCATGTCCGCCACCACGCTGCTGAACTCGGTGAAGTGCAAGTCCGGCGCGTACGGTAGCGCGTGCGCGAGGTGCCCTATAGGTACTATACACTATTCTGCCTACACACACTCACCGCGACACTATTCTTCATGTCCGCCACCACGCTGCTGAACTCGGTGAAGTGCAAGTCCGGCGCGTAAGGTAGCGCGTGCGCGAGGTGCCCTATAGGTACTATACACTATTCTGCCTACACACACTCACCGCGACACTATTCTTCATGTCCGCCACCACGCTGCTGAACTCGGTGAAGTGCAAGTCCGGCGCGTACGGTAGCGCGTGCGCGAGGTGCCCTATAGATACTATACACTATTCTGCCTACACACACTCACCGCGACACTATTCTTCATGTCCGCCACCACGCTGCTGAACTCGGTGAAGTGCAAGTCCGGCGCGTACGGTAGCGCGTGCGCGAGGTGCCCTATAGGTACTATACACTATTCTGCCTACACACACTCACCGCGACACTATTCTTCATGTCCGCCACCACGCTGCTGAACTCGGTGAAGTGCAAGTCCGGCGCGTACGGTAGCGCGTGCGCGAGGTGCCCTATAGGTACTATACACTATTCTGCCTACACACACTCACCGCGACACTATTCTTCATGTCCGCCACCACGCTGCTGAACTCGGTGAAGTGCAAGTCCGGCGCGTACGGTAGCGCGTGCGCGAGGTGCCCTATAGATACTATACACTATTCTGCCTACACACACTCACCGCGACACTATTCTTCATGTCCGCCACCACGCTGCTGAACTCGGTGAAGTGCAAGTCCGGCGCGTACGGTAGCGCGTGCGCGAGGTGCCCTATAGGTACTATACACTATTCTGCCTACACACACTCACCGCGACACTATTCTTCATGTCCGCCACCACGCTGCTGAACTCGGTGAAGTGCAAGTCCGGCGCGTACGGTAGCGCGTGCGCGAGGTGCCCTATAGGTACTATACACTATTCTGCCTACACACACTCACCGCGACACTATTCTTCATGTCCGCCACCACGCTGCTGAACTCGGTGAAGTGCAAGTCCGGCGCGTACGGTAGCGCGTGCGCGAGGTGCCCTATAGGTACTATACACTATTCTGCCTACACACACTCACCGCGACACTATTCTTCATGTCCGCCACCACGCTGCTGAACTCGGTGAAGTGCAAGTCCGGCGCGTACGGTAGCGCGTGCGCGAGGTGCCCTATAGGTACTATACACTATTCTGCCTACACACACTCACCGCGACACTATTCTTCATGTCCGCCACCACGCTGCTGAACTCGGTGAAGTGCAAGTCCGGCGCGTACGGTAGCGCGTGCGCGAGGTGCCCTATAGGTACTATACACTATTCTGCCTGCACACACTCACCGCGACACTATTCTTCATGTCCGCCACCACGCTGCTGAACTCGGTGAAGTGCAAGTCCGGCGCGTACGGTAGCGCGTGCGCGAGGTGCCCTATAGGTACTATACACTATTCTGCCTACACACACTCACCGCGACACTATTCTTCATGTCCGCCACCACGCTGCTGAACTCGGTGAAGTGCAAGTCCGGCGCGTACGGTAGCGCGTGCGCGAGGTGCCCTATAGGTACTATACACTATTCTGCCTACACACACTCACCGCGACACTATTCTTCATGTCCGCCACCACGCTGCTGAACTCGGTGAAGTGCAAGTCCGGCGCGTACGGTAGCGCGTGCGCGAGGTGCCCTATAGGTACTATACACTATTCTGCCTACACACACTCACCGCGACACTATTCTTCATGTCCGCCACCACGCTGCTGAACTCGGTGAAGTGCAAGTCCGGCGCGTACGGTAGCGCGTGCGCGAGGTGCCCTATAGGTACTATACACTATTCTGCCTACACACACTCACCGCGACACTATTCTTCATGTCCGCCACCACGCTGCTGAACTCGGTGAAGTGCAAGTCCGGCGCGTACGGTAGCGCGTGCGCGAGGTGCCCTATAGGTACTATACACTATTCTGCCTACACACACTCACCGCGACACTATTCTTCATGTCCGCCACCACGCTGCTGAACTCGGTGAAGTGCAAGTCCGGCGCGTACGGTAGCGCGTGCGCGAGGTGCCCTATAGGTACTATACACTATTCTGCCTACACACACTCACCGCGACACTATTCTTCATGTCCGCCACCACGCTGCTGAACTCGGTGAAGTGCAAGTCCGGCGCGTACGGTAGCGCGTGCGCGAGGTGCCCTATAGGTACTATACACTATTCTGCCTACACACACTCACCGCGACACTATTCTTCATGTCCGCCACCACGCTGCTGAACTCGGTGAAGTGCAAGTCCGGCGCGTACGGTAGCGCGTGCGCGAGGTGCCCTATAGGTACTATACACTATTCTGCCTACACACACTCACCGCGACACTATTCTTCATGTCCGCCACCACGCTGCTGAACTCGGTGAAGTGCAAGTCCGGCGCGTACGGTAGCGCGTGCGCGAGGTGCCCTATAGGTACTATACACTATTCTGCCTACACACACTCACCGCGACACTATTCTTCATGTCCGCCACCACGCTGCTGAACTCGGTGAAGTGCAAGTCCGGCGCGTACGGTAGCGCGTGCGCGAGGTGCCCTATAGGTACTATACACTATTCTGCCTACACACACTCACCGCGACACTATTCTTCATGTCCGCCACCACGCTGCTGAACTCGGTGAAGTGCAAGTCCGGCGCGTACGGTAGCGCGTGCGCGAGGTGCCCTATAGGTACTATACACTATTCTTCCTACACACACTCACCGCGACACTATTCTTCATGTCCGCCACCACGCTGCTGAACTCGGTGAAGTGCAAGTCCGGCGCGTACGGTAGCGCGTGCGCGAGGTCGCCGGCCGCGCGGCCCGCGGCTACGGCCGCGCGTTCTAAGCGAGCGCTGTTGCTTATCACCGCGGCGTGGTATTTACCCGTCGCTGTACCCTTAGAGTACAACAAAATTTATTATAATACAGTGAGTCAGTGATCATGTGGTATGGCTTATACCATTAAGCTGAACAACTTTGTCTATGGGACCAACTTAATCAGATCAAAAAAAATTTCAGCTGTTACATAGAAAACATCAAATCTACTCGACCAAAATGTATGGAACAGCTGATTATTTTTTGCTCTGATTAAATTGGTCCCATAGACAAAGTTGTTCAGTTTGATGGTCTAAGCCACACTATAAAATTTGATTACTGTTAAAAAACACACTGTATACAATGGCGGTCACATAAGTAAAGACATCGGTCAATTTTCATACAAAGGAGGTAACTTTTAAGCCTTGGTTCTCCGCCAAGGATTGAATCTGATGATGGCCATCTAATGGAGGAAATACAGATCGTTATAGACACCCAACCGATCTGATCAGCATTCTAAGCCCCGTATTTATAAACCGCTTTCAACGTTGAAAGCTATCTTGAGATCATACTTGAGATGCACTTCTTATAGGAACAGCATCTCAGGTATGATCTCAAGATAGCTGTCAACGTTGGGATCGGTTTATAAATACGGGCCTTAGAGATATAAGGATCAAAGTTTTTAGTTTCAGGATTTCCATACATTTTATGCTAATTTCAGGATTTCCATACATTTTATGCTAATTTTTTAATTCATTAACGCCGGAGCGGTCGCTGGCGACCGAGACACAATAGATTTTCTATTGTGTCTCATTTTCCGGGCGTTGAAGAGTTAAACATATCCTTATATCTCTTAGAATGCTGATCAGAGGGCCTAGCCAAACTAACATTCGCTAATCTTCGTTATCGCTTCGCTTTCCAAACATGTATGGGATTGACATAAGGTTTCGTTAACAATCGAATTTTAAAACGTCAAATCCATACATGTTTCGAAGCGAAGCGATAACGAAAATTTGCAAATGTCACTATGGCTAGGGGGGCAGATCAGTTGAGTGTGTATAGCGATCTGGATCTCCTTCATTCACTCCCTGAATGACCACCATCAGATCACAGATTGGTCAATTCTTGGCGGAGAACCAAAGTTTCAAAGTTACCTCGTTTGTATGAAAATTATTTGGCCACCTGTTCAGGTGAGTAAGAGTATAATGGTTTTATGTTTTGGTCTATGGCTTATGTCATGATTGTCTTATATTTTCCAAACGTTATATGAAATGAAATACCTACAATTTTATGTTACAAATTTTAGCTTTTTAATTTTAATATTTGACCATCGAAATGTCGGCCATGTGCGAGTCGGACTCGCGCACGAAGAGTTCCGGACCAAAAAAGGGTCTTGACAAACAGACGGAAAACAAAGTGATCCTATAAGGCCCTCCGCTGCGTCAAGCGGGATCCCGTCGCGAGTACACGGCGCGGGAATATAGATTGCTGGTTTTTGACGGACAGATGCTTGCGCAGTGCACGAGTAAGCTCTAATCTATGTCGCCTCGCCCGCGTGTCCCGCTTGACACAGCGGAGGGCCTAAGGGTTCCGTTTTTTCCTTTTGAGGTACGGAACCCTAAAAACGGCAAAAAGTACGTTTTTTTGTATGGGAGACCTACTTAAATATTTATTGTATTTATACATTATCTGTGAATATTTCAACTGTCTATAGCCATCACGGTTCATGAGATACAGCCCGCTGACAGACAGTAATGTAAGGTTTATAACATTACAAACACAAAAAAAATGCAAGCTACACCATCAATTAATGAATTCACAACAAGTATTTACCTCTAGATTAGAGTAACTGTAACTATAAATTCTTCTTCTTATCTTATCGGATGAGGATTAGTGGCCACCTCTGGTGTTTTAGTTAGAGTTTATCAAGCCGCCAGTAAGGCCTCTTTAACCGACTTCCAAAAAAGGAGGAGGTTCTATGTTCGTCTGTTTTTTTTTTGTGTATGTCCACCGATTACTCGAAGACGGCTGGACCGATTGAAATGATTCAAACGTTATTACATTAGGTACACTCCCAAGTTGGTCCCATTTTTTAAAATTTGGAAATCAGTTCAGTACTTTTCAAGTAATTTTGAAAAAAGCACGATAATAGTATGATTTTGTGTGACCTCGATGATTGGTCGTATTACTTCTTTGTTTATGAACTGAATAAGATAATTATTTTTTTGTTGGAAGAGGGATATCTTAAATGTAGTTTTTTAACCGACTTAAAAAAGGAGGTTCTCAGTTTGATCCGTATTTAAGTATGTTTCTCCACGATTATCTTACGTTTGGCTAAGCCGATTTTTCTACATAATATAATATACGTTACCTACAAGGTGCCTACACTAAAAATAAAAAATTGTTTAAAAAAAACAAAAAACCGACTTCAAAAAACCTACCTCTAAAAAGCAAGAAATAATATTTGTAATAATAAAAATACGTCTATTGAAGTCGAGTGGGGCTTTAGAATAAAAAAAAGGAATTTGTACTCCAGCCCCACCCGACTTCAATAGACGTATTTTTATTATTACAAATATTATTTCTTGCTTTTTAGAGGTAGGTTTTTTGAAGTCGGTTTTTTGTTTTTTTTAAACAATTTTTTAACGACTGTTATCAATTGACAACAGCCGGGACCGACGGTTAAACGTGCCCTCCGAAGCACGGAAGCGCTCAGTTGTAATGCCACTTTACGGTCACCCATCCGACACCTGGCCGGACCGAGTGTTGCTTAACAAACGTGATCGAGTACGATCAATCTTTCAAGTTCCGCCACGATCTATATATATAAACTATAAATTGATGTGTGTGCGTGTGTGTATTTACGTGTATGTTGTAGGGAATCTAATCTCGGTATACCGAGATCCCGCATCATTTTCCAGTCCCGCAAGGAGCGGGATTACCAGTGCGGGATCCGCGGGATTTGCGGGACTAGAAAGTAGCATAGAAACCTCTTGCAAGCGCTGCCTGGCACGTTAGTACGGAATGACTGATTGGCGAACGACCGCGCGCTTGTCCCGCGCATGCGCCGCGCTGTTGATATGTTCATTCTGTTTGCTTGATTTTGGTGTAATTGAGCTTGAATTAGTTTTTCAGTATAATTTGGACTTTCTTTTAGTTTATCGGCAAAGTTTTAACTGAAAACACATCTGTACACAACACTTAATAAGCAGCTCATCTTACACTTGCAGGATCCCGCAAATTCCGAGATCCCGCGGGATCGTAAATAATCGGTCCCGCAAATACCGAGATCACAAATAACATGCGGTATTGGATGCCCTAGTATGTTGGTAGTATCTGTACATAGTACATACCTGTGCTCCAGTAAGCGTAGCGATGTCCACTATAGTGTCTGCTTTCAAGTCCCTTGAGGCGTAAACAACCCCATCACCTAACACGAGGCGACCTAAACACCAACATAAACCCATAAAAAAAAATTCATCGCCTTAACTTTTCGTTAACAAAAAACTAAACAAACCATTCTAATTTACTTAAAATCTATTAATTTATTAAAGATTTTTAAGTAATCTTTTTTTTTCGATAAATATTCGACATTTAATAAGACAAATAAGTGACAGGATTACTTGAAAACTACTGAACCGACTTTAAAAAATGGGACCAATCTGAAAGACTGAAAGTATATTCGTTGAAATAAAAAAAATAACTTTCTATGAAGTTTAATAAAATTCACATTATAAAGAGTGTTTCGCAGGTAGAGCATGCAATACCGTTATATCGTTACCGCGGTTTCGTGAATTTCGCGCTGTTTTTCAGTACCGCAAAAGCGAGATTAAAAACGCGAATTTTGCGGTATTAAAAACGAATCGTGATAGGCAAATACCTCTTTGATCATCTATATAGATGATCGAAGAAATACCCGCTATGAATCGTCGCAAGTCGGACAAGTGTGTAAGTGACTAATCTGTCTTATTTTATTTGTTTACTTCGTGAGTGTTGTTTGTTGAAATGTTGACTAATGTCAAAATAATGTAATTATATTTTAACACAAAAAACTCACACTATTTTTGTAAAAAAAGAATACTCACTACAAGGGAAACAATTTTATTTTTTCACAACAAGTGTAAAAGCTGAGAGAGCATTTTCGGCTGTTGGATAATAGTAGTAATAAAATTAGAAGTTCCTTAAATGATAACATTTTCAAATAAAAAATAAAGATTGGCGTTGTGTAATTAACTTATAGTAGTTTTATTGTAACCCCTATTTAAATATTCAATAATTTCGCAATATCGCAAATTTTGCAGTATTACATTTCCGATACCGCAGTGTCGCGGTATTGAATATATACTGCGGTATTGCATGCTCTATTCGCAGGTTGTCTGGTTCGCAATTCGTCTGGCAGACAAAATATTTATTTTGTGGCTGTTTACTAAATTAATAATTAAGTGATTTATGCCCAGTTTCTGAGGCACTTATCGGTGGTTTATCGGAGGGTAAACATTATCTGGGTTTAAGTTAATTTTATTATTTTACCCAGATAATGTGGACCCCTCCGATAAAGTACTTTAGAAACTGCAGGTTAGTGGCTTACCCTCGGCGTCTGTGTTGTTTATTTCCACTGTGCGCCCAGAGTACATCTGGTGGATGTCATCGGGCCTACAAACAAACAAGCAAATACTTTAGATTTCGACCAACATATTATAATAGTCCATGAGAACAGGGTTGTAAAACGCGTCAGTGACATCAGTCATTAGGGTTCTAACTCTGATTTCTACAGGAAGCATTTATACTGCCATTTTACATTGCTCTGATTTTATGATGAGATCAACGATGAAACGCGCTTGCCTAGCCCTTTACACCCGAGAGAATTAATTCTTTAAAATTACTGTTAAAGTGTTCTTCCTTAAAGTGTGCGGCTTCCTTAGTGTTAAAAGACATGAGAAAAATAATGAAAAAAATCCTGCTGGTGCTGGTTTCCAGCAATCAGACCCTCACGTTTGTGAGTTTCAGGAATTTATTGTACTAACTATTAACATAATTTACAAAAAACACACGTTAACTTCTTAAACAACTAATAAATATGCAATATAAAGCGAAAGTATTTAAAAGTCTCTTACTTACGTGAGCGGGTTTTGCCATCAAAAAACAAAGCCAAGAAACAAACATACCTGCCGCGGCCTTCCAATAACTGACGGGTTGTAACTTGAATCTATACCAGTAAAGTGTGTTTTGACGTGTTCTCAGATAGCCTCAAATATCAATCGACTTTTTTTTTTAACTACTTTCTTCCGATCCAAAAATGTATTTAAAATCTATACTTTGTGAATACAAATAAGCTACTTGGTGTTTGTATGCGAAAACAAATTAAATGAGTATATTTGTATCATATTTAGTTATGCTATTAGTTATAAATACTGTATGTTTTCCAATGAAAATAAAATAAAAATAAAAATAAAACATACCTGCCGCGGCCTTCCAATAACTGACGGGTTGTAACTTGAATCTATACCAGTAAAGTGTGTTTTGACGTGTTCTCAGATAGCCTCACTATCAATCGACGTCGGTTGCGGTCCGAAAAACAGATTTGGGTACGGTGTAGATTTTTTCAAAGTTAAAACTCATGATCTTTTAATCTCGGGTGTAAAGGGCTAGAAGATACCTATTTACTCGTGACTTGAAGGCCCCCAGATTGTAACTACCAGTGACACTACCATGAGTTGATGCAAACTGTTTACATTACCGTAAACTATCGGATATACTGCTCACAGTCAGTGCGAGTGAAAGAGACAAAACGATAGTTTACGGAAACGTAAACAGTTTGCATCAACTCATGGTAGGGCCACAGGAAACCCAGACTCAAGCAAGGAGTTCCACTCAGGCTAGCAAGCATAAAGCCAATCTGTATGACACGGGCGTTACTTATCGCCTTACAAGTTGTTTTCAAGCGTAGGGTCGCGTAATAGAATCGATTGCAATATGTTTTATATCATTTTATTTATTTTTATTTTATTTTAATTTTATTTTATTTAGGATACAAACAGTCTTATACATTGATATGTGACAAAACAAAAAGAAACTATATCTATTGTATGTGACGGACAAAGAGAAGAGGTTTCTATTCATGACGTTGGAATCATACAAATATCAGAAAATTGTATTATAAAGACAATCACTACTATGTTAGTTGCTAAAAGAGTTATTTCGGAAAATGTAATAGCATCGTATAGTAAAAAATCAGAATTTAAACTAAGTACTAACATTACTGTATTAAATAAGTATAATAATATTAAGAAGGAGCAAGTAATAGATAGTTCTAAAGATATATATTTCTTTCTTATAGACCTGTAGATCCATAAAGTTATATCATGTTATATTTTGACTAAATAATATTTACAAAACCATAATGAGGATCAGTAACAGGTTTGAATCCTATAGTTTATTAAAACGTATTCATAGCTATGGAACTTAGTGAAAGATTTTCTGAAATCCGTTTAGAAATGGGTTTGAAGGAAATGCTAAGTTCAATGCAATATGTGCTTTATCACGTACGACATAAGGTTCACGTACGTCTCGATGACGTCATATGGACCCCCCCAAAATAACAGTGTTTTAGCTCGTATAACTTCTCAGGTTTGAGAGATATCGTAAAAATTTCTTCACAGTTAATCATGTGGTGGCATAAGCTTTCTGATAAGCCAGAAATTTCCAGTAATTTTTTATACCGATTCTGAAAATGAAAATATGTGAGTGACCCGTGTTTCGGCTTCCGTATATACAAAAAAATATGTTGTATTATAAGTGTATGTATAGGTTCTAAATTTACCTGGTGGCATTAGGGCCGACGGCGTTCTCCGCCAGACACAGTACCGCGTGCAAGTTGACTACGGGCCGCGCTTTGACTGCGACTGCGAAAGCTCCTAGAACCGCCGCCGCGCCGCCGCAGTCGCCTTTCATTCCCACCATGGAGGTCTGTATGGGAAGAAAAGAGGCTTGTTTGAATTTTATTTTCTATACGTATAGTAAAATTGTAACTGGCCGATGTCTGTTTAGCTTTTTATTAAATATCTTTAAAATTAACACTTAAGTCTGTTTGTATAGACTAATTTTAAAATCTCATCATCATCATATCAGCCGCACGACACCCACTGCTGGGTATAGACCTCCCCTATGGATCTCCACGACGATCGGTCCTGCGCTGCCCGCAACCTTCACCAGATCGTCGGCGTCGGTCCACCTTGTCGGGGGCCTACCCACGGAGCGCCGGATTTTAAAATCTAATCAGTAGAAATTGTATTGAAAGCATATTCCTCGAAATGGTTCTGTCTGAGATTTCCGTTCAAGTTCAAGATGTTACCAATGGCTATTCTTAGATTTCCACACTTATTATTCGGCGGACGTAGTATAAGACAAACAGTATAATATAGATAGACATAAGACAGTGCTACGAGCGCGGGCTCGTAGCGGCCTCGCCTACGCCGTAGTATGTAGTATATACTCACGCGCGCCTTGATGCTGAGTCCGCCGGTATCGTAGACGATGCCCTTGCCGACCCACGCTACGGTCTCACAGGCGGCGGGCGCAGTATAAGACAGTGCTACGAGCGCGGGTGGGCTCGTAGCGGCCTCGCCTACGCCGTAGTATGTAGTATATACTCACGCGCGCCTTGATGCTGAGTCCGCCGGTATCGTAGACGATGCCCTTGCCGACCCACGCTACGGTCTCACAGGCGGCGGGCGCAGTATAAGACAGTGCTACGAGCGCGGGTGGGCTCGTAGCGGCCTCGCCTACGCCGTAGTATGTAGTATATACTCACGCGCGCCTTGATGCTGAGTCCGCCGGTATCGTAGACGATGCCCTTGCCGACCCACGCTACGGTCTCACAGGCGGCGGGCGCAGTATAAGACAGTGCTACGAGCGCGGGTGGGCTCGTAGCGGCCTCGCCTACGCCGTAGTATGTAGTATATACTCACGCGCGCCTTGATGCTGAGTCCGCCGGTATCGTAGACGATGCCCTTGCCGACCCACGCTACGGTCTCACAGGCGGCGGGCGCAGTATAAGACAGTGCTACGAGCGCGGGTGGGCTCGTAGCGGCCTCGCCTACGCCGTAGTATGTAGTATATACTCACGCGCGCCTTGATGCTGAGTCCGCCGGTATCGTAGACGATGCCCTTGCCGACCAACGCTACGGTCTCACAGGCGGCGGGCGCAGTATAAGACAGTGCTACGAGCGCGGGTGGGCTCGTAGCGGCCTCGCCTACGCCGTAGTATGTAGTATATACTCACGCGCGCCTTGATGCTGAGTCCGCCGGTATCGTAGACGATGCCCTTGCCGACCCACGCTACGGTCTCACAGGCGGCGGGCGCAGTATAAGACAGTGCTACGAGCGCGGGTGGGCTCGTAGCGGCCTCGCCTACGCCGTAGTATGTAGTATATACTCACGCGCGCCTTGATGCTGAGTCCGCCGGTATCGTAGACGATGCCCTTGCCGACCCACGCTACGGTCTCACAGGCGGCGGGCGCAGTATAAGACAGTGCTACGAGCGCGGGTGGGCTCGTAGCGGCCTCGCCTACGCCGTAGTATGTAGTATATACTCACGCGCGCCTTGATGCTGAGTCCGCCGGTATCGTAGACGATGCCCTTGCCGACCCACGCTACGGTCTCACAGGCGGCGGGCGCAGTATAAGACAGTGCTACGAGCGCGGGTGGGCTCGTAGCGGCCTCGCCTACGCCGTAGTATGTAGTATATACTCACGCGCGCCTTGATGCTGAGTCCGCCGGTATCGTAGACGATGCCCTTGCCGACCCACGCTACGGTCTCACAGGCGGCGGGCGCAGTATGAGACAGTGCTACGAGCGCGGGTGGGCTCGTAGCGGCCTCGCCTACGCCGTAGTATGTTGTATATACTCACGCGCGCCTTGATGCTGAGTCCGCCGGTATCGTAGACGATGCCCTTGCCGACCCACGCTACGGTCTCACAGGCGGCGGGCGCAGTATAAGACAGTGCTACGAGCGCGGGTGGGCTCGTAGCGGCCTCGCCTACGCCGTAGTATGTAGTATATACTCACGCGCGCCTTGATGCTGAGTCCGCCGGTATCGTAGACGATGCCCTTGCCGACCCACGCTACGGTCTCACAGGCGGCGGGCGCAGTATAAGACAGTGCTACGAGCGCGGGTGGGCTCGTAGCGGCCTCGCCTACGCCGTAGTATGTAGTATATACTCACGCGCGCCTTGATGCTGAGTCCGCCGGTATCGTAGACGATGCCCTTGCCGACCCACGCTACGGTCTCACAGGCGGCGGGCGCAGTATAAGACAGTGCTACGAGCGCGGGTGGGCTCGTAGCGGCCTCGCCTACGCCGTAGTATGTAGTATATACTCACGCGCGCCTTGATGCTGAGTCCGCCGGTATCGTAGACGATGCCCTTGCCGACCCACGCTACGGTCTCACAGGCGGCGGGCGCAGTATGAGACAGTGCTACGAGCGCGGGTGGGCTCGTAGCGGCCTCGCCTACGCCGTAGTATGTTGTATATACTCACGCGCGCCTTGATGCTGAGTCCGCCGGTATCGTAGACGATGCCCTTGCCGACCCACGCTACGGTCTCACAGGCGGCGGGCGCAGTATAAGACAGTGCTACGAGCGCGGGTGGGCTCGTAGCGGCCTCGCCTACGCCGTAGTATGTAGTATATACTCACGCGCGCCTTGATGCTGAGTCCGCCGGTATCGTAGACGATGCCCTTGCCGACCCACGCTACGGTCTCACAGGCGGCGGGCGCAGTATGAGACAGTGCTACGAGCGCGGGTGGGCTCGTAGCGGCCTCGCCTACGCCGTAGTATGTAGTATATACTCACGCGCGCCTTGATGCTGAGTCCGCCGGTATCGTAGACGATGCCCTTGCCGACCCACGCTACGGTCTCACAGGCGGCGGGCGCAGTATGAGACAGTGCTACGAGCGCGGGTGGGCTCGTAGCGGCCTCGCCTACGCCGTAGTATGTAGTATATACTCACGCGCGCCTTGATGCTGAGTCCGCCGGTATCGTAGACGATGCCCTTGCCGACCCACGCTACGGTCTCACAGGCGGCGGGCGCAGTATAAGACAGTGCTACGAGCGCGGGTGGGCTCGTAGCGGCCTCGCCTACGCCGTAGTATGTTGTATATACTCACGCGCGCCTTGATGCTGAGTCCGCCGGTATCGTAGACGATGCCCTTGCCGACCCACGCTACGGTCTCACAGGCGGCGGGCGCAGTATGAGACAGTGCTACGAGCGCGGGTGGGCTCGTAGCGGCCTCGCCTACGCCGTAGTATGTAGTATATACTCACGCGCGCCTTGATGCTGAGTCCGCCGGTATCGTAGACGATGCCCTTGCCGACCCACGCTACGGTCTCACAGGCGGCGGGCGCAGTATGAGACAGTGCTACGAGCGCGGGTGGGCTCGTAGCGGCCTCGCCTACGCCGTAGTATGTAGTATATACTCACGCGCGCCTTGATGCTGAGTCCGCCGGTATCGTAGACGATGCCCTTGCCGACCCACGCTACGGTCTCACAGGCGGCGGGCGCAGTATAAGACAGTGCTACGAGCGCGGGTGGGCTCGTAGCGGCCTCGCCTACGCCGTAGTATGTTGTATATACTCACGCGCGCCTTGATGCTGAGTCCGCCGGTATCGTAGACGATGCCCTTGCCGACCCACGCTACGGTCTCACAGGCGGCGGGCGCAGTATAAGACAGTGCTACGAGCGCGGGTGGGCTCGTAGCGGCCTCGCCTACGCCGTAGTATGTAGTATATACTCACGCGCGCCTTGATGCTGAGTCCGCCGGTATCGTAGACGATGCCCTTGCCGACCCACGCTACGGTCTCACAGGCGGCGGGCGCAGTATAAGACAGTGCTACGAGCGCGGGTGGGCTCGTAGCGGCCTCGCCTACGCCGTAGTATGTAGTATATACTCACGCGCGCCTTGATGCTGAGTCCGCCGGTATCGTAGACGATGCCCTTGCCGACCCACGCTACGGTCTCACAGGCGGCGGGCGCAGTATGAGACAGTGCTACGAGCGCGGGTGGGCTCGTAGCGGCCTCGCCTACGCCGTAGTATGTAGTATATACTCACGCGCGCCTTGATGCTGAGTCCGCCGGTATCGTAGACGATGCCCTTGCCGACCCACGCTACGGTCTCACAGGCGGCGGGCGCAGTATAAGACAGTGCTACGAGCGCGGGTGGGCTCGTAGCGGCCTCGCCTACGCCGTAGTATGTAGTATATACTCACGCGCGCCTTGATGCTGAGTCCGCCGGTATCGTAGACGATGCCCTTGCCGACCCACGCTACGGTCTCACAGGCGGCGGGCGCAGTATAAGACAGTGCTACGAGCGCGGGTGGGCTCGTAGCGGCCTCGCCTACGCCGTAGTATGTAGTATATACTCACGCGCGCCTTGATGCTGAGTCCGCCGGTATCGTAGACGATGCCCTTGCCGACCCACGCTACGGTCTCACAGGCGGCGGGCGCAGTATAAGACAGTGCTACGAGCGCGGGTGGGCTCGTAGCGGCCTCGCCTACGCCGTAGTATGTAGTATATACTCACGCGCGCCTTGATGCTGAGTCCGCCGGTATCGTAGACGATGCCCTTGCCGACCCACGCTACGGTCTCACAGGCGGCGGGCGCAGTATAAGACAGTGCTACGAGCGCGGGTGGGCTCGTAGCGGCCTCGCCTACGCCGTAGTATGTAGTATATACTCACGCGCGCCTTGATGCTGAGTCCGCCGGTATCGTAGACGATGCCCTTGCCGACCCACGCTACGGTCTCACAGGCGGCGGGCGCAGTATAAGACAGTGCTACGAGCGCGGGTGGGCTCGTAGCGGCCTCGCCTACGCCGTAGTATGTAGTATATACTCACGCGCGCCTTGATGCTGAGTCCGCCGGTATCGTAGACGATGCCCTTGCCGACCCACGCTACGGTCTCACAGGCGGCGGGCGCAGTATAAGACAGTGCTACGAGCGCGGGTGGGCTCGTAGCGGCCTCGCCTACGCCGTAGTATGTAGTATATACTCACGCGCGCCTTGATGCTGAGTCCGCCGGTATCGTAGACGATGCCCTTGCCGACCCACGCTACGGTCTCACAGGCGGCGGGCGCAGTATAAGACAGTGCTACGAGCGCGGGTGGGCTCGTAGCGGCCTCGCCTACGCCGTAGTATGTAGTATATACTCACGCGCGCCTTGATGCTGAGTCCGCCGGTATCGTAGACGATGCCCTTGCCGACCCACGCTACGGTCTCACAGGCGGCGGGCGCAGTATAAGACAGTGCTACGAGCGCGGGTGGGCTCGTAGCGGCCTCGCCTACGCCGTAGTATGTAGTATATACTCACGCGCGCCTTGATGCTGAGTCCGCCGGTATCGTAGACGATGCCCTTGCCGACCCACGCTACGGTCTCACAGGCGGCGGGCGCAGTATAAGACAGTGCTACGAGCGCGGGTGGGCTCGTAGCGGCCTCGCCTACGCCGTAGTATGTAGTATATACTCACGCGCGCCTTGATGCTGAGTCCGCCGGTATCGTAGACGATGCCCTTGCCGACCCACGCTACGGTCTCACAGGCGGCGGGCGCAGTATAAGACAGTGCTACGAGCGCGGGTGGGCTCGTAGCGGCCTCGCCTACGCCGTAGTATGTAGTATATACTCACGCGCGCCTTGATGCTGAGTCCGCCGGTATCGTAGACGATGCCCTTGCCGACCCACGCTACGGTCTCACAGGCGGCGGGCGCAGTATAAGACAGTGCTACGAGCGCGGGTGGGCTCGTAGCGGCCTTGCCTACGCCGTAGATGCCGCCCATACCGCGCGCTTTTAGTTCTTCTCCTCGGATTATTGTGGGTTCGGGGATGTCTAGCTCTTTAGCTACTGCGCATGCTTCCTGGTTAGCAAATTATACAAATTGAAATACAAATAATTGGGTGACATTACAATTAGACGAATGAACAATAATATCTACACAAGAAATGTAAATCAAAAAACTACAAAAGTGTAACTTATTTTGCTTGTCAGATAAAACTATCATACTGCTTATATTTACACACACATTATTATGATAAAAAACACACATTATACTAACCTGTATAAACTGGTCCACATTCATAACGTTGGCAGGCGCATCAGTAATCCTGGCCGCGAGTCTGGTCGCATCGGCCACACTCTGGATGGTGGCCAGTTCCTCCACGGATAAAGTGCAGTCTCTCAACACGGGGTCTAAGACGAGGTTTTCTTCTTCAGAGTCACCATCTGTACCAACAAAACCGATACGATTCCTATTTGACTGCAAAAGTTAAACGTTTTGCTTTTAACTACAGTAAAATTTAGCTTAACAACCAACTTTGTTAGTGTATTTTATCTCGTCAAGGCACGGAATACGAGACGCAATAGATTTCTATTGTTGTCTGGACGCCGGCGACCGCTTGGGCGTTGATGCATTAAAACTGTACACATGTAGTTATGTACATACAACCGTGTGTCTGATAAGTGGCGAAGATCATGATGCACCTTTATGTAAACAAAATTCCTCATTAATTATGCTTTATTTTTGAGGACAATATTCAAAATCTGGCCAGACTTTCCGAGAATACCAATTTCAATGAGAATTTTTATTTATTTTTATTTCATAAAAATATGAGCAGTCTCTTTGCTTTAGTCGTCTCGTGACCACGGCACTTGTACAAAATAAACTTATTTTGTACAAAAACACATCTTTTATCACTTACTTTGTGCAAAATAAGCGCCCAGTTTGTATGTGGGACGCTATTTGAGGTGCCTGAGACTCTGACCAGACATCTAGGGTATTCTTGATCGAAGGAATTAAACAATATACGCGCTGTAATCCGTAAAGTGTTTTATTTCCAAAGAACTTTTATTATTATTCAGCCAAGAGTTTTCTTACCATTCTTATTGTCCTCCTGTACAAGTTGCACCTCAACAGTGACAGTAGAGGCTCGCGCAGGACTCGAACCGGCGGCGGCGAGCGGCGCGGCGGCCGTACGCGCGCCGTACAGCGGGAACGAGCGAGCGATCGCGACTGCACTCGCGTACACGTCGCGTTTGCGGCATACCAACTACGAAGGAAATATAATATCAGCAGCTGGATATAGGCTTCCCCAATCCTCCACAATAGTGGCAGGACCTATACCCATTCTGCCACTCCCGTTCAGCCAACTGCGCTCATGGGTAAGACAACGTACTCGTGCTGCACATAATACTCGTTGGGTAGATCTAACAAGCTGTAGACAGTCCAAGTTGGCGATGACTGCAGTCTCGCCGCGGCTGACCTGTAGACTGCTCAGCCTTAATCGTCCAGACCTCCGAATAGTTGTAGGTGCACTTACAGGTCACCTAGCATTAAATCGACAACTATTCATCGTGAATGCGACAGACAGTCCCCTATGTAGAGGATGCCTGGACGCAGAGGAAACAGCCGCCCACGTGATCCTGGAGTGCGTGGGTTTGGCCGCACACCGGGCAGAAATCCTCAAAGACGTGAGGTCGCTCCTAGAAGCCTGTGAACGCCCCAGGAGGCTTCTGCGCTTCTGGAAGGAGCTGGGATGGCTTGACTAGCCATACCAATGCTATGTTCACGCATAACAGAAAGTTGTCTAAATGCGGAGTAAAGAGCCCATCACCAATACCAATAGGCTTCCCCACTTTATCGGTCTTATGTGGCCTGGGAAACCGCGGGAATCTAGTGTAGGCCAACAGCTTCCGGTGACCATAACCAGATTTTTGGTCTACCAGATAGCGAGCCTCTCGCGTTTGCAGCAAACTTACTAAGAAGGAAATACAACATCAACAGCTGGATATAGGCTTCGCCACTCTATCGGTCTTATGTGGTCCGGGAAACAGCGGGAATCTACTGTAGGCCAACGGCTTCCGGTAACGTTTACCAGATTTTTGGTCTACCATGTAGCGTGCCTCTCGAGTTTGCGGCATACTAACTTAACAAGAAATACAACATCAACAGCTGGAAATAGGCTTCCCCACTCTATTAGTCTTATGTGGCTTGGGAAACCGCGGGAATCTACTGTAGGCCAACGTCTTCCGATGACCTTAACCCAATTTTTGGTCTACCTTTATAAAGGTCTACTATACTATGGACCGAGACCGATGGAGGCAAATTGTAAAAGCAGCCGGTGATCACGATCCTCAGTTATGAGGGAACGATTAAGAGAGATTATAAAGGTCACGCAGGCGTGATATTAGTATGAAACCACTCACCACAATACACTCGTCCGTAGCCCTTTGCGCCCCCCGCACGATCTTGGCCAGGTGATGCGCCCGCGACGGGGCCGCATGCCGCGAGCATCGCACCGGCAGCGACGCGATCGATGCCGCGCGCGGCCACAGCTCTACTGCGTCGCCGGGAGATGACGTCACGCAGGATAAACCGCGGCGCCATGCCTATTTTATTCATACATTTTGTACATACACACAATTATCAAAAGAAAAGTAGTGGACAGAAGAATAGGGGCCATATCCATAAATTACGTCACACGAATTTCATGATTTTTGACCCCCCTGTCCTTGTCACAGCTGGTCACATTCGTGAGACCATCCCTCCTTAGTGTGACGTGATGTGATGACGTCACATATTTTACAATTTTACACCTAGAAATAATTATTGATTTAAAACAGCAGTTCCGTTTGTTTTATTTCATTTGAAATGTGTCGTCACAACATTTATTTATTTATTGGCCCCATAGTAAAAGAGCACAGCTTATTTCATATTGAAATCTCTTCCGGCTTTTCTTTTATTTAATTATTTTGTTCGGAATACCAACATAAGTTATACATTGTACGGAATCTACATAGCTATTAAGAGCGCGTAGTCTGCACACTAGCGCCGCCATTAAAACGAGAATTATAATGCTTTAATAAAGACGTAATTTTGAATTATCTCTTTAAAGTGCATTCTCAAGAAGCTTTGTGGTACTTTTTATCGCTTAAACAACATTTTCTAGCATATTGTTTAGTTTAATGGAGTTTTTTGTGAAAAGTGGCTATTTTTTGGCAAAAAAGTGTGCAGATTACGCGCCCTTAATAGGTATTCGCATATAGAAAATGGGATATATGGGTACATGCGTTTAGTATCGGGAAGATAAATTGCAAATAACTAGGAGAGTTTTTTAGGTACTAATACTAACAGTTTGTTGAAACTTCTGCTAGGTGATTGTGTAAAGTCAATCGTATTCATTTGACTGTTCATATTGTATCATAATTTGGCAGCTGCAATTTGTATGGGATGACATATTAGTACATTATGAGACAAGTTAGCTTAAGTTGCAATAAGCAAGAGCTCACGAGTTTCATACGACGTTTTTCAACACATTTGCGAGGAAAAAACAAAGTAATTTACCACACGACAATAAATACGACAAAAACAAAATATGATAATTATGGGAAAATGCGCGCTGTTTTTTTTTATTTTTTTTACACGCCCAACGCTAAAATATTTTGCGAACAAAGGGGTGAGTGAGCATACAGCCTCTTCAAAATTATAATTTTAAGTGATAAAATGCTAATAATAAATATTTGTTTGACTTAATTAAGGACATTATTTATTTATTCCAAAAATGTATATGAATTTTAAGCAGCATAAAACCTCTTTGTTGTTACTAAAAAAATAACTGTATTACCCGGCTAAATTGGGAATGCTCTGTTTACTCGCATAGAACTTGCAGTAAGGTACTAATTTAACTTTGTAGGGTTAATTCTATTACGTACTAGTGTTTTATATATTATTGAACGTGTTTGTTATAGCTCGGTTTATGGCCCTAAAAGCGATGTATTAGGGCTCACTTTACGAGCAAGTGTGTTGAAAAATATATTATGATACAATATGAACTGTCAAATGAATACGATTGACTTTACGCAATCACCTAGCTGATTCCGATTCTGGATGCCTACGTGCAGTAAATGAAAATATTTACAGAATTAAGGAAACTAATTGGCAGAAATTATTAGCAGTATACAATAGATTTATTATGCTATTGTATAATCTAGCTAGATTAATAAGCATAGGCAAACAATTGGTAATTGTTAATATATTTATGATTCCTTAGACTACCTTTATATTTATTTAGTTTATTAGGGCATCAAACAGCAATTTTACAACACAAGTAGGTTCCACAATAAAATTTACCAGTTTCGTGGTCAAGTGGTTTGTACGCTGGTTTTCAAGGTGTCACCATCTTTGAGGTCCCGGGTTTGATTCCCGACTGGGTCAATTTAGAAAATGAACTTTTCTATATTGTCTCATGTCCAGGGACCGGAACCCTTTCGATTTTGATCTACGATATCTCGTATTCTCATGATGCTATTATTATTATGTTTGCATATCGAATAGGGTTTCCCTATCAAAGAATCTATTATTCTATTTTTTTTATATTCATTCTGTAAATACTCAAAACCCAAACGCACGAAGGGGTTTTTAAGCGCTTAATCCGGTCCCTGCTCAGGTCTGGGTGTTTGTAGTTGTCTCTGATTTCCATAACACAAGTGCTTTAGCTTCTTACATTGGAATCAGAACAATGTTTGTGATGTAGTCCAATATTTATTTATATTTTTTATACTTATTTAATTTAAATTGAATCACACATTTGCCAAAATAGTTTCCACAAATATTTTACACATTGGTGTCTCAAGTTGACATAAGTATATTTATTTAAACATCTTTATATAAAGATAAACGGCCTTACTGCAAAAGATTTTAAAACACTGGTCAACAATGGAAGAGAAGGACGCACTGCACCGACCCCAAATAAATTTGGATAAGGGTAGGGGTAGGGGGATGATGGTCAACAAGGTTATAAAAATAATAATAATTTTATTGACATAAAACATACATAATGAAGTCTCTGATTCCTGAACTAGGTCAAATACCTGTATCTCAGTAATTTTTTTATTATTTATTTTTTATTTAATTCTTCATGCACATTATTATTATTATTATTTATAAGGGGGGACGCCAGCGAAGCCGGACGGGTGATCAGTCACCTTGGTCGGGACCATTTCACCCATTTCCCCAAATCCCCTGAAAGAGCAGGGGAGGCAGGTTATCACCTACCTGTGCGCTTGCAATACCTGCTGAGTTGACTTATCGTTAACTGCTTCAGATCTTCTTCCAAGCTTGTCCACTCCGAAGCCTTCATGCACATTGTACATAGGCGGACTTAATGCCTTAGGCATTTTCTACCAGTCAACCTTAGGGTGATGTGGAGATAGTGATGTGGTAGGGTGCACAACCAGTGTAAAACAGGAACACATTTAAAAGGTCTAAATTAAACAGTGTTTTAAAATCTTTTGTGGTTGGGCCGAAAGAATTATATATATCATACCTCTTCTGAAACTCGTGGCTCCAACTTACACCGCATATCATTCCATGAAAGTGAATTTAAATGTGCCACTTGCCCCACTATTAACACTGGACTCTGCTCAGGGTCCGATGACGTCAAACCCCACCGAAACTTTACGTTCACAGACGGACTCGACATCTTGCGAACTGCAGACATAAAGCATGAAATTAAATAATAAATCAATATTAAATAATTCACAACAATTATGAAAATGCACATAAGATAAATAAATAAATAAGTAATGGTTAAATTTGTAGGAATTTAACTGTCTTTACTCAACTCGGTTTGTATGTTTGAGATAGTTAAGAATGTTGAACAGAATTTCAATATCATTTGAAGTTTATAGCTTACACAATCAGATGTTGAATGACGCAGATATGTTGAACGGCAATAAAATTGATAAGTGCATTGAGTATTAGCAGATTACAAGACAAAAGCTAATTAACTTTACAGATCTTTAGGACACAGTACATATTGTCAAGTGAAATATTGAGAAAGAACCTGTAAGTCTATCAGCAGATTTGCAATAATTATTTTTTTACTTTTTCCTCTATAACAATAATTTCTTTAAATTATCAGTATTGTAGAGATACATTTTAATATAGGGAATGTAGACATAAAAATAATTAATTTATGAACAATAATGAACACAACTATTTAGTAAGTAATAATAGATAGGTGCTTACAGTTGACGAAACGAAATGAGGTTAGGTATATAGATAGGTACCTATACATTCTCTATTCAAAAACACCCACAAATAGAACAAAAAAAGGATTTCAGATTCACACCTAAAATTGAGGTCATTCACCCACCTGTAATGATTGTCGTTGGACACAGTTTGCTTTTGCTTTTGCTTACAGTAATGAGCGCAGAGAACGGCCGTATTAACATGATTACTTACTTATATAACGCTTGTCAAATAAATCAAAACAATTGCAAACAAGATATAAACTATCTCGAACGTATAAAGCGAGCGCTAACTTCAAAAACCACCTACCGTTCGTGGTGCTAAACAGCTAAACTTGACAGATGTGAATTTGTAAGCAACAAATACAAGTAGTAAATACAACACTTCTGTATTGAGCTAGTAATTCACAAGGCTAATTATTAAGTCTTCGTTCGTTAAATATTAATTCAACCATAAAAAATAAATTGCCAGATCATTGTTTATTTCTATCAGACAGATCACAGAGTAGATGAAGATGAATGTCATGTCACATCACTCGCATCGCATATGTCATGTCACTCGTCACAAAATAGAGCCTCTATAGAGCCCACTTAGCGATGCGCGACTATGAACGATAATTCGATTATCTCAATCATTCGAATGACCTTTAACATGACTATTTAATGACATCCATATTGATTTTGTGAAATCGATAACCATTTTGTTTTAATTATATGCAAGTATTCCTTATCCGTTCCGTCGCGGGTACAAAAAGTGTCAACAGTAAATAAAATATTTTATCAGACCCATTTCGATTATTTTTAACCGACTTCATCAAAAGGAGGAGGTTCTCAATTCGATTGTATGTTTTTTTTATCGTTGTTCGCGCGTATCTTCGACATTTATGGACCGATTTAGATGATTATTTTTTGTTCGATTGAGTTTTCTTGCGAGATGGTCCCATTTATTTATTTTTCAAATCGGTTCAGTAGTTTACAAGTAATCCTGAAAATACTATGATATTAAATCGACTAACTTGACAATTTTGTTATTTATGAACCGAATTAGATGATTTTTTTTGTTGGGGAAGGGATACCTTTGTGTAGTCTTTTTAACCGACTTCATTAAAAGGAGGTATTCAGTTTGCATGTATGTATGTTTCTCCGCGATTATCTCACGTTTGGCTGAGCCGATTTTTCTACCTAAATAATATACCTACACTACCTAATACAGAAGGTAGGTACCTACTTACACTAAAAATAAAAAAAATGTTTAAAAAACAAAAAAACCGACTTCAAAAAACCTGCCTCTAAAAAGCAAGAAATAATATACAAATCATTAGATACGCATTATCATTGTTATAATAAAACACGTCTATTAAAGTCGGGTGGGGCTTTTAGAATTAAAAAATGAAGATGTAGGTACTCCAGTCCAGCCCCACCCGACTTTAATAGACGTGTTTTATTATAACAATGATAATGCGTATCTAATGATTTGTATATTATTTCTTGCAGGTTTTTTGAAGTCGGTTTTTTTGTTTTTTTTTTGCTTTCCTTTTATCCTGAACTAGCTTCCGCCCGCGACTTCGTCCGCGTGGACATTTGATAAAATCCTCATGTTTTAATTTCATTAAATTCTGATCAGCCGTTTTTACGTGATTAGGCGGGTTCCCACCAAGCGCGCTGCCTCGCGAGGCAGGACGTTTGCCGCACGGGCCTCGCACGAGGCTGCTCGCTTGGTGGGAACCCGCCTAATTTTGACTTTGTTCTGCACGCGTAGCATGACCACTCTCGAGAAAAGACTCGACTCACAGAACAATGGCTTGTCTACACCCAAATGTCACTTTTGTCGGGTTGAGATCGAGATACTCATGCTCGCACTTTTACACTAGTAGACTCGCATTGTTCTTTGTCGTGGCCTTATGTCAAAAGTCGACAAACGACCACTTTTCTCTTCAATTGACTGTGGAGTCGGAGAAACTTGTCTACTACCCCTTGGGTAGTCGAGAAGGTCGAGAAAGAGTTTTTTACGTATTTTATTTTATGTAAATCTAAATTTCGCAATAAAAACAAATAAAAGTTTCACGTGCTTATATTTTATTATGGAAAAATAATAAATAATGTGTTGATTTAATTTTTTTTATTTATAAAATTTATAAAAAGTGTAGTACCTAACAGCTTTGTCTACGGAAGTGAACGCTCTCTTGAGTGTCTCTTTATCTTAGAAATTATTTTGAAATAAGAATCATGTTTAAACTAAATTATTTCGGATCATTTTAGATAATTTCGACGTTTATTGATGTTGAAATAAAAATGTTACCTTTTAAAATTCATATTTGTAATAAAAAGACATTAAAATATTGTAAAAATCTGAGAGCGAGTCCCACCTGTCTGTCAAACTGTGCTCGCATTTTGAGACGCCCCGACAAGCAAGTCTTCGTAGACAAGAGTCCCGTGTGTCCTACATCTTGGCATGGACCACTTTGAAAACCGCAATTCTGACTACATGGAAAATTTCTCCCCAATTAGTCCCAACTAGTCCTACTTTTTCGGAATTAGTCCCAAAAAGGACTGAAAGATATAAGCGATTTAAATGGTCCATGCCAAAGCAAACCTTCATTTTGGCAGGGACAGGCTATATCTAGTGAACCTAAACACCTAGCCAGGATCTGATTATTCAAAAAAAATCTCCCTTTTTTATGGATCCCGCAATGCCTAGAATCAAAACGAAATGAAGCGCCGTTCAAAAAATATAAAGGAATGATTTGGTCCCTGCCAAAATCAACCTACATCTTGGCGAGGACTTTTGAACCAGGTCACCTAGAGAAAATCTGATTATTGGAAACGATTCGTGTAAATTAGTCCCAATTAGTCCTAAAGCCACAAAATTAGTCCCCCTTTAGTTTAGGAGAAATTCCGTTTTTTGATATAAGTACAGTCATGTACAAAAGCGTACAGTAAAAATTAATTACATAAAACTATTCCGTTCCGTAATGCGCAGTGTTCCGATTGTAAAACATTAAGCACGAACTTCCGTAGATTGAGGAATGCACAAACAGTATCTGTGAACATAAGTTTTACAATCGGAACACTGCGCATTGCGGAACGGAATAAAGTTTTAGGCCCATATTACACTATCATGTATATATCATCCGAGATATATGTTTACTAACTTCGTCGGAGATAGCATCCGATAAATAATATATGATAGTGTAATATGCTCATGCCCCCCTAGTATGACCATCGAAACGCGATAATATGATATAGAGCTTTATCACGTTTAACTGCCATAAAACAATGGAATTTGACAGTCGAGTGTCGACAAAACGATATATATCGTGTATTGTCGGTCATGCTAGGGGGGCAGCCCTTCCTCCCTCCAGTTAAACGTGATAAATCACTGGGTACCATATCGAATTGAAAAATTGAATCCTATTACATATTTTCGTAGGTACCTACACCTTTGTTAATTATGGAGGTACTATTTGCCTATAATTATTAATAAAGGAGTGCTTGATTTCATAAATTCGCTTTTATTTACACATTTTTTATCAAAACTATTTTAATATTCTAGTGACTTTTATCGATATGTTTAGTACCTACCTATTTTTTTTCCAAATTTTTACACAAGTCAAAAGTTACTAGAAAAAAATGACAGGCATGAAAGGCAGTGTTGCCATTTTGTTTATTCAAATTTAGCATTTTTTCACCCCATTTTACATGTAAGTATGTGAACTTGGCATTTTGCATTATTTTAATTTTTTTTTTAAATTAGGTTTAATTTTCAACTTTCGTCTTTTTTACATTTTACGGGAAAACGGCAACACTGAATTGGCACTTGGCAGGTGTTTGTTTTTTTCGTTCTTTGGTTATTTGGTAGGTTTATTTATTTTTATTTTAGAGTGGTTTTTTTTCACTATGAGACTTCTACGGTGAAAAAAAATCAGCTGTTCCATGCAAAAGCTTTTTAAGAATTTTTTTAAGTACAATTAAATACATAATGATGGACAAATACATAAAAGTCCAATACCTTACTCTGTCAAAATGAAACAGCTGATTTTTATACAGAAATGGTTTAATCAATCGGCTCACAAACAAAAAAGTAAGTTGCCATCTTGGCTTTTTATTTTTTAATATTTCATTATTATTTTCTTGTCAAAATAGTACCAGAAACCGAGATTCATCAAAATCGGTCCACAAACAAAAAAGTTGGCCGCCATCTTGGATTTTTTAAATTGCGTTGCTGTTTTCTTGTCAAAATAATAGCAAAAACAGAGTTTCATCGAAATCGGCTTACAAACAAAAAAGTTGGCCGCCATCTTGGATTTTTTATATTTTAACATTGCATTGCTGTATTCTTGTCAAAATAGTAGCAAAAACCGAGTTTTATCGAAATCGGCATACAAACAAAAAAGTTGGCCGCCATCTTGTATTTTTTTATTTTTTAACATTGAGTTGTTATTTTCTTGTTAAACTAGAAAAAAAACACCTGTTCCATACATAAGTACAATGCGTAGGTAGGTACTCCATCGAAATGTATGAAACAGCTGATTTTTTTTTCGTTATCAAGGTTGGTCCTATAATGAAAGTTGTACAGTTTGATGGTGTGATGAGAGGGTTTAAATTAATTACAAATAACCCTGTATAGGTACAAAGTTTCAAGTGAACCCATTGAAGGAAGAAAATCACTCTCTACTCCAAATATGAATAGTTTCGAAAGAAAAGCAATATAACTTTAAAATTCAACTTTATACATGACCATTTCATACTTCTTTTGAAATTATTTTGTACGCGACTGTACATGTTTTTGATATAGTCCAGGAGCCCGGGATCAAAATACCTCTAAGAAATCATTTTTATTTTATGACTTAAAAACTAAGGTTTTGAGTTTCGATAATGCATAAAAGTTACGTATTACTTTACGTTATACTTGTGTTTTACATTATACGTTAATAACACTTCATTATTTTAACACAAACACGCAAAAATAAAACAAGATACAAACATCGTCACTAAATAGGAAGTCGGCTCCTGTACTATAAAAACGAAACTTTAATTCCGATTATCTCCTAAACTAAAGGGGGACTAATTTTGTGGCTTTAGGACTAATTGGGAGTAATTTACACGAATCGTTTCCAATAATCAGATTTTCTCTAGGTGACCTGGTTCAAAAGTCCTCGCCAAGATGTAGGTTGATTTTGGCAGGGACCAAATCATTCCTTTATATTTTTTGAACGGCGCTTCATTTCGTTTTGATTCTAGGCATTGCGGGATCCATAAAAAAGGGAGATTTTTTTTGAATAATCAGATCCTGGCTAGGTGTTTAGGTTCACTAGATATAGCCTGTCCCTGCCAAAATGAAGGTTTGCTTTGGCATGGACCATTTAAATCGCTTATATCTTTCAGTCCTTTTTGGGACTAATTCCGAAAAAGTAGGACTAGTTGGGACTAATTGGGGAGAAATTTTCCATGTAGTCAGAATTGCGGTTTTCAAAGTGGTCCATGCCAAGATGTAGGACACGAGTCCCGTTTGCTCATGCTACGCGTGCTGGTAACACTTTCAATCAAGCATGTACCTTGGGTGAATCTACGCTGTTTCTTACTTCCAGTGTCATTGTCCTCACTCGATTTTTTTTTTAAATCCAATGCATCACAAGGAATAAATCAAAAATATGCAAATTAATACAATTTATTATTGTACTCTTATGTAAATGATGGCATATTTTTAATTTATTCCTTGTGATGCATTGGATTTTAAACATTTTCGTGTGAGGACAATGACGCAGGAAGTAAGAAACAGCGTAGATTCACGATCAAACTGTATCGATATATTTGATGCCAAATGCTCCAAGCAGCATTGGAATGCGATGCACCCGAATTCTAATGTAAACTGAAACAATACCTCTAAATTATTTAACACTTGACACTGGCAAAAATTACTCCCTGAAGAGGAGTAGATTGCCATAACAAAAATAAAAAGAAGTAGGGTACCTATAGATAAAAAAAAAACTAACGACATTTATGAAACAAGCGACGTCTTTTATTTTGAATTTACATAGAGATTTCCATAAAAACAAACAAGAAGAAAAATTACGTAACAGGAAAATAACCCACCACGACAATAACAAAGTAAAAATTACAATTTCATTGTCAGTACAATAATAATATTAGTACTTACAATGTATAATATTAGTACAATGTATAATTATAACTTCATAATTAATATAAGTAGGTTTAACAGACATATTATAACAACAATTTTATACTGAAAATATTTATTGTCAATTCTTCAATGACACTAATTAATTACATTATAAAAAAACAATACTTTGTCAAATACATAGGCAACTTTAATAACCCGTAAACCAATAAGGTAAAAAAACATAAAATTATGATTGAACTTTTCGTTAAAATCATAGTTTATAAAATCTCATACAGTATTATGCTTCTTACAAAATATTGTCGCACTTAACCTTTAACGCCCAAAAAAATACCAAATTAGGTAAGTAATGTAAATAACTACAAACACAAAGTTTATTTCACGTATATACAAATATCTAACACGTAACTATCACTTTCCTAGCAACAACATCAATAATAGAATAGCCTAATTTATCTTACAATAGACGAAGCGAATTGAAATTTCGACCTAAAAGCGAAATGTTAGTTTATTTTACAAATCACGTAGGTATAATAGCGAGTCGCGTCTTTTATTAACGTATAACGGGCTTTTGGCAATTAGTATAGTTTTATTATAGATTAAAAAGACTTTATAATAAATCAGGGATTGAAATACCGTTAAAAAAATAACGTTAAAAATACTGTTAATTGAAATACCGTTAAAAAAATAACGATACAAAAAAATAACGTTAAAATACTGTTAATACATTTTATCGGTAAATTTACCGGTAAAAATAACGTTAAAATTATTGTACCAGTAAAATTACCGTTAAATATAGCGTTAAACTTTACCGTACCGGTAAAATTATCGGTAAAAAAGTAACGTTATTAATTGGAATAACGTTAATTTTAAAGTAACGGTAACGAAAAGTCTGAAATAACGTTAATTTCAATGTAACGTTATCTTAAGTAACGTTATTTATTGAAGAACGTTAATGTTAAAAGTAACGGTAAAGAAATAAGAAATAACGTTACATTTAAAAATAACGTTGTCAATCCTTGCTTTATATGCAACACTAGCGCTAATGCCGCAAAAAAAATATCGTGTAATACACAGTTTAATAAAAATGTGACTATCTAGCGAGGCGCTAAGCAAGCCACCTTTCGGTGCGTACGTGGTCTAATGGTGCCAAAGGCGACTGTATTAAATGTTTTTGAATAATTGTTTCAATTACACTTGTAAGTTTTTGACGTAAAACCGCTTCCGCTCTAACACTTGTAAAGAAATTACGGAAAGCTACTTACAGTGTTACATTTGCAAGTGTTTACATTGCAAGTTAATTACATAGGTTAACTTACGTGAGCAAAACTTACAAGTGAAATTGTGGCTACTCGTTTAAAGTGATATTTTCTAAACTAGATTTACGGAACCTTTTAAACACTTTCCGTGTTATTATATTTTTAAACACTGTTTAACTTAGACACCTGTTTAAATGTGATGCTGTCACTTTTTGACAATATTGTTTGAAAGAGACAGCATCACATTTAAATAGGTGTCTTACGCTCGGTTGAACCATCTTGATTTAACTTTAACAATACATGAGACAAGCTTATCTTAGTCAATGGCCAAAAGTGGAACTAAGGTGTTATTACATATTGTTACCTAGGTTACGCCATAGACGACAGCGACGCTGTCACCGAGTCAGATACGTTTTTATTTGTTAAAGTTATGGTTAAGTCAAGATGATGCAACTCAGCCTAATACGCCTATTTAAATGTGATGTCTCTTTCAAACCATATTGTCAAAAAGTGACAGCATCACTAATCATCACTAAACATCAGATGTCTAAGTTAAAGTGTTTATTTTTTTTTGTAATAACACAGACTATCTCATTCAAATTTTTACTATGCCAATAATTATTTAAGACACGCCACATCGTATAATTTAGTAACACTCTTATTGTGCATTTAATTTTGCATCTTTTTACAGCAATCCGATACTGTAAGCCTATTTCGAGAACTTTCTAATCTAAATACAGTTTGGAAGAAACGCGATTAATCTATTTTATTTTGGTGTTAGTTAGTGAATAACTAAAAAGGCGGGCACGTACAGTCGTACAGTCACGTCTGTAAATATGTATACAGTTAAGAACTTTGTCACTTTAAGAGCTATTTTTGAACAGAAATTAATGACAAATGACAACTACAACAAAGTTCTAAACAAACTGTATACATACATATTTTTAGACGTGATTTCGAACTGTTTTGTTCCGTAACATGTAACTAACAACTGTGTAATGTTGGTTGCACATTACCACAGAATATATTGTAATAGTACTAAACGTACAGAAGTCCATCTGCGCAAAGACAATCAAATAATCAGCTACTCTCGCCGCACGGCAATAAAGTACAATTTCAAATTGCACAGCTTTGCATGCCAATTATTATAAGCACCTCCGAAGCGCTTCTCTTTCTGTAGCGTAGCTCTGTCTCAACCGACACACGACATCACTCGTGCGCTGGTTCGACTGAGTCAGCCGCGAGCAGTAGACTAATAGAAAAGTTTAAGCGAGGAGTGAGACCCCGCTGGATAACGTAACAAATGGACCCCCTAAACGATCAAAATAGCTTGTCAATCATTTACATTGCATTGCTTGTCAATCACATTTTGATGGTCTACGGGCGATGCTTCACAAGCACCACAGAATAGATAGATTACCGTGGCCAATCAAAAGTAGGCCACGCCCCCAAATGGTAAACGCAATGTAAATGATTGACAAGAAATGCTTGATCGTCTAGGGGCTCCAACAAATGTTGGACTGTGCGCGCTCGCCCTAAAAACCAGTTAAAATCTTGTTAGAAACACTATTTCATTTTAGTTGAATAAGTAGGTACTTAATTGAGACTTTCAAAAATATTACAATACTTCAGTTCTTGAATTAGACTTACCGTAATTTCCACATCAAGTAATTGACAAGATGACGCATTACATATTATACTAATAAAAAGCACGTTACATAAGTCACAATTAATTTTGTGATATAATTAGCGCCCTCTGTTATTCATAATTGTGAACTAACATGTAAAATTAGTACTATCATTGTACCTTTCGAATAATACTATCACATATGACATATTTATGCTAATATTTTACATAATACCACAATAACTTTCTGATAAAATATAAGGTAAATTGGAATTGTTTGTATGGTAAAAATATAAAAAGTAAAGATGACATTAAAATCTTTACAGAATTTGTATTTATTAATGTTGAATGTATGAATTATGTATGGTATGTATTTTGTGACAGTGAAATATGACTTTTACTCACAAAAAAAACATAAAAGTTATGGGGCCGTTACCTTATGGGATTTACCCGAATTCGGATATACAGGGTGTTTGGTAATAGCCAGCGAACTAAAATCAATGGAAGTGTAATAAAAAATGGCACCACGGGGCCGAAAAAGAACAAACCCTCTCAGCTTTAGTCGGGCCAGCCAGCACCCGGTGACTGACGTTAGTGTTCTTTTCAATAACTGCAGTTTGTATTGTAGAGAAAAGATAGAAAGAGAGAGTTTATTAGAAATGACTTTCTTTATAGTCAAATGGTGTAAAAGACGCAAAGAAGGCAGTAAAAAAATGCAGAAATAACGTATCTTATTTTTTCGTTAAAGTATAGAAAATATCTATGAGTATACAAATTATGGTCGCTAACAAGCTGCATAATTAAATGCCAGCATTTTTAGCTCTATCCTATCCACTGAGCTGTACTTTTCATGTGGTGCCATTTTTTAAGCAGAATGCTTATTCCATAGATTTTAGTTCGCTGGTAATAGCCTTATAAAGCCGAATATGGTAGATAGGGATCATCAAACTGAACAACTTTTACTACGAGACCAACTCTGAAACCGCAAAAAAAAACTGCTGTTTCACACATTTTAATATTTACGTTATTAATTTTTGTATTTGATTTTTTTCGCGGTTTCAGAGTTGGTCCCGTAGTAAAAGTTGTTCAGTTTGATGGTCCCTATCTACCATATATTGTCAATAGTTTTTAGTTATATATATTTGTTGTTATCTGTATGTTTATAAGCTGTTAGCTATCCAAAAACGATAAATAAATAAATATTCGGCTTTACCAAACATCCTGTGTAATTCGGGCTGGCGACTATTGATGAATGACAATGCAATTAAAATGACATTAGACAGCGTTCCGCGGCAACTTCACTCCAGAATGCATGGCCACAGAATAGATAATAGTACTAGCGTACAGAAGTTGCACTCCGCAAAATCGATTAAATAAATTGCGACTCTTGCTCCGACACAATAAAGTGCAATTCAGGTCGCACAGCGCTCCCTTCGCTCCAAAACATTCACTTAGTAGTTGCCTCTCTTTCTCTCGCGTAGGTCTTATCTTTTCTGATGTATGAAATTTGTCCTCTCAGAGGACGCCGAGCGGTTCAGACTCGCGCGCGGAGTGACAGAGCCCTGGTATGGCAAAGAGTAAATTTTACAGTACAGATTAATATACGTCGTTTTGTACCACAAGCGCTCTGAAGGTAGCCACTTCAGTTGTACATTGTCAATTTAATCGTATTGTAGTCGAGTTTGCTCACTTTCCAGTAAATTCAATCGACTTCGTACTGGTTGATTAATTGGAAGATCCGGATTTGGGTACCTGGAAGTGGGTAAACGTTCCCCATGAGTTAAGTGTGGTTAATTTTAATCCGACACGGTTATTAACGTTTTCTTCCATCTCTTTCTATAGACGAAACACCAATGATATTTAAAAAGTATAGATACGTTACCAGCACTCTAAAATGGCAAGATTTAACTCAATTAGTCAGGCACAGTCTCGCGACACGGAAACACACGCGGCTCTCGTCAGTCAGACGCGGTAAAATGTGAAATTCCATTAAAAAAATGTCTACTTGCGTCTTTAGACGATGTACAAATTATACAGCAACAGTCAGAGATCGGAAAAATGCTTAATTTCACACGCAAGTACTGTGTTTAATAAAAATATGTATTTTCCATTACTTTATTCGGCCATATTGTACAAAGAGCGCGCTGTCTGTTTTGCGTGTGTGTGTGAAGGAGACAGCTGACGCGCTGTTAATTCACGGCCAATGCGCATGAAGCGGTCAATGTGTGTATCTATAGTACCTACCTTTGCGCTGTTTTAAATAGCAATGATGTTGGCGTATAACTCATCTTTACTTATAATATCATTGCGAAACACTCATTAGTTTAGCAAGAAATGGAGATAGCCTATCATTACGATTACTGTACTTACTATTATAATAGTATCGGGGCAACCGTTAAATTTAAACGGTACGAGCGAGATGGAGATATAGCGGCGTCTCGTTGCAACATTCGCATAATCTTATGGCAAGACCCCTTTACAGAAAAATCACTTTCTTGATCCTTATAGTATAATAACTTCTATATTTTGTTATATTGGTAAATATATATTTCCTTTCGTTGGTTGGTAGCATTGTTTACCCGATTACCATTAAATCTACGTCACAAAAATTACAAAAAAGGTTAGTAACAAAAAAAGTTGGTTAACAATTAAAAAATATAAACAAACCTACATTCTTTTTTTGTAATGGAACAATGTCACAGCCACAATATTCTAAAACTGTATACATTTAATACCGCGATAATTAATTAACAAACCAAAGAAAATATCTTACAGCCTAAGTTAGTTTAAAAACTGTTTCTATTATACACATATATATATATGTATGTAATTCAATAGACTTTTAGTTAGTACATAATAATATATTTTGGACACTAGCAAAGTTAACGTTTTGGAAGAACCAAAAATATAAAGTTATCCTTAAAATTAAACTTTTAGTTATTTTACAAGGTTAATATTTTAGTTTAAAACTAAATTACATACATCGGGAGTAGACGTTACATTCTTAAATATTAATTGTCAAATACTGCCTATACGGATATTATTACTACAACACAACAACGGCAGTAAAAATTAAACCGAAAACCCTTGTAATAAGATAGAAAATAAATAACAAATTGTTCTTACTTTGCTAGCATCCTTTTTATGTATTAAATTTTAAAAAGATCTAAGTTCAGCTCGCGTGCTTGAGAGATAAAATATTAAAACAGAATAGTAGTACAATGTAAAAACAATATTGTAATTTCATAATGAATTTTCATATAAAATTCAATACACACTCAATGCACAGTATAAATAAGTACAGTCAACGTCACATCAATTATACAAAACTGTCAAACTACAATTGATTTTGAACCTTAAAAAAACACTATTAAAGTTCAAAATCGATTGCGGAAAATTGACACGTTATCGTAGCTCAGCGTGATGCTGACTGTACGTACAGTCAGCGTCAATTATATCTAAAAAACATAAAAGCAATTTTATATACGCAGCACAAGGTATTCAAAATATCTTACTACTCATTGTTTCATTAGTTTATGTAAGGAAACACTATGATTCATTTGATAAGAACAGCAACATTCACCAGTTTAATACAAGAAATAAAGATAAACTTGCCGTTCCAAGATTTAGGCTTGCAAAAACGAGGGGTTCATTTATGGGAAAAGGCATAGCCTTTATTAATAAAGTTCCACAACAAGTGATTGATCTTCCTTTGCATGAATTTAAAAACCATGTTAAAAAAACGCTCATGGGTAAAGGTTATTATAAAGTTGACGATTATCTTAAAGATCAAAATGCGTGGAAATGATGTAACACATAACTTGCTAATATTAGAACTTTGTTGAAGTAATATAATAAGTCTATGTTGTTGCCAATAATCCTGTCACTATGTTGTAATTATCTGGTAACGATATATTCAAGTTTGTAAATATCGTTACTTATGGCTGTTACAGCTGATAAGTTTCTTGCGCCCGTTCTTCTTGTCAGCTAAAAAAGTCTGGAACGGGTGGTAGGAAAATATAGACGATTCAAAAGTACTTAATAATTAAGTTTATTTGAATAAAGCTTATTTCACTTCACTTCACTTCATATTTATAAGATATTTTGAACACTTTGTGTGCTTACAACAATATGTTGATTCGAACTGAGTATATCAAATTGCTTTTATGTTTTTCATATTAATTTGACAGCTGACTGTAGGTGCATGTAAATATTTTATTCAATCTTGACAATAACGTCACAAACGACAGATAAATTAGGTATACGTAAATAGTAAATAAATGATTTTGTCTTTTATAAAAAACACTAATAAGTAAGTAGTTCACGTAGTAAAAAAAACCTAATGAAATGAAAAAACTACAACTCTCTCGAATCAAGGCTTTATTCAAGCAATTTGCAAGCTCTTTGTATTGTAAACGCTGCCCTATATTATTAGGGGCGTACGCCAATGTGAACAGTCCTTTATAATTTTGCTATATCTGCCACTTTGCGTCTGGTAATACAAAGACGTGCACGGAAAGTTTTTGAAAGAGGCAATACTTGCTAACATCTTATGTCGACAGTGTTTTCTTTTGGATGCTATTTTTAAGTCAGTGTCTGTTTTTTTTCTTTCAGCCTTGTAATCTATTATATTACATAATTGACGATTCCATTATTAACTAAAATAGGAAGCAAATAGTTTATAATATAACAGTTATGATATTTTATGGTTAAATAAACGATGTGGTAATGAATGAAACCAAAATTGGAAAACCATTTTCTTAGGATCAACTGAACATCTTTTACTATGGAGCCAACTCTGAAAAAAGCTGTTGTTTTTTTACCCGACTGCGGGTTATGTTTTTCGCGCGTATCTTGTAAGTATGTTTGTATGTAATATTCTTTATTACCTCATATCTTTCAAACGGCTGAACGGATTTCTATGATTAAGATATCGTTAGATTTGTCTTTTCAGCCCAAGTGTTCTTAAGAAGGTGGCGTTATAAATAAACCAACATGGCGGCTGTACGATGCTATTATACGTAGAGAAAAAAAATTTTTTTTTAGAATACTGCAATATTTCGTTATTAATTTTGTATGAAACAGCTAACAGCTGATTTTGTTTCGGGATTTCAGGGTTGGCCCCATAGTAAAAGTTGTTCAGTTTGATAATCCGTCTACTATTTTCGGCTTTAGGGCTTTTGTAACACGATGTATAAGTCCTTAAATTTTGCAATGGGGTTGGTAAACTTTTCCAAAACTGTTGTGAATTATATATTTTCTGGTAGCTTTTGGCTTTGGAGTCAGGAATAACAAATTGCGGAATTTTTATAATGCTTCATTTTAATTTAAATATAGCATAGTACAAAAATCACTATTACGGCTGTATACGAAGGTAATGCCTTTGCTCCAAAGACTTTCTATGTTGTTGCTCAAAACAAAAAAAACAAAGGTATGATTACTCTTTGTCACTGTCTGTCAAATCTGTCAATCAGTTTTTTTAATCAGTAAATGCAAAGGAACTTCGTGTTCAGCCGTATGTTTGATATTTAATCGCGATAATAATATAAAAAAATATATTTGGTTAACAAGGTAAAATGAAAAAATCATAATATTATTTTCTTTATTCTTCTAACTTGTGCTATCAAAAAAGAATATAAAACAATTCTCTTCGAAAAAGTTTACCAACCCCATTGCGTCGCTTTCGATATCCATAACTACTCTAACAATATACTGAAAGGTTGTTATTTATGATTTCATTTACCTCCAAGACCTCAGAATACCTGTCGACATCACATGCGACCGTGCTGCCCTCACACGTTTGCTATAGACACTGATTAGAGTGTAGAAGGCGATTCATAAGCTCTATAAGCGAAGCGACCGGCACAACCACTAGCAGAGCACCTCCAACTGCGGGAAACGCTATGGACAAAGTGAAAACAGCTGTTTAAAATTATTTCTATGTAGAAGAAATAAAAACAAATATTCAACCACTCAGATGGGACTCGAACCCACGACCCAGTGTATTATTAAGTCCAAAAAAATTACAGACTTGGTTTATCTCACACTTTAGATCATGGGTTCCCAACCTTTTTTCCTGTGCGCCCCACCCAACGGTATGTTAAGGCGCGGTGGTAGTGGAACTAGCGCCGCCACTACATTTATTTTTATTATTCGTAAACCAAATAAATATTAAAAAAAAGCTCATGTAATAATCTCTTAAATTGTCTCTAATAATAAAATAGTAGCTATAGTTACATAACAGACTCACTGGAGGCACGGGCGGTCACCAGATGCGCGGCGCGGCGTGCGCGGGGAAGTTGACCTCGCGCGCCTTCCAGTACTCGCCCGTTACACCCGCGTGTACTCGCGCACGCGTCACTGTAGCTATAGTTACATAACAGACTCACTGGAGGCACGGGCGGTCACCAGATGCGCGGCGCGGCGTGCGCGGGGAAGTTGGCCTCGCGCGCCTTCCAGTACTCGCCCGTTACACCCGCGTGTGCTCGCGCACGCGTCACTGTAGCTATAGTTACATAACAGACTCACTGGAGGCACGGGCGGTCACCAGATGCGCGGCGCGGCGTGCGCGGGGAAGTTGGCCTCGCGCGCCTTCCAGTACTCGCCCGTTACACCCGCGTGTACTCGCGCACGCGTCACTGTAGCTATAGTTACATAACAGACTCACTGGAGGCACGGGCGGTCACCAGATGCGCGGCGCGGCGTGCGCGGGGAAGTTGGCCTCGCGCGCCTTCCAGTACTCGCCCGTTACACCCGCGTGTACTCGCGCACGCGTCACTGTAGCTATAGTTACATAACAGACTCACTGGAGGCACGGGCGGTCACCAGATGCGCGGCGCGGCGTGCGCGGGGAAGTTGGCCTCGCGCGCCTTCCAGTACTCGCCCGTTACACCCGCGTGTACTCGCGCACGCGTCACTGTAGCTATAGTTACATAACAGACTCACTGGAGGCACGGGCGGTCACCAGATGCGCGGCGCGGCGTGCGCGGGGAAGTTGGCCTCGCGCGCCTTCCAGTACTCGCCCGTTACACCCGCGTGTACTCGCGCACGCGTCACTGTAGCTATAGTTACATAACAGACTCACTGGAGGCACGGGCGGTCACCAGATGCGCGGCGCGGCGTGCGCGGGGAAGTTGACCTCGCGCGCCTTCCAGTACTCGCCCGTTACACCCGCGTGTACTCGCGCACGCGTCACTGTAGCTATAGTTACATAACAGACTCACTGGAGGCACGGGCGGTCACCAGATGCGCGGCGCGGCGTGCGCGGGGAAGTTGGCCTCGCGCGCCTTCCAGTACTCGCCCGTTACACCCGCGTGTACTCGCGCACGCGTCACTGTAGCTATAGTTACATAACAGACTCACTGGAGGCACGGGCGGTCACCAGATGCGCGGCGCGGCGTGCGCGGGGAAGTTGGCCTCGCGCGCCTTCCAGTACTCGCCCGTTACACCCGCGTGTACTCGCGCACGCGTCACTGTAGCTATAGTTACATAACAGACTCACTGGAGGCACGGGCGGTCACCAGATGCGCGGCGCGGCGTGCGCGGGGAAGTTGGCCTCGCGCGCCTTCCAGTACTCGCCCGTTACACCCGCGTGTACTCGCGCACGCGTCACTGTAGCTATAGTTACATAACAGACTCACTGGAGGCACGGGCGGTCACCAGATGCGCGGCGCGGCGTGCGCGGGGAAGTTGGCCTCGCGCGCCTTCCAGTACTCGCCCGTTACACCCGCGTGTACTCGCGCACGCGTCACTGTAGCTATAGTTACATAACAGACTCACTGGAGGCACGGGCGGTCACCAGATGCGCGGCGCGGCGTGCGCGGGGAAGTTGGCCTCGCGCGCCTTCCAGTACTCGCCCGTTACACCCGCGTGTGCTCGCGCACGCGTGCACTGTAGCTATAGTTACATAACAGACTCACTGGAGGCACGGGCGGTCACCAGATGCGCGGCGCGGCGTGCGCGGGGAAGTTGGCCTCGCGCGCCTTCCAGTACTCGCCCGTTACACCCGCGTGTACTCGCGCACGCGTCACTGTAGCTATAGTTACATAACAGACTCACTGGAGGCACGGGCGGTCACCAGATGCGCGGCGCGGCGTGCGCGGGGAAGTTGGCCTCGCGCGCCTTCCAGTACTCGCCCGTTACACCCGCGTGTACTCGCGCACGCGTCACTGTAGCTATAGTTACATAACAGACTCACTGGAGGCACGGGCGGTCACCAGATGCGCGGCGCGGCGTGCGCGGGGAAGTTGGCCTCGCGCGCCTTCCAGTACTCGCCCGTTACACCCGCGTGTACTCGCGCACGCGTCACTGTAGCTATAGTTACATAACAGACTCACTGGAGGCACGGGCGGTCACCAGATGCGCGGCGCGGCGTGCGCGGGGAAGTTGGCCTCGCGCGCCTTCCAGTACTCGCCCGTTACACCCGCGTGTACTCGCGCACGCGTCACTGTAGCTATAGTTACATAACAGACTCACTGGAGGCACGGGCGGTCACCAGATGCGCGGCGCGGCGTGCGCGGGGAAGTTGGCCTCGCGCGCCTTCCAGTACTCGCCCGTTACACCCGCGTGTACTCGCGCACGCGTCACTGTAGCTATAGTTACATAACAGACTCACTGGAGGCACGGGCGGTCACCAGATGCGCGGCGCGGCGTGCGCGGGGAAGTTGGCCTCGCGCGCCTTCCAGTACTCGCCCGTTACACCCGCGTGTACTCGCGCACGCGTCACTGTAGCTATAGTTACATAACAGACTCACTGGAGGCACGGGCGGTCACCAGATGCGCGGCGCGGCGTGCGCGGGGAAGTTGGCCTCGCGCGCCTTCCAGTACTCGCCCGTTACACCCGCGTGTACTCGCGCACGCGTCACTGTAGCTATAGTTACATAACAGACTCACTGGAGGCACGGGCGGTCACCAGATGCGCGGCGCGGCGTGCGCGGGGAAGTTGGCCTCGCGCGCCTTCCAGTACTCGCCCGTTACACCCGCGTGTACTCGCGCACGCGTCACTGTAGCTATAGTTACATAACAGACTCACTGGAGGCACGGGCGGTCACCAGATGCGCGGCGCGGCGTGCGCGGGGAAGTTGGCCTCGCGCGCCTTCCAGTACTCGCCCGTTACACCCGCGTGTACTCGCGCACGCGTCACTGTAGCTATAGTTACATAACAGACTCACTGGAGGCACGGGCGGTCACCAGATGCGCGGCGCGGCGTGCGCGGGGAAGTTGGCCTCGCGCGCCTTCCAGTACTCGCCCGTTACACCCGCGTGTACTCGCGCACGCGTCACTGTAGCTATAGTTACATAACAGACTCACTGGAGGCACGGGCGGTCACCAGATGCGCGGCGCGGCGTGCGCGGGGAAGTTGGCCTCGCGCGCCTTCCAGTACTCGCCCGTTACACCCGCGTGTACTCGCGCACGCGTCACTGTAGCTATAGTTACATAACAGACTCACTGGAGGCACGGGCGGTCACCAGATGCGCGGCGCGGCGTGCGCGGGGAAGTTGGCCTCGCGCGCCTTCCAGTACTCGCCCGTTACACCCGCGTGTGCTCGCGCACGCGTGCACTGTAGCTATAGTTACATAACAGACTCACTGGAGGCACGGGCGGTCACCAGATGCGCGGCGCGGCGTGCGCGGGGAAGTTGGCCTCGCGCGCCTTCCAGTACTCGCCCGTTACACCCGCGTGTGCTCGCGCGCGCGTGCACTGTAGCTATAGTTACATAACAGACTCACTGGAGGCACGGGCGGTCACCAGATGCGCGGCGCGGCGTGCGCGGGGAAGTTGGCCTCGCGCGCCTTCCAGTACTCGCCCGTTACACCCGCGTGTGCTCGCGCACGCGTGCACTGTAGCTATAGTTACATAACAGACTCACTGGAGGCACGGGCGGTCACCAGATGCGCGGCGCGGCGTGCGCGGGGAAGTTGGCCTCGCGCGCCTTCCAGTACTCGCCCGTTACACCCGCGTGTACTCGCGCACGCGTCACTGTAGCTATAGTTACATAACAGACTCACTGGAGGCACGGGCGGTCACCAGATGCGCGGCGCGGCGTGCGCGGGGAAGTTGGCCTCGCGCGCCTTCCAGTACTCGCCCGTTACACCCGCGTGTACTCGCGCACGCGTCACTGTAGCTATAGTTACATAACAGACTCACTGGAGGCACGGGCGGTCACCAGATGCGCGGCGCGGCGTGCGCGGGGAAGTTGGCCTCGCGCGCCTTCCAGTACTCGCCCGTTACACCCGCGTGTACTCGCGCACGCGTCACTGTAGCTATAGTTACATAACAGACTCACTGGAGGCACGGGCGGTCACCAGATGCGCGGCGCGGCGTGCGCGGGGAAGTTGGCCTCGCGCGCCTTCCAGTACTCGCCCGTTACACCCGCGTGTACTCGCGCACGCGTCACTGTAGCTATAGTTACATAACAGACTCACTGGAGGCACGGGCGGTCACCAGATGCGCGGCGCGGCGTGCGCGGGGAAGTTGGCCTCGCGCGCCTTCCAGTACTCGCCCGTTACACCCGCGTGTACTCGCGCACGCGTCACTGTAGCTATAGTTACATAACAGACTCACTGGAGGCACGGGCGGTCACCAGATGCGCGGCGCGGCGTGCGCGGGGAAGTTGGCCTCGCGCGCCTTCCAGTACTCGCCCGTTACACCCGCGTGTACTCGCGCACGCGTCACTGTAGCTATAGTTACATAACAGACTCACTGGAGGCACGGGCGGTCACCAGATGCGCGGCGCGGCGTGCGCGGGGAAGTTGGCCTCGCGCGCCTTCCAGTACTCGCCCGTTACACCCGCGTGTACTCGCGCACGCGTCACTGTAGCTATAGTTACATAACAGACTCACTGGAGGCACGGGCGGTCACCAGATGCGCGGCGCGGCGTGCGCGGGGAAGTTGGCCTCGCGCGCCTTCCAGTACTCGCCCGTTACACCCGCGTGTACTCGCGCACGCGTCACTGTAGCTATAGTTACATAACAGACTCACTGGAGGCACGGGCGGTCACCAGATGCGCGGCGCGGCGTGCGCGGGGAAGTTGGCCTCGCGCGCCTTCCAGTACTCGCCCGTTACACCCGCGTGTACTCGCGCACGCGTCACTGTAGCTATAGTTACATAACAGACTCACTGGAGGCACGGGCGGTCACCAGATGCGCGGCGCGGCGTGCGCGGGGAAGTTGGCCTCGCGCGCCTTCCAGTACTCGCCCGTTACACCCGCGTGTACTCGCGCACGCGTCACTGTAGCTATAGTTACATAACAGACTCACTGGAGGCACGGGCGGTCACCAGATGCGCGGCGCGGCGTGCGCGGGGAAGTTGGCCTCGCGCGCCTTCCAGTACTCGCCCGTTACACCCGCGTGTACTCGCGCACGCGTCACTGTAGCTATAGTTACATAACAGACTCACTGGAGGCACGGGCGGTCACCAGATGCGCGGCGCGGCGTGCGCGGGGAAGTTGGCCTCGCGCGCCTTCCAGTACTCGCCCGTTACACCCGCGTGTACTCGCGCACGCGTCACTGTAGCTATAGTTACATAACAGACTCACTGGAGGCACGGGCGGTCACCAGATGCGCGGCGCGGCGTGCGCGGGGAAGTTGGCCTCGCGCGCCTTCCAGTACTCGCCCGTTACACCCGCGTGTACTCGCGCACGCGTCACTGTAGCTATAGTTACATAACAGACTCACTGGAGGCACGGGCGGTCACCAGATGCGCGGCGCGGCGTGCGCGGGGAAGTTGGCCTCGCGCGCCTTCCAGTACTCGCCCGTTACACCCGCGTGTACTCGCGCACGCGTCACTGTAGCTATAGTTACATAACAGACTCACTGGAGGCACGGGCGGTCACCAGATGCGCGGCGCGGCGTGCGCGGGGAAGTTGGCCTCGCGCGCCTTCCAGTACTCGCCCGTTACACCCGCGTGTACTCGCGCACGCGTCACTGTAGCTATAGTTACATAACAGACTCACTGGAGGCACGGGCGGTCACCAGATGCGCGGCGCGGCGTGCGCGGGGAAGTTGGCCTCGCGCGCCTTCCAGTACTCGCCCGTTACACCCGCGTGTACTCGCGCACGCGTCACTGTAGCTATAGTTACATAACAGACTCACTGGAGGCACGGGCGGTCACCAGATGCGCGGCGCGGCGTGCGCGGGGAAGTTGGCCTCGCGCGCCTTCCAGTACTCGCCCGTTACACCCGCGTGTACTCGCGCACGCGTCACTGTAGCTATAGTTACATAACAGACTCACTGGAGGCACGGGCGGTCACCAGATGCGCGGCGCGGCGTGCGCGGGGAAGTTGGCCTCGCGCGCCTTCCAGTACTCGCCCGTTACACCCGCGTGTGCTCGCGCGCGCGTGCACTGTAGCTATAGTTACATAACAGACTCACTGGAGGCACGGGCGGTCACCAGATGCGCGGCGCGGCGTGCGCGGGGAAGTTGGCCTCGCGCGCCTTCCAGTACTCGCCCGTTACACCCGCGTGTGCTCGCGCGCGCGTGCACTGTAGCTATAGTTACATAACAGACTCACTGGAGGCACGGGCGGTCACCAGATGCGCGGCGCGGCGTGCGCGGGGAAGTTGGCCTCGCGCGCCTTCCAGTACTCGCCCGTTACACCCGCGTGTGCTCGCGCGCGCGTGCACTGTAGCTATAGTTACATAACAGACTCACTGGAGGCACGGGCGGTCACCAGATGCGCGGCGCGGCGTGCGCGGGGAAGTTGGCCTCGCGCGCCTTCCAGTACTCGCCAGTGAACACCCATGTTTCCTCGCCCTCCTCCACGCTTTTACTAAAAATGTTATTTGAGATTTAAAGACTGGCGCGTCTCTAAAATGTAAGGTTTTGTTTATGTAGCCGCGTTTAGTATCATTTTTATAGAGACTTTTCTGCCTTTTAAAAATTTAATATGGTCAACGGAAGGTTTTTCAATGACTCGTTGTATAGTGTTTCCATATATATTTTTTTCTTAATTCGCTAAACTTGTAATGAGTGGCACCACCCCCACTGCTGGAAACAAATGATTAAAATTTCACGCTGTATACTACAAATTTACTTATTTAGCGCCTGGCCCAGCGATTGCGGAAGTTAAGTAACGATCGCAAGGGTCGGTCATGGGATGGGTGACCAAAAATGTATTATCTCGAGCTCCTCTGTGCTTCGTAAGGCACGTTAAGCCGTTGGTCCCGGCTGCATTTGCAGTCGTTAACACCGCGTGGTGGGTTATGGCCCATCCTCCTTACCACCCATAAGGAAGGCCTGTGCCCCAGCAGTGGGGACATCAAAAATTGCTGATGGATAGACAACCATGAAGTATCTTTAACATCATAGAAGATATGAGAGCCTCTGTGTGTGAGAAAAATTCTATCAATTTTATATTTTAAGTTTAACCCCTATTACAAGGTGTCACGTACCGGAACCAGGCGGCCTGGTGGTGGGGGTAGTCGCGGCGCCGCTCGCGCTGCGACTGTTCCAGGGAATGCTTGTACCGTTCCGCTGATTCTACGTCGCCTAGCTCCAGAGCTCGCTGGTCGGGCCTATGGAATGATTAAGTGGTTAGATTCGCTGCGCTGATGCTACGAGGGCGGTTTGATAAGTCCATGACGCAAATAGTTACTTTTCTTTTTTTTAAATGTCAATTTGAAAACCCCTCATTGACAGATAGACAGTGATCCGCGACGACTGCACTCGAAAATGTATGGTACGTACAGATTGAAATGCAACAGATTAAAATTCATGGTTTTGTACCGCGCTCTGAAGTTGGTCACTTCTGTTATACAAAGTAAAATCAATCACATTGTAGTACAATTATTTATAGTTTGACCGCGTATGTGCGGGAGGGAGAAAGCGGCGATAGACGTACACATGCGGGAGGGAGAAAGCGGCGACGTACGTGTGGGACGGAGAGAGAGGAGGCTGCTTACCCCCACTCTTTCCGCGCCTGCCCGCGCAGTGCGCATGCGGGCAAACTATAGTAACAGTCAATAGTGTCGTTTCCGTTGGCAACGACTTAACTGAATTGACAGGGCTAAACTAAATTTATGTTTTCAACATTTTCTTTCTGTATTCTGTATCTATTCTAACATTAAGTTTAGTCCTGTCAATTTAGCGAATCGTAACCTGACTATTACTATAGAATCGACACCACTGTGAGTGACTGTGGTATCAAGGAAAGAAGATAGAGCCAAAAAATTGGAAAAGAATAGAATAGATCTTTATTGTGTACGGATTGAAGGTCACGTTTATAAACGAATACACAGAAGACATAATATGTGTAATTATTTTATTATTTAAAATTATTTTATTATTTTGTTTAAAATTAAGTGTTATTTTTGTATATTAGTATTATATATTATTTTTTGTATATTGTACAAAATTAAAGACGTTCCAAAAATAATTCACCATCCCTATCGTACAGTTTTTTTTTTATTTTTTAATTAAATAAACAAATTTACATTTTTATCTTAGTCTAAATAGTGCAACACAAACCAGAAAGGTTTATTCGTACACTACACATTCGTCACTGATATCCATAAATGTAGGTAGGTATACAGACAAGTTAGTTACAATTATTATTTTCCAAGCATCATCGAAACATAAAAGTATGCGACAAACAAGCTAGGCTGGCGCATGGTGTGCGGAAACAGGACAAAAATACACACACATGTGCAGTTCGACAAAAGATGGCAGTCGACAGAGCTATTGTTATGATGCGGTGATCAGTTTTTTTTTTATTCTAGTTTAAAGTAAATTCAGTTATTTCTCACCTGAACCTGGTGTCCGTGTGTGGCAGCATCTTCTTCATGCCCGGTTCCATTTCGTTCAGTTCCATCGCGAAACGTGTGAAGCCGTAGTACAGCTCGTGTTCCGGCGGCATTGCACCTAACATGAAAAAACAAATTACAATAACTAATATGCGCCTAGGTCTTTCAATTTTGCTAATGATAACATAGACTTTGACATATTTAACACAAGCATACCCGGATTCAAACAATGGTTTTTTTTCATAATCTTTCGTAGCTGATAGTTTTTTGTAACACTTACATTACACGATTGCGATTAAATTTAGTTATTGTTTTTCCTATATGTGAAAACTTGTAATAGGGATGATGACTAATGAATAAAATAACGAAATACTAATAAAAATCGTAAACATACTAAACTTTTAGAGTAGCTTGTATACCTCTTGGTTTTATATATTGCATATTATTTATTTTATGACCCTTCAAAGTTGGGTGGACAAGTCCATTTAAAAAGTATAAAATTTATCAAAATAAATGATACCTTTAATTAGTCCGTAAAATGTATAGCAAATTTGTCTAAGAAACTATTTTGATAAACACAATATTTAATATAACTGCCGAACAAATTTCCTACGCGTTGCATACAAACTTCTCAGGCGTGACGTCATAACTAGGAAGCCATTAGTATGGAGCGTTTTTGGGCGAGTCCATTTGTGTGCATTTCACACTGTGATATCTCGGGTTTTCATGCTAGCGAATTAATTCTTTTACCAATGTTTCTTTTTTTGAGAGGTAATTTATGTAACATAAAATAAAAAAAGTTGTCATCATCCCTATTGGCTTTACTGTAATTATAATGATATACTAAACTCTGTAGTAGCTGTAAGTTTTCCTAAAAAAAAAAAAAAATTGCTTCTATTCATCCATTAACGTTGTATACAGGATGTTCGTAACAACCTAGTTAACTTTCAGGGCATAGTCATCTCATGATTCTGATCTGTCTGAAGTGGAATTTTCCGTCGCAAAATTAATGAAAAATTGAGTGTTTTTTTATTTGTTTTTATCACACAGTCTGTCTTAGTAGCATAGAAAAAAATACAGAAATATAATTCAAATTTTATATACCCGCAATGTACAACAGCTTTTTGCTCGCGGTCGCGGCGGCAACGGCAAGGTCGAGCATTTGTTCGATTTTATCAAGTTGTTACGCGTACATTGCTTTTCAAAGAAAAATCAAAATTTCAACTATGCATTTGCGACAAGTGGTTCCTAGAAGAAAGTTGCTTAACTCTAAGGTTGGAATTTATACCTTTGCCACCACCTGAAACAATCACAACATGGTATTAAAAAAAAAGTTTCATCACGAAATGTCAAACTTTTTTTTAATACGTGTTGTGGTTGTGGCAAAGGTATAAATTCTATTTTGCTGTTACTTTTGTACATTTGTGAAGTCGAAGAGACTTTAATTATTTTTTCACGCAACCGAAAATTTTGAAACTTTTCTATTACCTACTAAGGGAGCTTATTCCTACCTATAAAAAATATTCAGCCAATTTGTTTTTTTTTTCGGACATTCCCCATTACTGGTATACACTGGTAGTTTTAAAGATCTAAGCATACATAGGGACAGACAGCGGGAAGCAACTATTTTTATACTATGAAGTGATTATTATGTATGGAGTAGTATATTAGAGAGCAAACATTGGTCCCATTCCAAATGTTATGAAATCAGAGACAAGGGCAGGATAATTTTGCTGATTCACAAATCGTCCACCAGTCGGCGCACTACCACTAACTTGGCGCTAGTGTAGATGTAGACCTGTCATTTTGATGTTTTCTTTATGTGTGCTATCAATTTTTGGACGTTGGAGGCGATTTTTCGTAAATATAATTTTTTCACAACACATTTTGGTTTAATTCAATCTTAACTCGTTTACTGTCCGACTTTCATAATATTTTTTGTTAGCATCATCCATTTTTAGATATAATTAAAAATAAATGGGAAAATCGGGGATACACCGTACAAAGGTCTCTAGCAGAAGTGGCGCCACCAAGCGGCATAAATTTTGTGTCATCCCGCCATTATAAAAAAAGTAAGTTTTATAAACTGACCAAGGCAGGAATCGGGACCTCAGAGATGGCGACACCTTGAAAACCGGCGTGCAAACCAATTAAACCACGAAGTTCATCCATTGATCCCTAAAGTCTTCTTACCTGGTCGCCATAAACACCTGGCTGAGGGCGGTTCCCCCGCGTACAGCGCCTCAGACCACCTCCCCTGCAGGCGCACCCGCGAGCCGCCGCCGCCGTACACTGCGCCGCGGACCTCGTGCCGGCTGCTGCTCCACGAACTAGCCTGGGTAATGGACGCCGAACCTTTTAAACGATGGCTACACGTCAACCAGACATGCATGAGTTTGAAATTGAAATCTGAGTTTCATTACGAATGTACTTAAGAGTAAACACCACGGTCACGACGACTTTTTTTTTATAAAAACAAGTATTATATCTCTAGTTTTGGAGGAAGGAACAGCGGGACTACGAAAGGTTAATTTTGTCAACTATCTATATAAATTTTTCAATTCTCTCGTCCGTGGTGTTTCCTCTTTAGTGGCACTGTAAGGGCCAGCGCAAACCTACGGAAGAGCGACGAAGAGAATGATTCACTTATGAATCGGAATTCGACTGTGTGGTTACTTTGATATACGGTTAGTCACGCGAGGCGACAATGCCACTATCAAGGTTATCTTTCAAATAGTAAAGACTAATTTAACTACTTTTTTTTCTGTTCTACCAATGTGACTGAACATTTCTTCCAAAATTACAAAAATCATCATAGACATTGTAATAAAAAAATACCTTCAACTTCATTTCTAAAATTAATATTCTTAATTTGAAGAATTTACTTACTTAGAGAAAGTTTATTCATCGATTCTTCTACCGAACTCAAACGAAACGACTAACGAACAATGCACATAACGAAAGAAGAGTGTAAGCTGACCTTAATAAAGTTGAGTTTACACGAGATGTCTGTTCCGTGGCACGTTATACGCATGTCCCCGTACTGGTCCACCCAGCGCTGCCCGCCGAACAGGTTGTGGACGCACGTTGTCACCTGGATAGAAAAAAAATAATTTGAAGCGGAGACAGTAACCTAATGGACCCCCTAAACGATCAAAATTGCTTGTCAATCATTTACATTGCATTGCTTGTCAATCACATTTTGATCGTCTAGGAGCTATGCTTGACAAGCACCACAGAATAGATAGATTACCGTGGCCAATCAAAAGTAGGCCACGCCCCCAAATGGTAAATGCAATGTAAATGATTGACAAGAAATGCTTGATCGTCTAGAGGCTCCATAATAGCTAATAGAATTGATCTGGTGCGAGTCGTATTTTTTCTAGTATATTATTTAGTATTACCTAATAGCATGTTTACGCTGACATCAGACGTCGCGTATAGCATAAAATAAGAGACCAAGGCCTTATTCCAGCTGTAGCAGCAGTTGTGGTCTCCGGTAGTGGCCTTGCCCACTGGCTGGAACTCCATGGACTTGCCCCAGAACATGGTCTAGATGTCTCCTGGAAGAACCAGGGTTGATGATGATAGTACCTTATTCCAGCTGTAGTGGTCCCCAGTGGTGGCCAGCCTCACGTGGACCCTGGCAGTGTTTGATGATGATAGTACCTTATTCCAGGTGATGTCTCCTGTAAGTACCAGGTTTGATGATAGTACCTTATTCCAGCTGTAGTGGTCTCCAGTGGTTGCCAGCCTCACGTGGACCCTGCCCGCTGGCTGGAACTCCATGGACTTGCCCCAGAACTTGGTCTTGATGTCTTCTGGAAGTACCAGGTTTGATGATAGTACCTTATTCCAGCTGTAGTGGTCTCCAGTGGTTGCCAGCCTCACGTGGACCCTGCCCGCTGGCTGGAACTCCATGGACTTGCCCCAGAACTTGGTCTTGATTCGGGCTTCCTGCCAGAAGTACCAGCGCGTAGATTCTGCGTGGCACGCGGATATCGGCGGGTGGTGGGATACCTAAAACAATAACCTCGTATTATGAAAATCATTATTGATACTAACGCGTTATTATATTTAATAATACAATCCTATATGGGTACTCAAGTTAAGGGTATAGTAACTTTTGTAGCAATAAAAAAACTTGAGAACAGGGGGGGGGGGGGGAGGGTTACTCCCGAACGCGAACGAGAACCTAAGATCGAATTGGTATCGAGTAAACGTCAACATGCGTTCTACGGCGCTCTTGTTAGCTATGGTATGCTAGTTGCTAGCTTTATGAACCCTTATGGTGATCATTTTCAACCGTACAATAAGTAATAGTCATACACAATAACCCATTCATCGGTAGTATCGGTACAGTAAGTAACTTTTGCGGAATTTCTAAAATTATTGAAATCTTTAGCAGTTAACAATCTTTTTGATTAAAAAAATCTGTAAGAGAACAAATAAATAAAAAATAAATATTTGACAACATCACATACATTGCTCCGATTCCAAAGTAAGTAGCTAAAGCACTTGTGTTATGGAAATCAAAGACAACGGTGGCATCACAAACACCCAGACCTGATTCAATATAGAAAAGTTAATTTTCTACATTGACCCAGCCGGGGATCGAACCCGGAACCTCAGAGATGACGACACCTTGAAAACCGGCGTGCAAACCACTCGACCACGGAGGTCGTCAAAACACTACCTTTAGACCTATTATATAGTCCTTAAGTAACTAAATGTCTTCAGCACGATCTAAACTCTGAAAAAACTGTCCTATTTGATAACCTGTAAGAGTCCTACCTGTTCTGCGATGAACCGGAAGCCTCTATCTTCTACGCACTCCTAAGTCTCGACCAGCAGACGGTTGAATGGTTTGCTGGCGGCGCGGTGCGCGGACGACGCGTTTAGCGACATGCGTTCCGCCGCGCTTTTGTTAAGTTTACTACTCGAATGGGATGCTAGAAGCTTATTCGGTATGGGGATCATTTTCAACCGTACAATAAATACTTTGGTAAAAAAAATCTGTAAGAAATCACCCACCACTTTAGCACTATCTCACTAAACTTAAGAAATCCATAAATCGCTTTATATTTCTAGCCATTAAATCTTTATACTTATATAGCTGTGGTCAGCTGTCCTAGAGTTTTGGGAACCTGTAAAAACACACTTTATATAGTGTTTGGATCCTACCTGTTCTGCGATGAACCGGAATCCTCTATCTTCTCTAACGCACTCATAAGTCTCGGCTAGAAGGGGGTTGAAGGGCTTGCTGGCGGCGCGGTGCGCGGACGACGCGTACGCGCTCACTGCGAACGCCGCGATTAGCGACATGCGTTCTACGGCGCTCTTGCACTCGGCTGCCGCGTCTAGGAGCTCGGAGTATTCTAGCTCTTCGCATAGCCTCTGTTGAAGATGACTCTTGGTTAACTATGCGAATATATTCTTGGTTAGAATACGATAACAGAAACTTGTACAAACAACCACAAATGTAATCATTAGGGAATGATGATGATTAGGATATAGGCCGTTGGAAATAGACAAAAAAGAGGCAAAGCGTGATGTAGTTCTGCATTTTTGGTATGTTGTATGGATCTGCTAGGATAGTGTAAATTCATATTTGCAACTTCGAAAAACCTGTGGAAACTTAGAAAATCGAGAAAAACTGCTCTCCAGGGCCAAAACTATGCATTTTTTGCGAACAATATTTTTTATACTTATAAATTGTATTGAATATAAGATTCTATAGACTAACTCTCGTCACCCTCCTTGCATCTCAGCCCAGGGTCTCTCCCATTTTGACGTAGACTCTTACTGGGAGAATGAATGGAGAATGGTAGCAGATGGACCTTTTGCCCGGATCGTGCATCCACCAGCCATGCCTGAGGGCTTCGATCTGCCTCGAAAGCTTTGGTGCAAACTGAACAGGCTCAGAACAGGACATGGACGCTGCAACTTCCTTCGGCATAAATGGGGGTGGCGAGACTCGGACCTATGCGAATGTGGCGAAGAGGCTCAATCAAATGGAACATATAATGCAGCGATGCCAAATACATTCTTACCCGGGACCTATTGAAGACATCTACAACCTCACCCAAGACGCAGCTAATTGGCTAAGAAATCTGAATGTTGACATCTAATAATTCATGTACCCGCCTATTCATATAACCGCCATACGATTAAATAAATATAGACTAACTCACTTGTAACATGTTAAGTGGCTCGTTGATGGTGACTGGCATAGATATCTGGCTGAGGTCCTTCCCGATGTTCTTGTAGAGTAGGTTCCACAGGCTGGGCCCGCCGGGCGTGGGCCGCGGGCTCGGCAGGCAGGTGCGCCGAGTCCAGCAATCGCCGGATTCTACGCCGTTCTGGTTTAGCCGTAACGTCACTTGTTCGGCTGACAACACTGGAGTATAGTAATAATAATATATCTTTATTTCCGGCAATGTATAGTCTAGTAGTCAGATCGGTATACTCCACTTTCTAGCCGGAAATGGAGTTTTCATTTCGTCAAATAGCACTAAGGGCTGTTAATAATAGCCATGGCCTTGAAAACTGTCTAAAAATTTAAAAAAAAATTAAAATTGTGATAGAGCCCTTGCATTTTTGAAAATATCTGAATTTTGAAAAAAAATCTTAGGAAAGGAACGTCCCCTACATTTGTAACAATTTATTATACTACAACATTTGGATACAATCTTAAAGTGACAACATAATAAACATGAGTAATTGTACAAACATCAGTAGGTACACTTACTTATGTTGATTGTGTCATCTCATCACTCTTGCAAAGTTCAGATATTATCAAGAAAGATACAAGGGCTCGATTACAATTTCGGATTTTTTAAACTCCACAATATTCAAGGTCGCAAATTGATGTATTATTTATAGCCCTTAGTGCTGACGCACAAGAAATCAAAACTCATTATTTCCAGGCAAAATTACCTGACTACTGGGCTACCAGTGATTATGTGTGATTGAAATTATTTTATTTTATTCTTTAAGCTATCAGTAATATGGGTGATTGTAATAGTGTTTATTTTATTTTATTCTTTAAGGTACAAAAGCAGTTGCATTACAATTATACTAATTCTTGTACAGTGAATCAGAGACTAATTCCACAGATTAGAAAGTTCTTATAACCCTAGAAGCTCCAATGAAAGATATCAATCATGTTCTGTTATCTCAATGTTATACTCATTTATAATTATACTAATTCTTGTACAGTGAATCAGAGACTAATGTTTAGAAAGTTCTTATAAAACTGGAAGCTCCGATGAAAGATATCAAGTTCTGTTATCTCAATGTTATACTCATATACAATTTTACTAATTCTTGTGCAGTGAATGAGACTAATGTTTAGAAAGTTCTTATAAATCTGGAAGCTTTGATGAAAGATATCAAGTTCTGTTATCTCAATGTTATACTCACTGGCGGGATCAGAGTTGTCCGAACTGGCGGACCCCTCCTCGCTGCTGAGCGAGCCCGCCTCGGAGGACGAGTCGCCATCCAGTTCTATCACGCCCGCCTAAGGATATACAAATAATGCTATTGGATGACCATCAGCCATTTATAATGTCTCCACCCAAGAATATCCTAGATAACGCTTCACGAACTAGAACAGCACGCAAAAACGGCACCTCGAAATAAACAAACTGGGCGCTTATATTAACATAATCACGGTCACCTCTTATGTTGTTAAAACTCAGATCTTATAACACTTAACCACATCAAATCACATCTTTCATTACTTACTTTTGTACAAAATAAGCGCCCAGTTTGTAAGCGGGAAGCTATTTTGAGGTGCCATTTTTGAGACTCTGGCCGGACATCTAGAGTATTCTAGTAAGGAGGATGGGCCATAACCCACAACAAAGGCCCAATGACGATTGGTGGGTGTTAACGACTGCAAATGTACCAACGGCTTAACGTGCCTTCCGAAGCACGGAGGAGCTCGAGACAATAAATGTTTGGTCACCCATCCCATGACCAATGCGAAAGTTGCTTAACCTCCGCAATCGCTGGGCCAGGCGCTAAACCATTGCGCCATCGAGCTCCTCGATTCGATTGGATATTTGAACTTAAATCTATGGAAGTGTAATTGCAAACAAATATTGCTTAAACATATTTAAAGAAAAGAAAGAGTTTATTTGGAATGACGTCCTGTGTGGTAAAATGGTGTAAAAGATGCAAAAAGATGCAGATTAACGTATGTATTATAAATATTTAGTTAACAGTAAAATAGTTCGCTGCCATTAACCATGAATTCCATGACACAACTTATCTAAAACACACTGTAAAAACGGATTTTAAACTGACTGACTGACTAGATTTGTAAACCAAAAATTTATTACCCAGTCGTTAATAGCCCAAAATCCGTTTTGGGTCTGCGTGGTGCGTTATGGCCCGTCATCCATATCCCAGGGAATCATAAGGAAGGCCTGTGCCCCAGCAGTGGGGACATTAAAAAAATGGCTGATGGACATGGACATACGAAATCTTTTACAGATTATTAGTTATATTATAATATGTAACAATATTAAAATTACTTTAAACCTTATCACGATCACAATAGAGTCTAAATTGACTTCCTCACCTCATCAGGAGCAATAATCTCCGTCGGTTTGAGGTCTTCGTCGTGCTCCTCCGCGTCGAAGAACTCCGATGCGGAAACGCACGACGAACTGTAGCTTAACGACTGTTGGAATGGCCGGTTCGCTTGCTGCTAACAACATTAGACATAGATGGTGACATGAATCGCAACTACACGCTGAAATTTTAGTCATTTGGTTCCTGCACTGGAGTGATTCCACTCATGGTTACAAGCAACTAGGGCATCCAATCCCGCATGTTATTTGTGATCTCGGTATTTGCGGGACCGATTATTTGCGATCCCGCGGGATCTCGGAATTTGCGGGATCCTGCAGGTGTAAGATGAGCTGCTTATTAAGTGTTGTGTACAGATGTGTTTTCAGTTAAAACTTTGCCGATAAACTAAAAGAAAGTCCAAATTATACTGAAAAACTAATTCAAGCTCAATTACACCAAAATCAAGCAAACAGAATGAACATATCAACAGCGCGGCGTATGCGCGGGACAAGCGCGCGGTCGTTCGCCAATCAGTCATTCCGTACTAACGTGCCAGGCAGCGCTTGCAAGAGGCTTCTATGCTACTTTCTAGTCCCGCAAATCCCGCGGATCCCGCACTGGTAATCCCGCTCCTTGCGGGGCTGGAAAATGATGCGGGATCTCGGTATTTCGAGATCTCGGCATACCGAGATTGGATGCCCAACAAGCAACTTTTACTCTGATTTCGTGAAAAAAATCAGCTGTTTCATACAAAAACGCAAAATATCGACCTTAATATATTGAACAGCTGTTTTTCTACTCGACCTTAATGTACGGAACACCCAGCAGTTTTTTTCCGCGATATCAGAGTTGCTTGTAATCGTGAGTGGGACCATCCCACTGCAGGAACCAAATGATTAAAATTTCACGCTGTATATAAAAGTTATGTTTAAACTGTAGAAGGGAATATTAAAATACTGAAAATCATATTTTGTGACTGTAAATATGCGTAATAAATAAATGAAATAATTATAAATTTTAATAATGCAATAAAATATTAAAATGTTTAAAATAATGCTCAAAATCACGCGACTATGCGAACGCCAATCGACACAAGACGTCACAGGACCGTAAACGAGACAAGACAAGCTGTCAAACTGTCTGTCATATATAGTACGTCCTCATTTCGTCCATACTCTTTACTGACTCTTCTTCTCTCGACTTCCATTGAATAATACCAGAGCTTTGTCACTGCGCGCGAGTATAAAGCGCTCGACGTCCTCTTTCAACGCATACGTCAGAAAAGATAAGACCTACGCGATAGAAAGCGAGGCATCTACTAGGTGAATGTTGTGTGCGACCTGAATTGCACTTTATTGTGTCAGGGCAAGAGTCGCAATTTATCTAAGCGATTTTGCGGAGTGCAACTTCTGTATGCTAGTACTTACTATCTCAAATTTGTTCTAGAATTAAGTAAAGTAACCTATTGTGTGATGAGGAAATAAATGATTTATTTATTATTATTTATCTATTCATGATAATACTGAATACTTACCGGATCCGAGTTGGGCCCCATAGAAGACACCTCCGCGAGGTCTGACGCGTCGTGTATCCGCGACAGGCGCGCGCGCAGCTCTGTGTGCAACACTTCACCATTCATTATTGACGTCATGCGCGCGCGACGCTCGGGGGGCGGGGTTCGACTCCGGGGGGAGGGGGCGAGCGTGGCTGGGGAGGGGGGGGCGGGGGTGAGATATTACATGCTAGGGGACGAGAAATTGCGATCTAAGGGACAAGAAATTACATGCTAGGTTTTGAATAGACTGGACACCCGTATTCAAGAACAATACTCAAATAACCCTTGTCTATGCAAACGCACTGCGTTGAAATAGAAATGGGGCCCAATTCTGATCCGGTAAGTATTTAGGCCCGTATTTATAAACAGCTCTCAACGTTGAGAGCTATCTAGTGTCCCTATAAGAACAGCATCTCAGGTATGATTTCAAGATAGCTCTCAACGTTAAGAGCGGTTTATAAATACGGGCCTAAATATTTACCGGATCAGATTTGGGCTGTAAAAATAAAATAACTGTAACATTGTTTTTGCATGAAATCACACCATACTGAGGCTTTTTGGCTTGATGTTCGATATTTATTAAATTAGAACAAAAAGATATCTTAACTCTTGAATTTTTGCGGAACCCCTGAGAGCCTCTTACGGAACCCCAGAGTTCCGCGAAACACAATTGGGGAACCGCTGTGCTAGGGGACGAGAAATTACATGCTAGGTTTTGAGGGGACTGGACTTACACCCTACAAGAACAATTAAACGACTCTTGTTTATGCAAACGCACTGCGTTGAAATAGAGTTCTGTGATTGGTTTGTTTGTTATACGTATTACGCGTGATTGGTTGTTAAGACGCTGTGCCGTGGGCAATGTGAGACCTCAAAGTAGTGTTCGTGAATACGCGTGTGAATTAATTGAATTCAAAGATTAGGGAACGAAGTCCTTTTACCTACTAAGATTTCCAGCTGGTACCGAAGTTATTATCTTTGCAAGATATACTTGAGGTTCTCGATTAGATTCTTAATCCTCATACAGAAAAATAGAAGAAAATAGCCTGCTGTATTTTAGGATCATATAAACCCTTGATTTATTATCCAATATCAATTTATATGCACTAGAGGTGCGAGCGTGGCTAGGAGGGCAAGAAATTACATGCTAGGATTTGAGGGGACCGGACTTAATTAAATACAATCTAGTTCAAAGATTTGGGAGCCAAGTTCTTTTTTTTCTATGATTTCAAGCCAGCTTCAGACAGATAATATCATAGACATCAAAATAACCACCATCAGATGCTTCTCAGGCGGGACTCGAACCCGCCTCGAAGCTTCGGGAGTCTGGCCCAATGCTCTATCCAATAGATAGTCCAAATTATTCTGGTAAAGTTTAAGGCGTTATTTCATCATACCCGTTATAACCCGTTATAGGCGTTATAACATCCGATTGAAGCATTTACCAGATGTTTGACAATAAATTATTAATATCCTTAAGGCGCTAATGTGGGACAAATCCCAATATTCAATTCAAATTATTGAAAGATTACGCGCGTGAAGCTATCATGGAAAAAATATATAATGTACTTGAAATAATACACAATAGATTTAATTGAAAGCGTTACCACCTTTGATGTAAAAAAATATTCCGTGGACCCTGTCTCTGGTCGAATTTGCAAAATTTCTCGGAAACAGAACATTCGTTTATGTTAAAACCAACCCATAAAAATCGGCGATGTTAATACCTTCAATCTTAATTGAACAGATTTTTTTTAACTAACTTGAAAGCGAAGAAAAGTAATAAAAACATGTAAAAATTGAGAATTCGGTGCAAGTTCTCAACGCAACCACCGTGTTGGAACGCGCACTGATTTGAACTCAAAGTAAGTAGAGTTACGTTCGATTTCACTCCATCACGGATCGACCCGCTCGGATTGACCCCCCTTAGCGCCTTAATGTATTAATTCACGCAGACATACGAGATATATTTAGGTTCTACATAAGATTCTGGTAAGAAAGTATAGCAGTATGTACGAGCGGTATTCCATTTCGTTGTTATGTAGTTTCACTTAATGACTAACTGATTTGTACAGACAGCATAAAAGCACAACATTTACACATACAGTATCGTTTCTTATATGACACAAACAGACTTTATATTTATGTAATTTGTGTTCGAGGAGCTCGATGGCGCAGTGGTTTAGCGCATTACCTGCAATGCGGAGGTTAAGCATCTTTCGCAACGGTCGGACATGCGATGGGTGATCAAAATTTATCATCTTGAACTCCTTCGTGCTTCGGACGACACGCTAAGCCGTTGGTCTCGGCTGCATTTGTAGTCGTTAATACCCCAAAATCCATATGGGGCCTGCGTGGTGGGTTATGGCCCGTCCTCCTTATCCTAGGAAACCATAAGGAAGGCCTGGGAAGAAGCGGGCAGGTAATTCCATTCTATTTTCCAACCACTGGCCACGACTATACCTGTTGGTTTGAACGAGTGTGCGCAGTGTTGCAACTCACCGTTGTTCTGATGCAGCGCGGAGCTGAGGTTGGTTCTCAACGCCGCTAGTAACGCGCCGGGAGACGCGCTGTCGGTCGCTTCCACCGCCGCGCGGAGGCGGCCGCGTTCTATCACCTACAATACAAGTGTCTTGTTGCAAAGTCAAAGTCAAAACTTACTTCAAATAAACATAATTTGAACAGTCGACAATTTTGTGGTTTATGAAGTGGTCACATTTTGGTCGAGTCGATATTGACGTTTTCTATAGAACAGCTGATTATATTTTGCTCCGATTAAGTTGGTCCCATAGACAATGTTATTCAGCATAAAATTTGTCTACGTTTTCGATTTCACCCTGTAGTAAAAATATGTTTAAATTCATTTTCAATACGTTTTTGCTAAGTGGAAGACACTTTTTTATTCTCAAAAACTTACCAAAGTAGAAACGATACTCTTCAGGCTGGTAACTAGATCCTTGGCAAGCACAGTAAAGTCTTCCCTCAGCTGGTGGTCAGGAGTGAGGCTGGACAGACTCGCGGGGCCCGCGCCCCCCAGCGCCTCCGCGCCCGCCCCGGGCAGCGACTGCGGCCGCGCCGCCGCGCACGCTGCCAACACCGATGTAATGTTACCACTTTTTGATTTCCTACTATTGTGGTAGAAATTTAATGTGGAATGGGTTCGGTATTTATATACACTTTCTAGTGTAACTACTGTAAGTTATTACTAATATTATAGACAAGATAATAGAGCTCCGATAGGGTGTATATAAAGAAATATATATACTTAATATAAATCTTTTTATACAAACGTGTTACAAAAAACCCCCTAAAGATCTCTGCCCACTACACCGTATCATAACCATGACCGTGCTAGGAACGAATCACACAAAAAATATTATTTTTATTAAATAGTATGACTCTATTCCCACATGACCGTTCCGTCACCGGCCATGCACTTGTCATACTTTTCAATATAAAGAATATTTTTTTGCCTGATACGTTCCTAGCACGGCCATGGTATGGTACGGTGTAGTGGGCAGAGACCTTAAAGCCGAATACATATTCGGACATGGATAGGGACCATTAAACCAAACAACTTTTACTATGAGACAAAAAATATCAGTATGAAATAGCAGATTTTTTGTCGCAATTTCAGAGTCGGTTTCTTAGTAAAAGTCGTTCAGTTTGATGGTCCCTATTTACCATATTCGGCTTTAGGAGTTTTTTTGTAACACGTTGTATAACGAAATCAATGATATTGCTCTTTTAACAACTAATATTAATCCTCCTTCTTTGAACTAATTTAATAGAAGTTTTTTTAATGATAACAAATAATATGTCTTAATTTTAGCAGTACTATACGTTACTAACAACTGATCCTAATTATTCTTTCAATTCTATTCTATATCTATCTATTTTATAAATACACAATGATAGTACTCTATATTTTTGTAGGTATGTACTTGCAAGTACGTGTATGAATGAACATAAAAAATACCATTCAAACTTAGCGTTTTGCAATGTGTCATGAAAATATAGCAAAATATGCTAATGATATTAGTATACAATGAAGTTCCTGATAGAGACAAAAGGAATGTGAACCATGCTTATGTTGAAATGTACTTCGCATATCTACAATAATCGACATTAACACCATTGCAAATAGAGTTTAAATTAACATAAATATTTCTGTGCGTGCTTTAGGAAAAACTGTCCACTCATCGACGAAAATAGAATAAAGTAAGAAGCTATAAAAGTTTTCAATAGTATACGAGAACTCATATAAATAGCGTGACTCAAAACTATTGTGCAGTAATTTAAAGAAATTCTGTAAACAGTTGCTTTTATATTTCAACTTGTAGAATAGTTGACTGTTATTTGTTGGTTCACTGGTTACATTGATAAAAATAACTAGCACACTACTTATGAGTTTTTGAAATAAATCTACATAAAATATTTAAAGTACTGGATATACAAGATTCTCTAAGTTCAACTTTATTATAAAATACAACACTTAAGACTTACAATAAGATTGTTCCTCACATTCCCTTAAGATTTTGAATATATACTCGAATGCTGCTTTGGCCACGAAAAACATGAAACCACCATTATCACTGGGCATAATGCACTCAAAAACTATTATTTTATCATTTTAAATTTGTCAAAACAGTAAAATATTATGGAGACTTTAAACCACATTTCACAAAAACACTATCATTTTTTACAAACTTTTCTGTCACTAAAATGAAGTTTTTTTCTATTTCTTTTTAATTGCGATAAAAACATTAATTCCACTTTGTACTAACTAGACCATTTCATAACAGAATCATAACAGTATCTGTTGAATAATTTGTGCAACATCCAGGTAACACAAAACACTCGCCATGGAAAATTCAACTCTAATTAATTGACTTAGCGTAGAATTTCCTTTAAAAGTTCAATTGGATTCTTCAGACTTTTTCAGACAGATTAAAATTGGCAAAGCGGTTTAGCATTATTATTCTTATTGCTTAAGACACAAGGTTTATTTCTAGAATATTCGAGAATACAAATGTCGGTTTACAGTGAGATCATCTGACAGTGTTAGATAAAGGTGTCAGTGATAAGAGAAAAATAATCAAGATTAGAAAGTATGTACTTGCCGCAGTAAAAGAGAGATGAGTAGGTCACTAAACTTTATAAAGTGAGTCGTTTTACCGTTCCTTTTTTGTCTTCAATTTTCAAATCATTTTAAGTAAAACATAAACTTCAAAATTTTGACGTTTTTTGAGAAGCCTCTGATGAATGCTAGACTGGGAAAATACGGAGCCTAATAATCTATCCCTTATCTACAATGTTTTTACAAAAAAAATAGATAGAGGACAGAAGTTAAGCTTAGTACTACGCGGGCTCGAGCAACGCATACACACATAGGCTCGTATTAAAGAATCAAACTCAAACTCTAATCTCTGCTTGAGTACAGTTAGAAAGGGATGGTGCTATTCATCGCAAATAGCGCCATCCCTTTCTAACTGTACTCAAGAAGAGATTTGAGTTTGATTCTATAATACGAGCCATAGACAGCGACCGACGACACTGCTTCACGCGCTCGAATCGAACTGTTTTGAGCGTAGCAGAGATTATGTGTCGGTGAGAGGTGTCTATAGGTATGTGTGCGTTGCTCGAGCGAGCGTAGTTGTAGTTTTAGCTTTACTTCTGTCCTCTCTCTATTTTGTAGTTATGCCTCCGTTACCCTAAGGTAGACTGGTCTAACAATTAAGCAAGTTGTAGTCAAGAAGTTTAAAAAAATATTGAAATACATTGCGAACTTATACAGAATTTATGCTCTCCAGTTTACCAATTCCCAATACAATTTCCCGGAACATTGTCAATATTGATTATTCATATTCTTAGGTATACACAGTTATTTTATTTTCTCTATTCAGTATTCCTAGTCCAAGCTCTAAAAAACTTAGCAACAAAAACTTGTTATTTTTTTATGATATCGCATAGCACTATAGCAGTGTGCAGATGTGTTTATTGTATTTTCAGATATCAAAAATTCGCTCCGGCGAAGCTTTTACTTGCCATGCATCGTTTGTGTAGCCCAGAAAAGATACTGTTCCTTTCAGGAGAGTCCAGACGATACGTTAGTACTTTTCTTTGTCGAGAATAAAAACTCATGTTGAAAACAATTTGTGAGTACATGGTGTCATTGTTACAGTTGTTTTATCTCACGAGTGCGTTTCGGCTATGAATGTTGTTAGGCGTGCACATGCACATTGTTTTAGTGTGCGTCTGCAAGCTCTCGTATTACGCACACGAAAATAATGACTGTTCATATGCACGCCTAAAGGTCACACCGAAGCGTCCGAAGCACATCGTTTAGTTTATGCGCGAGAGTTTGTCTACTATAACACAAGTCTAATAAGAGATTACTTTTACTACTTGGCATTTTTTTGTGGTTTGCTAATCAAATACCTTGACAATATTTTTAAAATTGTATTAGGATTATAATATTAAATATAATTCACCGAGGTGCCACTTTCGCTCAGGGTACCACATTAAACTAAATAGCATTAAACGACGCAATCTCATGTAACTTTGCTTTATACTACTTCTTTCACCGACCTGGCACCTTTTATACAAGTTGTTTTCTCAACTTAGCATGGGTGCTAGTGCTAGTGTCACCAATTTTTTTATTTTGTAACAGTTTGTGTCAAATCTATGTATGTAACAACATGTGAAATACTTTTATGAAAATAAATTATTATTATTAATATTAGGTTTTGTATTATAACAAGTTTTAAGATAAAAGTTATCTTGCGGGAAGTGAATGAACACTTATCTATAAATATCAAATAAATATCAAAAAAAGACTTTTTTGTTGTAATGTAATTATTTACTTAATAATTTTCTTACATCTGTTTGCTTACATAATAGTCTGTTCAACGTATTGTACTACTTGGTGGTGGAAACTTTTTTGGCGGATGTACTAATATTTTGTTTATCACTATGTATTATTTAAAGCTGTATGTTTCCCAAAGTAATAAAATAAAATAAAAAAATAAAATAATGCTATGATAAGAGCAGATATAATAGGGATGTTGGTTGACTAATGAATAAAATAACGAAATACTAATAAAAAACGTAAACATATTAAACTTTTAGAGTAGCTTGTATACCTCTTGGTTTTATATATTGCATATTATTTGTTTTATGACCCTTCAAAGTTGGGTGGACAAGTCCATTTAAAAAGTATAAAATTTATTAAAATAAATGATACCTTTAATTAGTCCGTAAAATGTATAGCAAATTTGTCGAAGAAACCATTTTGATAAACACAATATTTAATATAGCTGCAGAACAAAGTTCCTATGCGTTGCATACAAACTTGCAAGGCGTGACGTCATAACGTGGAAGCCATTAGTATGGAGCGTTTTTGATCGAGTCCATTTGTGTGCATTTCACACTGTGATATCTCGGGCAGTTTTCATGCTAGCGAATTAATTCTTTTACCAATGTTTCTTTTTTTGAGAGGTATTTTATGTAACATAAAATAAAAAAAATAGTCAACATCCCTATTATGTATCTATATGATAGCAAACATTGGAGCGATGTAAAATGAAATCTCCTGACATTTTTGAGACCTCCAAAAGTATTTAAATGTTAGACGATAATCGGACGTCTAGCCTCTCCATAGTTTTTTGTTCTACCGAAGCTTGTTTTGCGATGCTGTTAAATACAAATGGCTGTCGAGTGAATAGGAGAAGGTAGTCAAAAAAATAAATAAAACAAATAAAAAAATCAGTCTTACGAACTAAAGTAGAGGCCAGAAATGTTGAAAGAAATGCTGGAAGGCAAAACGAGAAAGAATACATTAGAGTCCATTCATTTATGTTCTAAAAGAGTAAATAAATGACAATGAGCTCAACAATAGAAATCGAATATCAATAAACTGCTTTTGGTTCCAGTTTAAGTCTGTTTAGCACCATCTATGAGATTTAGCGCGATACACGAATGCGCTGAAAAGCACGACAATAGAGTGTAGCTCTACATGTAGCAGAACATACATACTATTTAGCTTCAAACATTATCGGTGCACGGTGCGATACAGTTTGAGTTCAGAAAATACATGGTTAACCTCTAATGGTCGGAAAAAAATATAATAAAACAAACAATTTCTCTAGTTCTTCGAGTTTTTCTCTCTCCGAATTCTTAAGTCAACTCAAAGTCGAATTTTGAGCCCTCAACCATAGTATAATATTGAGTACTTCTCAACTTTCATATAAGACACCTGTCGTTTACTATCAAGATATAGGGTGCATTCCAGCAAGCCATTCGCTAAGTCATCGATTACCACAGTATATATTTTAACCATGAAAAGTGATTTGTTTATTATAATCAATTTTTTACTTTTTATTTTCCATAGTTAAAATATATTCTAAAGCGATCGACGACCCAGCGATTAGCCTGCTGGAATGCACCCGTTTTCTCTCTACAAGACAGGTGACAATCATACACAAGACAATGACGCTATTTGCCCTTCCCGCAGCTAAGTTAACTTACTAAATTAAAAACAAAAATTCCAATAAAGAAAAAAAAACGAATTATTCTGATAAAAATTCTTCTAATTTTTTAAACAATTCCAAACTCAAACTGAACGCAACCCAATTTCAACTGTATGTGGTATAAATAATCATAAACAGTGATATTAAACGGCGCATTAGTTGTTTTTTTTAATCTGTGATCCCGCCATGCCATTTGCGCATTCACAACTTACCAATTTCGTAGAATCCTTGAAAAGACATAATTTCAAAATACTTTATTTATGACGTTATCAAAAAATAAATACATTTTTCCAATACAAAATAATAATTTACATGATTTTTGTAACACAAAATAATATTTACAGGAGAACGTTTTGTTTTTGTATTTTCCTTTTCTTCAGACATTTGGGATTGGGATTGTATTCATATTAACTAGAAAGGAAAAGTTTTTATTGGAATAACTAACTAACTTTATAATAGTGAGATAATAACTTAGTTACACAGGCTGCATTTTTATTCACTCTCCAAATTTTAAGGATGTGTTCAGTCCATGAAACTGAACAACTTTCTCCATGAATGTGTCGAAATACGACACAAAATTTTGGTCATCAAACTGATCACGTGATCTCTTAGATTTGTATGGAAAGTATTTTTTTACATATTTGACCCTATGTTTCATAGAGAAAGTTGTTCATATTCATGGACGGATCGCAATTTTAAAATTTGGAGAGTGAATAAAAAGTCACCTGTATTTTAATTATAATAAATAATTTGTCATAATATGACTTCCTGTTTTCCAAAAAATGTAAATAGTTGCTAGTACCAAGGTTACTGTATCAAATAAATTATTGAATATTGATATTGATTCTGTTTTGATATTTATTTATTAAACATATTTTTGGGTCACGCCCACCAACAATAAAATATAACAAAAAGCAAAATCTTGGTAGTGCAGGTGGCCTTTATAATACACATATTAAAATAAAAAAATCCTTTTCATGGTAGCTTTTCAACGCCTTCTATTGACTAACTTGGAATGATGTGTATAATAATACTATAAGATATAACATCTCATTTTTTGTGATACCTAATTTAAAAATACCACATCATTTGTTTTTATGGTAGCTAAAACATAGATATTCGAGGCGTTATTTCCAAAAACAGCCTTTCAAAAAACAATCAAAAATATTGACTTTTCAGGACCCAGTAAAAACAGTTTTGGAATTTGGCTTTTTTTGTAAAAATAAGAGCAATCTACATACAAATCTTGGCGTTATAAAAACTTATAGGTTCCACACCAAGATTATGTGTACTGTAGTCTGTTTTTGTCAAAACCAATAATACAGCTTAAGGCCAGTATATTCCAAAAACTCTGTCTCTGTCTTTACGTGTGAAGAGTAATGAAAATAACCTCACTTTTTCATTTATAATGTTGTTTATCGTTGAATCAAACATAGGCCAAATTCGATTATTTGATATACTGGCCTTAAAAGACAGCAAACCCAAGTTTACTCACAGTCAAAAATTAAAATGTTTCAAAAATTGACAAAGGCCGTTTTTGTATATAACGCCTCTCTAGATCCTCCATAGCTTTCAACAATGAACGCGCAAACAAGCAATCTAACACGTCTAAACATCACCTTCACGACTAAACACCGATAAGTGAAAAAGTACTGTATATGAATGCAATAAAGTCGCTTACCGATCGGCAGGGAGGCGGCAGAGTTTGGCATGGAAGACGTGCCGCCGCCCGGCGACGGCGGAGCTGTGAGGGTTGAAAGTGCCTGAGGGGGTAAAACATACTATCAAATTATGTTTTTTACTAACTTAATCAATAATAATAATAATCATTTATTTCGACCAACATTGGATCATCATAACATAACAATACTTAATTAAAACTCCAATTAAAAAATCCAATCAAATCAATAAATAAATAAATCAAATACATTCAATTCAGATTAGCTCGGTGGCGAAGTTAAGCAACGTTCGCAAGGGTCGGTCATGGGATGGGTGACCAAAAATTTACTATCTCGAGCTCCACCGTGCTTCGGAAGGCACGTAAGACGTACCGATGCTCACTCGGTCAATAACATCGGTGGTTAAAATGTGCGGTGTAAGACCGTACAGCATTGTTAAATTGGACACGAAAGGTACTGTCCTTTTTTTTTGTATAATCAATCAATGAGGCGGCCAAGAGGCCTCTTCATGTGATTTCGGTTTCGTCTCGTGAGTGATGACAAAACGGGCTGCATTTTCGGTAAGCAGTAAGTATAGAAAATATCTATGATTACGGTCGCTATTATGCAACCACTGTTCAGTCGCTCTGTGCTGCATAACTAAGGGCGTCCGCTGTGTTAAGCGGGACATGCGCGCGTGTCAACATAGATTATTGATATAGCTTTCTCATGCACTGCAAGCATATTTTGTCCGTCGGAAAATAAGCAATCTATATTCCGGCACCAACCTCTACAAGAACATCCACAAAATGATGAAAAAAAGAAAACATAGAACACAGAATAAAAGTAATAGAAAACCATCTTAAAACATCAGGTAGCTTGAAAAAGGGACTCAAAACACTGAATACTAGCAAGCAATGGATACCCTGTCTGAAAGATAAGTCTATTAAATCCTCAGACACAATACAAAGAGGTAATAAAACCTTTTCCAGAGCCGGGATACTGGGAATTGCCACAAAATTTTATAAAAACTTATACTCTTCAAAGGAAACGACCGAGGAAAATTTACCATACAACCAGAATGCTACCACTCTAGACCAAATTTTCAACCATTGAAATCATAAAAAAAATCGAAGGCTTAAAATCCGATAAACGTAACGGTCCAGATGGAATCCCTAATGAAGCAATAAAGGCAGGAAAATTCCTACTAGGTCCCTACATAACAGATTTACTCAATAAAATATTGGACGAGAGAAAAATACCTTTAGAATGGGCAGAATCAGATATTGTCTTACTATACAAAAAAGGAGACCCTACCGATATTGAAAATAGGGATGTTGACTAATGAATAAAATAACGAAATACTAATAAAAATCGTAAACATATTAAACTTTTAGAGTAGCTTGTATACCTCTTGGTTTTATATATTGCATATTATTTGTTTTATGACCCTTCAAAGTTGGGTGGACAAGTCCATTTAAAAAGTATAAAATTTATTAAAATAAATGATACCTTTAATTAGTCCGTAAAATGTATGGCAAATTTGTCGAAGAAACCATTTTGATAAACAAAATATTTAATATAGCTGCTGAACAAATTTCCTATGCGTTGCATACAAACTTGCAAGGCGTGACGTCATAACGTGCAAGCCATTAGTATGGAGCGTTTTTGATCGAGTCCATTTGTGTGCATTTCACACTGTGATATCTCGGGCAGTTTTCATGCTAGCGAATTAATTCTTTTACCAATGTTTCTTTTTTTGAGAGGTAATTTATGTAACATAAAATAAAAAAAATAGTCAACATCCCTATTACAGACCAATAAGCTTGCAACCAAATATGTACAAATTATTCGCTTCATGTCTAGAAGCTCGTCTGGCAGTATTCATAGAAAACTATGTTATGCTCAATTTCTCTGGTATTCACAGAAGATTTTTGTTTACTTCATGGTATGAAACTCACCATATACGAGCTGGAAGGGTCTATCTGCGGCGGCGCGAGCTCCACTGAAGCGCATTTACTGTTGGATTTCTTCTTGCGCAGACCGAATTTGCGCCGATCCTTCTTTACGTTCGGCGAGGCGCCTTCTAGCGACACCTAGTGGGAAAATGTCGACGTTACAGAATAATATAAAGTGTCTCTAAGTTGTGAGAACTGAAATGTAAACTTGATTATAATTAATATCCAGCAGGTGGAGCATAACGAATACAATAACATTTGGTATTTAATTTTCTACACATTGGGTGAATTCCAACAGACAAATATCTGAGTCATCGATCGCCATAGAGTAAATTTTAACCATGGAAAGAAATTTGTATAGAAAGTTCAATATTTTACTTTCCATAGTTAAAATGTACTCTATCGATCGATGACTCAGAGATTTGTCTGTTGGAAATTTGGAATGCACCCATTGTCTGATGTCGACGGTAGGACTGACGAGTGCTCTGATTGGCTAACGGCTATCAATAGTCCTATAAGAAGTCATGTTCTGACCAATCAGACTGAAAATGCTATAAGTCTACTCTTAGATTATCCAATCAGCATTCAGGTTTACAATGTCCGAAACATACTGGGATTTTTACAAATATCCTAAAAAAATATTGCGAAAATCAATCTTAGATTCCAATTATCGGCAGGCTGATTATCTAACTAAAAAACATCTAGCGACCAGTAATAATTACGGAATCGTTGCTGTCAAACTCGATTTCGTACCAGCAATCGAGTTTCTGATAGTGCTCCATCCAGCGTGTGCACTTGTGCAAGGAAATGCTCCGGAATTAGTATAACCTAACTCAGTAATCGCGACGCGAATTCACGATTTCTTCTGTCAAACGGTTTGACAGCAACGATTCCTTAATTATTACTGGTCTTGTTACGGACAGCCGATATTGTAGCATAGTTTTAGTGGAATAAGATTTCAATTTAATTGTAAAGCATTTGTTTACGTCAAAACGTGCGGTCGCTGCGCGATAAGGACAGATAGTGTAAGGAACGCGACAGAACGAGTCTCGGTCGCCCGCGTCGGTCCGCGAGTTAACGGGAATGTTCTATAGGGACGTTGCTCGATCACTCCCGAACGTCGAGACGTTTCTCTCGCGCCCGGCAAATGGGTATATAAGCCGCACGTCTTTGGCGCGCAAGTAGTTATGAGCTGAGTTCTATCTAAGCAGTTCTATCTAAGAAGTTCTGAGTTTTTATCTAAGTAGTTTTTTAAGTTCTAAGCAGTTCAAAGCGTTCTAAAGTGTGCATTTCGATAGTTCAAAAGTTTGAGTGGCAGTTCTACAGTTTGGAAGTTCTATAGTTGAGTTTTAGTGAATATCAAGTACAGTTAGAGTGAAGTGATTAATTAAGTACGGACTATTGAACAGTGATCATAGTGTTTTCAGTCACCGCTAATTGTAAGGTAGAAATAAATCAAGAGCATCATAATATCCGCTGTTGTTTCATTTATCCGCAACAGTTTTATGGTCCTTCGAGCCGGATCTACGGAATCAGCAGCGCCAAAGGAAGAATACAGGAAGATGCCACAAACAAGAAGCGCAACCAAGAAGGAGACGACCGAGGCGCCATTGGAACAAGTGCGACGCGGCCTGAACGAGTTGTCACCCGCTTCACCCTCCGTGGTCGAGAGTGCATCGACCACCCTACAGGAGAGAAGGAGGCTGCCCCGCGACCAAACAGGGGTCAGGGAGGCTTCAGAACCAGAAGCAGTGGCTCAGCGTTACCCAGGGCCAGCAGATGTGCGTCGCACCTCGCGCCCACCTTCAATTAGATCGACATCTAGCGCGACACTTCGACTACGACAAGCGGAACTGGCGGCTGAACAGCGCATGATGGAACTGCGACGCAAGGAGATGGAGATGGAATTGGAGATAGAAAGAAAGACTATCCGAATGGAGGCTGAGTTGGTGAAGAAGAAGCTCGCTTTCGATGTGGCGGCCATACAAGAATCCGATGGTGAAGACCTCGCCGATCATACTCTTGTGGAAGACCGTGTGAGCGAATGGCTCAACCGAACGGAGCCGTCAACTGTCTTTGAAAAAGCCACATTGGAGACCGCTCCCCACAACCCGATCGATACACGGGGGGAGGTGACACACCGAGAGCCGCACCAAAGTGAACCAGATTATCACCGCCATCGCTCACCGACGCCGGCTCAAGATCGGAACCAGTTCATCGAACAGCTGGCCGAAGCAATACAGAGCTTGGTACGAGTGCGACCACCACCACGACAAGCCAGTGAATTACCCGTCTTCACGGGCACTGCAGCTGAATGGCTGCCGTTTAAAGCGGCCATGGAAGAAACAACAGAGTTATACAACTTCACTGCCACTGAGAATGTCGCTCGCCTTCGAAACTGCTTGAAAGGCGAAGCCCGTGAAGCTGTATCGTCACTATTAGCCACGTCAGCAAGTCCGTCGGTGATCATGAAGACGTTAGAACAATGTTTTGGTCGTCCGGAAGTTATCATTGATCAGGCGTTGGATCAAATACGAAGACTGCCTAAGATAGGAGCTGCCGCTACCGCTGCAGATCTCAACACGCTAGCGGTCAAACTGCAGAACATAGTGTGCGTCATAAAGCAGTTAGATAAGCGGGGTTATCTCAACAACCCTTTGCTTGTACGAGAGGTGATCGGCAAACTAAGCCCGCATCTTACATCGCGTTGGTGTGACTACGCAGAAGAGCACGGTTCCTATGAAGAGCCAGAAGTGATAACATTATCTCGCTTCCTTATGCAAGAGGCTGACCGCGCGCTTCGACACGCCTACACGACGACCATGCAAGCTCCGCCGAGGAAGGAAGAAAGAAAACCGACCATCACCCCACCCCGTCGAGCAGCGACACATAATGTCACTGAGACAAGAGAGACTTGCTGCTGCTGCAGTGGTGAACATGACCTGCCGAAATGTTCGAAATTCCATGATATGGGCCTTCAGAACCGTTGGGATTTTGTAAAGAACGAAAAATTATGCTTCAAATGCATAACCAGAAGGGGAGGGGATCGAAGGGGAATTTGTCGATCGAAGCCGTGCGGTATAAATGGATGTCGCCGACCGCATCATCGCCTTCTTCATAGTGAAGCTCCGACCACAGATTCGACCGCAACCACGGACACAACCACCACCGTAACCGAGGCAGCTAGTACAAGCAACAGCGACGGCACTATAAGAGCTACAGTCACCGCTACTGCCGCCAAAGGAACCAACGAAGTGTTGCTGAAAGTGTGTCCCGTCGTGATCCAAGGGCCTGCAGGTGAAATTGAAACGCACGTCTTGTTGGATGAGGGCTCCACCATTACTTTGGTCGACGAAGAGTTAGCGAACGAACTTCAAGCCGACGGCCCTACTCACCGTATTAACCTGCACGGCGTCAACACTACGAAAAGCGAGAAAAACAGCAAGTGCGTGCAACTAAAAGTTCGAGGAAAGAACACGAACTTCTTTAACATCGAAGCCAGAACAATTAGGGGAATCGAACTACGAGGTCAGACCGTCCCGAAAGAAATTTTGACGTATCCTCACCTAAAGAAGATGGATGTTCAAGAGGTGTGCTACGACTCAGCGCGACCACGGCTGCTTATTGGCGCTGACTACTGGCATTTGATTATGACACGCGAGATCCGCGCAGGAAAGAAGTCAGAACCCGTCGCATCCAGAACGTGTCTTGGCTGGGTCATATTAGGCAGCTTACCTCTCACCATGATGAAAGAAGATAACTCCACCATCTTGCACCTGCAGACCGGAAAAAATAAAAGGAATCGAAAAGAAGATGGATCGCGACCCAAACTTCACCGCGAGATCACCGTCCATCACGCAGATCGTCTGCAACTCAAACGCCGAAGCACACACTCATCGATGCCCGCATTTTCCGCTTGCATTTTCCACGTGGACACTGTGGAGAGCTTCGAGAACATTAATGCCACCAGAATAATAAAGAGTGTGGCAGATAACAACGTTAAAGAAGCCACCAGAATTATAAACAGTGTGGCAGAAGCTACCAGAACTATAAACAGTGTGGCGAATGTCCACGTTGAAAAGGCCACCAGAACTATAAAGAGTGTGGCAGAAGTCCAGGTCGAAGAGGCCACCAGAACTATAAAGAGTGTGGCAAAAGTCCCGGTTGAAGAGGCCACCAGAACTATAAAGAGTGTGGCAGAAGTCCGCAAGAAGGCAGACTTAGTACTCCGATGTTGGAGTTTTAATCACCCTGAGTTGCTAGCGCACATACCAGAGACATTACGAGCGCAGGCACCTAAACAGTTGTGCGCGAATCTCAGCCCATATGAGAAGATGCTGGAGAGCGCAGAAGAAGACACGTTTGGTTTCAACACCAACATGGTCCGGGTGCCCGCAGAAGTCGAGGCGCAAGCACGAACCCCGATGAAGAGAGAGGCTCTGTCAGCAGTCATGTCCATATACGACCCGCTAGGACTTGTGAACCCATATACCATCATAGCTGCAAAGGTGGCACCCTTTAATGCACAGAGCATCCCGCGCCTCGAGCTACAAGCAGCGGTTATTAGTGCTAAGCTGGCGGACACCATACAAAGCGAACATCGGTTTGCCATAGATGAAGTTACATTCTGGACCGACTCCACGACAGTAATATCATGGATCCGCAGTGACGCCCGCCGTTACACTGCGTTCGTCGCACATCGTCTAGGAGAGATCGCCGAGCGAACACAAGAACGTCAATGGCGATGGCTTCCCACCGAGCTCAACGTGGCAGATGACGCGACCCGAGCGAAGAACGTCAACTTAGTTTCAGCACGCTGGTTGAGAGGGCCACCATTTTTAAAGAATAAAACAGAAGAATGGCCGTCGGCCTCGGAAAACGACACCTCCGAACGGGGGGAGGAAGAAACTGTGAACCACGTGAGCATAAATCAGCCTGAAGTCCATGAAGCCATGCCGGATATCGACAATATATCACAGTTTGAAACTCTCATTCGCGCGACAGCTTTAGTTCTACTGGCTGTGGATAAGTGGTGTCATCGAGGAAAGACACTGGAACTCCATCACATCCAGCAAGCCGAAAGAATGTGGTTACGACGGGCACAAAGGGAAACATTGGATGAAGAACTTCAGCTATTGGAACAAGGAAAACCCATACAGCGATCAAGTCGACTTTACAAGCTAGATCCTGAGCTTGTAGACGGTCTGCTACGAGACCGTGGAAGAATCGACGCTTGCGCTGTATCAAGCGAAATGAAGAGACCAATCATCTTGGATGGAAGACACCGTTTCGCACAACTGCTTATAACAAAAGAGCACCAGGCTGCAGGACACGCCAACATTGAACACATCATCAACGAGCCCCGACAAAGATTTTGGATATTGCGAATGCGACCGTGTTCGAGCCATCGCCAATGCATGTCTGATGTGCAAATTGAGAAAATCAAAGCTAGCCAAGCCGTCTACAAATGGCCACGAGAGATTGTCGAACGAATTTATCCGGGTCTCAAAGGAGAAATGCACAGTGCAGACGTTACGTCGAAAGGGGAAGTTTTCCGTCGACCTATTCGGAAGTACATCTCATCACCGTCTTCTCCGGCTCCTCACCGTCGACAAGAAACAAAACAGCATCAACCAACGGAACAATGAAGCTGGAACGAGCTGCATACAAGATCCTGTGACTGTGACCCGCTGATGCTGTCCTACCCAGAACAAAAGGCTTCGACAACGTCTACGCCGGGGGGAGAATTGTTACGGACAGCCGATATTGTAGCATAGTTTTAGTGGAATAAGATTTCAATTTAATTGTAAAGCATTTGTTTACGTCAAAACGTGCGGTCGCTGCGCGATAAGGACAGATAGTGTAAGGAACGCGACAGAACGAGTCTCGGTCGCCCGCGTCGGTCCGCGAGTTAACGGGAATGTTCTATAGGGACGTTGCTCGATCACTCCCGAACGTCGAGACGTTTCTCTCGCGCCCGGCAAATGGGTATATAAGCCGCACGTCTTTGGCGCGCAAGTAGTTATGAGCTGAGTTCTATCTAAGCAGTTCTATCTAAGAAGTTCTGAGTTTTTATCTAAGTAGTTTTTTAAGTTCTAAGCAGTTCAAAGCGTTCTAAAGTGTGCATTTCGATAGTTCAAAAGTTTGAGTGGCAGTTCTACAGTTTGGAAGTTCTATAGTTGAGTTTTAGTGAATATCAAGTACAGTTAGAGTGAAGTGATTAATTAAGTACGGACTATTGAACAGTGATCATAGTGTTTTCAGTCACCGCTAATTGTAAGGTAGAAATAAATCAAGAGCATCATAATATCCGCTGTTGTTTCATTTATCCGCAACAGGTCTCTAGATGGTTTTTAGTTAATAATAATAATAAATAATATTTATTGAATAAAAGCATTTAACAACATTATATTGCAAAAGGGTATGACATCCAGTAATTACAAAATATATAAAATGTAGTTATAAGACTTAATTATTACTGGTCTCTAGATGGTTTTTAGTTAGATAATCAGCCTGCAGCCCGCCGGTCCTTTACAATCGCCCTAGGATTTTTGCAATGATCCGATTTATACGATTATTCTACGACACATACATCAGTGTCGTGGTGCACTTGGTGCTGCAATTCCAGCGCTTCCAACAACCGCTGCAACTGCTGTACGGACAGCTGCGCCTGGCCCAACTCGCGGGACGCGATCTCTAGCGGACCTCCGGATTCTGCAATGAGGGAATTTACAATAAACAACCAAATTTATCTTTAAACTTTAGTAACTTCCACTTGAACTTGATTACTGACACATTTACATTTATTTGATGTAATTACGTCGCTTGTCCAAGGTCTTACTTAAAGCAAGGCATTCAATCGTATCTTTGATATTTTTCAATACTGTTCAAATAGATAAACAAACATTCAGACAACCACGGGTGAACTTTATATACTCAATTAATATTCCGTTAAAGTCTGTTCGCGGTTGTTGATAAAAAATATAAAAAGATCAGGGTTTCTAAACTCACAACAAATTGTGGCCCCCTAATTTACAGTACGAGCACAGAATAGATAATAGTACTAGCGTACAGAAGTTGCACTCCGCAACATCGTTTAAATAAATTGCGACTCTTGCACCGAGCGCTTCAGACTCGCGCGCGAAGTGATAGAGCCCTGGTACGAGGCACATATTTAATTTTTTTCGACGGAGTGGGGATAAGTTCGCGCATGTGCACTTGCGAGCGACCAATAGCGCGCGCCCCTCTCCCGCCGCCCGCGCCCCTCACCGCTACGCATGCCTAAAATACGCGTTCCGCGCAATCCCCACCCGATTTCAAGATATATACCTCGTACTGTACCGTACAATGGACGTCTGTGACGCGCCTGCAGCGGCCATGCGCTAAACAACCACTGCGTGCCTCGCACCACTAAACTCAGTTCACGCTGCAATTTAGCGGCGCCCGTCATATAGATTGCGATAATTACGCGACAGTCGCTATTCCGAGATGTTTTCATAATATTTATCAACTCTCGACGAACAGACTATAGAGGGAAATCACACGTTCAGTTTGGCATCAATCAGAATATCATAGATATATTTGTACACTTAGGTACTTTATTTAAGGGCTTGTCTCACAATCGAAAAGTAAGTTCTGAGTAGATTATTTGACGGATGATTTGACATATTTTTCATATCGCAACTGTCAAAATCATCTATCAAGTAAGCTACTCACAACTTACTTTTTGAATGTGACGCAGGCCCCAAGTATTGTATTGTCTCAGTATTGTATTGTATCGATCTGTGTGAGAAAACAAATAAAGATTTATTTTATTATTATTTTATATAATAATATAATTCCGGACCATCAGTCCATCAGTCTACGCTTATACGATCAGTTTCAGACTGATGGACTGAACTGATGTCAAACTGAACGTATAAGCTCCATCTGAATAAAGAAACTAATGGAAGTGCAATACCTACAAAAATACAAAGGATTTGCGACGTCAGCCGCTGCCAATGTCCGCCATATTGGGACGCTGTTAAGTGTAATTTCTTATGCTGTTTATATAAGGTGTACGTAGTACTAAGCTAAGCTGCCATGTTCAGCTGCGTTTATTAGTTAGGGGCACTTCCATTAAAGCTGTCGCATATTGAGCCACTAGTCGCAGCCACTAAACGCGACCACAAGCTGCGGACGAGTTTTTTTTCATATATTTTGTATAGAATCGGCGCAAACCGAGCGTTCGAGTGGCCGCGTTCGAGCCACAAGCTGCGGGAGTCGGCCGCGCTCGCTCCTTGTGGCCGCGATTGTGGCTCGCATCGCGCGCACACTCGGCCACAGTAGCCGGCTTCTTCCCGGCGACAACTAAGCCACTAGTGGCTGCGATTGGTGGCTGCGTCTAGTCCAAGGGCCTTCAACCTTTTTGAAGTCAAGGGCCTAGTATACTCTGATTTAGTTCGGTGGGCCGCAACCTTCGATCAAGAATACCCTAGATGTCCGGTCAGAGTCTCAAAAATGACACCTCAAATAGCGTCCCACTTACAAACTGGGCGCTCAATGTGTTTGTGATGTGTTTTTGTACAAAATAAGCTTATTTTGAACAAAATAAGTGATACAAAATGTGAGTTTGTACAAAATAAGAGGTGATTATGTACAAAATTAGCGCCTAGTTTGTAATTTGAGGTGCCATTTTTGCGTACTGTTTTAGTTCGTGAAGCGTTATCTATAATATTCTTGATCGAAGGCCGCAACACAAGAAATTCTCAACTAAAAGTGGCATAAGTCGTTTTATGTCATGTGAATTTAATTTTGTCAATACAATGACGGGCCGCCAAGGACGCAACCACAGTACATATATAAGTTTTTCCGCGCCGCGGGTTGAAGACCCTTGGTCTAGTCGCTTGACTGAGCCACTAGCGGTCGCCTTTAGTGGCCGTAATTAGTGGCTCAATGTGCAGCAGCTCTTAGTTTTCTTATTCAGAGAATCTCCCTACAGATCTTACCAATGATCCAGCCAGCGAGCCGGCCGCCCGGCGTGCCCGACACGAACCCGGCCTGCGGGCCGCGCTGCGCCGGCGACGTGGGGCTAACCAGCCCTACAAACACACGCCCTTTACTTACCTTCCGATGGCGGGATGTCGCAACATGTATCCCGCTTGGTGGCGCTACTGCTTCTGGACACCTTTGTACGGGCAATTGGGATGATGACTAATGAATAAAATAACGAAATACTAATAAAAATCGTAAACATTACCTCTTGGTTTTATATATTGCATATTATTTATTTTATGACCCTTCAAAGTTGGGTGGACAAGTCCATTTAAAAAGTATAAAATTTATTAAAATAAATGATACCTAATATTTATTAAATTAATAAGTGATATCTCGGGCAGTTTTCATGGTAGCGAATTAATTCTTTTACCAATGTTTCTTTTTTGAGAGGTAATTTATGTAACATAAAATAAAAAAAGTTGTCATCATCCCATTTGTTTCTAGTTTAAACGGTTGAGAGTAATAATGATTATTATGGAAGATGGACAGTAAACGAAAAACCCAAATGTGTTGAAAGAAAACATTTATATTTAAGAAAATTCGCTTCCAACATCCAAAAATTGATAGCAAACAAAATGACAGGTCTACAATCTACATCTACACTAGCGCCAAGGTGCAAAATTATCCTGGCATTGAACCTTAATACAATGACAATGGCAGTATAATTTGGCTGATTCATAAATCGTCCGCCAGTCGACGCACTAGCACCAACTTGGCGCTAGTGTCTGCTATCATTTTTGGATGTTGAAAGCGAATTTTCATAAATATCAATTGCAAGCATATTCAACGCATTTTGGTTTTCTTTTTTCAATTCGATCTTTAATTCGTTTGCTGTCCAATTTCCATAGTTAATTACTATTATTATCAACCATTTGTAGACATAATTGAAAAATAACTGGGAAAATAACCCATATGCACACGTACAATAGGTCTCCATCTACAGCAGCGCTACCAAGCGGGCTAAATTTTCTACCATCCTGCCATTAATCATCCGTTACCTGGCAGAAGAAGAATGGCTGCACAAACCACAATATCTAGCTAAAACTTCCACACAAAGCTGGCAAACCATGCTGGATATATCCATGTACATACCTACATAACTATAATCGCCCACTCACATGCTTTACCACTTTGCGCAGAAGTTTTTGTGTGCGCGCGCGAACAAAATGTAAATGACGACGGTGAATAGAACTCCTAGCGAACAAAATACTAGCAGCTCATTGGTCAATGCGCGCGGCTAGAGCTAGGCTATATTGAAGGTCACGCGCATTAACCAATGGGCGCACACGGATAGATTTTCTTTGGGAGCTCGTTTCGCGGAATGAACTTTAGGTATTATGCATGTGAGATGGGATGCCATGCCATCTATTGTGTGGAATTATAGGTTGAATGAGTCAAGTCAGTAGTTAAATGAGTCCTCGCCCGCGGAGCATGGGGGCGAAATTGAACCTTTGTTGATAAGAGGATGCTGTTATAGACTCGCACACTATCGTTGTCATAATGATGGCTATTTGAGAGATGTAATAAATACTTAATGGATGTGGTACCCCACGCCCCTGTGCCTCGCGGGCTAACTTATTTAGCCGGTCGAACTATAGTATACGAACATGGTCGAAGTTTTACGGCGGGTAACGAAGAGTAATGGCACAGTATACAACATTATTTTCTGTATATACAAAAGCCGAAACACGGGTCACATATTTTCATTTTCAGAATCAGTATAAAAAAATGATAATGATATCATAAAAACTCACAAAAGTTACAAGCTTTTTGTGTTGTCCCGTTAGTAGGGTGTGCGTTGACTATGGTTTTGTAAATATTATTTAGTCAAAATATAACATGATATAATAAATATTGCAATCGATTCTATTACTGATTCTGAACAAACAGTTTTCAGGTTTCATATAGACTTAAAATAACCTTGTATATAATATAATAAGTTTTCTGTGATAATGATGACCAATAGGATGACTATAGGGATATTGTTACTTGACATGAATCTAAGTGCTCTACCCACTATAGTACTGAGCGACACTAACGTAAATCTATGGCCTACCTACATGAAAATCACATCATGCAAACTATTATATAACCTACTAGAAATGTACCTAAATGTTGAAAGAATATCTAGTTTCTATAAACAACCATGTACCTAACTATATTTAGTTTCAGTCTCAAAATCTGTTTTATTGCAAAAAATATCTACAGTATTGTTTATATGTTGGAATCTAAAATAAAAATAACGAATCTAACCAGAACAATAAGAAGGTTCACTGGAACATCGGTACAAGGTCTTCAAATCATCACTGACGTTTGATATAACCGATGACGGATTCACTATAGAATTTGATTTTCTCAATTCAACTTGACTTAAAGCGCACTGGTACACGTTAAAATCTTTCGTCATGTGATAATTCAATACACCACCTTTATGATTTTTATGGGTCTTATCTGTTTGCGATTCCATGGAGGTTCTAAGTGGAGGTATATATTCTTTATGGATATTATTCAAAGTATCTGGTTTCATGTTCAAAAAGTTTTTATCCACTTTCATTACGTGGACGTTATCAAAATATTTGGACCGCCGCAAGGTGACAGGGTGTATGATGTTAGAATTGTCATAGACAGTTCTCATAACAGTGCTTATCTCGCAATTCTTTGTCGGACTTCGGCTCGGAAACTTCTGCAAAGATGTACCCTGATCTACTTGACATTTCTTACCAATTTCCGCATAAGATAAGAAAATTTTTACAGTGTTTTCTTTGTTGTCAACATTCTTCTGGGACTTACACACATACAATTTCGGTGTTTCAAAATCTGTTTGAACTTCCGTAAATTTGGTATCGTGATGTATGTTGCAAGTACTGACAGCTTTGTTTGCAGTAAGATCCGTATTTGATGAAACAGTGTTAATTTCAGCATCTTTAAAACACTGAACACCTGACGTAATTTTACATTCTGGCTCATCATATTGTGTTTCACGATTATTTGGTTTATCATCATCATTGTAAATTTTTCCTAAAAGACTTAATCCTTGGATGTTACTGCAGTTTCTTACGGCTTTGTCGTGTTTCTTCTTTAGTTTTATATATAATGCATTCAAATCTTTATATAGACTAGGTATGTTTTTAGAAAGTAAAGTCAGATTCTCTAAGAGTAATAATATGAATTTTTCGTCTATTATTTTTGGTGTTGTTTGTTCAAAGACAGTGTATTCTTGAGGATATTTGGTACTGCAAGATTTTTTTGATGATTTGGAGCGAGTGTCGGTGTTCATTAGCAACACGTTGCTTGGGTTCACCCGTACTTTCCGTTTGGGTTGTAGTTTTGTAGTGAAAGAGTTTTTCTTTAATGAAGAAACAATGTAGCATGATTGAGGATCTTCATTTTCTTCAAAAGATTCCTTTTTGAAGAATTTGCTGCTTTTGAATGACATGTCAATGGAGTGTTCGCTTTCGTGTAAAATGTTGCAGTAAGGCTTCGACGTCATGCCACTTGTGCTCGTAAAAGGTCTAAGTTCTATTGTATCAGCTAATGCTTCGATAGACTTTTTAAAATTAATTTTTATAGGATCACATACTGTTTTTAAAGAAGAGTTGTCGAAATTTTTGACCCAAGCGTCATCGGATATCGAGAAATCAGATCTGAGTTTTTCGTCACAAAATTTTAGACTCAATTTTTGAGTCTTTGACTCACCAAAATGCAATGGCTTTTCCTTTAATCGAATGGTGATTAACATTCTAGCTTTGAGTTTTGGTTCGTTAGACATAGATATATGTTCCAAATCGTACTTGGAAAGATCAATTACAAGAGAGTTATCATTTGCATTTTCTCGTATAAGATTTTTACCAGTGAATTCGTTAATATGTCTACTTATTCCATTATCAGTTTTGTTTAATTTGTCTCCTTTTGATTTTTCATTATGTTCAATATCTTGATTATCAGTTTTACTTAGTTTGGTAAAAATTGTTGTGATTTTATCAAGGACTTCTTTCAAATACAGTTCTCCTGGGTCTTTTTCCGCCTTTTGTTTTATTGATCGATCATCATCAATGGGGCTGATGAGGTTGCTTTCTAAATTCACAGTCACAATACTTTTCGACATTCTTTTTTGTATAGGTTCCGCTGAAACATCACATTTAGGTTCATTGCCTTTACTGCATGGTTCACTAGACTGGGAACTACTTGTTATGCTTTTACTGCTATCTATCAATATTCCCAAATAAGCATTTAAAAAATCCTTAGCTACATCTGCTGGCATAGCCACGTCACTAATAAGGTGGTTAATAGTATCTTGTATTTTTGGCAATTCTGCTGAAGAATTTGAATTGTCAACTCCCTGATCAATGGTGTTCTCCAAAATAGATCGATTTGATATTTTATCGAGATTATCAATCAGTTTTTTTGTGATCATTATATCTCGTTCCTTACTTCGGTTGCCGCGTACGGTTTCACAAACGTATACTGTATTTTTTAATATTGTTTCGAGTTCTTGGATGCGTCTTTCTTTTTCAAAGCTTTCAGTATCTCGTTTAGGGCTATGACAGGGTATAGCTTTCTTATCACTTTTGTTTTTGACAAAGGTTCTCAATACCTTATTACCTCTGGAATTTTGTAGGTCATTAATAAAATCGCTAATTCCGTGAAACTGTGTTTGTTTTGTGGCATTCTTAATTACATAGCTGGACAACATTTTGTCTCTGGTGAAATGATTGATAGATGGTTTACCAACAGACTTTACTCGCCTAACAGCCTGGTTAAAGGTTGTTTCATTTGTGTTTTTCAGCCAATATTCTAACAGAGATCTGAACAGCACTATTACTGGATGTGGTTTAGGTTTACAGAATTTAACATTGTACAATTCTTTTACCACTTGGTCGATGAAAAATTCAGTTTCTTTTTCATCAACATTGTGATTTCTTTTGTGCTTTTGGAATATTGAAATCATTATCTTTTCAGTAATTTTATCATACTCTGATATAGACAGGTTTTGTAACGACTTGTGTATTTGGTTGTAATAACTGATAGAAGACTGCATTTCAATTTCCTTTTTAGAAATAGTATCGCATTCAACGTCTTTGAAGGAACGCTTCTTTATGTCATGTTTAGGATGTCTATAACTTTTTAATAGCAAGCATTTGCTTATTGGTTTTTTGAGTGCAGGTTCAATTTTTTCGTTCCTGTATTTGAAAAGATTTGTCGATTTTCGGCTCTTTTTCATTAGAGATTCAGTAGTTTCTAGTGGCTGTTGGTTTTTATGTGTGAAAAAGTAGCATTTTGGTTTCACTTTGTTATCAACATATTTTAAAGATTTTAGTTCATCGGTTCTTCCCAATAAATTTTGGTTATAAGCACTTTTATTTGGAGAATCGATTCTTAGTGAGTTTGATTCCAAATCTGTTATATGGACTTGTTGTTCTGTGTTTGTGCTTCCTTGAGATATATTTTGCGGACTACTTGCTTGTAAACGTTCTGGATTCAACCTTGCGACGCAGTTCATAGAACACAGACTTTTATTTTTGCTCGGACCAATACTATTCACAGTCTTATTCGTCTTTTGCATATTAAAGAAAATAAGTTTTTTCTCTTTATTTAAGAAATTCCAATCAAAGTATGGCGATTTAACAGCATCTATGAGGCGCATTGATTCAAAACCATTTGGTTTTTGTGAGAAAGAGGAGTCGAGGGATGGGGGAAAATCTTCACTAGAGGTAAACCCTGTTTCCATGCTCATTTTGGAAGTTCCTAATAATGAAAAAAAGATGGCTAGCATTAAAAAGTTCTAAAAGAGTTTGACGCCTAGTAATGAAGTAAGAATACTATAGAGAGAAGGGACATATAGGATATTGAAACCAAAAGTCATATCAGAAAGCAAACGTTTTGTAAAACTTCTTACGAAGTGACTAGCATTTTCAAAACCTTAAACATGCCTAAGTCTATAAGTTGCACTATACAAAATCACACACAACTCTCACTTGTATAATTTTTTTCCCACAAGCACAGTACGCCTTGGGTAAGTGCGCGTTGAGGGCGGGGGCAAGCAGCCTTCTCTTTCCCTCCCGCACGCATGTCTATCGCCGCTTTCCCTCCCCTCGCCGCGTGTATCACCCAAGGCGCGGAACAGCGCTTGCGGTCAAACTTTAAGTTATATTATAACTTACGTGAAGATGTGTCAGTCGGTGGCAAGTCATCGAGAGGCGCGTGGATCTTAGGGGCCGACTCCCGCGCACCAAACGTTAGTAAGTGTTGCCGGTATAGCCTGTAGTTAATAAATGATTTTCGTTAGAGTAATCCGATGATTAGTTCTTTATTAATGGCGGCGGCGGCGACTGCGTCCACTGCGTAGACATTACCAGTGGTTGGTTACTAAGTAGTTCTGACTAGTATTTTTTATGAGATATATTTTCAGATCTGCAACAAGTTCCTAGGGATAATCTAGGACTGCTAACTAGAGATTCCCCAGGCTTTCTAGGAGTCAGGATCTGCTAGAAAACCATAGTTTGCTCTTTGCCGAGTTGTCATTTTTGTCCAGGCTATTAAAATGGGCTATCTTATTAATCATAATATTGAGCTATATGAGAAATACTTCAGCAGTATTGGTCAGGATTTTTTCGGGTTTGCTTCTTTCCAGGCGACTAGAACCGACATAGATTTATCTACTGACCTGTGTCTTGAGCACGTTGAGCCAGGTCCGGAACACGTCGACAGTCTTGGCGCGCAGGTGGTATATGAACGTATAACTATGACGACGGCGCGCCTTGGCCGATATTACGGAATCGATCAAGCGACCTTCTCATTACCAAGCAGGGACCGGAAAACCCCTTTTTTTGGTTAACCTAATTGATAGGGAAACCCTATTAAAAAACTTACCAAATGATAGGGTTTCCCTTTCGATAGGGTTAGTCGACGTTATGCTTACCGTATTGATAGGGTTTTTGAAAACCAGTCTATGAAATACCCAATCAAAAACCCTTTTAACGGTAAACGGTTCATGAAATACCCAATCAAAACCCATTTGACGTTAAGCGGTTCTGGTCCTTCGGCCCAGGAGGAACTAGGTATAAATTGCTTGAACACGTTTTAAAACCCCTTCATAAAGCCTTCATAGGGTTTCCTCGATAGGGTTTTCGTATTCGGTAAGTGCTTACGTGGGTTACTCTTTCAATAGGGTTACCGTATTGATAGGGTTTTTAAAAAACAAGTCTATGAAATTCCCAATCAAAAACCCCTTTAACGGTAAGCGGTTCCGGTCCTTGTTACCAAGTCAGGACCCACTGAGTATGATCTAATCACCTGAGTTTTTTTACAAAACTTTCTAGGCCCTTCAGTCAGATGTAGTAAGGCAGGGTATGCTAAGTTTGGTCTTTTAGTACACGCGTTCTAAACAAGTCTGTCCATTAGGTATCTTGAACGCGCTAAGCTATATATGAAACACTTAAGAAGTCTTGGTGGAGTCAGGATTCCCTCGATGGACTCTAGGTATTTCGACTAGTCGCTGGGGAGTTAGGATCTACCTAGTATTCTCTACTGACCTGTGTCTTGAGCACGTTAAGCCAGGTCCGGAACACGTCGGCAGTCTTGGCGCGCAGGTGGTATATGATGAACGTCTAACTATGACGACGGCGCGCCTTGGCCGATATCACCGATAAGCCTACATCTACGGAACCGTGAAAAAGACTTACGCACTAGCAAGTCAGGGTCTAATGAGTGTGATCTATTCGTCCAAATATTACAAAGGCCTCTGGGCTCTTCATTGCGTTAAAAAAACTTGTTTTTTTGTAAGAAATAAAAAAAAATCACTGACTTTTGATAAAAATTTAAAAAGTCAAATTTTCGATTTTTTGAAATAGATCAATCGTGGAAGATTTCTACTGACCTATGTGTCTTGAGCACGTTGAGCCACGTCCGAAACACGTCGGCAGTCTTGGCACGCAGGTGGTATATGAACTCGTCGGCGTCGATGTCGATGCGGCGACGGCGCGCCTTGGCCGATATCACCGATAGGCCCACATCTACGGAGCCGTGAAGTCGGCCGCGGGCGACGTCGGTGGGGGAGCGCGCGTATACGAGTATGCCGCCGTCTACTACGAAGAAGCGCTGGAAAACAAGAGTTTATTTAGGGAGTTGGAAAACAATAGTTTGATTAGGGGGTTGGAAATCAAGAGTTCGATTAGGGGTTGGAAAACAAGGGTTCGATTAGGGGGCTGGAAAACAAGAGTTCATTTAGGGGGTTGGAAAACAAGAGTTCGATTAGGGGGTTGGAAAACAAGAGTTCGATTAGGGGGTTGGAAAACAAGAGTTCGATTAGGGGGTTGGAAAACAAGAGTTCGATTAGGGGGTTGGAAAACAAGGGTTTGATTAGGGGGCTGGAAAACAAGAGTTCGATTAGGGGGTTGGAAAACAAGAGTTCGATTAGGGCGTTGGAAAACAAGAGTTCGATTAGGGGGTTGGAAAACAAGGGTTTGATTAGGGGGCTGGAAAACAAGAGTTCGATTAGGGGTTGGAAAACAAGGATTCGCATTTAAAAAATTATGTAAGGATTCAGTTGGCATAAGAATCTTGTCATGAAAGGATATTATTATTTTTCATATCCGCTTTATTGCCTGCACATTTTTCACTGTCACAACCTCTCTGGTTGACTGGGAGAGAATGCCTTTTTAGCATTAAGTCCGCCATTTGCTGTATTTTTATATATATAAGCAATAAAGATTAAATAAATAAAATAAATAAAGGATATTACCTTGTGCCATCCTTTAAGAGGCCACTTCCGCTTCTTGTGCAGGTACCCGTTGAACACGTCCGGCCGCTTCTCGAACCGCTGGCCGTCCTTCAGCCCCTCCAGCACCTCCCATTCACTGCCACGCCGCCGGCTGGCGGAACAACAACATTTTCAAGTTATACACCCCAGACACTCCATACAACCGCGCCATTATAAACAGATGACGTCCGATGACATTTTTGTACACGCGCTACTGTGTGTGTAAGTCAGGCTACCGAGCAGTTTGTACTGTATGAGCGGCGTTCAATTCATAATTCGAACTATTTGGTAAATAAAGTAACGACGCATTGCTTTGAATATCAAAATATGTTGACAGTTGGCAAACCGACTAAAAAGTTATAACGCATTGCTGTGAATATAAAAATAAAGTTGACAGTTGACTAACGCGACTATCGGCACATGAACTCGCGAGGAGGGGCGAGGTAATTGTTTCTAGGGCGGGGCGGGGAGTGTCCTTTCTGTACCATAGAGTACATTATTATACTAGAGATAGAGTTATCAGTCAGACCTAATGATCAACGCCATCTAACGAAATGTGACAAAAAGTGCACGATATTATAATATAGGTACTAGTAGGTTTCTATAAATCTTGACTTGTAATTTTTTTGGGAGGTAATAACTATGTGATGAAATAAATTTAAAATAATTTACTTTATAGCTAATCAGCTTTGATTATATAAAACTGTGAAAGACACACGATACCGCGATTCAGCACGGGATAGCGACATCTCTCGACTGTTTGACAAACGAAAAATGAGCGCCATCTATCAAATCAATCCGCAACTAAAATCTTAGGCCGCGCTCCCTTGTAGTGAGTCAAGTACTAAGTGAAAAGCCCCTGTTCTGTACGTAGTACTTATATCTATTCTGGGGTTATATTTTTTTTTCTTTATTATAATACCTTATAACCCTTATTAATAAACAAAGAGTAAGTTTACACCTAAAATAGTTTAACCAAAAGGAATATGACGTTTTGCGACGTCAAACGTAAGGAGTAGTCGGATTCCGACAGCTCCCGAGTCTCCCAACGCAGCACGATGATGGTTGCTGCTATGTCAACAAGTATACCAACCTGCGCGATTTGCTGGCACGTATGGGCAGAGCCGGCGGTCACACGGCGCGGTCACCGATGTCGGCCAAGAGCGAGGTGACGAGCAGTTGGAAACCGACGGCTCCCGAGTCTCCCGACGCAGCACGATGATGGTTGCTGCTATGTCAACAAGTATACCGACCTGCGCTACTTGGCAGCGCGGCGGACAGAGCGGCCACCGCTGTCGGCCAAGAGTGAGGCGGTCTTTCCCGAGCAGTCGGAAACCGACGGCTCCCGACGGCTGGCTGTCGGCCGAGAGTGAGGTCTATGAGGAGGCGTCGGAATCCGACGGCTCCCGGGTCTCCCGACGCTGCACGATGATGGTTGCTGTTCTGTCAACAAGTATACCGAATACCGACCTGCGCGACTTGGCAGGGCGGCGGACAGCGCGGTAACCACTGTCAGCTGTGAGTGAGGCGGTCTCTCTCAAGCAGTCGGAGTCCGATGACTCCCGAGTCTCCTGACACAGCACGATGATGGTTGCTGCTATCTCAAGTATACCGACCTGCGCGACTTGCTGGCGCGCACCGACGGCGACAGCGGCGGGCTGTTGACCGAGAGAGGCGGTCTCGCCCGAGCAGTCGGAATCAGACGGCTCCCGAGTCTCCCGAGGCAGCACGATGATGGTTGCTGCTATGTCGACAAGTATACCGACCTGCGCGACTTGCTGGCGCGTACCGGCGGCGGCGGTGGGCGCACGGCGCGGTCGCCGCTGTCGGCCGAGAGCGAGGCGGTCTCGACCGAGCAGTCGGAGTCCGATGGCGCCCGGCGCAGCGCTGCGGCGCGACCCGAAGCTCCACGACGACGTTCTCCTGCAAACAACATTCTTCAAATAGTATCGTCTAGGAGCACTATGTCATTGAACATAAGAAGGCGCTACAAATGTGCAAGAGAGCATTTAATGTTTTATCACGTTTTTCAGAAGAGCAAATTATGTTTGTCTATTGTTTTATTGTCACTTTATTTGTGTTCGTTTTCTTCAATAATTATTTTCAGTACAAAATGTTAAAAATCAACAAGACAATAAACATGGTCCTTCGAGCCGGATTTCTGCCTGCCATGTTGAACAAATCTCTAAATAAATAAATACCTAAGATGAGAATGCGATTTATCGGAAACTGATGATAATTATGTAAAGTTCCGGTTTTTACAAAAAGACACAGAAAAGAGAGAGTTATCACCGTCTTGACGCTTTGTCTATAACGCATTTCGTATAAGTATCTCTGCTCCAGCCCATAGAACGCTGTGAATAGACTACGCCATGGGTCGTCTACAAATTCTGCAATAAACGCACAGGCCACAATATATCTGTAGTTGAAACATTCTGATTTACAGTTCAGTTGCTTGTCGCAAGGTCTAAGCATCTTTTGTAAAGTTCGCTAATATTTTATTTGTTATCGGACGAGGATATTTGCTTGAAGTAAACCCGAACGTGACTAAAATCAGTTAAGTGTTTTCCGTCACGGTGTCATAGTCTAACTAAATAGAACAGTAACTCTGTTTGCTGACATTGTTATGTCTAATTTTGGATGGACGTGTTTGCAAATAATCATTTACCATGACATGGTAATGTTTGTTATCTTTAATTTAAATCGTGTAAGATAATTTGTACTACCAATATACGACGAAATGGAAAAGGATTGCATTTTGCATACTTTTACAAAATGTTGACTGCAGTTTTTTTATGTTCTGTAGAATTACAATTATATAAGTACAGTACGGTAACTACCCAGTAAATTGCAAATCAATTAAATAGTCCAGATGTTTCAATTCAATTCAATATTTTATTGCATACCATAAAGTGAATACATAGGTGGTAGTTTATAGAAAGAGAACATTATGGACCCTGGTAGGGTATAGCAATTGAAGTAGGAGAGGACGCCTTATTAAAAACAAATTACAATTATTACTATATCAAAAAATACATAGTTTTGAACTGTGTATCACATATAAGTCACAATATAATATAAGTAGATATTGTTTAAGTGTATTAGTATAATATTTTTCTATTATTTTACGTTTATATTAAGTATGTAAGTACCTATATCTTATTAGGCATTCTGCTAGTATCTATAGAAATACAACAGTTGCCTGCAATTGAACCTAATGGGGTTGGTAAACTTTTTCGAAGAGAATAGGCTAGTTGACAAAATTTCAATAACTGCTTAATATTTTAGCTTATTAGGCATTTTATCGAAAAAAAAGGTTTATTTATTTATAATCGAGCGTTTACATTATAGATTTCGCGTTTTAAAAAACCAATTTTAATTTGGTTCCAAAACGCACAAGACTGTCATGGCGTCTTGAATGACGTCACGCCGTGCAAAACAAACAAAAGAGCGATCGTGTCTTCGTACGTTATAGCTAGTTTTTATCGATTAAAAATGAATTTCTCATATTATAAGTACTGTATAGTGCCCCAGTGTGATAGCACGACTATAAAAACACCAAACCAGTTATTTATATATGTTCCAAACAATGGAGAAATACGGAAAAAGTGGCTAAAACTTGCGTTCGGTTGTGGTTAGGTTGCACTCGGAGTGTAGGTTTGGAACGCGCCTTCGGTAATGATACTCGAAACGTCAAAGACAAGATTGGAGTTTCGCACGGCGTGACGTAACGCTTTCTGATTGGTGTTCACTGTCACTTGACTAAAGGTTGCATTTTACGAAATTTATTTTTTAAAAATATTATTAATCTTTAACGCTTTTAATAATTAAAATTGTTTGTTATTTTCTCCATAATATAATTAATCATTATAAACCCCTATCCATTATATTTATTCTTAATGGAAACAAGCCTATTGTTTTATATTTTTTTTTGATAGCACAAGTTTGAAGAATAAAGAAAATAATATTATGATTTTTTTATTTTACCTTGTTAACTAAATATATTTTTTTATATTATTATCGCGATAAAATATCAAACATACGGCTGAACACGAAGTTCCTTTGCATTTACTGATTTAAAAAACTAATTGACAGATATGACAGACAGTGACAAAGAGTAATCATACCTTTGTTTTTTTTGTTTTGAGCAACAACATAGAAAGTCTTTGGAGCAAAGGCATAACCTACGCATACAGCCGTAATAGTGATTTATTGTACTATGCTGTAAATTAAAAATTTAAATTTTTATTTTAATTAAAATGAAGCATTGTATAATTCCGCAATTTGTTATTCCTGACTCCAAAGCCAAAAGCTACCAGAAAATATATAATTTACAACAGTTTTGGAAAAGTTTACCAACCCCATTAAAACTATCTCTTACGAGAATATAATACAGAGAATTTCTATTATTTCATTGCCATTTATGTAAACATTTAATAGAATCAGGCGTAACTTGCGGAAGTCCATTATTATGGATACCTGCGTGACATCTAACCATATTGTGAGGTTTATAGGTATATATTGTTTTGCATCCATTTAAGTATAGACTTTTGTAGACTCAGAATACTGTATTGACCCTGTTCCAATCATATTATGACCTAGATGGAAGTCTTGCCCTATTGGGCCATTACACTATTTGGACAGTTGCCAGTGCTTTCATGTAAACCCGGCATTTAATGACAGTGCCGTGATCAACGATTTTATAAGCCACTGGGAGTAAAAGAGAATTAAGAACCTATAAAAAAAACATGACGATGTCGTTGACGTCATTAATGAGAAAGCTTCTGTGATGGAAAGAGAGTATCAATCATTTAGTATTAGTATTTGAAAGAGAAGAGTAAATTGCAGAAATATATTGGGGTAGTAAGATTGTATACTGCATCACAATCACCAGATTATAATTGTAATATCAATGAGTCTGGCCAGTGATTTTTGTTTAGTGATTTATCCAATAGCTTATTTATGGTTCCGGTTCCGCAACTGCGAAGAAATTTTCGCGATATGTCTTAAAAACAAAAAAGTTATATGGTCAAGTTATTATTCTAAGGGTCTAGTTTTTCTCTTGTTGTGGGTCTAGTAAACTGTTATTTTGACGTCACAACGTGGGTGGTGAACCTTACATGTCCTACGCACAGACTATACAACAAGTGAACGTGCGTAATAACGCAAATATTTTAATTTTCAGTGCGCTTGGCATTTCCTTCAAACCCTTGTCCATCAGCCATTTTCGATGATGTCCCCACTGCTGGGGCACAGGCCTTCCTTATGGGTGGTAAGGAGGATGGGCCATAACCCACCACGCGGGCCCAATGCGGATTGGTGGGTGTTAACGACTGAAAATGCAGCCGGGACCAACGGCTTAACGTGCTTTCCGAAGCACGGAGGAGCTAGAGATAATATTTTTTTGGTGAACGTTGCTTAACTTCCGCAATCGCTGGGCCAGGCGCTAAACCACTACGCCATCGAGCTTCAAGCCCTTATAACTTGAAAACTACTCGCTTGATTTAAACGAAACAAAAACTGGTTTATTGCTAGACATAAAGTTTCAAATGATTTGACAGACTCACGGCCGAATACTCAAAGGCTTCTTAGCTAAAATCTTAAGTTAAGGTCTCCTTAACTTTAAGGAAGCTGTCAGTTTCCTAGAATTTCTGTCAAATCTGACAACTTTAATGTATTTAAGGTGGCCTTAACTTTAAGATTCGTTTGAGTATTTGGCCGTCAGGCTCATTTGGAAGATGCCATTAGAATTCATGTGTTATTAAATTGTCTTATCCTGGAATCGGAGCCTCAGATATTGCGATTTGAAACACTGAAAACTAATCCTTACTAATATGATAAAAGCAAAAGTCCGTTTGTGTGTTTGTCATACCGTCACGAAATTTTACATGCACGTTGTCAGGGGTACAGAGAAGGGCATGGGGTAGTACCTTTCATCCAGAAAAAATAGTATAAGTATTGTTCCTGAGGGATAAAAAAAGCATTCCGCGCAGACGAAGTCGCGGGTGGCCGCTATAGTGGTCAATAAATCTGGATTTGTATTTGGACACACAATAATATTGCTCGTATTAAAGGTAGGGTTGCCAGGTCGGAAGCCCAAAATATCTGGAGAAAATTTGAAAATGTCGGGATTTTGCGGTTGTTGTCGGGAGAAATAAATAGTTACAATAAAAATGTAACTTAAATGCACGTACATAGTTAGAAAACGGCAGCGCAGCGCGATTTTTAGTCAGTTTCATCCACTAATCTTGTAAGTTTAAATCTTGCCTGTAAATTGTAAAATAAACGGCCGCACAGCGCGATTTTTTGTTAGTTTCATCCACTAATCTTGTACTCTTGCCTTTCTTAATAAGACAACGGCCACGCTTCGCGGTTTATAGTAAGTTTCATCCCCTAATCTTGTAATCTTGACTGGCTATTGTAAAATAAAATAGCCGCGCAGCGCGATTTTTAGTCAGTTTTTTCCACTAATCTTATAATCTGTGGTTTCGTCCGCAAAAATTATTGCTTTCTCTGTTTATTGTTTTTTTCTTTGTAATATGTCCAGTCTTAGTGTGCAATAAAGTGTTTTTATTATTATTATTATAAAATCTTGAATGAAATTAGGCCGATTTTATTTCCCCAGGCTATAGGTGCTTACCTACTTCCTCAAAAAAATATAAACTAACTAAGAACTTTGTTTGATATTCTATCAACCCCAAAATTTAGTGATTCTTTCTATAGAACTTTCGGAACAGCTGATTTTCCGGGAGATTTTTAGATTTTTCGGGAGTCGGGAGATCACTTGAAATTCCGGGAGAATCCAGGCGAATCCCGACCATCTGGCAACCCTAAGTGTCTCCATTGACCGGCTCTGCTCATGCTCTAGATCTGGAATATAATCCAACGCCTTCCCTTAATCTTACCTACGTTAACTCAGTAAGAAACGTCGTCAACATTTTTTTATTATCTTTCATTTACAATTACAGGGGATATGAAGTCCATTCGTCGCAGTTCACATAATTTGAGCCGTTTATCTATGCAGTGTTGACCAGGGCATTACATTTTGTAAGCGGTTAGCGTATACGTGACCCGACCCGCATTAATTCACTGGCGAACACAGTGGTTGGTGCAGTAGGTCAGTATTATTTATATATTATTGTGCTAAAAGAAGACACAAGGGAAACGCGAGAATATTTTTCTACTAAATTAATTTCTGAATGGACAGTCGAGTTCAATAATATGTAGGTACAGTCAGCGTGAAATTGATATTAGCGTCTAGAGTAGTCAAAATGATCTGAAAAACAAAAAATCTATTTGATCTACGCAGTTACAGTCATCATATTGTTGTAAGCACAGAAGATGTTCAAAATATCTTACCATTCATTGTTTCATATTTCTTTGAGAAGGTCAGAGTGTTCAAAATTATCTTAGCAAACAAAGCTGTAAAAGTTTTTGGTAAGTTTTTATTTGTGCCATAAAGAAGCTTCAATGTGTTACATCCTGAAAGCGATTGCGATAGATTTTGAAATTAGACAATAGAAAGGCAGCTTCGATATGGCGAGTTGACGAATAAGTCTACTGCGACTTATTCGTATGTAAACGCCATGTCATATCATTTTTTGAACTATTTTTTAACCAACTTCCAAAAAAGGAGGAGGTTCTATGTTCGTCTGTATATTATTTTTTTTTCAAACGTTATTACATTAGGTATACTCCCAAGTTGGTCCCATTTTTTAAAATTTTGGGGCAAGAAGAAAGGCCCGATCACCATCCAAACATTCAATGAAAATCTTCTCTGGTGGGCCCTTTCTTTTATTTATCTCTGGGGTCACATGAAGGACTTGGTGTACCCTGCGAATCAACCAGCGACATCCGTTGAAGAGTTGAGGCAGAGAATTTTGGCAGCTGCATTTATTTTTTATTCACAGTGTAAGTAGAGTAACACTGTTACCTTTCGAGCTGAATTTAATTAACAAATAAAAATTAAAAGATTGACCTAGAGCGCCCTTTTGCTGATTTTATTTATAACAGCTGGGAAAGTTAATAACATTTATACCTTTTTGGGAAGCTAATGAGTCTAGTAAGTTATTCTACTAATTTGTACGCCAACTTTCATACAACTTTTTTTCAATAACTTACGGCGATTTTCGGGAAAAATATCAGAAAATAAAAGTTATTGCTACTTAGGACCTTTTATATCTGTGATTATGTATGTTTTGGGCCAACGTTTTTTTTAAATTGATCACTTATTTTTCAGCTTTCAGAAAAGTATCAATTCAATGTTTAGAGTGTAGTAGTTTATTTATAATTAATGGTTTTTGGTAACAAGTCGGAAAATTTCTTAAATATCGAAGAACTGCTACAGCTCGGTAACCATCCAGTTTTGACCCCTGGTTCACTGGGCTTAATTTGTTGCAAATGACCTCTAGTATAACCCCTTTCAAGGAATAGGTCGAATTTCCATGTCACCCTGTATAATATACCTTACCTACAAGGTACCTAAACTAAAAATAAAAAAATAAAAATTGTTTAAAAAAAACAAAAAACCGACTTCAAAAAACCTACCTCTAAAAAGCAAGAAATAATATTCATAATAATAAAAATACGTCTATTGAAGTCGGGTGGGGCTTTTAGAATAAAAAAAAAGGAATTTGTACTCCAGCCCCACCCGACTTCAATAGACGTATTTTTATTATTACGAATATTATTTCTTGCTTTTTAGAGGTAGGTTTTTTGAAGTCGGTTTTTATTTGAGCTGTCAGAAAATCGCGTATTGCTATTGATATGTATGGATGGCGCCTGGCGCCATTGCTCATACATATCCGGCAGTTCTTAATGTCAAAAAAATTCAAAATCCTACTTGATATACTTAGACATATTGCTGTTTGCAAGCTCATCTGTGACCCAGTGCGGTGTTTGGCAGTTGGCAGCCGCGACCGCGCTCTGACCTACTTCGCTGTCGCACCAGGGCATGGCATACACCTAAATAATGGCCCGGCCACACTTTTATATTTACCAGGAAATTAGTGGATTTGCATATCTTTTACATGGAATCTATTCCGTAGCCGTTTGGGCTGGCAACCGGCCAAGAGTAAGCGTTCTTGTAGGATCAAATCAAGATGTATTGGAAAAGAAAATGAGGGCGGATGTTTATGGTTTCTGTCAGGGTAATTAACTGAGTTACCGCTTCTGGGAAACTGCATAACTGCACTTGTACTATTATGTATTCTGTGCTACTGCTAATTAGCACCGGGCCATTCACGTAGTGCTGTGCTGTGCTTTTACATAGAATTTGACGTAATACCTGCGTATACCATTCGTAACAATTTGTCTTAACAAAATGCCATCAGGCATGATGTATATTATTACTACAGTACTAAACTACTATAGACGTAAACCCTTTTAACTCATCTAGGGGGAAAATATGGTAATTAACTATACAGTACGATACGACGACGTTTGAGTCTTGAGTCAACTTACGGGAAAACGAGTGTACACAGAACTTTATGCAATTTTCCTAATAGTTCCTAATTTCCAAATAGTACCATATAAATTCTATTATCCAAGTTACGTTGATTTAGTATGGGCGGTTTGCCTACAGAAAAAAATCTGCATAAAGTCCTGCATGCAGGGCCACAGCCTGCAGGGCTTTGTATAGGCGAGCAGGGCCGATAATATAATTATATTAAAATTATTTTTTTAATCTATCTGCATGCAGTTGCACCCTACCCTACCCTACCGGCTAACTTTTCAACTTAAATCAGAGAAATCAATGTAAGGAATTTTGTAATTTGAAGCCCGGCAGACTTGCCGTAGTTCGATGCGTTAGCCGGTACGGCCCCAGGTCCCAATATCGGCCCCGCGTACAAGGATTTGAGTAGCACGCTTAAGTTGGTTAAAGGCAAATCACCACTCACGTTTGCTGTCGAGCCTCGACTCAGTGGCTGCGTGCTTCAGCCCGCCTTGATTCATTTCAGTATTGTCGCACGACTCCCACAACCATCTCAGCTCGGCTGCAATGAAAAAAATAACATTATTTACTTGGGAAGACGGCTCAGCTCGGCTGCAATGCAACGAAAACAGATCGTACTATTACATGAGAAGATGACATATGGGCTCTCTACATGCACAGGCCCGGCCTGCAGGATCATACGGAAAGAGGCCTCCCGCGGCCTTCCAACTAAATCTCAGCGTGTAGGGGAAATTGCGGCCTCTTCACCGAAGCACCTAGTACCACCAGGGCTCTGTCACTCCGCGCGCGTCTGAAGCGCTCGGCGTCCTCTGAGAGGACAAATTTCATACATCAGAAAAGATAAGACCTACGCGATAGAAAGAGAGGCAACTACTAAGTGAATGTTTTGGAGCGAATGGAGCGCTGTGCGACCTGAATTGCACCTTGTTGTGTCGGAGCAAGAGTCGCAATTTATTTAAACGATTTTGCGGAGTGCAACTTCTGTACGTTAGTACTATTATCTATTCTGTGGTACCACAGAGTAAAAGTACACTATGGTAGCATAGCAGAGCAGGTAGCCATTTTCTAAGCTGGATTAATAAATTTGGAGTTTATCATCATAACGATGTCAGTCAGATAAATCATTAATGCCATTTCGGGTGCGGCTTCGCTCGTTAACATTTTTTGTCATAATATGGTTTGGCATAACAGGTACGGCATACGCATACACTTTCCTGTTTACGTACCTAAGTGCTTCTATGCAATCGTTTAAATCGTTTACATGGCTAGTGATGAAAAGGTCGACTTTTTTTAATCTATAGCCAGTGTCACTCGGGGTATTTTTTTTTTATTGATTGTTTTTTTTTTATTGATATTGATTGATTGATTGATAATATGTATGGATTCGAATGATACCTCACACATCCAAATCGGTTCAGGCATTTAGAAGTTATGGTGGAATAAAGAAACTCGCATACATACAAAACAATGAATTATAAACACAATACACTCTTTTTTGGGCAGTCGGTCGTGTAATAAAGAACACCCACAGACTCCCAACCCAAGACCTTGACAGCAGAGAGGCTCGTATTATAGAATCAAACTCAAATCTCTGCTTCAGTACAGTTAGAAAGGGATGGTGCTATTCATCGCATATAACGCCATCCCTTTCTAACTGTATTCAAGCATGGATTTGATTTTGAGTTTGATTCTATAATACGAGCATAAGTAGACAAGTCTACAGTCTACCAACCGAGAGAGATAGCGGGAGATCGTGCGGAAAGCTATGTTCGCCTCTACCACCGACGTGGACGCCTCAACATGACCACGACCGCTCTGCCAAGAGTGAAACGACGAAGAAGAAGAAGTAGATAAGTACGGAAATTCCGAAAAACCTTTAATCTACTTTCCATGAAACGATAAAAATGGTATATAGCACTATTATTATTTTCTGTGCTGTTAGGTAAATTACGCACTCGTGAAATAATACAGCAATTATGTTTTACAGGGGGACAATAAAAAATTAATGGCATTGATGAAAAATGCGTCGGGCCTAGTCATAATTCAAGGGCCGTTGCTGAGCTGTTATTTGGCGACAAAAATAAATATAAATATAAATGCTTGGACAATTACACACAGCGCCATCTAGCCCCAAACTAAGCAAAGCTTGTAATATGGGTGCTAGACAACTGATATACTACTTATATACTTTTTAAATATATACTTATTATACATAGTAACACCCAGACCCGTCACAGAAATTAAAATTCATCATTTCAATGGCAATCAGAAAAATATGTAAGTAATGGTAAACTTATACTTATTATCTTATAGTTTATATTAATTGTAATTATTGCTTATGTTTATTGTTAGTTTTTACTATTTCTACATTACCGATTTTTATTTTAGTAAGTAATTTATGCAATTTTATGAGTTAAATTACTTCTCTATACACGATAATTGATAAAATCAACATTTTGACAGGTCAGAAAAGGGCATCCTTCTTTTTAACTTGGGGTTTGGCAATAGGAATTTTATAACCGAAAACCGAATCGTTAATTTAAGGTTGTGACTATTTTCTATACACTTTCCATTTCAGGTTTTTTTTAATTTCATCTTTATTTTTATAAGTAATTAGTTAAAATCTAAAACCCCTATAAATGTCAATGATTTGTTTTATTGCACGTGTTTATTTGTTTAGACGTAGACGTGTGTTACTCAATCACTCGCGATTTTTATGGCTTGGCAATTGGCACACATACAACGACCATAAAAAACTTCACATACGTACCGAGAAAATACCGAGGCAATCACATGAATGAATGAAGGAAAATATAGATTCAAAAGTACTTAATAATTAAGTTTATTTGAATAAAGCTTATTTCACTTTCACTCACTTTCACTGAAGTTATAAGGCATATTATATACTGAAAATATGGGAAAATTGAAAAATAATGGAATTGGAAATAGTGGCTCACTGCACTTTGCACAATAAGGGGGAGTGAGAGAGCGATATGTGTGGCGTTTAGTGTGAGAGCGAGAAGTGAATATGAACGACGCCTATTTCAATCCCATTCTTTATCTGCGCGGGTTGTAAAGAAATCTGAAATAGAACTCTCATTTTGTGAAAGTTCAGACAGAATAAATTAATTTTTAAGAATTTCCAAATTATAGAAAACATTAAATTTCAATTTAGTTCATAATGCAAATGTTTGGAAAAGGATTCCTTATATTTTATGTTTTAATAACTTTATCTTAACAAAACTCTACGAATGGAGGTAAGTGTTTAAAAACTTCGATAGAGCAAGATTCCGGTTTCAATGTCAAAGTTAGGCAACTTTGGCGAAGGCCAGTTATTAGATGGGTGACCAATACAATTATTAATTATGTCGAGCTTTGCAGCGTGTGCGATTGATGCTCTAGGTCTACAATGTTGTGAAACGATTTCATATTAAAAAGGTCTTAGAAACAATATATTAAAAGAAAAATACCAACCTATTTTAAAAGCCAAGCAATTTTGTGGCAATTTCATTTCACTATTTTTTTACACACAATTTAACACTGGATTATTTAATATAATTATTTAATACTTATTACACTTAAATTAAACTAGTCATCACTGAAACACAAACATTTGGAGTCCAGAAATATATAGCTATAATTTTATTTATTAAATTACCAACACACTTATTTTAAAATAAAACTATATTTAGTAAAAATAAAAACAGTAATTTTTAAAAGAGGTCACTCTTAATGACATGCTATAGTTATACTGAAATGTCTCGTTAACATTATGTGCCAAGTGTAACTATTATGTTTTTTATAATCAAAATAGCTAATCAATTACATTATGACATTATCTACACTTATCCGAAATAATCACATTGTTTGACACGGTCACGTGAGCTTTGATTTAATTTAATATTATCCTTTTTTTATAGAATATCAAATATTAACTGATATTATCTTACAATATTTATTATTATGTAAAATGACACTCTCAACAAAATAGTTCACTTATGATGCAAGCCTATCTTATTTTAACTGGCAAACTCATTATGTTGTTAAAGACTAATTGAATTTAGATTACGACTATTTAACTTTAAATGTTAATACCATAGACGTAGAAAATGTTTCCGCTGCGCTCAAGACCAACAAAGCGATTATACGGACACGGTCTATGAAAAAAAAGAGACAAAGGATCAAGTGACAATGTGCCAACATTTTTTACAGTAAGAGCCCTTAGCGTCCCGCCTAGCAAAAGAGCAATCACAATTTCTTTAAAATATTTGGTAATCTTGATTAAAATTTTAAATAAGGGTATCGTGGAGCCATGGTGTCTTGTTCTGTTAGTGATTGTGATGTGACAAAAAGAAACAATCCAAGTAATCACACTTTTCACAGGTAAATAAGATATTGCCACACATTTCTCTAAAACCAAATTTCGCTACATTTATTCGTTTATCGACGAAGAAAACAGTATGGAACATAGTTTATTAATTTCCTTTGCCATAATATAGTCATATTTTATAATAATAATAATAATAATAATTTATTTCATATTCAGATATTACAATCCATTTTGTTAGTAACAATTAACTTTTATGTATGTGGGTCATATTTTACGTATCTCTTATATAATGTATGCATTCGTTTTTCGGATCACCTGTTTATTGACATTGTTGTTCTTTGACATTCTATTTCTATGGTTAATACAATTAACATTGATATTTAATTTAAGCATATTTTTTTTCCTTTGCGATAGATACTTATCATTTATTTTTGTAATATCATCATCATTATAATTTAAAAATGTAACTTATCGATTCGATAGTATTCATAATGATAAATTAAACTCATGTAAGTATTTATATAACCTAAAGAACCTATTTATAGTTTGCAATTGCAACTAAATACAAACTATTGAGCACCTAGGTACATAACACTTTTTTTATTATCCTGATTATTTTCTTTTTGAAATTTTCACACTGAAATCCTCACTGAATTTAAAAATGAGAAAACAATTTCATAAAATAAACTACTTTTGAACACGAATCCTTTTTATTTACTTTTAAAATGATATTGTCTTTAAATCATAGTTTCCAATATCAACGAGTTTTTATCGGTTTATCGTATCGATAATTCGATTATCAGGAAAACATTGGGTTTTTTTATCTATCTCGGATATAGGATTCACCATATCGAAAACCGATTAAAATGACTATCTATAACAAATTATCTAAATTGTGCTATAAAAGTCATCCATATGGAATTTAGCCACGGACTAATTGTCTATTGGAGATGACACACGCACAGGCCTGGCCTGCAGGCCCGGACTGACTACTACCAAATCTTTCCGGCCGAATCTCACGAGTGTATCATGAGCACGGTGTACTGCCCTATGGGCAAAATATTTAGGCACAGACCCTTTTGTAAGTGTTACTTCCCTGATCTCGTTTGTTACACACATTGAAGGCTCCGGTATATTTTGGCACGAGTATGTTATGTCAAACGATACATTTGACTAAATACAATTTGTTACACAATAACTTGCCAAAAAGAGTTTTGCGATCTGAAAAATTGCGATAAGTTGTTTTGACATTTTCTTTGTTGTAAAATAGTTTGCTTTGCGGTGTGTTATTTTGGGAAATGAGGCACGGACTGAAGGCGCGGCTTTCAAGACCGGACTGTGCGTGTGTAGTCTCTGTAATGATGCTTTCTTATTATCGAGTTAGTGATTTTAGCCTTGTACTATTATGTATTCTGTGATTATAGGCGCATTGACCATTTCGCGGTTAGTCCAATTCGTGGTTGTTCAATATTTTCACCATTCGACCCACCTGCGAATTGGTCCCATACGCGCCTAAAGGCTACGTGGACTAAGTATAGAACGGTGACCTTAAACATGAATCACCACGTCAGATTATCTGGTGTTTATCTAACTAAGCATTAAAGTGCTGTGTCACGCAAGCACTAAACTTTATACTGCCCACATACATAGATAAGTTGTTAATTACACAAAGTACGGGAAAAATACTACTTACATTATCGTAATTGAAAACTTAAATTATTTAAAGCTGTAAAATTTAATTAAATAACAGTTTGATTGTTATAATTCTGAGTAGAACGATTAGAAAGTTAAGGCACTTATATTGGTCAACTAGCGCCGCCAACACATTTTTTATTACTCGTAAACTAAATAAATGTCTCTAATATTTTTTTAATAACTCTTTAATATTTTTCATTCTTTGTACTCGTTTTAAAATGCAATCGAAACGACGGTGGCCACCTTTGGTTTAAATGGATTTTAAAACTTACAGAAAGAATGAAACTGTTGAAGAGTTCGTCCAAAAAAATTTAGAGACCAATTTAAAAGGGCATGGTTGTTTCCATTTTTTTTAAAATTACCTGGGTACTTACTGTCTAATTAAAAATCTATCGCAATCGCTTTCATTTGGCAGATAGATGTGACACATTGCCACATTTCTTTGGTAAGTTTTTATTTGTACCAAAAAGAAGAATAATATCTACTTATATTATATTGTGACTTATATGTGATACACAGTTCAAAACTATGTATTTTTTGATATAGTAATAATTGTAATTTGTTTTTAATAAGGCGTCCTCTCCTACTTCAATTGCTATACCCTACCAGGGTCCATAATGTTCTCTTTCTATAAACTACCACCTATGTATGCACTTTATGGTATGCAATAAAATATTGAATTGAATTGAAGTATCAAATCAATGTATCACATCCTCAAAGCGATTGCGATAGATTTTGAAATTAGACAAAATAAGTACCCTGCTCTACGTATAATAAAAATAAATGAATTGGTTGCACTTGTTGACGGCTATAAGGGCCTTAAGTGAATTCTGTAGATTTTTGTGAAATATTTTTTTTTCACTTCAAACTTCTAAGTTATTATTCGTCTTTTACGACACCACCCCACTCCACTGTTAAGGCCCCGTTTCTTCGTGCTACTATTCTCTGTCAAGTGTCAATGCCAATGGCCACACTAGACTCGTTTTTTTTTTCGAAAAAACCGATCGAATCGAAATGAACATTGAAAAGCTAAGTTTCTTGCTTGTCAGGAAGCTTGTCAGCTAAAAAGAGCTCAAAAGGGTGGTAGGAAAATATAGACAATTCAATAATCTCTAAGTTTATTTTAATGTCCATCAGCCAATATTGATGTCCCCACTGCTGGGGCACAGGCCTTCCTTGTGTGTGGTAAGGAGGATGGGCCATAACCCACCATGCGGGCCCAATGCGGATTGGTGGGTGTTAACGACTGCAAATGCAACCGGGACCAACGGATTAACGTGCCTTCCGAAGCACGGAGGAGCTCGAGATAATAAATTGTTGGTCACCCATCCCATGACCGACCCTTGCGAACGTTGCTTAACTTCCGCAATCCGTAATCGCTGGGCCAGGCGCTAAACCACAACGCGACCGAGCTCCACAGTTAAACAATAGTTAAAGTTAAAATAGTTAAAGAATTTTTCAATTTCAATTTATCACAAATGGAGAGTCAAATACAGCCGGCACGGTAGGAAGCTAACAATCCACAAAGTAATGTCCGGTCATAAATAGGAATAGGAACAGAACACGTCCGGTTATACGACACTTACCAGCGGGGGACGATTCTACTAATAAAACAAGTCATCACAGCCATTCCCACTTCCTACTGCTGGGTCATAGGCTTTTTGACATTAGAAGTTCCTGTTTTCTAGGGTTCTGTACCCGAAAGCCGAAAGGGCCATTAGGGTTCCGTACCTGAAAGGGCCAAACGTAGCCCTAATGATGTCTCTCTAATGTGTCCGACTGTCTGTCATAAATCTCTAGCAGGTAAACCGATGAAGCTACATGCTACAATCTTCATATTTGCACTAAAGTCTTGCCGACCCAAAGCCAGGTAAAGTATAAAAAATATTTTAGAACTGGGCTCCTATACAATGGAAAGGGACGTGTGGGTGTGGGATATCATTGCTTAGAGATCGTATTTTTTAATTTCAAATTGATCTACGAACTTGGTTGGGTGATAATCTTACTATTACGTATATTTTACCAACAAATAGGTATAGTCAGGTGGGGTAAGTGAAACACCGGGGTAAGTGAAACACCCAACCATATCTAAGAAACTATCGTAGTTTATTCTCATAGCGATGTGTCGATAAATCAGGAATGACGAATTACTGCCCTCAATACAACACAGATATCGCTGCGATCATTAAACTAGCTAGTAAACCAAAAAGAAAATTAAGTTATGTTATAAAATGAAAATTACGTTTTTTTGATAAATCTTTGAAACTGGACCCTATTTTATTAGAATTTGATACATTTTGGATGTTAACGGTTTAAAATGATCCTTTTGTCCTGTTTTTAATTAATTGACTCAATATTTAAAGCTATTTTGGCCACTGTTTCACTTCCCCCTTGTCAGGGGTAAGTGAAACACTTCTTAGCCTTTATATTCTTTTCGTGATTTTGTTGCTTAATGCAAGTCTTTAGATATTTATATTCATACCGTTAAAGGCTGATTTAATGAGGAGTACATTGCCTACACAGCTACTTTAATTGCGAGTTTTACAGCTTTACTAAACCTTGTTAAATAAAAATAAAAATAAAGTATGTTTCACTTACCCCACCTGACTATACCTATATATTAATAAATCAGTTTTTTTTACATTTCCTCATTTTTCTATTACCAAACCAATTTAATTTTTTTGCGGTCAAACGCGTAGCACAGGTAAGCCCTGCCCCTTAGCCCAATTGGATAAGGAACCCAAATTATGCGAAGTCCGACACGCACTTGACGGTTTTTATAGTTTATTTAATTTTGACGATTTCACTGCTTTGTTGACCGCCAGTCGGCCGGCGATATGGACAAACGAGGTATTCCTCGAAACTCACACCTATTTTCAAGCGCACCTAAACTATTACCTCAGGATGCAATGAAATGAGGCCAGGGGGTCAAAAGTCTGCTAATGTTTTCGTCAAAATCGTAGTTCGATGGTGTTTGAATGGTAATGCTTTTTTACACAGTTCTTGTTTATTAAACCCAAAACCGAAACACAATGTGTTAAACCCAAAACGGAAACATAATGGTGTCGATTCGGTTGGCAAAGACTTGACTAAATTGACAGGACTAAACTAAATTTAGTTTTCCATCCTTTCCTTCTGTATCGAAAAGACAAGAACAGAATGCTAAAATTAAGTTTGGTCCTGTCAATTTAGTTAAGTCGTGCTAACCGAATCGACACCATTGTGTCTTGATTTTGGGTTTAAGAAACAAGAACTGTGTCTTTTTAGACACAGTCAAAATCGTAGTCCAATGGTGTTCTAATCGTAATGCTTTTGCATTACGATTAGAACACCATTGAACTACAATTCAATTGAACTACAGTTCAATGGTGTTCTAATCGTAATGCTTTTGCATTACGATTAGAACACCATTGAACTACGATTTTGACGAAAACATTAGCAGACTTGACCCCCAGATTTGGCATCCACTCATCCAGGATAGATAGATAATTTGAAAATTGCATACATGCGTACACTAATACTAACCCTAGCTATCGATTAGGATTGTTACTCACAATTTACAAGGCGAAGGTTATTAAGTTGGCAAGAAGATGACATCACAGCCTGTCATTGTTTAGCGATGATGCCACAGGCTTGTTCATAAAACGTTACGGGTTCGAAGAAAACAACTGATTTATAGATAATTTTGATATACATATAAAGATCTGACAGAAATGCAGTTCAGTCACTCAAGTTTGTACTGTTTGTCTTCCTTCTCAGACCTAAATGTATTATTTCTTGTAAAAAAGTTAGCAATCCTAATAACCCTAATACAGTTGTTATAAGTTTGCTCCCTTACTAGTAAAGATTGTATAGTAGTTACACAATAGTTACTCTCTGTCAAACTATTTGAGTTTGACATTTAAAAGAAAGTGACAAAACATTGTGTAACTATACATCTGCTATACAATCTTTATTAGTAAGGGGGTATATGTGTGTGTGCTTGTCCGAATCGTAGCTCTTCTAAATGGATGATCCGACTTATTTTTTCTCTACGCAGCAGATCAGATAAGTTTGTAGGTCACGACGGAAACTATTTACTTAGGTACTTTTAGAGGTGAAGTTTTCATAGACTCAACACAAGATTTCATAGATAGAGTAGTTACAGTACTTGCCAGAAATCAAGAGACTTAAGCTTTGTCCACACTTGTATCATTTTGGCGTATCAGATCACCGTATCTTTAGCATACATCGCTAGTTTGGTTGGTGGTACGTTGGAGTAATACTCAAAGAGACGATGTATGACAAAGATACGGTGATCTGATACGCCAAAATGATACAACTGTGGACAAAGCTTAATGGAGTTTTGATAGACCAACAAAATGTAGACTTTATTTTAAAAAACCTATTAGGAAAATTGTTGTTTGTTTGATACAGACGAGGTATTTAGGTATTTGCAAAATAGCTACCTCATTGAGTTACTGCCGAAGAGTGGCTGCTAAAATGTAATTAAAGGTAGCGCTTTTACCTCTTGCCTCCCCTCTTGCTGAAATTCACTTGAGAATTTTTGGGCCCTAAAAACGAAGTTTTAAAAATAAAGAAAGAAAAAAAAAAGAAAAAAGAAAAAAACGAAGTTATTGTAGATATCTTTTTTTACTCTTGAAATTAAAAAAAATACGATAAGTGATACATAAGTCATTTTTATTGTCTGCTGGGGCACAGGCCTTCCTTATAGGTGGATAAGCAGGATGGTCCATAACCCACCACACGGGCCCAATGTGGATTGGATGAAAAATGTGGCAACTACGAAAGCAGCCAAGCCAAGACCAACGACTTGACGTGTCTTCCGAAGCACGGAGGAGCTCGAGACTAGGTCACTTATCCCATGCTTATGACCCTTGCGAAAGTTTTCGCAGGGCCAATGCGCTAACCTACTGCGTCATCGAGCTCTTCCAACTTCTGTTTTATCGCTGTATTAATGGTACAACTTGTCGGGTCTAAAATTGCTTATAAATTAGTAACTCACAGCCAAGTTCGCATAAGCATAAATGATTAATGGCAAGTGGCATTCGCGTCAGTCCCCCGCTCGATCACTGAGCTGACAAAACATTTTTTTTTATTTTATTTTAATTTCACTAAAAACACTATTATAACAGTTCTAGACCTAATGCAATAGTGAAGCTATATTAATTAAATCAGTACATTATTAATTAATTTTACATACTTACATAAAATACCTTTATTATTATTATACATTATTAATTAGTTACCAATTAAACATTTTAATTTATTATATTATAGATTATAAGTGCCTACGATAAATTCCGATAAATTATTAATTATTGTATACATTATCATAACATATTATAAATAATGCTATCTTAGTGAATTCTAATTTACAGCTAATCGTATTTAAAATCCTCATCGCTCGTGTCAGTGGGGCTTTGCTTAATAAATTAGTTCGGCCGCGAGGCACCGCCAGCAGCGGAGGCCGGCGCCGACGCTCCACATACCTATCCGGTACACATAATCCAATACGACTCAAAACCTCCCCATTACATGTCTTACCTCTCAACAATTTGAACACATACAAAACCAATGCCAAGTTCCTTCTCACCCCCAGTTCATTGTACCCAACCATGCCCAAGATGAACAAGTTAGAGATATCTAGTAAATTTGTTTTGTACGCACGCGGTCAAAATTATGTGTTTGTGAGGGATCAATTAGCTATAGTATGTTTGTACAAGCAGGGACCCTATTTTTGAATCGCTCGTATGACATAGTTTTGTCGCATGCGACTTAAGTCACACTCGTCTTCCAAGTCGCATGACGCCGATTTTCCGTATTTTTGAATCGTTCGTCTCCGGTGCTGCCAATATAAACGATATGTTGGATTTTATCCGTTCCACGCAGAATCTAGAGAAAACTGGTAATTACTGCAACGAAAACGAAACGTAATATCCATGTTTTTATTGGCTGTTACATAAAAATCTTTGCTTTTTGGTAGAAAAAATATCGCTCGCCTTACCGTATCGCTCGACTGTTCACGAGTGGGTAGGGGCACTCGTTGCGGTCGAGCGATTCAAAAATATGGAAAGTCAAATGTCGAACGAAAATCAGTAGAAACCAAGCGCTCGACGCCAGTCGAAGGATTTAAAAATAGGGTCCCAGGGCTCTGTCACTCCGCGCGCGAGTCTGAACCGCTCGGCGTCCTCTGAGAGGACAAATTTCATACATCAGAAAAGATAAGACCTACGCGATAGAAAGAGAGGCAAATACTAAGTGAATGTTTTGAAGCGAATGTAGCGCTGTGCGACCTGAATTGCACCTTATTGTGTCGGAGCAAGAGTCGCAATTTATTTTAACGAGTTTGCGGAGTGCAACTTCTGTACGTTAGTACTATTATCTATTCTGTGGTACAAGCTTGGACAAACTTATACAGGAGGACGTAGCGAGGTACGGGCAGGGAGGGGCAGCTGACCCCCTTAGAAGAGCACTCGTTGTCGTTCGCTGGTAAACTGTAATTCTTACGAGCTTCATAGCTTGCGTTTGCGACGCTTCTTATAAGACCTAAGAAACTAACAGGCAACTAACAATACGGGATGTGATCTCTATACGCTGAAATTTTTATCATTTGGTTCCCGCAATGGGGTGGTTCTACTCATGATTACAAGCAACTTTTATTATGGGGCCAACACTGTGTTCACTGTGTATAATCTAGGATTTTCTTTGTCTGGTTAGATATACAATCCTGGCTAAGCCCTTGTACAGGACAGTCAAAATTATGATTACAAAGGACAATGCAACTTACTGGTTTAAAAAAAATTGCCTTAGTCTAAAAAAAAATATATTCAGTTTCCAGTTCTACTGGTCTAAAAAAATTATATTCAGTAAATACTGTTATGTAAGATGTCATTTATATTCCACACTGACGAACAATCATATTGTTTGTCTGTCACTTCGTCATCAACAGGTTAATTGTTTTAAAAGCATTCATGTAAAATTTGATTTGTTTTCCAAAAACATCAAAATAATAAAATTTCACCTCAATTTGATGTCATTCTATAAACCTGATAACATTGAAATGGAACCAGCATCATTACATCTTATCAGTGTAATGTACCTAATGGAATCATGGCCATTTTTATGACTAAACAGGTAAGTATAATTTTAATACATACATTATTATAGTTGAATTCATTTATATGTACATTGTATTCATCAGGGAAGTCGGCACTCTGCCACTTTGCAATCAAAATGTTTTTCACGGTTTTCGTTAATTGTTCGCATAATTTGACGACCTGAGTGGTGCAGTGGTCAACATGCCGCCTACCACGCAAGAGGTCCCGGGTTTGATTCCCGGCCGAGCAAAAATTGAAATGATGAATTTTAATTTCTGTGACAGGTCTGGGTGTTACCATGTATAATAAGTATATATTTAAAAGTATATAAGTAGTATATCAGTTGTCTAGCACCCATATTACAAGCTTTGCTTAGTTTGGGGCTAGATGGCGCTGTGTGAAATAGTCCAAAAAAAAAAACATAGTAAAGAAAAAGTTAACTATTAATTCCCGTTTGTAAAACTTAGAATTTACTAGTGTACAACTTAAATAGAGTTTTTTATGGTTTATATTGCAGTTTGAGTTTCCATACTAATGTTTCGAACATTTAGTACTATCATACATTCTGTGGTTTTGGTGCGTGTATGAAGTTTTGGGTTTTATCACGCGATCAGTCGAAAGACCAAATTCAACATTCAACTCATCTGTTCATAGTCTTTCGACTGATCGCATGATAAAACCCAAAGTTCGACATACACAAAATTATATATTAATAGCTTTTTGGTTAAAGTTAATTAAATACTATTAATGAATATAAAATAGATTAAGTTTGTACTGCACGCGTAGCATGAGCAAACGGGACTCTTGTCTACGAAGACTTGCTTGTCGGGTCGTCTAAAAATGCGAGCACAGTTTCACAGACAGGTGGGCCTCGCTCTCAGATTTTTACAATCTTTTAATGTCTTTTTATTACAAATATGAATTTTAAAAGGTAACATTTTTATTTCAACATCAATAAACGTCGAAATTATCTAAAATGATCCGAAATAATTTAGTTTAAACATGATTCTTATTTTAAAATAAGTTCTAAGATAAAGACACACTCAAGAGAGCGTTCACTTCCGTAGACAAAGCTCTCTCGAGCTCGAGAAGAAATAATGTTGCCAATAGTAAATAATTACCATAATTGCCATCGTTTCTCATAAAGTGCTGTTCCTTTCTATACATTTCACGACGCAAAACTTAAAACTGAGTAATATTTAGCTGTAAGGATATAGATTCGCTTGCCTTTCTTTTATTAAGATAATTTTGAACACACTTGTTAATTTAGTAGTCTGTGGAAACTGACGAGAAAATTACAAAATATTGAAATCAACGTATGAAAATAAAATGTTAATTTACGTTTTTAAATATTAAAAAATTAAAGTTAAAAAAATCTATATTTGGGTAAAAAGGGTGGTAATATTAGGAAACAATATTATTGTATTAAGCAATAAATTATTTAGAATTATTTATTGTTTTAATTTTTTTTATTAATATAAGTTTAAAAAAAATAAAAAAAAAATTAAATACTTAGTTACTACACTTAATATATTTTTATTTTTTATAAATTTTATTAATAAAAAAAAAAAATCAACACATTATTTATTATTTTTCCTATCCGGACAGCTGCTTTTGTCTTTTGTGCTGTAACTTCTCTTATTACCTTAATAAAAACAATTTTTTATTTGTTTTAATTGCGAAATTTAGATTTACATAAAATAAAATACGTAGAAAACTCTTTCTCGACCTTCTCGACTACCCAAAGGGTAGTAGACAAGTTTCTCCGACTCAACTGTCAAATTAATGTCAGTTGAAGACAAAAGTGGTCGTTTGTCGACTTTTGACATAAGGCCACGACAAAGAACAATGCGAGTCTACTAGTGTAAAAGTGCGAGCATGAGTATCTCGATCTCAACCCGACAAAAGTGACATTTGGGTGTAGACAAGCCATTGTTCTGTGAGTCGAGTCTTTTCTCGAGAGTGGTCATGCTACGCGTGCTGTTTGATGGTTGATTTGGAATATTCTTTTATTGTAATTAACCTGTAGGTATCTAATAGGTTATTCATATTTTATGCCAATGGGTGGATTGAGGCTGAAGAAGAACATTTTTAAACCATCAGATGGTATTATAGCCTAGAGGCCGAGGCAAAGAAACAAAGGCCGGTAAAGGATAAATGGTGTGACGCTGAGCGGGTGAAATTAGGCAGCTTTCAAATGAAGTGAGAGTCGATTGTTGGTTGAACGGGGTTTTTTATTTAATATTTTTGATATTTTACTGCAAACGTAATGTCACGACATGATAGCAAAAAGAAAAATAATAGGTACTTAACTTATGTCATTGAATAAAAAAGAATAGGAATTAAAAAAATACAAAACTGTTATGTATTAGAGTTTATAGTAGATTATAATGTGGGTAGATACCAGCAGGTTATCTTGTTGGTGAATAAGATTAATACATGAGGGTACTTGTGACTCACTTTTACTTTTGTGTCAATGTTTTGCTCCCAAGCTCAATAAACGTTTTCATGTGAATTATAGTGTTTTAATGGACATAACAATGGCGACTCAGGAAAAATCAGGAACAATGCAGTGTAAATCAGTGAACTTTCGTGAATTTGATCCTAAAAGTGATTTGTGGAACAATTATATTGATCGACTAAAATATTGTTTTGAAGCCAATGGAATCTACACAGATTCTGTGCAAAGGGCTAATTTTTACACTGTTTGTGGTGAACAAGTATTTGAAACGCTTCTTGCATTAATTACACCCCGAAAATCAAATGAAGTGACTTTCAGTGAGATTGAACTTATTCTAACCAAACATTACAGTCCTAAGCAAAATGAAATATCAATGTCATTTCAATTTTATAAACGAGATCAAAAACAAGGCGAAACAGCAGCAGACTACATAGCTGCACTTCGAAAAATTAGTTCTGGGTGTAATTTTGTGAGTTTAGAGCGGATGCTTCGCGACAGACTCGTGTGTGGCATGCTCGACCACAAGTTGCAGTTTGAGTTATTGAAGAGGGATAATTTACAGTATGATGATGTTGTAAATGTGATGTTGACTTCGGAGACCGCGGGAAAGGACGCTCGGATGATCCAGGGCGCCTCCACTTCCGCTGCCAGCGCCGCCACGCAATACGCTGCGGTGACGTCACCGCCGTCCCCGGAACCCATGGATGTGAATGCAGTTAGATCGAATAATAGTTGGCGATTGTGCTATCGGTGTGGAGATCGTCATGGTGGCGAGTGCCGTTTTGCCAATGCGATTTGTCATTATTGTAAAAAGAAGGGACATATTGAAAAGATTTGCACTACAAAAAAAAAGAATAACTCTTCGAAAGTGAATTATACAAATGAAGCTTCTGACATGCAACTAAACGGTATATACAAGTTAGATAGCACGCGCACACGAGTGCCGGCGTACCAGGTGACAGTTTTGTTGGAAGGTGTTCCTGTGCTGATGGAAGTAGATTCGGGAGCTGCCTTTTCTCTCATCAACCGTCAAACATGGAACATGCTGCAGTCACGCTCTCCGCTGACTAACTTACCTAACCGACTGCGGACGTGGAATGACTCTCCAGTGTCAGTCATGGGACAGACTTGTGTTTCAGTTGAGTTTAAGGACATTAAGTGTAAGCTTGATATTATTGTAGCTAGGGGATCAGGCCCTAATTTAATAGGACGAAATTGGTTTGAGGCTCTTGATATTTCTTTATCTATTAATTTGATGTGTGATGTTGATATGACAATTGTAGATAGTATATGGTCCAATCATAGGGAAGTATTCAGACCCGGTCTAGGTACATACCGAGGGGATCCGGTCACTATCCACTTAAAACCTAATGCTACTCCAAAATTTTTGAAAGCTCGCCCGGTCCCGTTTGCTATTAAAGAACGCGTAGAAAAAGAAATAGATAGATTAGTTAGTGAGGGGGTACTTCGTCCAACTAGTTTTTCAGAGTGGGCCACCCCGGTCGTGCCTATAATAAAAAAGAACGGCGAGATCCGTTTATGCGGAGACTATCGCAGTACGGTGAACCAGGCTACGGAGTCGGATACATATCCTATGCCGACTGCTAGTGAAGTCTTCGCTGCGGTTGCTGGAGGTAAATTTTTTACTACACTAGATTTAGATCGTGCTTATACACAAGTGGTAGTTTCGAATACTACCGCACGACTTTTGACATTAAATACGTGTAAAGGTCTTTATAGTGTACACCGATTAGCTTTCGGCGTCAAGGCGTGTCCAGGTATTTTCCAACGACTGATGACGGCGCTGCTAGCAGACGTTCCAGGTGTAGCCGTTCTGATCGATGACATCATCATCAGTGGTCGTACTCTGACGGAAATGACTCAGCGCCTGGACATAGTACTCGGTCGAATCGAAAATGCTGGCTTGCGTCTCAACGAAAGTAAGTGTAAATTTGTTAAAGAGTCTGTGGAATTTTTAGGCTTCGTTATCGATTCAAAGGGGATCCACCCTGCACCTAGCAAGGTATTGTCAATAAAGAATACACCAGAGCCTAAAAATGTTCAAGAGTTACAGGCATTTTTAGGACTATTTAATTTTTACGAAAGATTCGTACACCACAAGGCCACGATATTAGAGCCCCTACATAGGTTGCTCGACAAAACACATAAATGGCAATGGACGGAGCGTGAGCAGAGTAGTTTTGACACAGCGAAAGGACTCCTGTCGTCTGAGCTCACACTCGTCCACTATGACTTGAATAAACCTCTTGTTCTAACCTGTGATAGTTCGGAATACGGTGTTGGGGCAGTATTGTCACACGTTATGGAAGATGGGCAGGAACGGCCCATTGCAATGGGTTCTAGGACACTTCACTCTCATGAGCGACGATACTCACAGCTCGATAAAGAGGCGGCAGCAATCATGTTTGGAGTCAATAAATTTTATAATTACCTGATGGGTAGATCTTTCAAGATTATCACAGATCATAAACCTTTATTAGGCATATTTGATCCTAAGAGACCAATTCCTACTGTTTTATCGCCTCGTCTTATGCGAATAGCTTTGGTTCTTACCTCTTTTGATTATGATATAATCCATAAGCCTGGAAAGTCTATTGCACATGCAGACGGCTTGAGTCGATGGCCTCAGCCAGTTCCAGACCAACCTGAGCAGCAATTATGTGATATTCTGTTGATGGCTGAGACTCCTCAGGATTTCCCTGTCGATGTAGATCACATAGTCACAGCTACCAATCGTGATAGGGTCCTATCCCGTGTTAGTCATTATATATTGAGTGGATGGCCATCTAAAGTAACTGATGAACAGTTGCGTCCTTATTGGTTACATCGTGCTGAATTATCGCTCCTTGAAAATTGTATTCTGTTAGGTTGTCGCGTTGTAGTGCCACGGTCATTACGTGAAACCGTTTTGCAGGGTTTACACAAGACACACAATGGCATTGTTCAAACAAAATCGCTGGCAAGGAGTTATGTTTGGTGGCCCGGATTAAATAACGACATAGAGGCTATGGTACAAACCTGTGACAAATGTTTAGAACATCGGCACATGCCTCCTCGATCAAAGTTTGAATGGATCACACCATCCAAACCTTGGTCTCGCATAAATATTGATTTTGCCGGACCTTTTCAAAATAATACCTTTTTAATTGTTGTGGACGCATACTCTAGATGGCCGGAAGTGTTCATAGTTAATAACATGACATCAGCCACAGTAATCAAGCATCTTAGAATGCTATTTGCTACTCATGGCCTTTGCGAAACCTTAGTATCGGATAACGGGACACCATTTGTGTCCACTGAAATGAAACAGTTTCTTGATGCCAACAAAATACGACATGTTACTACAGCACCATATCATCCATCCACAAATGGATTAGCCGAGAGAATGGTGCAAACAGTTAAAGATAAATTACGCAAGATTGACAACATGCCATGGGACCTTAAAATCCCTAATATGTTACTAGGGCTGCGCGTTACACCCTGCGTTTCGACGAATAAAAGTCCTGCGGAATTATTAATGAATCGACGCTTAAGAACTTTATTAGATACAATCCATCCAGACAACCACACACGCATTTCTAGAGAAAACCAAGTTTTAAGAAATGCTCAAGTTAAGTGTAGACAGTCTGATGTTGGACAGAGTGTTATGTATAGAAATTTCAGTAGGGGGCCGCGTTGGTTACCAGGTACGGTAGTAAGAAGAGAAGGGATGGCAAGTTACGACATAGCCACAGAAGATGGCACCGTTGTTAATAGGCACATAGATCAGCTTATTAAGCAAAAACACCATGAAATAGAAACGGAGCAGGAAAGTCAGGAGAGAGAGGAGAGGTATGAAGGAGAAATGAGGGAAGTGTGCAGTGATGATAATTTGGAAGTAGATGATGGTTCGCATGATCAAGATATTATAGAGATACCTAGTGAGGAAAAATGGGCTGAGATGTTAGGAATACCGGTAGAACCAGAGCCAGGGTTCTCTGGCGGTAAAATTAGAAATAAATTGTATGTTCATGATAGTACTCCTTATACTAGGTCTCACAAAGATTGTAATGTAATAAATTAGGTTATTCATTAATAAAAATTAAGACGTAAGTCAAAATGAGTGTTCAATCAGTGTAGTCTAGTTCATTGATATTCTGTTTATTTTGTTTAAGTTTAGTTTGCCTTTGTACATACTTGGGGGATAGGTATGTTATGTATTAGAGTTTATAGTAGATTATAATGTGGGTAGATACCAGCAGGTTATCTTGTTGGTGAATAAGATTAATACATGAGGGTACTTGTGACTCACTTTTACTTTTGTGTCAATGTTTTGCTCCCAAGCTCAATAAACGTTTTCATGTGAATTATAGTGTTTTAATGGACATAACAAAAACAAAAGTTAAATCCAATGTTAATAAAAACAATTTTTTATTTGTTTTAATTGCGAAATTTAGATTTACATAAAATAAAATACGTAGAAAACTCTTTCTCGACCTTCTCGACTACCCAAAGGGTAGTAGACAAGTTTCTCCGACTCAACTGTCAAATTAATGTCAGTTGAAGACAAAAGTGGTCGTTTGTCGACTTTTGACATAAGGCCACGACAAAGAACAATGCGAGTCTACTAGTGTAAAAGTGCGAGCATGAGTATCTCAATCTCAACCCGACAAAAGTGACATTTGGGTGTAGACAAGCCATTGTTCTGTGAGTCGAGTCTTTTCTCGAGAGTGGTCATGCTACGCGTGCTGTTTGATGGTTGATTTGGAATATTCTTTTATTGTAATTAACCTGTAGGTATCTAATAGGTTATTCATATTTTATGCCAATGGGTGGATTGAGGCTGAAGAAGAACATTTTTAAACCATCAGATGGTATTATAGCCTAGAGGCCGAGGCAAAGAAACAAAGGCCGGTAAAGGATAAATGGTGTGACGCTGAGCGGGTGAAATTAGGCAGCTTTCAAATGAAGTGAGAGTCGATTGTTGGTTGAACGGGGTTTTTTATTTAATATTTTTGATATTTTACTGCAAACGTAATGTCACGACATGATAGCAAAAAGAAAAATAATAGGTACTTAACTTATGTCATTGAATAAAAAAGAATAGGAATTAAAAAAATACAAAACAAAAGTTAAATCCGATAAAGATTAAAAAAGAGGCCTGCTCGGCAATATGGTGGTTGAATAGTTATTAATGTGATGGATATAACTACATCCGAAAATAACCATTTTATGATCTTTTACAAAATTCTTATGACAGGATGTACGGTAAGTAACCATACCAAAGAATATTGAGCTGTCATACTTGCTCCCAAGATGTGTTTTGACAGTTTGTAGACTAGAATAGATCGAAACAATATTCCCCGCCCTGTAAATATGAAATTTCTTTCATTCCTCGTCCAATACCTACCCTTTTATAAAAGTTTATTTAAAATATTTACAATTTAAAATTCTAAATAAAATTCCCTTTTTTACTTTATGTTAAATGTTTGTTTGTTAGATGTGCTGTTTTTATTCTAGGTAAATGCTGCTTATGAGTGTAAATTTCAAAAACCTTATTGAATAATTTTTCCAGTCGTGTAAATGTATCTAACTATGTGACATGGCGGAATTGTGCATAGACCACAGAGCAAACCATTCATTAAAAAGAAGTAATCCAGCTAGAAAGATTTAAACAAATAAAACATGTTTCAGAAGCTGATCATTTTAGAAGAACAATATTATTTCAAAGTAGGTACCTCTTATACACTCAATATTAAAGATCAAAATCAAGTAGGTACTAGTCTACTAGACGACAAATATTATAATTTATTTCAGTCTAGTCTTCCTATAGCTATTACAGTGATGATGTATCAAATATTTTCAATGTCAACTTGCCAAGGAAAAAATAGATAATACCTATGGCTTCATATCCAACACAGTACCAGTTGCAAATAGCCTTCAAGGAAAAAACCAGTTTTCTGTACAGTTTTATTGCGAGACTAATGATTTAAATGAGAAATAAAACTGTAAAACAGTGGAAAAATTGGCGTAATATGGGTGTATTCATATTGAGGAAGAGAATGGCCTCGCATTTCTACAGGTTTATGACATGCTGTCGAGCTTCTGGGAGTAGTAATGATGTTGTTTAATAACAAAAAAAGTCATGTACTTACGTAAGATACTCTAAATAACAGTTGGAGCACAAACATCACATAAAATTGATTCGAGTTTTTGCACTGTCGATTTATAATAAAAGAACGAACAAACAATTCTTCACATATAATTTTATAGTACAACGTTTAGACGTTTGCGTGTTAGAGCAGAATTAGGTAGTTCATTTCAGAAATAATTGATTTAATTTGGAAAGAAACCCGCGAGAACGAAACACCATTTTGAAAGATTGAAGAAAAAATTGTCAAGGACTTTTCCCCTTCCTTCTTGTCAGGGGTTTACGTCATTGCGGCAATTTGACTTTTGTGCTCGTAAAGTTATTATGGCTTTGGCGTACAATAATTTTGCCCGTTCGCGTTCGGTTTCGATTGATTTACTTTTTTTTTAATAAAGCGGCTTTTGACGATAGAAAAAGTTGATTCCATTGCCTTTATTCAAAATTCAGGGTTGCGTTCAGAACGTTCGAGCGCCGGTTGTTTGGTTGTTTTTTAACTCTCTCTAAGGTTTGGAACGACCAAGAACTTTAAATGTCAATGTCAATACAAATTCTTCATTTTCCATTAGGAATACGAATAATTTAAACTTTTCTTAATACTAAATCAAATAAAATCTGTTTTATGATGATCTACCATGATTATTTAAAAAATTAGATATAAAAACATCAAAAATACAAAATAATGTCAAATGACATGGACATTTTTTCTATAGACAAACGTCAGAGCGTTTTACAACCATCATTTTTGAGATTTTTTATGGTTGTTTGGATGCAACGCTCTGACGTTTGGAACGACACGGTTGTGTCAACCGAACGTCACGCTCAAATGTTTGGTTAGAGCGTTCGGTTGTGGTTTGGTTGCACTCGGAGTGTAGGTTTGGAACGCGCCTCAGTAGGTACTTATTGACAATAGACAGTGATCCGCTGCAACTTCACACGAGAATGTATGGCAAAGACAGTTGTTTTGTAAACTTTTGTACCGCAACTCCCAAGCGCTCTGGCGGCTTTCCATCAGCAAATAAGAAACCGTTTAGTTCAAAAGCAGGCCTTGCTTAAAGCCTGCTTTCATACTAACCGTTGAGGTCATAGTACGAAAAAGTAATAAGCCCTGCTATAAGAGCTCATAGTAAGGCCCCTGAACTGAAGTTGCCGCAGATCACTGTCTATCTATTAGATAAATAAAGGGGGCAATGACTTTGAACGATTCACTTGTGTTTACTAAATGACTCAATTTGGTTCAAAAAAGTGAACCGTATAATTTCAGCAAAATAATTATATTACCTAGTTGCTGTCTGTGATAGTAGAAATATAAATAGAAATATTTTTTATTTAGATAGACTTATGAGAAGTTCTTTTAAATCGTCCAATTTTTTTTACTACCACCCATTCGGGACGTCTTTTTGCTGACAAGAGAATGGGCGCAAGAAACTTATCAGCCTCATCAAAAGTAACGATATTTATTAGTTTGTTAGTACGATTAGTACAGAAAGACAGACTTACAATTACAACTCTTATAGGTAAGTGTAATAACTCGGTAATTTCCCAAAATCTCAAGGATCTTTAACGACCTATTCCATTACATTGCCAAGCAAATTGGATTTCCTGACGTTATATTTGAGGCAATACCATTTCTATTGCCTAGCTAAAATGACTAGGAGTTAGGATTTATTGGAAGAAAGTAAACCACAATATTAAGTACCTACTTTTTTTTTAATTTGAGTAAGTAGGTACCTAACTAAAACTAGGTCTAGCATTTAAGTTACTTTAAGTATAAATTTCTACGTTGTCGTTCTCGTTAACATTGCTTATTAACTTCCAAGACGCATAATCTGCGCTTAGACCTTTTGTACCCAAATAGTAAGGGTACCCTTTGCTAGTGGACAAGTAGAAAATGCCATGGTTACTTCTATTGACTCCAAGGCCCAAAAAATTAGTTTCAACGGGCCGTCGATCGTAACATTTAGCATCTCTCGCTTGTTGGATACTGTCACACTTGATGGCGATGAAGTCTTTTGGATTCTTCATAGCGGACACCCAAAGTGGCAGTACTCTGAAATGGCTGCAAGTGGAAGTGCATGGGTAAAGCAGTAGTTCAGAAGGCTGGTATTCCCCACCGTTGACAAAATAGTCTACATGACCCATTTTCGCTGCCATCCCATAACCATCAATGTTCGTGTGGATAACTTCGACAAAGTCAGCGTTTGTTGCGTCCAATCTTTCATCAGGTCCGAGTGTCCTGAAGCAAGGCCCTGATGGTTCTAGAGCGGTTATTTTAGAGATGTTTCTTCCAGTAAATCGCTGGAAGTTCTTGGCTATGTAGCTGACAGTTTGCCCTCCAAGGCTAAAGCCAAGGAGCTCCAGTTTCGAAGGGTCTAGCCCTGATTCTGTGAGTTGGGTTAACACTTCTGCTATGTGCTTCCCAATGGGCCGCATGAGGCGGCTGGCTCTGAAAAAAAAAACAAATAAGTAATCAATCTCATTTATTTTATAAGTCATCATCATCATAACAGCCTGATTACGTAGTCCATTGCAGGATGCAGCAGGTCACCAGTGGGAAGGATCTAACTAATCTCAATGTTTGCCAGGCATGTTGGGGGTGGGTAGTGTGGGTACCCAGCCCATTTAGGTTCGCGAACATAATTGTTGCAGGTTTGAAGAGCTCAATGTGGACTATTGCGAACTTTTACTTGCTCCCCCTTTGTGTTGGTTCTGATTGGATCGGAGCGTGCACCGACGACGTTCGCACACGCTCACACTATGGCGCACTGTTGCAGAATCGCGGAGTGCTGAGGTTCGCGAATCTAAGTGGGTACCCCACCCTTGGGGGTCGCAGTTACGCAGTTAGGTCTGCCACCTTTGGTAGAACAAAAATAAAGTACCTACCTACGCAGCATAAAAAAGGAGTATATAATATATACTTAGTATATTTTTCGCAACTTTTAAAAATAATGCTAGAGTTACATAAGTACTTAAATAGGGTTTTTTAGCGTAGGTACTCTATTGTTGTCGTAGATTATAGAGTACTCGAAGTAGAGGACAATAATACTCTATTTTACAGCGACGCCTAGCATGACCGATTTATATCGCGTGATATAGCGATTTATCACGTTTACTTAACTGTCAAAAAGACAAAGGAGTTTGACAGTTGAGTGTCGAATATGTCGCAGGACAGTTTTCATCGTAAAATGTTTGCTGCCCTAAATAGTTTAATGTTTTCGCTAACTGCACCAATGCACACAGCAGATGATTCGATTGCAGAGGCTTAGTAAAACCTAATCTCTGTGATTTGAGGGTTACACGTTCACTATTGCAACATTTAGATCTAGTCTAGTAACACGATGCTGATTAATGATGCTAGGAAATCGACTATATCTAGGTATACAATTTTAAGAGGATTGTCAACCACGTGGTCTCCATACAAACGGCGATAACGTTTCCCACCCTCTAAACCTTAACCTACATCAATGAATTTTTGGTATGTTTTTGAAATGCCTAAAAACTAGGGCTGTACGTTTTGATTTTTAAAATATTCATTGTAGATTTTAAAATATTGGCACTTCTGTGTTTTGTATGAAATCACTAAAATGCAAATATTTCGAAATCTATTATAGATATTTAAAAAATCAAAACGTACAGCCCTAGTATTTAGGCATTTCAAAAAAATGCCAAAAATTAATTACTGTAGGTTAAGGTTTAGAGGGTGGGAAACGTTATCGCCGTTTGTATGGAGACCACGTGGTTGACAATCCTCTTAACTTTAGTACCCAATTAATATCATTGTTAGTACCTATATCACAGTTGTATCATAGTAGATTCTACTATGGTTGTATGGTCTGTGACCTATACAACAACGTGGTTTGTTATAGCATACCACCTAGGATTTTATTTCCGTTACCAGAGTCTGTCCCATTGTAAAAAGTTGTTCAGTTTGATTGCAAATATTCGCCTCGCCTTCGCATTCGAAATATTTATGGATTTGTCGTTTTAAAAATCGATGGTTATATTCTGTAAGCCCGCGACAATATTGCCTACGTCATATGGCACACGGTCGGAAATGTTGTGCAGAGCGAGGATCAGAAGATTATCGCAAATAAAATTGGCCGGAAGCTTGAGAAAATCGTCTACTTCAACTACGTTAAAATTTTAAGGTTATATTTACGTCATGTGACATCTAGTACGAGACCCGTGGCATCATTAAGCCCTTAAATAGTAAAGAGAGTTAACATAAGTCTGTCACTTCTGAAATGGCCTGAAAGTACTTGACAGACTTCCGGCCATTTCAGAACTGACAGAGCTATGCAAACTCTCTCTCTATTTAACTATTGAAGAGCTAAATGATCACGTACTGATGTCACATGACGTAAATATAACTTTAAAATTTTGACCGGAAGTGAAGGATTTTCTCAAGCTTCCGGCCAATTTTATTTGCGATGATATAATCTTCTAATCCTCGCTCTGCACAACATTTAAGACCGTGTGCCATGCATTTCATTGTGATGTCATTTATGATATGACGTAGGTAATATTGTCGCGGGCTTACGGACTATTACCAAAAACTAATGCCATGATGATAACGAGGCTATAATGAATGATAATGTTAATGATAGTGAAATTGATAATGATAATGATGATGATAATGATATTTATTGTCCTAATTGGGAAGATTAGCAAATATGACATTATTGGGTACAGAGCCTGAACTTACAAGTAATAGTGGACTGTAGCGAACCGCTGGTAATCCACCAAGATGACATTGTAGCCCCTCGATTCGTACTCGTTGGCCAACATCGCGGAGATCGGGAAGTTGGTGCTGTCCAGGTAGCCCAAGGCCAGAAGGAGAGTTTTTCTGAAAGATGTAAAGGAGAGTTGAAAAAATATAAAAGTCTGCGGTTTAGTTCTTGACGATAACATAAGATCACAAGTGTCAACAATCTTAGCCCCGTATTTGTAAACCGCTCTCAACCAACGTTGAGAGCTATTGAGGTTATACTTGAGATATGCTGATTCTTATAAGAACAGCATCTCAAGTATGATCTCAAGATAGGGACAACGATGGGGACAAAATTATGGGGAAAACAGGATACAGATAGCTCTCAATGTTGAGAATAGTTTGTAAATACGGGCTTGGAGTCAAGACTTAAATAAAGTATATGCCCTATTTTATTACCTAGTTACATTGACTGTTACTGGTATTATTATAAAAATAAATCAAATAAAATTTTGGTACAATCCAAATTTAAATTAAATTAAAATCTATAATTCTGTTAACTGTCCTGTCGTATACAGCCGACAAATGGTTGCATCTGTCTGGGTTACCTTACTATACTATTTCTGGCGATTTTTTATAACTTGATGAACGTCAATTATAGGTCGTTTCCTGATTCCCGTAACGCAATTATTTGAGAAGCTGAATAGGTTTCAGACTTATTAATTTCTAACTAGGTTTTTTTTATTGGTAACTGGGCAGGGATTTGACCACCATCTTGCTTGGTAAACAGGATGTGGTCTAAAGCTGTAGCATGCCTGCCCAGGAAATGCCTATTCACTCTTGTAAGAAGAGACCAAGGTTGTAACCATACGGGAACACTTGAGAAGGCACCGCATTCCATTCTTTAGCAGTTCGCATAAGAAAAGTATTGGCAAAGCGCTTGATACGGACTTACTTAGCTTAGGTATTTATTTATTCCATAGTAAGGAGTATTTACTTATTGAAATTGACTCTGGGATCCTGCGCGATGTTCCTGGCTGTCCAGTAGGTGTACCGCTTCCTAGTCTGGCCTAGACCTTGTACCACGAACAGCAGGTACTTGAGATGGCTCCGAGGAATGGCTGCCGGCTTCGTGGATCCAGGACCTACAATAAACAAGGTTATAGGTGCGCGTCCACTGCATCGGAATCGAAGCGGGCGGATTTGTTGCTTTGTATAGATTTCTATGGCATTGTGTGCACTGCATCGGCATTTCCACGCATAGAAATCCTTAAAAAGTGACAACTGACAAATGCCGACGCTCCGTCCGCGCCCTACGCTCCAATTCCGATGCAGTGGACGCGCAACTGGTAAAGGGTTTTTGATATTTCACCGAATAAATGACGGGAAAGAGCTTTAGATAATATCTTGGTAGGTGGTTGTATAGGTGGTTTGTAGGTTTATACATCTAAAAGTAGAAGGATGATGATATGGAAATGGAAAGGAGGGAGGTGGTACTTCGATGTACCTAAGCATATTTCAGACGACACAATTTGATTGGCAACTTAAATTGAATTGGCTGTCCACAAGACAGATAGGGCGTCCCCAATCTCATTCAATTTTCAAACCCTTGAGGAGCGGACGTGCGCCATGCGTATTATCATAAGTATTATCGAAAAAACGCAAGTTAACAACTCGTGTTAGGGTTCAGATGAAGAAAGGAAAAGAATGTGCGCGAAGAATTGGCTGTTAAAAAGAAAAAACATAAGCCACGCCACATGGTTCAAAACACAATTTGATCGGGCCGACTGGAATTGGGTGATCTCGCCGCCCAATTTGGATTTATCGCCAACTTCCCTCTCCATGATACTTCTTTCACATCCATCAATCTTTTCATACCTACTTGTGTCTGGAATACCTAAGGCTCGACATGTCAGCTAGCAAATTTAAGGACTTATGCGACTTGCTTTACTGATGTTGATGTTTCCCTCACCCTGTGCGTCAGCGCAGCGCAGGGTGAGCCGATAAGGGAAACCTCATCACCTAAAGCTTAAGCTAGGGTTTCCTAGGATGACGGTGTCGTCATATTACGGCCGTAATTTAGCGGCGTAGAACGTTTTCTATGCAAACAATACTGCGCGCCATTTTGTTGTCATAGACAACGTTCTACGCCGCTAAATTACGGCCGTAATATGACGACACCGTCATCCTAGGAAACCCTAGCTTAAGCTTTAGGTGATGAGGTTTCCCTTATCGGCTCACCCTGCGCTGCGCTGACGCACAGGGTGAGGGAAACATCAACATCAGTAAAGCAAGTCGCATAAGTCCTTAAATTTGCTAGCTGACATGTCGAGCCTTAGGTATTCCAGACACAAGTAGGTATGAAAAGATTGATGGATGTGAAAGAAGTATCATGGAGAGGGAAGTTGGCGATAAATCCAAATTGGGCGGCGAATCACCCGATTCCAGTCGGCCCGATCAAATTGTGTTTTGAACCATGTGGCGTGGCTTAGTAAACCCTAGCTTTAGTGACGTTCTCATAAAGTTGTTATGACGCAGGCGCACAGACGCCATTCGCCTCACCACTCGCTCGAATTTATTTTTGCGGTAGACTACCTACCTAGAGTTAGGTTGGGACTGTAGACCAAATTCTTGACTGCATGTTTGACCTCATTCCAGTGATTTTTCATTTTGGCCTGTGTTAAAGACTAGCTAGACTTGTCTGTCCACTGTGTTGGAAGTGTACATTTTGTAAACAAACATGTACCTAGTACACATACAGATTTTGCAAGAACAGAGGGACATATTGAGACATTTAACATGCCCATTTCCTGCTGTCATCATAATAATGTTTACCTGCCTTACTATTATATGTACCTATAGGGACTGTAACAAGATCCGCTATTGTATTGTAAGGTACCATAAGTATGGTCGTCGTACGTAATATGTAATTTACCTAGCTTACTGTTACTGTGACAAGAACTGTTATTATTTATGTACCCAAAGGTTAAGTAATAGGTACGTTTTCATCAAATTGTTAAACAATTTTTTGCTTGGCCACAGAATACATGACGGTACAAGTTTGCTTGGCACCGATCTGTGCAACAATTTCAGTACAAATAACCTACGTTTTCTCTATTATTTCCTTCATGGCTCGAGCGGGTCGGTCATGGGATGGGTGACCATAGATTATTAGGCTTTTCAGACTTACAAGTCTTTACATAATATAGCAGAGATGAAAATGCTGAGGTGGATGTGTGGTGTAACACGAATGGATAAAATTAGGAATGAGTAGGTACCTACCTATGTCAGAGGAAGTTTGAAAGTAGCACCAGTGACAGAGAAGTTGAAAGCCAGATCGCCTGGCTTGGTTTGGGCATGTTATGAGAAGGGATGAAAGGCATGTTACTAGAAGAGTAATGGCTATAGATGTTGAGGGCTGGAAAGTAAGAGGAGGACCGCAGAAAAGATGGTTGAGATTGTGTGCGGAATGATTTGCATGTGAAGGGAGTGGATGAGATGACGAGTGATAGGGTGGAATGGAAGAGAAGGACGCACTGCACCGACCCCAAATAAATTGGGATAAGGGTAGGGGAATGATCAGACTTATCACTTACAAGTCTTTTTAATTTCCTGTCCTCTGTAAGTGTATCCATTAAATTTTTTCACTTTTAAATTCATCCAAATCTCGGACTAAGTTTCGTCATGCGTTGATGTCTTTTCTAAGAAACGTATAATCTAAATATTTTAATCTTTAACTTTACAGTTATTTTCTCGAGGAGCTCGGTGGCGCAGCGGAGCTCGGTGGCGCAGCGGAGCTCGGTGGCGCAGTGGTTTAGCGCCTGGCCCAGCGATTGCGGAAGTTAAGCAACGTTCGCAAGGGTCGGTCATGGGATGGGTGACCAAAAATTTACTATCTCGAGCTCCTCCGTGCTTCGGAAGGCACGTTAAGCCGTTGGTCCCGGGCTGTATTTGCAGTCGTTAACACCCACCAAACCGTATTGGGCCCGCGTGGTGGTTTATGACCCATCCTCCTTACCACCCATAAGGAAGGCCTGTGCCCCAGCAGCGGGGACATCAAAAATGGCTGGTGGACAATTATTTTACCTCTAAACTTTGAACATGGTTTTGCCTTGTTGTAGATTCATAAATATGACGTCACTCTAGGAAAGGGGGGGGGGGGGGGTCTCATAAGTGTGACCGTGACCAGCTACGACAAGGACGGGAGCAAGTAACTGTGACAAGCTTAGCACTAATTTCGTTTTCCGGCGGTAGATGGCGCTGTTTAAATTTCCCATACAAAATTACTCTGTCGAACGTTTTTACGCGCGTTATTTTTTTCGATAGCGTTCGTGCTAAAGGGTTACTGTTCGTCAGAAGGCTTTGCATGGATAACTCTTTTTCCATTAAAAATGAATAAATAAATACATATTCTCTCTAAATCACACCAAAAATTAATTTTAAGTACTTAAGTAAGTATCTACTTATTTCGTTTCCACTTTGTGACAACCTTCACTTCTCCTTGGCAGTTATCCATATGTTTGCTATAACTGTAGACAATAATGATTCAATCAAAAACTACATCTCTGCTGGGTTTATATTTGGGTTTCTTTGTCTTTGCAGCCTGGATGTAGCTACCACTTATAGCACGAGTGCGTGTGATGGATTGTCACAAAATGAAAAAAAAAACGGCCAAGTGCGAGCCGGACTCACGCACGAAGGGTTCCGTATTATTTTATTCTGTTTTCAGTATTTGTCTAGCTATCACCGGCACGGTTCATGAGGTAGAGGAGACTGCCTGGAGGAGACAGACAGACAAACGGACAGTGAAGTCTTAGTAATAGGGTCCCGTTTTTTTACCCTTTGGGTACGGACTTATTTAATTATTCTCTAATAAAAACCATCAAGGCTTTTGTACACGTAAATTAAGTTAACATAGAGTATATTGTTAACTCGAGGAGCTCGGTGGCGCAGTGGTTTAGCGCCTGACCCAGCGATTGCGGAAGTTAAGCAACGTTCGCAAGTGTCGGTCATGGGATGGGTGACCAAAAAGTTATTATCTCGAGTTCCTTCGTGCTTCGGAAGGCACGTTAAGCCGTTGGTCCCGGCTGCATTTGCAGTCGTTTACACCCACCAATCCGCATTGCACCCGCGTGGTGGGTTATGGCCCATCCTCCTTACCATCCATAAGGAAGGCCTGTGCCCCAGCAGTGGGTACATCAAAAAATGGGTGATAGACTATATTGTTAACAATATTTATTATGAACTAGCTTTCGCCCTCGACTTTGTCCGCGTGGACATTCGGAAACTTCGACCTTCGACCACGGAAACGTGGAACTTTCGACCTGTATAAAAGTATGTTTTAATCCAGGCTATAAACTATCTGTGTGCTGTTCCAAATCCGCCGTTTTTGCGTGATTAAGTAATAACAAACATCCAAACTTTGAAACTTTCACACTTATAATATTAGTGGGATCATAAATTCCGTTCCTTTTTAACCCCTTTAGGGGTTGAATAATGTCTACCACTTAAAAATAAATGCCATTTTTGCAATCAACATCCCATAAAACCGCGATAACGACACCCATACCACATTTACCCCCTAAAGGGTTGAGTTTCGGAAAACCACGAAACACGTGTTTGATTATTTGTTTTTAGAAGTACTCCTACGAAGTTTCAAGTTGAAATGTCTATTAAATATTTTTTTTTCCATACAAACTTTGTACCCCCATTTCAACCCTTTATGGGTGGAATTTCCAAAAATCCCATTTTAGTGGGTACTGCATTAAGTATCTATGTACAAAATTTCAAGTCTTTTGGGTTTAGTGGTTTGGGCTGGGCATTAGACTGTCAGTCACCCCCTCACTTTTATATAAGAGAAGATTTAGAAATCGATGATCATCTACAAAGAAGATGCTGTAGCCAATGATGAAGAAGAATAAGAAATATTTATTCTGCAAGTAACATGGTAAACATACATAAAGATCTTAAAATAGGTAATATCCGCTACACGTTACACGTCAGGCAAGCAGAATTATGTAGGGAGATATGAGGTCTCCTAAAAACTAAATTATCATTATCATTTCAAAGGACAAGTCTAATTCTAAATTATAATTTATTAAGTACATAATGTCAAAAGGGATTTTAATGTCACAAGATAAAATATAACGATGATGACGAAAAAACACCTAAAACTCCCTTACCAAAAATCTAGGAAGAACTATTTCGTAAGACAAAAGAGAGTTGTTACGGAATAATTACGGTCTGCATTATGTTCGCTAATTATGTCCTGCATTGTGATGTAACTTGGTTAAATATCAGGCTGCTTCTTGTTACAGTGTGTGGTTGATAGGTAGTATGGTCACAGTAATACTGTGTAATTTCGTCGTCCGCCCAGGGCCCTGTGGAGGAGGGACGCTCAAGTGTTCCGAGCGCCCCTTCAGGTAGGAGACGCCTCGGAGCGCCACACGGAGAGTTCTGTAGAACTGGAGTAGAGACTGCCACAACTGCCCCGCTAACCCCGATCATTTGTGGAGAGGGAACACCGCAGGGGGTTTAGCAGGTAGGCCTTCGTACCGGACCCGGCAAGGCCTTGACCGGGAGTTTTATATTCGTATTCAATCTAATAGAAGACGAATGTAAAGCTCTTGGCGTTGGCTTGTCGGACCATGTACGAAGGAGAGTCCTGGACTCGCCGGATTTACTCCCAACATCCGGAAGTCTACAAAAGAGTCCCCCTGCGTAAAAAAAAAAAAGGTAGTATGGTCACAGTAATACTGTGGTAATGTCGACCTCAGCTGAATGGCTGAACATATGTATAGGTACATAGAGTAAACTTATGATTTGGTAGCTGAATGAAACTTTTTCACACCACCTATATACAATGCGATTAATTTAACAATGTACAGTCAGCACAGCTATGAGCTGAACACCTTAAGGTTCATTTTTAGATTGAGAAGTCTGTATTGTCTTGCATTTACCCAAAAGTCACAAAAGCATCTTTTGTATAAAAACAATGGAGGCAGGTAAAAGACGAACTTTTAGTGCCATCCTTGCAAGCGATTTGTTTTCAAACTGTTAAGGTCATAGCTTTGCTGATTGTACAGTCAGCAGCAAATCAAGCTATACAACTGTCAATGCATGACAATGGCATTTGTGGGACACCTCAAACTCCCCCAAAACGCAGCCCACTATGAAAGTCCCCCACGACTTGTCATACAACTTGACATTTAGTGTCGCGTGATTTGTCAAACGGCATGTGCCACATTTCAGCTTTGTTATTGTACCTATGACGTGCTACATCCTCAGGTATAGAGGATCGAAGAGGTATAGTCATGTTTAAAAATATACAGCAGTGGCGAAGGGTCCATACGAGCCGATGTCCATCAGGTTACCTTTTATAAATTCCACCCCATCCACTATGCAGATCATAACATTTTTGTAGAACAGCTTACCTTTGCCATAATTTCACCCGTCGCCAATCTGCTCGCCACTAGTATACCTACCTACAGTTAAGAACTTTGTCACTTTGTTGTAGTTATCATTTGTCATTGATTTCTGATCAAAAAAGTAATAGCTTGTAGAGTGACAAAGTTCTAAACTAAAGACAACTTGTTTGTTCGGTCGGCGTAGGTAGGTATTGTTGTTAAAAATAATTTGGGTCTATGGTCTAATGGCTGACGTTTTACAATTTTAATTATAATTTGTGCAAAAAAATATTCAAAACGATACTAAACGTTATCTAGGTAGTTGTATACGTAGGTACATAGTTGTTTTGTAATTTACAAAACTAATAACTTAATTTAAAATTCAACCAATTTAGCAAGTGTATTATTTACTTGAATATTTATTTTTATTCAGTACCCGTATAGGTAGTACGAACAGCTATCGAAAAAAATAACGCGTGTAAAAAAATTTTGTAATGTTGTATGGAAAAGTAGGTACCTACAGTGCAATCTACCGCCGAAAAGTGAAATGGGTTTTCCTATACAGTATTTTACGGGCGTTTTTTTCGTTAGTGCTAGGTACAAATCCATACTAATAGGTATTATAAATGCGAAAATAAACTCTGTCTGTAACGCTTTCACGCCTAAACTACTGAACCGATTTTGATAAAATTTACATATAATTTTTTCACGCAACCAGAAAGTAGATATTATTATAAATAACTTAACCTATAAAAAAGTTTCGTTCAGTACCCTTAGCACGAACAGCTATCGAGAAAAAAAACGCACTTAAAATTACTCGATGGACAATTCTCTATGGAAAATTTCATTTCGCTTATCGGCGATAGATGGCGTTGTACAAATATCCAATACAAAATAAAATTTATCTATCGAATGATTTTACGCGAGTTATTTTTTTCGATAGCTGTTCGTGCTAAGGGTACTGATAAGTTGGTCACTTATGTTGCACATTGTTAAATAAGTAAATTAGATTGTAGAGTACAGCGACAGGGGTTGAGGGGAGGAAAAGGAAAGGAAACCCAAGAAAAGTACAAAAAATCTTAAAATCATAAAAATGCACATACATACTGACATGAGTCCTGTTGGATATCCTTGTTCACTTCTGGGATCCATATTGTCACACAAACAACCGCTTGTAATCACAAATAAAATTAGACTTAAAGTAGATTTCTTAAAATTCATATTAAAGTAAAATTTAACTAATATGAGCTTCTTTAGATTTTGGTGGCTGTATAATCACTTGTCGATTGACATTATGATTTAAAAAAAGGTTTCTTATTTTAATGGCGGGTCATTTTAACTGTCAAAATTTTTGGCGCCAAAACATTATCTTTTTTATTTCGATGTCATTTAAACTTTTTGTTTGTTTGGGTGCAATGACCACACGCCAAGACGGCTACAAACTAACTATTGTGTTGTTTGTCTTTATGCAGGCGAAAGGAATCGGCATGCTGGGAACGCTGTGTATGAATGGACCATCGTAATCATTTAGGTCGAGTTCATTGAAAATTGTCACCATTTTTAGGGTTCCGTAGCAAAATGGTGAAAAGGAACTCTTATGGTGTGACTCAGTCTGTCTGTCTGTCTGTCACAGCTGGATATCTCGAGAACTACTGATAGTATCAACTTGAAATTTAGAATAGGTTAAGATGACGTTTGCCCAACTATTTTGCAAATAAGAAATTTTTTTTTTTTACAATAGGGACTGAAAAGGGGACTTAAAAATTTTAAGTGGAGCGACTAGGGCATGTGGGGTATAATATAAAAGAGCGCTGTTTGCACATTTTAAATATTTTTTTTCTTTTTTTTAGGCCGCATTTTCGACTTATGATGAAAAATGTAAAAAAAAAGTTCCCCCCCTTATCTCCGAAGTTTGCAAAGCGAAAAATCTGAAATAATTCTATGTGATAGTTTATGTAAAGATTACAGGAAAAATAAAACGATGTCTTAACATAACACACTTTTTTAGAAATTAAAAAAACAAACAAAAATTCATTAGTTCCTCTACCAGTCAACAGATGGCCCTGACCTAAGAAAAAAAAATGTTCCACTATCGGCCAAGAGATGGTGCTGACCTAATACTGCAATAATAATTTTATTATTCTACAGCAGCTCTGCAGTGTACTTAACCCTCGGTGCGCGAGTCCGACTCGCTCTTGACCGGTTTTTATTCAATGACACGTGTGAATTACCAGTTGTAACAAACGTTAGCTGGCTGCTTTGATCATTTCTTGATGACGAAGAAGGCTGACCGTCAGCCATTTTTAATGTCCTCACTGCTGGTACACAGGCCTTCCTTATGAGTGGATAAGGAGGATGGGTCATACATAGCTCACCACGCGGGCCCAATGCGGATTGGTGGGTGTTAACAATGGGACCAACGGCTTAACGTGCCTTCCGAAGTACGGAGGATAAGTAATACATTTTTGGTCACCCATCCCATAAAAACCGACCCTTGCGAACAGGCGCTAAACCACTGCGCCATCGAGCTCCTCATCGAAGGCTGGCTGTACATAAATATCAAATGCGTACCGACCTGGTGGCGCTGCGTGGGTAAAATTATTGTAAAATGATTTCAGTAATAACGCTTTTTTTAATTTTATTTATTTATTTATTTAAAATGCCTTCTATGCAAGATGGACCGAAGGTCTAGGACGTGGAAAGCCGCTGGCTGGGAGTGGGCAGCTCCGGACTGATTGTAATTGTCACCTCGTGGCGATGGCGAGGAGTGGGCTTGATGGAGTTGATATAGAAAGGGAAAAAATATTTCTAGCCATCGGGTTTAGTTAGTAGGTGCATGTACCCTTAGCACGAACAGCTATCGAAAAAACTAACGCGCGTAAAATCATTCGATAGATAAATTTTGTATTGTAAATTTGTACAGCGCCATCTATCGCCAATAAGCGAAATGAAATTTTCGATAGAGAATTGTCTATCGAGTAATTTTACGCGCGTTTTTTTTCCCGATAGCTGTTCGTGCTAAGGGTACTGAGTAGGTATAAACTTTATATTTTATTAGGTAGAAAAAACTCTCGTCTGATAATAATTATAGCTCTTGTATTGTACCTATACCAAACACTATCTTTAATAGTTAGTATTGTATTGTGATTATTTGTTTTGGTTTTATAAGCTTTTTATTTTCAAATTTCTCTCTATATACACAAATTTAAAATAATTGCGTAAACAATACGTTTTAAGAGTCCGCGTGTTTTATAAGTTACTTAGCTTAGCAAGTATGTGTAATTGCTTAGTTAATGCTAAACAATGTGTTCACATTAGCTTTATCTCAACAATCATCAGTTTTTTACTTAATCTCTCCTAATGACTGGAAATATTTTTTCAAGGCTGATTTATTACGGTATTATTATTTGATTAGATGCAAAAAACGTTAATAGTTATTTGTTATACAAATGACCAAAAACAATTTGTGCTGCGAGTTCCGACTTTAAATCACGAACTAGCGAAGTAGTCTAGAATTGAATCATGAGCGTAGCGAGTGATTCTAATATAGTCTACTGAGCACAGTGTGTTATTTAAAGGCACGAGGCAGAACAAAATTCTGGTCTCGTGTTAAACATACAACTTTTCACCTCGAACAGCGAGAAAATTTTCACGTGATTATTATTATTAAAAAGTTATTAAGTAAGTTATTTAAAAAGCTAAATTTTATAAATTTTTCTTATTATATATTTATTTCATACATGCGACCATTACGACCTCATTTCGTCAATAAGTTTTTCGAATTATCAACCTTCTTTTTTAATAATCCTTATTTAAAACTCCTTGGTATAGTATCCGTGCATTTTATTTTTTTACTTTTTAATCCATGTATGACACAGTAAAGCACTCTATCTATCCTTTTCTCACATATCAATTTTACCATAGATATAGTATATTAAAAGGAATTTTACAAGTTTCTCCTTGTCACTTTATTTCTTTTTTCTTTATTATTTTTAAAGTTGGTGTTAGAAATTAAAAAAGCAATTTGCCTCACGCTCTCAGCAAAAATGGATTTTGCTGCGAGTTTTTACTCGCCTTCGTGCTGGAGAGGTGAAAAAATAATTGCGAGTTTTAAGATTAAAAATAAAAAAAAAAAACACCAACTGAATCTTTTAAAGCGAGGCCAAAATTAGGACTTCAAACCAAGCTTGGCGTTGACGCAAAGAAGTAGCGCCGGTGACATAGGTTCTGGCTAAATTCCAGATACTAACTTCCTAGACCACTGTCCGCCCACCCATGTCCGCCCACTCAAGCAGGGGTCCCGGGTTCGACTCCCAAGGAAGGTACAATTTGTACTCGGTTTGGTTGGTGGTAGGGCTTATTTCAAGTCCGCCTGGCTAGCTACCACCATCTTACCTAAGTCTGACGCCATAACAACAACTTAAAAATTGTTGTGCTTTGGCAGTTAGAGGTAAAATAGCCAGTTCCTCAGTGATGAGGATTCCGGGTGTAGGTCGCTTCCATCTTCAGCCTTATCGTCACTTAACATCAGGTGAGGTGAAGGGCAAGAATTACCCAGTTGTGCATAAAAAAATATCAAGGAGGCAATTAAGCGTCGCCCCACTCCTAGACCCTTGATTGAGCCTATTCCCGTTGCCATAAAAAAATGTTAAAAAAAAGAGAATATAATAACGCTTTCAGAGTGTTGTTGGGGCTGCCCCGTTTCTGCAGTGCATCGGGTATGTTTGCGCAGATGCACATAGACGATTTCTACGCTATCATGCGAAAGATAACTGCCTCGTTGCTCTGCAGGGTGCGGGCCAGCTCCAACTCCATTCTGCAAGTAATAGGAAATCGACACGATTCTCCTATTATAGCTAATTCTGTCCAGAGATGTATCACGGGCACAAAACTAGTGTCTAAGTAGCAATGATACTAACATTGGGTAATAATACTAAATAATATACTAGAAAAAATACGACTCGCACCAGATCAATACTCAGACGGGAATCGAACCCGCGACCTTTGGACATCCGGTCCAATGCTCTGACCGCTGAGCTACCGAGTCACTAGTGACATCGCCGAATTTTTTCTAGTATATTATTACTAGTATATATTATTGTGAATGCAAAAATCTCAAATTTAAAAATTGGGTAATAAGATATTAACAACTAACTAACAAATTAAATATGGATGTATACTTGTCTCAAACAAAATTTATTTTATTTTATATTTTTATTATTTTATTTTATACATTTCTTCCTGAGATCCCCCAGTGGTGAACAACGGGAATAAACCTCCCATACCTTATTTCCCGATATCCAATCCACCAATGGTGGACAAACAGTGCGGGACATTCCGGGAATAGACCCTAGGTTGCCCCTGGGCAGGCGTGTGAAAAGCTGCCTTTAAGGCGAGGCCAGTTCACGAAATTTACTCTTCCACTATGTCTTTAGAATAAGGTTGAATATCGCATAACTTTAATTGACGCTTCGCCAGAAATTTGACGAATTTTAGTACATTTTTATTGATTTCTGAAATACTGGATCATTTATTAAAAATGTACTCGGTTATTGTGTTAGATCGATAAAAAAGCTATCCTTTTTGCATAAAAAATCATATCACTGTCGTTGAAAATTTCGAAATCTGACGATTTGAAATTTATTTTTATAAGTTTTTATGGTGTTATTCAGGATTTTTTTACAGAGTTACCATGCCATTTTTCAATATTCTGTTCGGTTACTATGCTTCTTTGTTTCTTTTTCAGTCTACAGTAATTTTTGTGAAGTAGAATTTTACATCAGTTCTTCACATTGGTAGTTCAAAAATCAGACTTTTCATCAGATCGTGAACTGGCCTCGCCTTAAGAATTTGGCAAGTCAACTATACTTACAGGGTTATTTGTAAAACACCAACAACCTCACAGGAGTAGATTACCAACATCATAAACAACAATAGTTGTTCTACGTCATTTCCGAAAACAGAAAAAAAATATCGACTTTTCATACAAAACTTCCGAAGCAGCTACTTTGTTTCGGAAGGCACGTTAAGCCGTTGGTCTCGGCTGCATTTGCAGTCGTTAACACCCACCAATCCGCATTGGGCCCGCGTGGTGGATTATGGCCAACCCCCCTTACCACCCATAAGGAAGGCCTGTGCCCCAGCAGTGGGGACATCAAAAATGGCTGATGGACATACAAAACTTGATCAGCTGTTCGGGACATTTGTATGGAGAGTCAAATTTTTTTTGTCGGTTTTCTGAAAAGTCGTACCTACACCTAGAACAAAATTAAATGTTGTTGTTTATGATGTTAGTTATCTACTCCTGCGAGGTTGTTGCTGTTTTACAAAACCCTGTATAGCAGCTGTACCTATACCTATTTTCGATTAGCACAATTTTGATTATAATTATCATAAGATTTGTATCGCCTACTTAAATTATGAGTAACTTTTAGGAATTATCTACTTAAAAAGCAAAGATAATAAGCTAAAGCTGCGTGCAAGAACGCCAAGGCGAGTTGTTGAGACACAATCTCGACGTAATTTGTAATGAAACGTTGGTTCTCGCCGAGATAACACGCGACGCTTTCGTCATGACTGTGTGAGATGTTTTCAAGGCTACGAGGTTAGACAGTTTTTCGTAAAAATGTATTTTTTAATCCTCTTGCCCAAAAAGTGCGTCATTGTAACGTACAAGAGCCGAGATAAAATAGCATAATAACCCCTAGGGGATAAAGTTTTTTCTTTTTTATATTTTATATGAGCCTACTAAAACGAAAAAGTCTTTATTCATAAACACGAATAAAAACTCGCTCGACTTAATACTGACTCATTCTTATTTTTGAAAATGGAACTAAAAGCATCTCTTCAGTGAAATCATAGACTTATTTATACTCTGTGTACAGAGTGAATCGTAGAATGCGTGTTTGTAGCTGCTACAGCAGAAATAGAAAAAAAGGTAGGTACTATGACGCGAAATCTTTAGAATTTTTCTATAATAATTACAAACTGATTGAATTGTGTGACTGTAATAGGAAAGAAATAATTTTAATCTTTTGCCGTCAAGCACAAATCATTTTTTTAAATATTGTACAAAAATTTATGAAGTGTAGGATAGAAAAACGATTGGATTCGTTTACGAAAGTAGGTATAAACTATTTAATATTTTATTTTATTTTCTCGCAATCGTAGTGAAAAGTATAGTGTAACACGACGCTAAAACCCATTGTAACTCGGTTTCTATTTATTCCCTCGCTAAAGCTCGGGAATAAAACTACCTCGTATGCAATGGGTTTTTTTAGTGTCTTGTATAACAATCTATACTATTTATACACAACGGTATAGTGCTTGGCCTGATGTTAAGGCGAGGCAGTTCACGAAATTTACTCTTTCACTATGTCCTTAGAATAAGGTTGAATATTGCATAGCTTTAATTGACGCTTCGCCAGAAATTTGGCGAAATTTAGGACATTTTTATTGATTTCTGAAATACGGATCATTTATTAAAAATGTACTCGGTTATTGTATTCGATTAAAAGCTATCCTTTTTTGCATAAAAAATCCTATCACTGTCGTTGAAAATTACAAAATCTGACGATTTGAAATTTACTTTTATAAGTTTTTATGGTGTTAGTCAGGATTTTTTTACAGAGTTACCATGCCATTTTTCAATATTCTGTTCGGTTATTTTGTTTCTTTGTTTCATTTTCAGTCTATAGTAATTTTTGTGAAGTAGAATTCTACATCAGTTCTTCACATTGGAAGTCCAAAAATCAGTCTTTTCATCAGATCGTGGCCGAATGTGGAAGCGCACTACACTCGGAATCCTCATCACTGAGGAACTGGCTATCTTACCTCTAAACGCCGAAACACAACAATTTTTAAATTGTTGTTATGGCGTCAGACGTAGGTAAGATGGTGGTAGCTAGCCAGGAGGAATTGAAATAAGCCCTACCACCAATCAAACCGAGTACAAATTGTACCCCCCCTCTGGGAATCGAACCCGGGACCTCTGCGTCTTACACGGGTGGGTGAATCACTAGACCAAAGGGTCGGGTACACCAAAGTATATTAAGGCCGGTATATTCCAAAAACTCTGTCTTTGTCTTGTTCTTTACGTGTGAAGAGTAATGAAAATAATCTCACTTTTTCATTTTTTCAACGCTTTTGTTGTTATTTTGAGCATGAAGTCACTTTTTGAAAAAAGTAAAAATTTGACTCAACTCGTCGTTTTTGCAGTTTAACTGTATAACCTAACCTCGTGACGTGCTGTCGTGTATACGTGAAGTGAGAAAAGAGTAGTACTAGAGGATGTCGAATTTAAATTAAAATGATAATAAAATGTACTTGTTTTTAACTTTTATTTATTCTTCATCACCAAAAGCTAATAGGTAAACTCGTAATTTATGTTTTTACATAAAAACATTGTGAGTTCTACAAATAAGTAAGTATTTTTTACATGACAAAGTAAACATTATTGATATGAAGGAAACCCCATTCAGAAATAGTATAAGGTATGTCTACTAAAAGAAAGAAATGAAAATAAGTAATTGTAGATTTATATTGTACCCTCATATCTCATATAACTAAATTAAATAAAGAAATAAAAAAAAAAACTCATATAACTCTAATATCGCGAAAAAAATCAGCCGTTCTATACATTAAAGCTATTGCGCTTTTGTATGGAACAGCTGATTTTTTTTTGCGATATCAGAGCTGTTGGTCCCATAGTAAAAGTTGCTTGAAATCATGAGTGGAACCACCCCACTGCGGGAACCCAATGATTAAAATTTCAGCGTGTATATTCTGTGCTAAGAGAATAATAAAAAAAGTATTGGCCTATTAAAGAACAAAATTGAGTATTATTGTCACTGATGATTATTGTGAATAGTTTGACATTTATTTATTTTATTACCTACTCATATTAATTTACAGAACTTACTAGACCAATAGAAATATTTAGCACCAGAGCATATTACCTACTCGTAACTGCTAAGCAACCCAACTTACCCAATTGTGAAAATCCCATCAATACCTTTTTGATTTTGCTCTTACAATGTAGAGTCTACTCTACGTCATAGTTTATTACATAAAGCTAGACAAAACAACTCCAGTTTGGGGTTTTAGAACTTTTCAGTATTCATATTTTGCAGTATTTTCACAGTTACTTTAATTATTTAGACCTAATTGCATATTATAATTCAATTTTTAATCAAATTATCTTAGAATAACACATAGAAGCCTTGTAAGTGAGGCAAAAAAAACAGCCAAAATGGCTCAATTTTCAGATATATCCTTCATACGTTACCTAATCGTAACTAAAATCCAATAATTTAGTAACTAATCCCCTAAAGATAGGGAAATTGAAACTTTTTCGTTCTTATAACGTACAATTAGTATAAAGGATTAAAAACTGAAAACTAAGCCATTTTTTGCCTCACTTTTGACAGTGCGCTTTGTATCTTCCTTCCAGGTTATTATTATTATAAGCAAAAACAGTTCAACTTATTTTAAATACAGGGTGAAATCGAAGTCATTGACAATCTAAGATTTTTTTTCGGAATATTTTTTTTCTCTACATAATCTTATTGTAGCTCTGCGTATTCTGTCCAACGAAGTTCCTACCTCTTTACTTTAACCCATATTTTTTTTCTTTCATCGCCTGAAAACTGGTAACTGAAATGAAGGCCCATTTCAGACACCAAAATCCTTGCCCGCCAAGACATTTATTCTTGTTTGGTAGAAGAAAAAATCTCACTGGGGTTGAATCTAGAGAATAAGAATTCGGTCATTAAGTAAAGTTAGATGTAGCTTGAGCTTTTTGTTTCCAAAAGTCTTTTGCCGAATTTGAAAAAATGTAGTATAAAGATGCCTTAAGGAGTTTATTTTTAAAACATAAAAATAAATTATGAAATAAAGTATTTCTTCTTTTCAAAGTCATGGACTTACCAAACCACCCTCGTACTTAGTGGCGTGTAGAGCTGTAGTAGCCCCATGTTTGTAACATTTTTAAAATTTGTCGAGACGGCTGAAATATTATTATATTATACCCCATATCTCTGACATTTTGAAAAATTTTGAAAAACAATTACCTACCTAAGTAGTACCTGCTCACATAATTTCACGAGAATTGGTTAAGAAATGCGACATGTAGAGGAGAACAGACAGACAGCCGGACAGCGGGACAGACTAAAGCTAGGGTTAAAAGCGGTGCCGTCACATAGCGGCCGTAATTTTACGGACGTAAAAAAAAAATTTGACTTTACGGTGTCCAGCACCGCTCTCTAGGAAACCGCGCCGTATTGTTTACATAGACAACGTTCTACGCCGCTTAATTACGGCCGTAATATGACGGCATCGTCATCCTAGGAAACCTTAGCTTAAGCGTCTTCTTTCTAGCAAAAGACATCAGGCAAACCTTAAATAAACTAGGTAAGGTAACTATCAAAGCGGGTTCGAGAGGCGGACGCCAACGCGGACCAGCTCCGGCGACGACGGCTAGGGAGGAGAAGGAGGCGCTACGCACACCTCATTTCCCCCTAGTCCTCAAGAGGGGGATGGCCGTTTGCCTAGTTCTTCCCAAGTGCCGGGCCAGATGAGGCAGCAACACCAGGACCACATGGTGCGTGCCACCACGGTCCCGTAGGTCCTGAGTGTTAGTGCGGGCTGTAGTAGGGGGTTTAGTGGGTAGTGCTCCGGCGAGTCCCACATACCTCGGATGCATAAACGCATTCCCCCTACTATAAAAAAAGGTAAGGTAACTATTTATTTTTGGTTTGAATGCTAAAATGGGACTACTGACATTTCCATTATTGATGCCATTACAGTATAACTAAATTTCCGGGTATAAAATTAAGTTATGTATAGAATTGCTGATTGTCTTCATAATTTAGTTCCCTGAACTGCCTCGTAGCAGCATACGCAGGATCCAAACCTTTCTCCCCCAAGTAAAACGGGAATACCCTACTCGTTGCCAAATAGAAGATGCCATGGTTGCTCTTGTTTACTCTAGGACCGAGAAGGTTCGTCTCCATGGGCTTACGGTAGTAGCATTCAGAATCTCTCGCTTGTTGGACGCTATCACACTTGATAGCAATGAACTTATCAGGGTTCTTCATCGACTCCAACCAATATGTCAGAAGTCGGATGTGGCTGCAGAGCGAAGAACAAGGGAGCAAGTACAGATCTGATGGTTGGAACTCCCCACCGTTGACGTAGTAGTCGACATGGCCCATCCTGTTGGCCATACCGTAGCCGTCGATGTTCGTATGCATAACTTGTACGAAGTCGGCGTCCGAAGCTGCTAGCCTATCTTCTGGTCCAAGGTTTCTGAAACAGGGTCCTGCAGGGTCTAGCGAGATGATTTTGGATATGTTTCTACCGGTCATTTGCTGGTAGTGCTTGGCTATGTAGCTGACAGTCTGTCCTCCGAGGCTGTGACCTACCATCTCTAGTTTGCCGGGGTCTAGCCCAGCTTGCGTCAACTGAATTAGGAATTCTGCAATTAGTTTGCCGACTGGTCTCATCAGTCTACTGGATCTGCAATAAATAATTTTGCAACATGTTAATTATAACGCTCATGTATTATACTTGTGTATTATACAACGTGTTAAAAAATAACCCCTTATGCCGAATATGGTAGATAGGGACCATCAAATTAAACAATCATTTATGCGTAGGTACTAGTAATTAGCTATGTAATTTTTTATATAATTATTTCTTGCTTTATAGAGAGCTGTTTATTTTTGAAGCTGTTTTAAAAGGTTTTTGAAGGTGGTTTGCTTTTTAAAAAGAGATTTTTATTTTTATTATATTTTCACGTGCGTGCGAGTTCGTGCGTGTGTACGCGCGTGTGAGTGTGCGTGTCAATAAATGTATTTTCTTTCTTTTTTAACAAGCACCTAACAAAAAAAAACACAGTTGGGTTTCTAGCAATTTGCTTTCAATGTTCTTAAAGGCTTATTTTCGCTATTATTTTTTAACCGACTTCATCAAAAGGAGGTTCTCAATTCGATTGTTTTTTTTTTTTTTTTTTTTTTTTATTATCGTTGTTCGCGCGTATCTTCGACATTTATGGACCGATTTCGATAATTTTTTTTTTGTTCGATTGAGTTTTCTTGCGAGATGGTCCCATTTATTTTTTTTTCAAATCGGTTCAGTAGTTTACAAGTAATCCTGAAAATACTATGATATTAAATCAACTAACTTGACAACTTTGTTATTTATGCCTGCCTAGCATGACCGATTTATATCGCGTGATATAGCATTTTATCGACACTGAACTGTCAAATTCCTTTGTCTTTTTGACAGTTAAACGTGATAAAACGCTATATCACGCGATATAAATCGGTCATGCTAGGCAGGATGAACCGAATTAGATGTTTTTTTTTGTTGGGGAAGGGATACCGTTGTGTAGTCTTTTTAACCGACTTCAAAAAAAGGAGGTAAGTTTTCAGTTTGTATGTATGTATGTTTCTCCGCGATTATCTCACGTTTGGCTGAGCCGATTTTTCTACCTAAACAATATACCTACACTACCTTATACAGAAGGTACTTACACTAAAAATAAAAAAATTGTTTAAAAAACAAAAAACCGACTTCAAAAAACCTGCCTCTAAAAAAAGGAAGAAATAATATACAAATCATTAGATACGCATTATCATTGTTATAATAAAACACGTCAATTGAAGTCGGATGGGGCTTTTAGAATAAAAAAAGGAAGATGTACTCCAGCCCCACCCGACTTTAATAGACGTGTTTTATTATAACAATGATAATGCGTATCTAATGATTTGTAGATTATTTCTTCCTTTTTTTAGAGGCAGGTTTTTTGAAGTCGGTTTTTTGTTTTTGTATGAAACAGTTGACTTTTGCGATTTCAGAGTTGCTCCCACACCCATACAACACTCAAGGGAATGATATAAAGTTACTTTATTATTTATGTTGTTGGTGATGTTTACTTACTTTAGAATAACAAGGGAATTAATTAATTGGGTGACTGGAAATAATTAAAGGCGACTGTTAATGGGATACTTAAATACTAAACCGGGCAGCGGTTTATTTTTTGGGCGACAAAATAACTTAACGGCCGACAAACTGTGGGTTACAAAAATACCTAAAACGGGTGACTACATACTGTCAGATAAATAATTTAAGTTAAAGATCTAAATGAGTGACAAAATACTAAGTGGGCAACTATTATACCAAGTAGGTAACTATATAACTGATTGAATATATGCCAATTTTTATGTTGTGTGTGCCCTAAGGTTGTCGCCCAAATAGTAATTTGGTCGCCCGTTCGGAATAACTAGTTATTCAATTTGTATTTTAAAGTCACCCATTTTCAACATTTGTGGTCGCCCTCAGTCCGCCGCCCACTTAGTATTTCATAACGCTATATTCAGTATTTTTGATACCCAAAATGGGAATTTATTGTTACCTGATTAAATAATACCCGAATAATAACGCCTAGAAGCCGCGTCTGAACCAAAACATAAGCGTAATCGCGTGCCATTTTCCATCATTATCCTATCTCTTCTAACGCTATGTTTTAGAAGAGCGTAGATATACAAGGTGTAACAGAAAGGGGGTATCAACCCGAAAGGAGGTCAATGTACTCGTGAAACTGAACACCTTCCAACAGAAAAAAAAAACAAATAAAAAAATAATAATGAACTCTTGTAAATCTGCTCGCAATATGTTTCTAGGCGTTATTATTCTAAGTTACTTACATATAGTAATGTAAGGTGGCAAATCTCTGGAAGTCGACAGTGAGGATGTTGTACCCCAACTTCTCGTACTCGTTCGCCAAGCTGGTGCCGATGAACAAGTTCGGGCTGTCCAGGTAGCCCCCGATTACGAGCATGGTCTTCCTGTGGATCAGAAAAAAGAGTTAAATTTTTAATATTTCTTTATCTCGATGATACAGGGTTTTTCCACATATATCGTTAAACAATTGATCAAAAACCCCGAAAAATTATGTACAGTGTCAGATATTGAAAAACCTCGAAATGGTTATCGATTTAAGGTACCTACCTCTACCTTGTAAAAAATGAAAACATGTCAATTCATAATTCGAACTTTTTTGCAAATATAGTTTGCGCATTGCCATATAGTTCATCCTGGGGTCTTTGCCGATATCCAGAGCCTTTCTATGGGGGTATTTCTTACCCTTAGTCTGAAAAATCTTACCTCTTATAGTTCATCCTGGGGTCCTTGCCGATATCCTGAGCCTTTCTGTGCGGGTATTTCTTCCAGCCATTGCCATAGCCTTTCACCCAGAAAGTTAAGTATTTCAATTCACTTTTAGGAATGGTTGTGGGCCTGTTAGATCCTGGACCTGTAAAGTATTTATTTTTATTTTTTTTACTTATTCTTCACAAATAACGTTACTCTAATGAGAATCAACACGACAATTGAATCTAAAAATTTTGTATATCACATGAAATACAATATCAATATCTGAGTAAATCTCTGTTTAAATTTCTCAAATCCATCAAGAAATGTCAAAATTATTAAAGTTTTAAAAAGTGAGTTTAAATAACACGGCCGGCCCTTGCGGAACATGCGATGACGTCACGTGCCACGATCGACAATATTATTTCTTGCTTTTTAACCGACTTCCAAAAAAGGAGGAGGTTCTATGTTCGTCTGTATATTTTTTTTTTGTGTATGTCCACCGATTACTCGAAGACGACTGGACCGATTGAAATGATTCAAACGGTATTACATTAGGTACACTCCCAAGTTGGTCCCATTTTTTAAAATTTGGAAATCGGTTCTGTACTTTTCAAGTCATTTTGAAAAAAGCACGAAAATAGTATGATTTTGTGTGGAATTACCTTGATGATTGGTCGTATTACTTCTTTGTTTATGAACTGAATACGATAATTATTTTTTTGTTGGAAGAGGGATATCTTAAGTGTAGTTTTTAAACCGACTTAAAAAAGGAGGTTCTCAGTTTGACCCGTATTTAAATATGTTTCTCCGCGATTATCTTACGTTTGGCTGAGCCGGTTTTTCTACATATATAATATACCTTACCTACAAGGTACTTACACTAAAAATAAAAAAATAAAAAATAGATTAAAAAAAAAACCGACTTCAAAAAACCTACCTCTAAAAAGCAAGAAATAATATTCGTCTTAATAATAAAAATACGTCTATTGAAGTCGGGTGGGGCTTTTACAATAAAAAAAAGGAATTTGTACTCCAGCCCCACCCGACTTCAATAGACGTATTTTTATTATTACGAATATTATTTCTTGCTTTTTAGAGGTAGGTTTTTTGAAGTCGGTTTTTTGTTTTTTAAACAATTTTTTCTAGTCCCGTTTCGTCATTGGTGTAAATGGCACTTGAATTTATTCTGCGCGCGTAATTTTTTGCGACAACTCCTAAGATATACATTTAAATGGTATGGTAACCTTTTACGGTTAAAATAATGTGCATAAAATACTTAAGGTAACTAACTTATTTAAGTAGATAAGGATAATATTTCAGTATCCTTCTAAATAGCTTTCCAAATCACCGCATTCTACGTGACCAATTTTTTAGAAGATATAATGGGTATAGTAGTAAGATATTCTTAAAAGATAGATATAAGCCATCGCGGACTTTTTTGTAGATCTATAATAGAGAAATAATTAAATCATACATTATTATGATATAGCTCATAAGGTTTAAGCAGCGTTTTCAATGCAAGCGCCCAGTCGGCTCAATTTTTGCCGACCTCTTCAACAATTATCGTCATATTTCTACCAATTTACATAAACCTCAACTTATTATACACCTAAACCTTCCCCAGGAATCACTCTATCATTTAGTGAAAACCGCATGAAAATCCGTTCAGTTGTTTTTGGGAACAGACAGACAGACGGCTAGGGACTTTGTTATGAAATATGTAGTGACGTAGTGAGATAACATAAGTAGTGAAGCAATAATTATGGCGATTGTTTATTTGTTTTCTGTTTACTGCCAAATAACCTGAATTTTTCCGTTTCATGGATAGTGGTGACTGAACACGACAAAAAATACGAACAATACGACTATTGCTGAACAAAAGTTTTTCTTCCGCAGGAATTATCGTTGTGCTCTGAATTCTGATGGGATTACGAAGTGGAGCAACCTGGATTTTTCATGCAGGTGGGGAGGGAATTCAGCCTATGGGGGCAACGGTACAAAGATAGGGATCGAAAACCGACTTCAAAAAACCTTCCTCTAAAAAGCAAGAAATAATATTCGTAATAATAAAAAAGACGTTTTATTGAAGTCGGGTGGGGCTGGAGTACAAATTCATTTTTTTTATTCTAAAAGGTAGGTTTTTTAAGTCGGTTTTTTGTTTTTTTAGACAATATTTAATTTTTAGTGTAGATACCTTCTGTATTAGGTAGTGTATTAGGTGTGTAAAAGATTAATTCTTTTAGAATGCTGGTCAGATCAGTTAGGTATGTATAGCGATCAGAATCTCCTTCATTCACTCCATGGATAGCCATCATCAGATCACAGCACAGTACATCCCTGGCAGAAAACCAAGGCTTCAAAGTTACCTCGTTTGTATGAAAATAACACCTGTATCCCTAGACAAAGTTGATGTGTGTGTATATATACGACTGATCATAGAGGTAGATCACACAAAATCATCCTATTTTCGTGCTTTTTTTCAAGATTACTTGAAAAGTACTAAACCGATTTCCAAATTTTAAAAATGGGACCAACTTGAGAGTTTACCTAATGCAATGTTTACAAAATGCAAACGTTTGAATCATTTCAATCGGTGCAGCCGTCTTTGAGTAATCGGTGGTAACACAAAAAAAACAAATATACAGACGAACAGAGAACCTCCTTCTTTTTTGGAAGTCGGTAAAAAGGTGTTTCAAAGTACCACTAGTTGAAGGCCTTGGTTTATTAACGGTGCCATCTTTGTACAGTATATGAGGTTATACATACATACACTCACGCCTGTTTCCCATGGGGGTAGGCAGCGACTATGGATCGCCACCTGCTACGATCCTTACACACTTCTTTCACATCCATCAATCTTTTCATACATACAAAACTGTAAAAAATCTGTAATTTATTTTAAACTTTAATAGCTTCCCGTTCCCGTTCCCGTTCCCGTTCCCGTTCCCGTTCCCGTTCCCGTTCCCGTTCCCGTTCCCGTTCCCGTTCCCGTTCCCGTTCCCGTTCCCGTTCCCGTTCCCGTTCCCGTTCCCGTTCCCGTTCCCGTTCCCGTTCCCGTTCCCGTTCCCGTTCCCGTTCCCGTTCCCGTTCCCGTTCCCGTTCCCGTTCCCGTTCCCGTTCCCGTTCCCGTTCCCGTTCCCGTTCCCGTTCCCGTTCCCGTTCCCGTTCCCGTTCCCGTTCCCGTTCCCGTTCCCGTTCCCGTTCCCGTTCCCGTTCCCGTTCCCGTTCCCGTTCCCGTTCCCGTTCCCGTTCCCGTTCCCGTTCCCGTTCCCGTTCCCGTTCCCGTTCCCGTTCCCGTTCCCGTTCCCGTTCCCGTTCCCGTTCCCGTTCCCGTTCCCGTTCCCGTTCCCGTTCCCGTTTCCGTTTCCGTTCCCGTTCCCGTTCCCGTTCCCGTCTCTGTCCCTGTCCCCGTCCCCTGGATGTGCATCTCCAGGTCCAATCATGTCCACCGTGTTGGACTTCAAAATAAATGTCATTTTCGCAACCTCAAGAACGATATCCATATCGATTTTTATGTTTACTTACCCCATTTACCCCTAAGTGGTTGATTTTCAAAATTACAAAATATATGTTTGCCTATTTATTTTTAGATGTGCTCCTACGAAGTTTATAGTTGTAATGTCTATTTTATATTATTTTTCCATACAAAATTTGAAACCCATTTTCACCCCTTTAGGGGTCAAATCATGTCCACCGTGTTGGACTTCAAAATTGATGTCATTTTTGCAATCGTCATCCCAGAAAACCCCAATAACGACATCCATATCTATTTTTAGGTTTTTTACCCCTTTTAACCCCCATTTCATCCCCATAAGGGTTGAAATACTAATAATAACAATATAAGTTGCGTTAGATTTCCATCCATAAGCCTAAATTATAAATTTAGCAATTTTTACTTTGAAAATAAAGGAAATAAAGCAAAATAAAGGAAAGGACACAACTTCATCCCCCTTTTGACCCCTTCAGGGGTAGAATTTTGAAAAACGCTGAGACCCGTATTTATTAATTTTCAATGGTCAGCCTAATCACAAAATTTGAAGATCCTAGCTTCAAAACTGAGGGACTTTCATACAAACTTTGGACCCCCGTTTCACCCCCTTGGGGGATGAGTTTTGAAAAATCCTTTCTTAGTGCACCCCTGGACCTCATAAGGAACCTATGTACAAAATTTCAAGTCTCTAGGTTCAGCGGTTTGGGCTGTGCGTTGATATCTCACTCAGTCAGTCAGTCAGTCAGGACTTTGAATTTTATATATATAGATAAATTATAAATTTAGCAATTTTTACTTTAAAAATAAAGGATTTTCTTCAATACACAACTTCATCCCCCTTTTGACCCCTTTAGGGGTAGAATTTGGATAAACGCTGAGACCCGTATTTATTAATTTTCAATGGTCAGCCTAATCACACAATTTGAAGATCCTAGCTTCAAAACTGAGGGACTTTCATACAAACTTTGGACCCCCGTTTCACCCCCTTGGGGGATGAGTTTTGAAAAATCCTTTCTTAGTGCACCCCTGGACCTCATAAGGAACCTATGTACAAAATTTCAAGTCTCTAGGTTCAGCGGTTTGGGCTGTGCGTTGATATCTCACTCAGTCAGTCAGGACTTTGAATTTTATATATATAGATAATGGTGTCGATTCGGTTGGCAACGACTTAACTAAATTGACAGGATTACACTAAATTTAGTTTTCCATCCTTCTCTTTTGGTATCGAAAAGACAAGAACAGGATGCTAAAATTAAGTTTAGTCCTGTCAATTTAGTTTAGCTGTACCAACCGAATCGACACCAATGCCGTATTTGTGAATGCGTTCAGTGAGCAACCGAATATGTCCATGGTATCAGCCATGTTGTTTAGCATCCTCAGTGCCAGAAGCCCATAGCGTTGACATAAAACAACTTGTTTACTGTTGACAAAGTTGGTGACATAACCTCCAGACTGAAAGATTTCCCTAAATCAGCTAAATATAGAAAAAGTATTACTACTAAACTATTCAAAAAAGTAATACAAAGTGTTTCAAAATAACCTCTAATGCCGAATATGGTAGATAGGGACCATCAAACTGAACAACTTTTACTATGGGAACAACTCTGAAATCGTGAAAAAAATCAGTTGTTTCATACATTTTGATATTTTAAATTTTAAGTAATTTTTGTGACAATTTCAATCAATTTGTGGCTCTGTGACACTAATTTTTAACGAATTTTGCTAAAAAAAGTTTATGCATAGTAATTAAGTAGGTACCTAGTACTTATTTACATATTTTAAATACCTAAATAATTTGCATGCCACAACCTTGGCAAAACATGTATCCTCGAAAATGGAAACTTCTTTTTATACCATGTTTTAGGCAAATAAATGAAAGTCCGAGGTTAATAACTGCATAAGTTTAGGCACCATTTTGGTTTTAAAAATTCAATTTATTAAGCAGTTTCTTAAAATTACACATTAACCAAAGCTTTCAACCACAATTTTTGCACTTCAAGTCACCGTAAATATTTTGTTAAGATCTACAGCATATATTTTTTTAATTTTTCACTTTCTTATTTCAAAAGTTAGAAATTTTAGCACTTTGGAAACTTTGAGAAAAAAAGTTTTAGGAATCTCAATGTCATTTTAAAGACCTATCTATAGACACCCCTCACTTATAAGTTTGATGAAACCATTTTTTTTCATTTCGAGTTATTTTACCCCCCTTAATCTTTTTTATTTTTTATTTTTGTATAAAAATCGTAAAGCGGTTTACAGAATACATCTACCTACCAATTTTCAACTGTGTAATCCTAATAGTTTCGGAATAAAGTGGCTGTGACATACGGACGGACGGACAGACAGACATGACGAATCTATAAGGGTTCCGTTTGTGCCTTTAGGCTACGGAACCAAATACCAACTGATTACCAAAGTACTTTCAATAAAACCGCGCTAGTATCCTTTAAAAAGTTTTTTCTTTAAAGTGAGCACGAAAGCTTGAGAAGTGTATTTATGTCAACTAATAAACTATTTCTTATTTTGAAAAACTGACAATCGCAAAACTACAGTGTGATAGAAAACACTCGACAAATGTGGTGTGGCTTAGACTGTCAAACTGAACAACATTGTCTATGGGACCAACCATAGCCTTCTCTATTTTACAAGCCATGAACATAAGTTTGACAACGTCTGTTAGTGTCGGTTCGTGGTCATGGCGTCGGTTAGTCTCCATACTAAATGTATGGAAATATTTCAATTTTAAAAAGTCGATATTTTCTTTTTTAGTGATCGTGCGAGGTTGAAAATATGAAAAAAAAATGTTGTTTTATTGAAATGCTTTATGTATAAAACAATAAGAAAAATATAAATGTTACCAGGAAAAAATGACTGTTAAAGATATTATCTTTTTTGTTGATTTTATTCAGAGGGAGTTGATTAACACGCCCTCTAGCAATAAATAATATATCATTAGAAAGGTCTTTTAGAGACAAATATTTTCTGTTAATATACTTTATATCAATTGTTACTATTATATACTTTTGGAGTCACATGTTATTAAAATATAAAACTGGTTAATTGACTATGGGTGTTGATCTACCCCACCTATAGCAATGAATGATATATCATTAGAAAGGTTTTCATATGACAAATATTTGCTGTTAACATTATTTCTATCAATTGTTAGTATTTTCGGAGTTTTAAGTCATAAATGTTATAAAATTTGGTTGAGTTCAGAGTCTTATAACTCTCAAAGTACTAATAGTTGACAATATGCTGTCATACAATAAAGTGTTTCAAATTTAAAGTCCTTTCCAATGATGTAAAATTCATTGCTAGAGGAGGCCTAGATCAAAATGCTCATCTTACTAAAGGGTCCCCGAGAAGGTCAAACAATTCGACTAAACCTCATGTCCTAATAAATAAATAATAATAATATAAAATCTTGATTGAAATAATCTTACATCACAATTTACAACTAGTTTAAACGCAGATAATATAGGCAATATAAATAATCAATAATAAAAAGAACATTATTAAACTATGTGCTTGACCACATGCGATGTTGCCGTTCTGCTCACTTCATGGCTTGGAATTTTAGAAGGCTATGGACCAACTAAATCAGAGCAAAAACATTATCAGCTGTTCCATACACTTTGGTCGAGTAGATATTGACTTTGTCTACGGAATAATGATTGATTGATTATAAAAGAAATATGATAATGAGGTGATTATTTTTTGCTCTGATAAGTTGGTCCCATAGACAAAGTTGTTCAGTTTGACGGTCTAAACCACACCTCAAAATTTGTCGAGTGTTAAAAAAATCAACCTGTAGAAAGCTAGCTTAGGTTTATTTAGGTTGCTTTCGTATTTGTTTGTTTCATTGTTTCTTTCTAGAAGTTTGAAACCAAAAAACATGGGGCGCATCAAAGATATTAGAATTTTAAAATCATTGGGGCGCATGTTGTAAGATTTATCAAGTCTTTCGTATGCTCCCCACGTTTTTAGGTTTAAAACTTCTGTACTTATAGGGTTATAATTAACTAGCGACTCGCCCTCGCTTCGCTTCGGTGTAGTGTGGAATTTTACACCATGTATTATACATACAAACCTTCCTCTTGAATCACTCTATTTATTAAAAAAACTGCATCAAAATCTGTTGCGTAGTTTTAAAGATCTAAGCATACAAAGGGGGACAGACAGCGGGAAGCGACTTTGTTTTATACACCCGGCCTTTTTAGATAATAATATGTGTTCGTTTAACGTTTTTTTCCGTCTTAACTCTATACTCAACCAACCATCATACAATTTTTCATACATGTTGGCAGGTATGGGTACCTATCGTGCCATGTGTCAGAATTAGAATTGAAAAATGTTAAACGCGTATTTTTGTATGAAACTACAATTTTATTTTATTCTGACTGACACACGGCGAACAAGAGAAATTATGTACGGTAAATTCGACAGCTTTCGAATAATATCAAATTCAAATAAAATCAAATTGAATTTATCAGAAAAATACCTTTTCACCTCTCCAGCACTGAGGAAGTAATCACTACGTTATACTCTCCAGCACGAAAAGGGCGCCTTCGGCGTGTAAAAACTAGCAGCAAAATATTTGCTGCAAGCGTGAGGCAAAGTGCTTTTTTAATTTCTAACACCAACTTTTAAAATAATAAAGAAAAAAAAAAGTGACAAGGATGAGACTTGTAAAATTGATATGTCAGAAAAGGATAGATAGAGTGTTTTAAGGTAGGGACAAACTGAGCCCACGTATGCAACGCATTATTAAATCTAAACGGTAGAATTTGTATACCTAGAAACATACATGTCATACGCAATGCTGTCACACGCGTCCCCATGCAACGTTCGACCTGTCGCGCCAGATCGGCGTGGGAACGTGAGGGGATATCATACGCTATCCCACGCGTACGACTAGTGTGTTTTCACTCCTCTTGCTCAAAAAGTGCGTCATTGTAACGTACAAGAGTCGAGATAAAATAGCATAATAAGCCCTAGGGGATAAAGTTTTTTCTTTTTTAATGTTTGTCTATTACCAATGAGCGTACTAAAACGAAAAAGTCTTTATTCATAATCACGAATAAAAACTCGCTCGACTTAATACTGGGGGTCTATTACGAAAAGTTTAATGCGATACACGCGGCTGCGTCCGTGCTTCGTTCTGATTGATTCCTATTACAAAGCACTTGCGTATGCGATATTGCAAAGTGATTGCGTAAATTTGACAGTTTCTCTCTAGTGGATCCGTCGTTATTCGTTCAATAGACTATGGACTACGATAGCTACATTGAACATATTTGTAATAACTATAACCGACGAACTGCGGACGACTATCGTGACCAAGTTTCGTAATAGGCCCCCAGTTTCTCATTATTATTTTTGAAAATGGAACTAAAAGCATCTCTTCGGTAAAATCATAGACTTATTTAAACTCTGTGTACAGAGTGAATCGTAGAATGCGTGTTTGTGTTGCTTAGCTGCTACAGCAGAAATTAAAAAAAGGTACCATGGCGCGAAATCATTAGATTTTTTTTATAATTACAAACTGATTGAATTGTTATTGAATTGTGACTGTAATAGGAAAGAAATAATTTTAATCTTCTGCCGTCAAGCACAAATCATTTATTTAAATATTGTACAATATTGGACGTAGCGGCATACCTTTACTTAAAATGGGAGACGAACAGCGCATTGATTTGGTTAGGCGATATGAAGGCATTTATAATATTAAATGCATTGAATATCGCGATCCTCGATAAATGGACTATCCAACACAAGAATAGTTTTTCAATTAGAACCAATATTTTGAAGATTAGCGTGTTCAAACAAAAAGTAAATGTACAGCATTTTATTTGTTTAGATATAAGTTCTATTTTAGGGTTTAAAAGTCAGATAAATAAAACACAACTTTCCTTTAGAAAACGCTTAATATTATTTTCAAGTAGGTATTTAGCAACTAATCATTATTTTCTTTTTCTATTTCTTTTGGCGCGGAAATATACATTTAAAAATAACAAACGTAATAAATCGTCCTCAAATTCACTGTCAGGCTCAGAAAACATTGTACACCTGAAGAAATTACAACAGCGTCTGATGTCAATATACGTCATATACGTGGGACAAGTGTGCACACCAAGTCTCCCACGTTGTGTAGCATACGTTGCATATGTGGGCTCAGTTTGTCCCTACCTTTAAAGGTGTCATACATGGATTAAAAAGTAAAAAAATAAAATGCACGGATATACCAAGGAGTTTTAAATAAGGAAGAAGGTTGATAATTCGAAATAAAGAGTATGGACGAAATGAGGTCGCATGTATGAAATAAATATAAAATAAGAAAAATTAATGAAGTTTATTAACAAATTAGTGTTTTATGATTATAAATAAATAAATAAGATAGGATATTAATGAATAAGAGTAAAACACAAAGTAATTTAAAACAAAACGACGGGAATCTAGGTACTTTATGAATAAACGTTTCTAATTCTAATGCTGAATTTAGATTCTTACTAAGAAAGTCACGTTAAAATTTTCTTGCTGGTAGAGGTGAAAAGTTGTATGTTTTACACGAGACCAAAATTTTGTTCTGCCTCGTGCGTCACTCACTGTGCTCAGTAGTCTATTATTAGAATCACTTGCTACGCTCGTGATTCAATTCTAGACTTCTTCGCTAGTTCGTGATTTAAAGTTGGAACTCGCAGCACAAATTGATTTTGGTCACTTGTATAACATAACACTATTCCGAACTTAGCTCTTATTTATATGGAAAAACCGTATGGTGGACCTTATTTTCTTCGGAGCACTATACTTACAATCTGCTAGATATCCTTTAGGATATCCAAGTTCGCTTCTGAGATCACTGTTGTCACATAAACACGTTACTATGAATAAAACGCACACTATTAAACACTTAACCACCTTATTTAGGCACATTTTAAATTGATAAAAATAATTAATAATTTCATAACTTTAATTGCCAAAATATAGGCTGAATAATTTAAACTTTTGTGAATAAAAAATAAATTATGAAATGGCGGATGACATGAAACGTCAACTTTTCGGCGGGAAATCACATTAGCGTGTGGCGCGACGTGAAATATAAATGCTCGGTTGTAAGTTTGTCTAGTCTTCAGATAAGTAGATTTCACGGTGGACTAAAATCTATAATAAGTATATACTTCAACAAAGATAACAAAGCAGAAGTGTATGTTTCATTTCATCACGTATCTTCAATCGCGGAAGTTGCCGTCAGAAGGGTGAAATTCGCTACAAAACTACTCCTTATTTCATTTAGTCTCGACTGTGATGTGATTGAGCAGATTGGACTTAGTCAAAACGCGTTTTAATCTTGTTTTTTTGTTTATCGATATAATGAGGGCTTTTCAAAATGACAAAAAGCTGTAGGCTCGATAGATGGTGTTGATAAAAATGTATGTCTTAATGTATTTTTTTTTACTAATCTTCGAAGAGTACTCATGTAGGCAGGCAGATGTAACCCTAATGTTAATGTATTTAAATGAAAGAGCGCTGTTTGCACATTTTAAAACATTTTTCCTTTTTTTTAGTCCGCATAGTTTTGACTTATAATAAAAAATGTAAAAAAATACCGTTCCCCCCCCTTATCTCCGAAGTTTGCAAAGAGAAAAATCTGAAGGATTGTAAGAAAGAAGACAGGAAAAAAAAGATTGTTAGTTCCACTACCGGTCAACAGATGGCGCTGACCTAAGAAAAAATACATTAGTTCCACTATCGGTCAAGAGATGGCGCTGATCTAAAACTGCAATGCTAATGCAACGCTAATGACAAAATGAATATTCTTATGGACTTTGTAAAGTACTGCTTCAATGTTGCATTTCCAATTAAGAAAAAGTATGCGAAAAAGAGACCAACTGTGTTATCAACTAAAGGAATAACCGTTTCAAAAAGAAAATTAGATAATTTACAACTATTAAATGATTGTTATCCTTCCGATGAAACGAAACAACGTTTCAAAAAGTATAGAAAAGTATTCCGAAAAGTTTTAGCAGCAGCTAAAAAGTTTACTTATGTGAAAAGAATCGAAAAATCTAAAAATAAAATTAAAGAGTCTTGGAAAATAATCAATGAGCAGACAAATAAAAAGCAAAAAAAACACAGTGAATTTGACGCCGTCACTGATATCAGTGGTAGTTTGGTAAAAGGGGAAAAAGAAATTGCAAATGCTTTTAATTTATTCTTTAATACAATTGCTGCAAAATTTACAGAGTTTATTCAAATAGATAGGAATCATTGTGAGCAATTTTTAAATAAATCAAAAAAACCTTGTATGTGCGTTAACTTTGACCCATTGACTTTTCGTGGACTAAAAAAATATATTAAGGGCCTTAAAAATAAAGAATCCATAGATATTTATGGCATGAATTGTAAAATGATGAAACAGCTAATTTTGAACAATGATCTTTTTATTAGACTAATTCTAATCACCCTCAATGCCTGCCTAGCGCAAGGTATTTTCCCGGATTCTTTGAAAATTGTGAAAATTGTACCTCTCCATAAGAAAGGCGATACCAAAAACATAGGATATTATAGACCTGTTTGTATACTACCAGTGCTTTCAAAAATCTTGGAAACTGCTATTAAAGATAGAATGGTTAAATTCTTTGAATCGAATGATCTACTTACGGATACTCAATATGGCTTTCGTAAAGGTCGTTCCACAGAAATGGCAATTCTTAGGGTTGTTTATTCCGTGTTAAGTGCGATGGATGAAAAACAAAAATGTTCAAGCATTTTTTGCGATTTATCCAAAGCATTTGTCAGTTTAAGACATGATATTTTGTTACTAAAGTTAAATTATTATGGATTTGAAGGTAAAGAGCTGAAAATGATACGAACTTATTTAACGAGTCGGAAACAAGTCACTAAAATCAATAATACACATTCTAATGAACAAATATGTAGCATAGGTGTTCCACAAGGATCTATTTTAGGGCTTTTGTTATTTCTATTTTTTTTTTTTTATTATTTTTATTTGCACAAGCTTAACACTATTATTACAGGTCTAGACCTAATGCAATAGTGAAGCTATATTAATTACATCAGTACATTATTAATTAATTTTACATACTTACATAAAATACCTATATTATTATTATATTAAACATTTTAATTTATTATATTATAGATTATAAGTGCTTACGATAAATTCTGATAAATTATTAATTATTGTATACATTATCATAACATATTATAAATAATGCTATCTTAGTGAATTCACACAAGGAACTGGAAAATATGTCTAATTTACAGCTAATCGTATATAAAATCCTCATCGCTCGTGTCAGTGGGGCATGGTGTCATTTATGTGAATGATCTCGAGAATTGTTTACCAGCTGGAAGTCACGCTACGTTATTTGCGGATGATACTCATATAGGTGTAAAAGACACGACCGAAAAGGGGGTGAATGAAAAGAAACTTAAAGTATTAGACAATAATTTCATAATTCATTTATTCCATAACAAAATAATTTGTGTCGGAAAACATACAAAAATAATAAATTAAATTAATCAATCGGCAAGCATAAAAGGGCATGTCAAAAAATATTCATGAATGTCAAATATTATTAGTAAATGAGAATTAAAATAAAAAATATATACCTACCTACATTCCGAAATTAATAATTCTTATGTTCAACAAAATCATTTAAAAACTATAATAACATTTTTTTTACAAGAAGTCCCTTAATTGTCTTTGAAATATTTTATGGTCAATAATTGATTTTAGCGTGATTGGAAGGCTGTTAAACATTTTGACTGCCTGATACCTTACACTGTGTTTTACAACTTTTAGCTTTGGTACAACCAACTGCAATAGATCCTTTCGGCGAGTTTTCAGACGAATGTCTCGCTCCGTAGGTGTTTCAAACTTTTCTATGTTTTTAACCAAATATGTCAAAATCACTAAAATATAAAGACTTGGGACGGTTAAAATGTTTAATTTTCTGAAATATTATCTACATGATTGCCATTGTGGAATCCGAACTATAGTTCTGATAGCTCTTTTTTGTAACACAAAAGCTCTATATTATATTTGTAAGAATTGCCCCAAAACCTAATATAAAAAAATGGTTTAAAATAATGGAATAGTGTTAAATAGGGATAAAACTGTAATGATCAATTATAAAGTAAGAAAAGAAAAACAACTGAATGATACAAAAAGCACCACTTTTCTAGGATACGACGTTGATTACACGATCAGTCATGAACAACACATTGATAAAATATGTAAAAAATTAGCAAGCGCGAATTACGTCCTATTTAAATTAAGATTTCTTGTTAGTAGAAAAACTCTAGTATGCGTTTATTATGCTTATTTTCATTCAATTATTAGTTACGCCGTTACAATATGGGGCAATGCGTCAAATATTGAACGAGTGTTAATTTGCCAAAAGAGATCCATAAGGATCATTAATTGCCTAAAGAGACATCATTCAGAGAGGGAATATTTTAAGTTAAGTAAGATAATGACTGTGGTGTCCTGGTGGTGTTTATCTATAAATCTCTACTGGAAGTACACATGCAGAAACACCACTTACCCAAAATATCGGACGTACATCGGTACAATACACGCAACAAAGAAAAGTTACAGACCCCAGTGACTCGACTACATAAAACGCACAAACAAGGATTTCACCTAAAAATTGACATGTATAATAAACTACCACTTTTCATCACCAAATTGCCACTGACCAAATTTAAGATTGTAATAAAAATATTTTTTGAGTCACACCCTTTTTATAATATTAATGAGTTCATGACAAAAACATGGAAGCAAAATAATTTCGATTTGTAATAATATTGTGTCCGAAATTGACTTTTCATGACATTATTTTAATTTAATTTATATATATGGCCTTTTGACAATATCAAGACATTTTACAACTGCGATAGCTAAACAGAGAAAATAAAAATAGGTACTAAAATTGAAGTCTCCTGTAATTAATAGAATTCTAGAATGACTTACATAAATCTCTTCTACCACCCGAGAAGCCTCCTTCCTCTGGTACACTAAGACCGCGGCGGCCCAAACAACCATGTCCAAGTGTCACTTGTAGAACCACATTTGCCAAAAAAAACTATCAATATTTGAGTGCCAAGATTTATAACAAGTTAAATTCGGTTTTATCAATCCACTCTTTAAAATATCACAACTGCACTTATACTTTGTAAATGGCTTAAAGGCATGGACTATGACGAGACAGAGAATTTTCTACGTTGTTATTAGGTACCTATACCTATAGATACTTCTTTACCAATTTATACGGCTGTTAACCTAACTTTATTTATTATTATTACTATTATCTCTTTGTAACCGCTTCATTCTATTAAGTGTATACACGGATCCTTATTGTACCTTAATTAGGCTATTTGCTTTCGATTTAGTAAGGGGGCCCCTGTTGCCTGTAATACAGGTTAGCCTACCATGGGTAACAGTAGTCACCGATTTCAAAATTATGCTTATCTTTGCCTCTTAACATAAGTTACTTGAAACTGTGTTATCTGTTTTTATGCAATAAACTTTTTTTTTTTTTTTTTACTTATTGAATGTATGACTTAAACCTAGTATTTAAGATTTATTTAAATAATGTAACGCTATGACATGCCAAATGTAACGTTCTATGTTATAATATGGTCAATAAATAATTGAAATTGAAATTGCAATCATAATTTTATTATTCTACTCTGCAGTGCTACTATTTATAATTATTTATGATGGTACGGAAACACTCGGTGCGCGAGTCCGACTCGCTCTTGCCGGTTTTTTTTAATAACAGTGGCAAGCAACCTTGCTTTGCATTTCCTAAAAAATATAAGTAAGTAAAACTTAAACATGACTTTTAACTTTAAGCAAATTATGGGTTTCCGTTTATTTGACACCATTTGCCCTATCTGGTACAGGAAACTATAAACCTATAAGTATATGTCTGTTTATTTTATGATGTGGCCAAGAGGATATGTTGTGCCGGGAAAATATTACTTTTCTAAGGACACTTTTGTATTAAAAAAATATTATTGATTAAATATTATGATTTATATCTCGAAAACTAAGAAAGTTTTTATTACGATCTATATCTATATAAAAATATATAGCATTTATATATTTTTTTAATTTTTCACTCTCTTATTTCAAAAGTTAGAGGGGACACACACATTTTACCACTTTGGCATTATCTATTATCATTATCTTTCAAACAGTTGACTTTGAGAAAAAACTGTCTTAGGAACCTCAATATCATTTTTAAAGACCTATCTATAGACACCACGCACGTATTGGTATGAAGATTTTTTTTTAGCTTCAGTTCCATGTATGGGGAGCCCCCCTTAACTTGACATCTACTTACTACTCGTAAGTTTTAACTGTGTAAGCCTAATACTTTCGAAATAAAATGGCTGTGACATACGGACGGACAGACAGACTTAACGAATCTATAAGGGTTCCGTTTTTTGCCAATTTGGCTACGGAACCCTAAAAAAGGATCGCAGCAGTAGGCAGTTACCTCAATCAACATCTGCTCCAACTGTTTGATGCTCATGCACCTCTAAAAGCTGTACGAGTAAAGCGGCCACCTGCCCCTGGATTACCCGCGGGGTCCGCATGGCTATGACACGCCGAGATCGTGCCTTTCGTGCATTTAAGAAGGATAGATCTGAGTCGAACTGGGCACTCTATAAGACTGCGCGGAACACGTGCAACCGAATGGTAATGGCAGCCAAGCGTCAATATTTTCATGACAATGTCTCTAACACGTCTTCGGCCAACACATGGAAGTTTTCACTTATCCTTTTTCAGTCAATGATTTCAATAACCATTTTTCTTCTGCTCCCTCTCTGGACCCTGTCATCAAATCTAACACCCTCTCCGACATTGCTTCCAAAGGCCTTCTACACTCAGAATCTTTCTCTTTCTCTCCGGTGACCATAGACGAAATTAGTAAGGTTGTAGCTTCCCTTAAATCTAAAGCAGTAGGGTGTGATGATATCAGTAGGAGAATGGTTGTCTGTGCCCTGGAACAAGTTCTCCCCGTTATTGTCCACATTATAAATTACTCCTTACAAACAGGTCAATTTCCTCTCCTTTGGCGCAAGGCTTATGTTACTCCTTTGCCAAAAACCTCCTCTCCTCGACTTCTTAATAACTTCCGACCTATTTCCATCCTCCCTTTCCTCTCTAAAATCCTAGAAGCCGTAGCCCATAAACAAGTTTCCTCTTTTATTTATTCTAACTCCCTTATCACTACCTACCAGTCAGGTTTCCGTCCTGGGCACAGTACAACAACAGCACTCCTCAAGGTAACTGATGATATACGACTGGGCATGGATGGTCAACTTGTCACCGTCTTGGAGCTTATTGACTTTTCTAATGCATTTAACATGGTAGATCATGACATCTTACTCGCCATTCTGAAGTACTTGAACTTCTCGGCGCTTTTTCTAACTATCTTCGCGGCCGCCAACAGGTGGTGCGCGTGGGATCCGATGTGTCCCACTGGAATGATCTTACTGCTGGCGTTCCGCAGGGTGGAATTCTATCTCCTCTACTATTTTCCATATTTATTAATTTGCTTTCCTCTTCGCTTGGTTGCTCTTATCATTTCTACGCGGACGACTTACAATTATATGAACAGTCACCAGCCGAAGATGTTTGCTCTGCACTGTCTTTATTAAATGGTGTCTTATTTAGCATCAGCACCTGGTCTAAAAACTACGGTATCGCGGTTAATCCGTCTAAATGCCAAGCTATCATAGTCGGGGGTTCTAAACAGATTGCCAAGATTGATAATAACACGATTTTGCCTATAGTTTTCGACAATACTACCATTCCCCTGTGCTCCAGTGTTAAAAACCTTGGCCTTCACATTGATTCCACGCTTAGTTGGACAACGCAAATTGCCGAGGTGAGTCGAGCAGTTACATTTTCCCTTCGCTTCTTGAATCGTTTTAGAAATTTCCTCCCTATTCCTATTAAGGTCACTCTCGTAACTTCTCTTATACTTCCACTCATTGATTATGCTGATGTCTGTTACCCGGACTTGAATGGGGATCTTCTTAATAAGCTGGACCGCCTCTTGAATAATGCTATCCGTTTTATCTTCTGCCTCCGCAAGTTCGACCATATTTCTTCGTACCGGTCACATCTTAAATGGCTTCCTATCCGTCAGCGCAGAGAGCAAAGGCTACTCTGCACGCTCTATTCTATTCTCAACAATCCCCATACCCCAGAATACCTGAAATGCAAGTTTCAGTATCTTTGCGACTCTCACAATCGTCAACTTCGATCTACTAACTCTCTTTCTCTCTTTACTCCTCTCTTTCATTCCGGTTATATGTCTGATTCTTTCACAATGCAAGCTCTGCGGTTCAGGAATAGTCTCCCTGAATCTATCAGAAGCTCTCCCAGTAAAGTCTCCTTCAAAGAGAAAGTTCATGCCTTACTGTTAGAAATCTCATAGGTTATGTGAAATCATCGATATTTGTATCTCCTTCTTATATTATTTTTGTTAATTATGTAGATTATTATTTATATATATTATATATATCCATGTTTTTATATATATATATGTATTAAATTATATGTTATGTAGTAATTATTAATATTTTTGTACCGCCTTCATTGATATCTGTTTCCTAAAGGTTGACTGGGAGAGAATGCTTTTAGCATTGAGTTCGCCTTTTGTAACATTTTGTTTGAAATGTACAATAAAGTTTGTTAAATAAATAAATTAATCCTAAACTTAAAAGAGATTACTACCCGTTACCACGTATCGAAGAATTGTTTGCAAACCTCACTGGCGGAGAGAAGTATACGAAAATAGATCTTAGACACGCGTATGAACAGTGCATTTTGACGGAGGACTCACAACCGTATACAGACCTCACTACCCACATGGGTACGTTTGCGTATCGGCGCACTCCTTACGGTTTGTCATGCATACCCGAAAAATTTCAAAAGATGATGGAGGAGACGCTTCGAGGCGTGCCGGGATGCGTAGTTTTCTTAGACGATATATGTGTAACGGGATTAACGGATACCGACCATTTAAAGAATCTCAGGGCTGTATTCGAAAGGTTACGCAACATGGGCCTCACCGTGAAATTAAACAAATGTCGGTTTTTACAAGATAGCGTAAAGTACTTAGGCTTTATAATAAATAAAAACGGCTTGCGGCCGGACCCCGAGAAATTGGAGGCCATTTCCAACGCTCCTATACCTAAAAATGTATCCCAACTAAAAAGTTTTCTAGGAATGCTAAATTATTATGGAAAATTTATCCCTAGATTAAGCACAATATTACATCCATTACATAACTTATTAAAGAAAAATGTTAGTTGGAAATGGAACTCCGAATGTGAGGAGGCTTTCACAGAGGCGAAGCGATCCCTTGCGAGCGATCGAAGTATGTAGGGCCTGCGCGGCGTGCGGGACCGTGCGGGATGCGCCGCCGCGAGCCTATTTGCATCCATGGGAGTTTCCATTGCACCCTTGGCAACGTCTCCATGCGGATTTCGCGGACTGTGGGGGCGTACGATAGTTTGTTATTGTGGACGCCCACTCCAAGTGGATTGAGGCCATACCGATGCGAACCACTACGAAAGTTTTAAGGAGCCTTTTTGCTCGTTTCGGATTGCCATCGCAGCTCGTGACCGACAACGGTCCACCGTTCTCATCTCTAGAATTTAAAAGTTATTGTGAAAGGAATTGTATTAAGCATACAACTTCGGCTCCGTATAGACCTCAGGGCAATGGTGCAGCGGAAAACGCGGTTAGAACAGTAAAGAAAACTATTAAAAAGGCTTTAGTCGAAGGTGAAGACGCAAACGCGGCGTTGAGTAAATTTCTTTTGCAGTATCGAAACTGTGACCACGCAACGACAGCAGTGTCACCGGCCGTGGCGCTCCAGGGTCGCCGACTACGTAGCCGCTTGGATGCGTTGCGCCCCGACGTGGCAGCTGCTGTGCGGGACCAGCAGGAGCGACGTGTAGCTCGAACGCCGGGCTCGCACAGGGAGTTTCACGTGGGGGACGCGGTGCTAGCTAGGGACTATACGGCTAAGGGTGACAAGTGGGCCGAAGCGACAATCACGAAAAAGACCGGGCCGGTGTCGTATAAAGTCGGGGTAGGTAATGGGGTTGAGTGGCGTAGACATGTCGACCAAATAGTCCCTAGTGGAGACGGTACTAAGGGTCGATTCTCCCTATCGCGAATGAGCGGCGTAACAAAAGAGACGTCTCCTGATCATGAATCACCAGTCCCAGAGGTTGATAACGGAGCCGAGGATGTATTCGAAGATGCGTCAGGGGGTGACGGAGAGGTGCAAAGAGCGACGGTGATGCCAGATAAGAAACCGTTGCCTGAGTCTCAACCACCTCCGCCATTGGCACCCCTGACACCGCCGGGCGCGTCCGCTCGAGCACTGCGTGCTGCAAAGAGAGCTGAACTGAAAATAATATATACTTAACTAAAAATATAGTTACAATTTAAGCCGTAATTTAGCGGGGAGAAATGTGACGATGTTGCGGTCATTTTTATATTATGGTGGAGGGTACTTCTTGCGTTCAATAAATCAGTCTGTTTCCGAGCCGTGCCTTTCATTGACGCCTCAAAAGTAATCACCCACTGATAAAATACACTTATGCCAACGCTTCTTCCGATCCGCGAAGCACTTGGGAAAATCGTTTTTCGGGATGTTGTTCAGCTCCTCCAGCGATGCTGTCTTAATTTCCTCAATCGTGTCACATCGTCGTCCTTTCATGGTCCTCCTCAGTTTGGGGAAAAGGAAGAAGTCGCACGCAGGGGGCCAGGTCCGGCGAATACGGTGGCTGAGACAGCAGTTTGTTTGTTTTTGGCCAAAAAATTGCGCACAAGCAACGATGTGTGAGCCGGTGCATTGTCGTGGTACAAAAGCAACTTCTGCCCCCCTACCATGACTGTCAAAAGTAATATCGAAGCAATGTTGTAAATGAGATGGCGCTATACGCGATGTATAGCTCTGTCCCTATAACAACATTACTTTGAGGTTGCTGTAAGAGTTCAGAGTACGGCCCCTGATCCTTCCACTGGGCGTTTTTATTCGAATTGCTTCGCCTAAACTGCGCATAACTTGGAGGTAGACTCTTTATTAACCGCACGACCGACCCTGTGGTAGGAACTATTAGTTATATTAATATTAATATTATAGAGGAAATACACCTTTGCGTTCTTTTAGCTTTCAAAAACGAATTAAACTTCCAAAATGGCTATCCTTGTCAGCCCACTTTTTATACTATATCTATTTTGCAAGGAAATTATAAGTAGTTGTACGAAGTACTTATAATTTCTTTGCTATGTTGTCAGCATGTTGTCAATACTATATCTATGGCATAAGCCCCTCGCTTACAGGAGTACCAACATAATGCCACAAAAAATACAAAAATTGTATTTACGTAATCCGTGTAAATTCAAAAGTCACCTTATTTTTTGCACAGGAGGGCTTGAAGTATACTGGAATTATTCCCAACCGACCACACGCTTTTGTCCCCACGAGGGGACCGTTGGGATTTTCAAAGAAAAAATTGACACAACTCGCCGTTTTTGCAGTTTAACTGTATAACCTAACCTCGTGCGTGGTTTGAAGGCCACTACCTCGAAAGTCAATAAAAATATACTAATGATTTAGTAGATATTATAAAAGAAATGTGCAACTAGGAATAGATTTTGTGAAAGTTATCTTCACCAAGTTATTAGGTGAAGAGTCGTGCTGTCGTGTACAACGTGAAGTAATAAAGAGTAGTACTAGAGGATGTCGAATTTAAATTAAAATAATAATAATATATACTTGTTTTTAACTTTTATTTATTCTTCATCACCAATTATATTATTACATAAAAACATTTGCGAGTTCTACAAATAAGTAAGTATTTTTTACATGACAAAGTAAAAATTATTGATATGAAGGAAACCCCATTCAGAAACAGTATAAGGTATGTCTACTAAAAGAAAGAAATGAAAATAAGTAATTGTAGATTTATATTGTACAAACCAAATGGTTAAAATTTCACCATTTCACATGGTGAAATGGTGAAAAAAATCAGCTGTTCCATACATTAAAGTTGAGTAGGTATTGCGCTTTTGTATGGAACAGCTGATTTTTTTTCGCAATATCAGAGTTGGTCCCATAGTAAAAGTTGCTTGTAATAATGAGTGGAACCACCCCACTGCGGGAACCAAGTGATTAAAATTTCAGCGTGTATATTCTGTGCTTAGAGAATAATAAAAAAGTATTGACCTAATAAAAAACAAAATTGAGTATTATTGTCACTGATAATTATTGTGAATATGGTTTGACATTTATTTATTTTATTACCTACTTATATTAATTACAGAACTTACTAGACCAATAGAAATATTTTGCACCCAAGCATTACCTACACGTAACTGTTAAGCAACACAACTTACCCAATTGTGAAAATCCATTACAATATATTATTACACTGGACTGGCTGCTGTCAAACTGTTCTTGTGCCTACTTGATTTCCACCATTTTGGCGCTGTAGGACGTAGCGTGCGTACAGGGTACTAAATCTAGTGATGTGCTTATGTCAACGCAAATACCGATAGCCCTTTATACAACTTAAAACTTCCATTCAAACTTGTCAAAAATGTATGCCAAATGCCAAAATTAGTTCTAGTAGCGTTTCAAATAGGCACAAAAACTTTGCTGTCAAACCATACAGACAGCCAGTCCAGTTAAATAGAAAAAAAAAATCAGATCAATGTGAAAATCCCATCAAAACCTTTTTGATTTTGCTCTTACAATGTAGACTATGTAGAGTATCTATCTACGTCAGGGGTGTCAAACTCATTTTTCTAAAGGACCATTTATAAAATTTTGGGTGTGTTAGCGGGCCGGACACGGCCCGCGGGCTGTATCTTTGACACCCCTGGTCTATATAGTTTATTACATACAGCCAGACAAACAAAAAATATTAAGGTTCCTCTCATAAACTTTTTTATATTAGTGGAATATTAAGTTTATGGTTCCTCTTTAGAAAAGTTATATTTATAAACACAGCCCAGTTTGGGGTTTTAGAACTTTTCAGTATTAATATTTTGCAGTATTTTCACAGCTTTCTTAAAAATTTTGCCATTATTTTAGACCTAATTGCATAATTTAATTTTTAATCAAATTATCTTAGAATAACACATAGAGGCCGAATCCTTGTGTATAAAGTGAGGCAAAAAAAAACAGCCAAAATGGCTCAATTTTCAGCCCGTCGATTCTGTAACCAAACTCGCATCTCACTTCGAACCTCACTTCACTTCGCGTGAATTTGTTATTAGATATATGCTAAATATAAGCTATTTTACCGATTGCAAAATGTTTTAAGTAGCTACCGTAACTATCTAAAATCTTTTGTGATTAAAAAAATAGCCTATCAATGGTGTCGATTCTGTTGGCAACGACTTAACTAAATTGACAGGATTAAATTAAATTTAGTTTTCCATCCTTCTCTTTTGGTATCGAAAAGACAAGAACAGGATGCTTAAATTAAGTTTAGTCCTGTCAATTTAGTTTAGTGGTACCAACCGAATCAACACCATTATCTCGTTTATGATTTAAAATTTCCGTGAAGTGAAGTGAGGTTCGAAGTGAGATGCGAGTTTGTTACAGAATCGACAGGCATATTTATATCCTTCATACGTTACCTAATCGTAACTAAAGTCCAATAATTTAGTAACTTATATCCTAAAGATAGGGAAATTGAAATTTTTTCGTTCTTATAACGTACAATTAGTATAAAGGATAAAAAACTGAAAACTAAGCCATATTTGGCCAATTTTTTGCCTCACTTTTGACAATGCGCTTTACTTGTATCTTCCTTCCAGGTTGTTATTATTATAAGCAAAAACAGTTCAACTTATTTTAAATACAGGGTGAATTCGAAGTCATTGACAATCTTAAACTAAGATTTTTTTTCGGAATATTTTTTCTCTCTACATAATCTTATTGTAGCTCTGCGTATTCTGTCCAACGAAGTTCCTACCTCTTTGCTTTGACCCATTTTTTTTTCTTTCATCGCCTGAAAACTGGTAACTGAAATGAAGGCCCATTTCAGACACCAAAATCTTTACCCGCCAAGACATTTATTCTTGTTTGGTAGGAGAAAAAATCTCACTGCTGGGTTGAATCTAGAGAATAGGAATTCGGTCATTAAGAAAAGTTAGATGTCGCTTGAGCTTTTTGTTTCCAAAAGTAATAACCTTTTGCCGAATTTGAAAAAATGTAGAAAGATGCCTTAAGGAGTTTATATATTCTTACAAATTTAATAAAAGGTCGCAAGATAACAAACAGCAATTTCCGACAAACAAATTCTATTATCAAAATCACAAATAATTCACAAAACAAAAAACAACAGAGAGCTCCCTACACGAAAGTAGAGAAAAAAGCAGAGTGGGCAGATCAGTGGAATCACAGACTAGCTATTGCCAAACTCGTGGGGCGAGCCATAGAGACAGCACGTCATTGTTTATGGCGCATGTTGCCATCTCCAACACGGCCTTTCCTGATGAGAGACCGTCCTCGGGCTCTTCTCATTGCAACTCATCTTAGAAGCAGCGGCATGATGGATTCAGATTCAGCACGCACTGTAGCTCTGGATGTGCTGGGCTGTGGCTCCTCGACCATTGGTAATCCGGAAGAACCCGGTTGTGATGTCTCATGTTCCTCGTGCACACCCTGTGGTCGATCGGCTACCGAGAGGGACTCCTCGCTGTCTGTGTCTGCACCTTTATGACAAAAATCAAACACAAGTAATTAGTCACAGGTGAAATTTAAAAAATATCACTTTGAGGGAGGGAACAACTCTCGGAATCCCACAAATACAACGCAAACACTACGTCATATAAATAGGACACAGAGAGTCGCAAAAATCCATGATTAGGTAAGTCATAGGCACGACGTTAGCATAACTCAATCCAAGAAGAGACGCGACATTAGCATAACTCAATCCAAGAGATCAGAGGCACGACGTTTGCGTGATCACTCGCAATTGTGGGTATAGAGGCACGACGTTAGCTTATCCCAACAATTGCACCACTAGAAAGGAAGCACGACGTTAGCTATTTCTAGAACTACGGCAAGTCATAGGCACTACGTTAGCATAACTTAACCGAACAGGTCAGAGGCACGACGTTAGCATAACCACTCCAAGAGATCAGAGGCACGACGTTAGCATGATCACTAGCAATCGTTGGTATAGAGGCACGACGTTAGCTTATCCCAACGATTGCACACACACATACACCAAAGACACCTAAGATAATCACGACTTATCAGCAGGTGTACACGCAACTCACCATCAAAGTAAGCAGCACACACTTCGGGAGTCCACTCTCCACGCCAGGGGACCATGTACTCCGCCGCTGCTTGCGTTGACTTCCCGTAGGAGCCAGTCACAAGTTGCAATTCGTACCGCCCATGCGGCAAGACTTTGGTCACACGGTACGGGCCACGCATGCCGGAGTCCAGTTTCCCAGTCGACTGCGCCTGTTTCTTTACAAACACAAAAGAGTTAATGTCAAAGGCCCGAGGTGACTTTCTGCCTTGGTTCACGTAGGTGTCCTGGTCCTGCTGGTTTCGCCTGAGTCGTTCAGACGCTCGTTGCCTGCTCATCTCGCGAAGGGCTTCCCGGTTTGGGCTGGAGCCTTCCAGCGCCACGTCACGAACCAGATTTCGAATAAGGGGCGTAACAGCGTCGATGCCGACCAACAGGTTCAGGGCTGAACATTGCGTCGTCCTCTGCTTGGTGATATTAAGCACCAACTGGAGCTTCCACACAATACTAGGCCATCGCTGCTGTCGATGGTTTGCTTCAATGCGAATCATATTTAAAACGGTCCGGCAGTAGCGTTCGACCTGTCCATTGGACTGGTGCATCTCTGGCGTGATAAAATGTGTATCACAGCCCATTTCTTTAACCCAACCAAGAAATTCGGTGCTTTGGAACATACGGCCTCTGTCGGCAACAATTAACTTAGGAGACCCAAATAATGAGATAGCGTTAGTCACCTGACGCTTTAACTCGGTGGTTTCTTGTCGATACATCGGGTAAAGAAGACAAAACTTAGAAAATGCATCCACAATTATGAGGACATACCGATAGCCATCGACTTCTGGAAGCGGTCCCAAGACATCCATATGGATCGTTTCGAAAGGCAGATCTGGTTTCTCCCACGAATGAATGGGTTGTAGTGGAGCACGAGGTAGTTTCTTGTGAGACAGACAGGTTAAGCAATGTGCAACATATTTTTGCACAAAATTTCGCACACCCGGAAACCAAAAATGTTTTACCACTAATTCATAGGTCTTATCAACACCCAAGTGGTCATGCTCATCATGGAACACGCGTAATAGACTGAGTCTATGCCCTTTAGGGATGTAGCACAATAAACGAGATGGTTCACCAGTAGGTGCAAATTTTACGTACAAAAGGTCATTTTTAACAAAGTACCGGTTCGCGTCTAACTGACCATCTCTTAACTTCTGAATGAGCGACTGAGTTTCTTCGTCGGAAGTCTGAGCAATCTGTGCCCAACTAAGCGGTTTTCGAACAGAACAAACATTGACAGGATTTCGACTCAGATAGTCGGCATGTGACATGAGGGAACCCTTGCGATATTCTAAACCAAAGTCAAAATCTTGAAGATATACCCACCACCGGGCCACTCTGGGAAGCAGATCTTTTTTATGCTGAGTAAGCTTCAACGCATTACAGTCGGTGACTACTGTGAACCGTATACCCACAAGATAATGCCTAAAATGCTGTAAAGCTCTAACCACAGCGAGTGTTTCAAGCTCATAAGAGTGATACTTATTTTCTGCACCCTGTGTGAGCTTGCTGTAATAAGCGACAACTCGCTTGAATCCCCCATCATGGATTTGCAACAAGACTGCCCCATACCCAATAGAACTCGCATCCGTGTGCACCTCAATAGGTAAAGAAGGGTCGTAAATTGCAAGAACTGGCTCTTTTGTAAGACAATCGACGATTTCGTTGCGAGCAGCCTGCTGTTCTGGTCCCCAATTAAATTGAACCCCTATACGTGTCAAAGCTGCGATACATGCTGTTTTTTGAGCGAATGAAGGGATGTATCGACGGAAATAGCTGGCTAAGCCCATGAACTGACGAACCTGTTTGACACTTGCCGGTTCGGGAGCATCAGTCAACGCCTTTACTTTCTCCCTACTCGGCCGCACCTGACCTTCACTAATAGTCCTACCCAGATATTCGATATGCGACGCGAGAAAGGAGCATTTCTTCAAATTAATCGAAAACCCTGAATCAGTGAGCGTCTTAATAACCCTACGTAAAAGTTCTAACCCACTTTTTACCGTACGACTTAAAATAAGTACATCATCGACGTAGACCAGGATGTCACCAGATTCGATAAACTCTTTAAGTGTCTTTGCGATAACTCGCTGGTATACTACTGGAGCATTCGCGAGACCATACGGCATTTTCAGATATTCAAAATGCCCTTCGGGCGTCACGAAGCCAGTTAAAGGAACTGACTCCTTTTCGAGCAATACCTGGTGGAATCCTGTCGCCATGTCGAGACTGGTGAAGTACTTGCTGTGTCCCAAACGGTCTATGTGATCATCAATTCGAGGAAGCGGAAATCGATCTTTTATGGTTAACTCGTTTAGCTTACGGAAGTCCACACACATACGGTCTGTCCCATCCTTCTTTTTGACTAAAAGGATTGGACTTGCGTAATCCGACTCCGATTCCTGAATGATGCCCTTTCCTAACAAGTCCCGAATAATGTCACGAACACGAAGGGTCTCCGCGTGAGACATGCGATAGGGTCGATAATTAACAGGGGCGTCACTTTTCAGTCTGATGGTCATCGTGCCTGTATTGACAGTGGACGTAGCAGTGCCTGATATGAAGTATTGAGAGAACTCGTTTATAACTGCCAACAACTGCTGAAGTTCACTGCCGATAAGAGGCGTATTGATGGGAACAGAAACATCAGACTGAACAGTCATTACCGTGTCTGGTACAATATTTTCCCTAGAAAGTTGCTGTGAATCGCGAGTACGGACATAGCGCACACCTTCCCTATTGAGAACATCTGTGCCGACAATAACCGGCGTGTTCATGAATTCCTGAGCTACAACAAACATATCTACTTCGAGAGTAATACCGTCAAACTCAATAGGTAACGTAACAAAATAAGTGCTCTCGATTTCCTGACTTCCCAGACCTTTCAAAACACGAAACGCGGGTCTACGCGCACAACTAAAATGTTTCAACAGAGAAGACGAAATGAGGGAAATAGACGAGCCACTATCAATTAAAACGTCAATTGGTACACCCTGAATAACCGCGACAACGACATCACTATTACGAGTAGTCTGATTTTCTTGACAAAAATTGACATTATTTTTATTGCGTGACTCGCTTTTTTGCTTAGCGAAACAGCTTTCTACTTTATGGCCTGATTTCTTACAGAATGAGCATGTTAAATTAGATGGCACAAAAACAGGCTTGGAATCAGTTTTACTAGATGAAGGAACCACTGTTTCATTTCTTTTAAATTTTTTGTTGCAATCTACCTGTTTATGTCCCAACTGACCACATATAAAGCACTTTCCTTCTTCAAAATGTCGTTTCCTAGGATTGACACTTACGGCACTCCTACTCTTGGGATTCCAACTGCTATGGGGACCAACACGAGCAGCAGTGCCTTTCGCTGCGCTAGGCTTTACGTATACTGAAAAGAATTCAACTAAATCATTAGGTGAGAGTTTAGAGTTTGTGGCTGATGCCCTAATTTGTGGATCTGTTATTCCACGAATCACAATTGCCGAGATTAACTCGTCACTAAGACCTCTAACAATGCGTAAACGAAGGAGAGAACGACGGGCGTAGTCTGCGTATGTGGGATAGTTGTCCGAGTTTGTACTCATAACCTCAAACAAAATATTGGCCACATCAGGTGTTTTCGGGCATAAAGGCTTAAACTCTTTCTTGAAAGTACTCCAACTACGCTCCGTCGTCACACATTCGTTCAACCACATCCGAGCATCGCCTTTAAGACAGTTACCGATGCGCGAAAGACACTCGTAATCATTCCAATTATTTGAATTTTTAGCACGGTCAACCTCTTCACACCAATCCTCTATATTGTGCAAGCTAGGGTCGAAGTTTGAAATGTAAAAAGGTTGACTAGATTTTGCTACTGTACTAATTGAACGGATAGCGTCAACAATCCTATCGGTCACTGCGGACGGTGCATTTATTTCACTTGGTACTTGTTCGATTTCTGTATCCGTCGCACGATAGGTATGAGTGGCACTCGGCGGCTGCGCTGGTAACGAAGGCGTCCTTGAACGGACTGCTTGAAGCAACGGCGACGGCGACACCACACGCCTATTCAACTCCCGCCTTGACGTAGGCGACGAGTCGGGACCGGAATTCACGTGACCTTCTAACGTTTTGAGCCGGGCTAACATAACACTCATTTCACGCCTAAAACTATCATCAGGGGTACGATCACGATACACGAAAGTAGAGAAAAAAGCAGAGTGGGCAGATCAGTAGAATCACAGACTAGCTATTGCCAAACTCGTGGGGCGAGCCATAGAGACAGCACGTCATTGTTTATGGCGCATGTTGCCATCTCCAACAATATATTCTTTATTGCACTTGTAACATAATTACACAGGTAAATATAAAAGTTGTTTACAAAGGTGGGCTTATCTCTAAAAGAGATCTCTTCCAGCCAACCCAGCATTGTTTGAGATTTTTAAGTAAGCAGGTAATAGAAAGTGCATAGTAAGATGGAGATAAGTGAAATCCTAAATAAAACTTAATCTAGATCATTTTATACACATACATATACTTATAAATAAACTTTATAGTAGGTATAAACTAAACATAATTAAATAAATATAAATATGAATAAATACATACATACATACATAACATGATACATATACATAAAATAATATATACCTATGTAATATAAATATATAAAACTGGTTGTATTAACTATCTCGTGAATCATGAATGAGACAATTGTGATAGAAAGTGAGCTTTGACTTTGGATTTGAAAGTTATGATGTTCTGGCAATTCTGGATGTTTGACGGGAGTTTGTTCCAATTGTTTGTTGTTGTTGTTTGTTTATTTTTGAAACATAAAAATAAATTATGAAATAAAGTATTTCCTCTTTTCAAAGTCATGGACTTACCAAACCACCCTCGTACTTAGTGGCGTGTTGAGCTGGTAGCCCTCATGTTTGTAACATTTTTAAAATTTGTCGAAATGGCTGAATAGTACATTACGATATTAGTGCGTAAGGATGTTATAACCAATACGCACGTATATCGTACGACGTTTTTTAACACATTTGCGAGGAAACAGAAAAAAATACGCCAAAAGTACATTTTCGGAAAATGTCTTGGCATTATTCATGTTTTTCCACTTTAAGAAATTTTCATACGTGGTTATGTATCTGTCCTTGGATATTGACGGCAGCAAGCTGTCGCATGCGGTTCGCGCTTCTGTTAGTATATCCGGTGGAGTTGAAGTAATATATTGCTCATCTTCATTATTGAAAGTTGTCATTTTTAGATATTCACAATACAAGTATAAAGAAAAGAAAATTTGAGAAAAATGGCGCGAGGATTATTTTCTGCCGTGGCTGCGTGAAAATGTTGGCAAAGACGCTAGAGCATGCAGCCAAGTTTTTAAATTACCAAATAAACTGTTTTTTTATTATTTTAAATAAACTCAATCTGTGAATGCACACTGTCTACTGACTGGCGCCGCGCGCCGATTAGTTCGAAATTTGAATAGCAACAGCGCGCTGCTCACTAGCTGGAGTCGTGCGGCGGCGATCAGTTCCATATTTGAAATAGCAAATAATACTGTTATGGAATTTGTATGGACTATAACTTAACTATTTGCTTTGGTAACACACGCGTTTTTTATGACCCGCTTTACATATTTAAAACCGGTGGAATTACATCAGCTTTACGAGCAAGGGTGTTAAAAAAAATATTATTATATTATACCCCCTATCTCTGACATGTTGAAAATTTTAGAAAAACAATTACCTACCTAGTACCTGCTCACTAAATTTCACGAGAATTGGTTAAGAAATGCGACATGTAGAGGAGAACAGACAGACAGCTGGACAGCGGGACAGACTAAAGCTAGGGTTTCCTAAGAAAGCGGTGCCGTCACATAGCGGCCATAATTTTACGGACGTAATAAAAAGACTATTTGACTTTACGGTGTCCAGCACCGCTCTCTAGGAAACCGCGCCGTATTGTTTACATAGACAACGTTCTACGCTGCTAAATTACGGCCGTAATATGACGGCACCGTCATCCTAGGAAACCCTAGCTTAAGCGTCTTCTTCCTAGCAAAAGACATCAGGCGAACCTTAAATAAACTAGGTAAGGTAACTATTTCTTTTTGGTTTGAATGTTGAACTATAATGCTAAAATGGAACTTCTGACATTTCCATTATTGATGCCATTACAGTATAACTAACTTTCCGGGTATAAAATTAAGTTATGTATAGAATTGCTGGTTGTCTTCATAATTTAGTTCGCTGTACTGCCTCGTAGCAGCATACGCAGGATCCAAACCTTTCTCCCCCAAGTAAAACGGGAATACCCTACTCGTTGCCAAATAGAAGATGCCATGGTTGCTCTTGTTTACTCTAGGACCGAGAAGGTTCGTCTCCATGGGCTTACGGTAGTAGCATTCAGAATCTCTCGCTTGTTGGACGCTATCACACTTAATAGCGATGAACTTATCAGGGTTCTTCATCGACTCCAACCAATATGGCAGAAGTAGGAGGTGGCTGCAGAGCGACGAACAAGGGAGTAAGTACAGATCTGATGGTTGGAACTCCCCACCGTTGACGTAGTAGTCGACATGGCCCATCCTGTTGGCCATACCGTAGCCGTCGATGTTCGTATGCATAACTTGTACGAAGTCGGCGTCCGAAGCTGCTAGCCTATCTTCTGGTCCAAGGTTTCTGAAGCAGGGTCCTGCAGGGTCTAGCGAGATGATTTTAGATATGTTTCTACCGGTCATTTGCTGGTAGTGCTTGGCTATGTAGCTGACAGTCTGCCCTCCGAGGCTTCGACCTATCATCTCTAGTTTGCCGGGGTCTAGCCCAGCTTGCGTCAACTGAATTAGGAATTCTGCAATTAGTTTGCCGACTGGTCTCATCAGTCTACTGGATCTGCAATAAATAATTTTGCATCATGTTAATTATCACGCTCATGTATTTTACTTGTGCAGACTTTAGAGACCGTATTGTATTGTACAACGTGTTACAAAATAACCCCTATTACCGAATATGGTAGATAGGGACCATCAAATTAAACAATCATTTATGCGTACTGCGTAGGTACTAGTAATTAGCTATGTAAATTTTAATATAATTATTTCTTGCTTTTTAGAGCTGTTTATTTTTGAAGCTGTTTTTAAAGGTTGTTTGCTTTTTAAAAATAGATTTTTATTTTTATTATATTTTCACGTACGTGCGTGCGTGCGTGCGAGTTCGTGCGTGCGTACGTACGTGTGAGTGTGTGTGTGAATAAATGTATTTTCTTTCTTTTTACCCGACTGCGGGTTATGATTTCTCGCGTATCTTGTAAGTATGTTTGTATGTATGTATGTTTGTATGTAATATTCTTTATTACCTCATATCATTCAAACGGCTGAACGGATTTCTATGATTAAGATATCGTTTTTTTTTTGTTTGTCTTTTCAGCCCAAGTGTTCTTAAAAAGGTGGCGTTATAAAAAAACCAACATGGCGGCTGTACGCTGCTATTATACATAGGTAGTGAATTTTTTTTTTAGAATACTGCAATATGGGTGTCAAATTAAAGGGCTTATTATAAGGATTTCAAAAAGGTATATCATGACCGTAATATATAATAACTTAAAAGAGATAAATAAAAAAAAATTGCATTGAATATGGGTGTCATACATTTATTATTGTATGACACCCATATTGCAGTATACTAAAAAAAAATTTTTTTTCACTACGTACAGCCGCCATGTTGGTTTTTTTATAACGCCACCTTCTTAAGAACACTTGGGCTGACAAGACAAAACTAACGATATCTTAATCATAGAAATCCGTTCAGCCGTTTGAAATTTCTTTCCTCATATCTGAGGTAATAAAGAATATTACATACAAACATTCAATATACGCGCGAAAAACATAACCCTTTCTTTGCAGTCGGGTAAAAATGGAAAAACCGTTTCTTTGGATCATTAAACGTTGTTGACATTAATGTTCTATTTACCTATTTAATGCAATTCAATGTGTACTACATAATGTCTACATAAATCTATTTTGTAATTTTTATTATCTTTTGAGTTTCTGATTAATGTCGTAATTTTATCATATTTTATTAATTTTTTCTTAATTGATATCTTAAAAGTAATTTAAAAAATAGCCTACTTATAATTTCCACATGTGTAATAATTGTTGTGATCATTCCATATTTCAAACAGCTGTATTTTACCTTGTTACAAGGTGGAATAATTATGATTACAAACTGAACAACCTTTACTATGGGACCAACTCTGAAATCGCGGAAAAAAAATCAGCTGTTTCATACATTTTGATATTTTCGCTATAATTTTTGGTATGAAACAGTTGACTTTTGCGATTTCAGAGTTGCTCCCACACCCATACAACACTCAAGGGAATGATATAAAGTAACTTTATTATTTATGTTGTTTGTGATGTTTACATGTTTAAGAAAAATAAGGGAATTAATGAATTGGGTGACTGAAATAATTAAAGGCAATACTAAATACTAAACCGGGCAGCGGTTTATTTTTTGGGGGACAAAATAACTTAACGGGCGACAAAAATACCTATAACGGGTGATTACATACTGTTAGATAAATAATTTAAGTTAGCAGTAAAAATTCTAAATGAGTGACAAAAATACTAAGAGGGCAACTATTATACCAAGTAGGTAACTATATAACTTATTTAAGCTGACCAACATGGTCATCTCGATTAGGATAATAGTCACCTTTTTTAAATAAAATATATGCCAATTTTTTATGTTTTGTAAAGGTTGTCGCTCAAATAGTAATTTGGTCGCCCGTTCGGAATAACTAGTTACTCAATTTGTATTTTAAAGTCACCCATTTTCAACATTTGTGGTCGCCCTCAGTCCGCCGCCCACTTAGTATTTCATAACGCACATACCACACATAACACATAACATTTTGATACCCAAAATGGGAATTTATTGTTACCTGATTAAATAATACCCGAATAATAACGCCTAGAAGCCGCGTCTGAACCAAAACATAAGCGTAATCGCGTGCCATTTTCATTATCCTATCTCTTCTAACGCTATGTTTTAGAAGAGCGTAGATATACAAGGTGTAACAGAAAGGGGGTATCAACCCGAAAGGTGAAAACTCGTGAAACTGAACACCTTCCAACAGAAAAAAAACAAATAAAAAAATAATAATGAACTCTCGTAAATCTGCTCGCAATATGTTTCTAGGCGTTATTATTCTAAGTTACTTACATATAGTAATGTAAGGTGGCAAATCTCAGAAAGTCGACAGTGAGGATGTTGTACCCCAACTTCTCGTACTCGTTCGCCAAGATGGTGCCGACGAACAAGTTCGGGCTGTCCAGGTAGCCCGAGATTATGAGCATGGTCTTCCTGTGGATCAGAAAAAGGAGTTTAATTTTTAAAATTCCTTTTTCTCGATGATACAGGGTTTTTCCACATGTTTCGTTACATAATAGATCAAAAACCCCGAAAAATTATGTACGGTGTCAGAAATTGAAAAACCTCGAAATGGTTTTCGATTTAAGGTACATACCTTGTAAAAAATGAAAACATGTCAATTGACAACATTTAAAAAATGTTGTCCTGTGTTTTTATTTGTTATTTAGAAACAAGAGACACGTATTTTTTTCTTTTCTAAATTTTTTATTAAGGTCATTCATAATTCGAACTTTTTGGCAAATAAACTTACGACGCATAGCCATATAGTTCATCCTGCCTGCCTAGCATGACCGATTTATATCGCGTGATATAGCATTTTATCGACACTCAGTTGTCAAACTACTTTGTCTTTTTGACAGTTAAACGTGATAAAACGCTATATCACGCGATATAAATCGTTCGGGTGTGATACCTGACTTCGAAAAGTGTAACACCGATTTCCACGTCCCCGAAAGTTCACTAACACGAATCACTTAACAACGAATGCACGCTACCACGAAAATCTTGACGCCGAAACCATGTGATCTCGAATAACCAAACTTGTAATTTCTCCAATACGAATCACTTAACAACTAATGCACTCAACCACGAAAAACTTATCATCGAAGCCACGCGACCTCGAATAACCGAACTTCTAACGAGTCATGCTAGGGGGGCAGGGGTCTTTGCCGATATCCAGAGCCTTTCCATAGAATTACCCCCATAGGAGTATTTCTTGCCCTTAGTCTGAAAAATCTTACCTCTTATAGTTCATCCTGGGGTCCTTGCCGATATCCTGAGCCTTTCTGTGCGGGTATTTCTTCCAGCCTTTGCCATTGCCTTTCACCCAGAAAGTTAAGTATTTCAATTCACTTTTAGGAATGGTTGTGGGCCTGTTAGATCCTGGACCTGTAAAGTATTTATTTTTATTTTTTTTACTTATTCTTCACAAATAACGTTACTCTAATGAGAATCAACACGACAATTGAATCTAAAAATTTTGTATATCACATGAAATACAATATCAATATCTGAGTAAATCTCTGTTTAAATTTCTCAAATCCATCAAGAAATGTCAAAATTATTAAAGTTTTAAAAAGTGAGTTTAAATAACACGGCCGGCCCTTGCGGAACATGCGATGACGTCACGTGCCACGATCGCCCGAACAAACACCTGCCGCGCCGCTGAGCGGCGAACGTAGCTGATGACGTCATCAGCGAATCGTGTAATTAGGCAGCGGTTTTGAGAATGCGACACGAAAATCGCTCTGTCTTCGTCATTTTTGGTCCAATTTTAATAACTCTTTCACTGAAATAATTGATTTTGATGTGACTGTAACTCTACATATTTAACTAATAACCTCGTTGATCCTCGTTACGAGTAGGTATACAGGGTATTTGGTAATCCTTACTAATATTATAAATGCGCCTTCACGTCTTAACTACTGAACCGATTATCGTGTGCATACACGTTGTCATGGTTACAGAGAAGGATAAGGGTACCTTATCTCGCAAAATGTTATTGTTCCCGAGGGATAGCAAAAACTTTCCACGCAGACGAAGCCGTGGGCAGCCGCTAGTAGCCTTAGAAAGCCGAATATGGTAGAAGCCTAGAAGGGTATACATACATACCCGGAAAATGAATAAAGAATAGAATAGAATGGACATTTATTGACACTTACAGAAGACAAGAATGGAAAAAAGACAAACAAAGACACAGGATAATTTAAAGAAAATAAAATACCTACTTGTAATGGAAACAAAAATAAACAAAAAAAAAAATATTTATACAAGGTGCACATCGATACAAAAGTAAATTAAAGTGAGGCCAATAGACCCTGCCTCAGCTTTAAGCCTCTGCGTCATTCTCAGCTGGGCAGAATGAGCACAGAGGCGCTGTTATTCTGACAGGATCAGGATAATAAACCCTGAATACCAAGACTTTTTTTTTATTTTTTCTTTTTTGATAAACTGCATAGTAGCAACCCTAGACCAAAGTTGACGTTTGCTTATGCCCTTAAGGGCAGATTCGACCAAGTGATAATAAATGTTATTCTAAGATAAAATGACCAGTTATTCGAGAGTAAATCGAAATTACTTTTACCACGCACTACTCTCAAAGTCACTATACCACCATTTCGTGGCGAATAACCTCCCGGTCTATTGAAAACGGAGATATTTCATTTTGGGACAAGCGCTAACTTCTCGCAAAGTACCTTTCAAAGCGTCCGCCTGAGTAGACAATGTGACTGTCTAGAGAGTTAATCTGCGAGTATTTTAATGGCGTCCGCGTGCCGTATGTCAGTGACATTTGTTTGACATTTGTCATTGACTGCTACAGAAACTTACAAGGCGACAAAATAGAGTTGACAATACTTTGCCTTTTAAATAGTTCGTCCTTAGAGTAAGACGCGCGGGACGAAGCCGCGATGCTCGAAGAGTTCTGTTCGTCAATCTTAATATATAAAATCGTAAACTGACTGACTGACTGATCTATCAACGCACAGCCCAAACCGCTGGGTCTAGAGACTCCAAATTTGGCACGTAGGTTCCTTATGAGGTTCAGGGGTGCACTAAGAAAGGATTTTTCAAAATTCACCCCCTAAGGGGGTAAAAAAGGGGATCAAAGTTTGTATGAAAGTCCCTCAGTTTTGAAGCTACGATCTTCAAATTTTGTGGTTAGGCTGACCATTGAAAATTAATAAATACGGGTCTCAGCGTGTTGCAAACTCCTTTGTAATTTATGGTTTAAGAGAAAAAAGAAACTGTACCTTTATTGTTTTACTATGTAATGTCAAATAGAAAATAAATGGATTTTTTGTCACACGCACAGCTGTCGAATATTATTCCTGAAATTATTTCTTTACATTTTTTGGTCCTTCTACCGTTCATCATGATTACCAGAGCTCAATCCATGCGTGTGGCGCAATCCTCACAAGATTTGCGTGAGGTGACCACAGAAATGCCCTCAGTGGGTGGGCTCGACCCGTCCTCACAGTCGGACCCTTTCACGGTCGATGCCACTGAATCACCCGCACACGGTGCTGACCTGCCATCACCTCACGCCGATCTCGTGCACCCGTCTACAAACGGCGTTAAAAGTTCTTCTAGTTGCAGAGCCAGTTCTCACGCGTCGGGGTCTTCACGGTCACGGGCCACGGTAAAGGCCCGCCAATTAGCCGCGGAAGCCTTACTAGCCCGACAGCAATTTGAAAGAGAACTTGCATTGGAGCGCAAGCAAAAAGAAGTCGAGCTCATGGAGCTTAAGGCCAGCATGGCTGCGATGCAGACTGAAGACGGCAGATCGGTTAGTCGTCATAGTATTTCTCGTACTGCATCTTGGGTCAATGACCAACTAAACCAGGAGGAGAACCGAGACCTTGTTTATAATAAGATCTCACATCAGGTTCCTACGTCCTCCACAAAACCCTTTGATTCTGATTTAAAACCTAATAATCCTAATGATGTTTCACGTATTTATTCATTTCCTAATAAATCCGTGTCATTTTTACAAAACTGTCAATCACCTAGGCAACAACAATCAAACAATATAACTTGTCGTGATGATCGTGAAAATGATATGACTAAAAAGTTTGCATCTCATTGTGAAAAACCAAATAGTGTTTCATATAAACATAACATTGAACTAATGCATTTTAGCGGTAAACCTATCGAATGGCTAATGTTTAAACGAACATATCAGGACACACGTCATTTATTTTCTCCCGTAGAAAATCTTGTTCGTTTGCGGGGGGCGTTGCGCGGCCCTGCCTTGGAATGTGTGTGTTCTCTGCTATACACTGTGGAGGATCCTGATCTCGTTATGGACATGCTGCAGCAGACTTTTGCACAGCCTGAATCCATCGTGTTACACGAGATGATGATCATCCGTTCGTTACCCAAGATAAGCCACGATCAAAAAGATCTCACTTCGTTTGCCTCTCGTGTTAGAAACTGCATTGCCGTTATCAATAATTTAGACCAAAAAGAGTATTTATATTCTGTCGAAATTTTTCACACGGTTTTGAGTAAGCTTACGCCAATTTTATACAGTCAGTGGAAAGAGTTTGCCTTCCACAATAGCGTAAACCGTTCTTTATCCAAACTTGAACTTTTATCCGAATTTTTGGATACGGAAGCACTTAAACACAATCGTTTTGGTCTCATGCTTGATTTTGCCAGGCAACCCAAAACTGCTCCACCAAATAACATTCATGTCCGACGCGACAATGTACACTCAACGGCTGCCCGTGTGAACACGGAAACATGCAAATACTGCGATGGTAAACATAAGCTTACGGATTGTATACAATTTAAGGCTCTTACACTTGATGACAAATGGGTTTGGTTGCGTCAAATCAAGATATGTTTTAAGTGTTTGAAACCAAAATCACATCGGTGGAAGACGTGTCGAGTAAAACGTTGCGGTGTAGACGGCTGTACTCGTTTTCATCATCCGTTGTTGCACCCGCCTACATCTCAAGTTTCGCACGCAGACACAGTTGTTGACACGCTACCACGTACTCATGATATTGTTGTTGATACGCCACGGATGGTGACTACTGACGCCAGTGATAAAAACGTTGTGACTAATAACGCCAGTGATAAAAACGTTGTGATTACTAACGCCACGGAAGCAGTCGCCGATAACGCAGTAGTTTTGAAAATAGTGCCGGTTGAGGTGAGCGGCCCAAACGGTACCATTAACACTTATGCGTTGCTCGACGATGGTTCCACGGCAACGTTGATCGATTCGGAAGTCGCTCAACGCATTGGTGTAACAGGACCTTCCGGTTCGATCAGGGTTGACGGTGTGGCTGGTATGTCTACAAATAAACCAGTGCAATACGTCACGTTTTCAATAAAAGGCAAAAACAGTGCGGATTTATTTACCATAGACGATGCTAGGGCTATTGACTCACTTTCCTCATATACTCAAAGCATCAGTCGTGACTCTTTGTCAAAATATACGTACCTGAATGACATTGTACCGCAGCTCTTACACAGTGACGTCACACCGAAAGTTCTGATTGGTGCCGATCATTGGTTCTTATCTGTTTCTCGTGAAACCCGGGTGGGTACTAGAAACCAACCCGTCGCTACGCGCACAGCTTTAGGCTGGGTGCTTCATGGTAAAACAAATAGTTCTTGGGTGAAGCATATATTTGTAAATCAAGCCGTCCCTTTCGAAGTTAGCGAAAATTCCGCTATGGACCAACTTGTAAAAGATTATTTTCGTCTGGATTCTATAGGTATATCTAGACACGAATTACTTTATAACAAAGATGATAAGCACGCTCTACACATTTTAGAGACTACAGCCAAACGTCTTTCAACCGGCAGATTCGAAGTGGGCTTATTATGGCAAAAAGAAAAATTGAACGTGCCTGACAGTTATCCTCATGCACTTTCAAGGTTTCTCGGCATTGAAAAGCGTATGGCTAAAGATCCTGATTTTAAGAAAGCTTATTTCACTTTCATGCACAATATGTTGGATAAGGGTTACGCCGAAGAGTGCCCTAGGAACACTTATCACGAGTTTATTGATATTCGCTCACAAGATAACGTACGTGGGTATTTACCACATTTTGCTGTTGTACATCCACAGAAAAAGAAACTTAGGATAGTTCACGATGCGGCTGCAAGGACCGCTGGTATTAGTCTCAACTCGCTTTTGCTTCCTGGCCCGGACCTTCTACAATCTTTGGTATTTATATTGTTCAGATTTCGCGAGGGCAGCATCGCTTTAACCGCAGATATTAAAGAGATGTTCCCACAAATTAGAATTAGGCTTGAAGACCGCGATGCTCTACGTTTTATATGGAGAGAACATCCTGGCCAGGAGTTGAAAGAATATAGGATGACTTCCGTAATTTTTAGCGCTGTCTGCAGCCCATGCACGGCCTTATACATAAAAAACAGAAACGCACAAGAATTACGGAACTCATATCCCGCAGCATGTAATGCCATTATCCATAATCATTACATGGATGACTATTTAGGCAGTTTAGATGATGTGAATGAGGCTTCGCAGCTTGCGGCCGCTATAGTAAAAGTATACGCAGCAGCGGGAATGGAGATGCGTGGCTGGATCTCTAATGAGCCCGCAGCCCTTGCAGCAGTTCCAGAGAATCTCAGGGCTTCAGTTCCTACTGAAAAAGTAGAAGTAGGCCCCGAAAACTCCGTGAGAACTCTAGGAATTGTTTGGCATCCTTGCAGCGACACATTCAGTTTCGGTGAAAGGCTCCGCATCAGTAAAGGTGAAACGTTAACCAAGCGAAAGTTATTGTCAGATTTGATGAGCATATATGATCCTTTAGGTTTTTTTACACCTCTGGTTATTCAAGGACGTATCTTATTTCAACAAATCTGGCGTTCTGGTGCCGACTGGGATTCAGATCTATCCTCAGCTACAGTCAAGAAGTGGTACTCTTGGTCTAAACAATTGCATAGCGTCGCTTCTAATTCAAAAATTCCTCGGTGGTATAGAAGTGGTTTTGAAGGTCAGACCATCATTGACAGACAGCTTCACGTTTTCGCTGATGCAAGTGAAGAAGCATATGCGTGTGTAGCATACTGGCGTTTTACCTTCTCTAATGGTTCAGTGAAGCTCTCTATCATAGGTGGGAAAGCACGTTTAGCACCTCTCAAACCTTCTTCGATGCCACGTCTTGAGCTTCAGGCAGCCCTAATTGCAGCGAGATACGCCGAAGCCATTACATCGGGACACAAAGTCCATATAGACTCGATTTTTTATTGGAGTGACTCTACAACCGTGTTGTGTTGGATTCGCAGTGATGCACGGACATTTAAACCATTTGTTGCCAATCGCATAGGCGAGATTACTGAGAGTACCAATCACAAAGATTGGAGATATGTGCCAGGTAGCTTAAATGTCGCTGACGATGCAACAAGGTTGAAGAGTCAAGTAATTGATCTGGAGCGATGGTTCTCTGGACCAGATTTTTTACTGCTTCCTTCTTCAGAATGGCCGAAAGAACCATCGGTACCTGGACCTTCCCTTGCTTTAGAGGAGATAAAATCCTGTAAAGCAATGGTAGGATTAACTCAACTGGAACAGTTACCTTTACCGGTAACTCCAGATGCCACACGTTTTAGTATGTGGCTACGGCGACCGCACGCACTTATCAATGCGTCGTCAAGTTTCGGTCTCGTTTAGAAAGTTTACGCCAAAATTCTAACTTAAATTTGAATCAATCCTCTATCTCTTTAGCTTTACCGCCTCTTACCGCCCTTGATATTCAGAATGGTAACTGTTGGTTCGAAGAGGCGCCAATCAGGAAATGGAAAGGTGTTAGGCTTTCAACGTCGGAATTACGAGTAACATACGTTAAGGGTCGGGAGTTAGCCAGAGCTTCAGCTTCTAATAAAAGCGTACAAAGAATTTCTTCTTTTGGGGCCCTGTTTTTCAGTGTCACTGAGAGTGCTGTCTTGATCGTACGGACTAATCGTTCCCAGCACCCGCCCATAAAAGGTGATGCGGGGGGTATGAAGCACCATTCAATTTTGGCATTGGCAGCGAAGTCCTCTATAGCTTGACTGTAAAACTCTTTCAGCTGACGACTGGCTCCCACGAAGGCTGTGCCATTGTCACTCAAGATCTTAGATGGTACCCCACGACGTGCAATAAACCTTCGCAGGCTTGAAATGGCGGAGTCTGCAGAAAGGGAAGATACGACTTCAAGATGGACTGCACGTGTTGTCATACATGTGTACAGCGCGACGTAACGTTTCTCTCTACGTCGACCAATGGACACGTCTATAGGCCCGAAATAGTCAAGACCCACGTTCGTAAAGGGGCGCTTGTGGTGGTCAAGACGAACATCCGGAAGGTCACCTATCGGAGGGCATTGTGGCTTCGCTCGGCGTTTTCTACATAGTTGGCATTCTCGCACGATCGCTTTGATTGCATTTCGGCATCCAAATATCCAATAATGCTGCTTTAGTTCATTGTACACCATCTCGTTGTTGCAGTGTCCAGCTTTGACATGATGGTGGTGTATGAGCAGACGTACTGCTGGGTGGCGACTATCTAGGATAATGGGTGACGCAGTATCATGATCAAGGTCTTTCATGCGTTGAATACGGCTGTCCAAACGAAGGAGCTGGTCTTCTTGATCAAACATAACGCAAAGTTTAAAAAGCTTGCTCGATTTGGGTAAGGGCTTGGAGTTACTGAGGAGACCCATCTCTGTGCCAAAACTGTCTATCTGCGACTTTCGAAAAATGACTCTTTCCGCATTCTGAATATCAAGGGCGGTAAGAGGCGGTAAAGCTAAAGAGATAGAGGATTGATTCAAATTTAAGTTAGAATTTTGGCGTAAACTTTCTAAACGAGACCGAAACTTGACGACGCATTGATAAGTGCGTGCGGTCGCCCGAACAAAGCGTAGCCACATACTAAAACGTGTGGCATCTGGAGTTACCGGTAAAGGTAACTGTTCCAGTTGAGTTAATCCTACCATTGCTTTACAGGATTTTTTCTCCTCTAAAGCAAGGGAAGGTCCAGGTACCGATGGTTCTTTCGGCCATTCTGAAGAAGGAAGCAGTAAAAAATCTGGTCCAGAGAACCATCGCTCCAGATCAATTACTTGACTCTTCAACCTTGTTGCATCGTCAGCGACATTTAAGCTACCTGGCACATATCTCCAATCTTTGTGATTGGTACTCTCAGTAATCTCGCCTATGCGATTGGCAACAAATGGTTTAAATGTCCGTGCATCACTGCGAATCCAACACAACACGGTTGTAGAGTCACTCCAATAAAAAATCGAGTCTATATGGACTTTGTGTCCCGATGTAATGGCTTCGGCGTATCTCGCTGCAATTAGGGCTGCCTGAAGCTCAAGACGTGGCATCGAAGAAGGTTTGAGAGGTGCTAAACGTGCTTTCCCACCTATGATAGAGAGCTTCACTGAACCATTAGAGAAGGTAAAACGCCAGTATGCTACACACGCATATGCTTCTTCACTTGCATCAGCGAAAACGTGAAGCTGTCTGTCAATGATGGTCTGACCTTCAAAACCACTTCTATACCACCGAGGAATTTTTGAATTAGAAGCGACGCTATGCAATTGTTCAGACCAAGAGTACCACTTCTTGACTGTAGCTGAGGATAGATCTGAATCCCAGTCGGCACCAGAACGCCAGATTTGTTGAAATAAGATACGTCCTTGAATAACCAGAGGTGTAAAAAAACCTAAAGGATCATATATGCTCATCAAATCTGACAATAACTTTCGCTTGGTTAACGTTTCACCTTTACTGATGCGGAGCCTTTCACCGAAACTGAATGTGTCGCTGCAAGGATGCCAAACAATTCCTAGAGTTCTCACGGAGTTTTCGGGGCCTACTTCTACGTTTTCAGTAGGAACTGAAGCCCTGAGATTCTCTGGAACTGCTGCAAGGGCTGCGGGCTCATTAGAGATCCAGCCACGCATCTCCATTCCCGCTGCTGCGTATACTTTTACTATAGCGGCCGCAAGCTGCGAAGCCTCATTCACATCATCTAAACTGCCTAAATAGTCATCCATGTAATGATTATGGATAATGGCATTACATGCTGCGGGATATGAGTTCCGTAATTCTTGTGCGTTTCTGTTTTTTATGTATAAGGCCGTGCATGGGCTGCAGACAGCGCCAAAAATTACGGAAGTCATCCTATATTCTTTCAACTCCTGGCCAGGATGTTCTCTCTATATAAAACGTAGAGCATCGCGGTCTTCAAGCCTAATTCTAATTTGTGGGAACATCTCTTTAATATCTGCGGTTAAAGCGATGCTGCCCTCGCGAAATCTGAACAATATAAATACCAAAGATTGTAGAAGGTCCGGGCCAGGAAGCAAAAGCGAGTTGAGACTAATACCAGCGGTCCTTGCAGCCGCATCGTGAACTATCCTAAGTTTCTTTTTCTGTGGATGTACAACAGCAAAATGTGGTAAATACCAACGTACGTTATCTTGTGAGCGAATATCAATAAACTCGTGATAAGTGTTTCTAGGGCACTCTTCGGCGTAACCCTTATCCAACATATTGTGCATGAAAGTGAAATAAGCTTTCTTAAAATCAGGATCTTTAGCCATACGCTTTTCAATGCCGAGAAACCTTGAAAGTGCATGAGGATAACTGTCAGGCACGTTCAATTTTTCTTTTTGCCATAATAAGCCCACTTCGAATCTGCCGGTTGAAAGACGTTTGGCTGTAGTCTCTAAAATGTGTAGAGCGTGCTTATCATCTTTGTTATAAAGTAATTCGTGTCTAGATATACCTATAGAATCCAGACGAAAATAATCTTTTACAAGTTGGTCCATAGCGGAATTTTCGCTAACTTCGAAAGGGACGGCTTGATTTACAAATATATGCTTCACCCAAGAACTATTTGTTTTACCATGAAGCACCCAGCCTAAAGCTGTGCGCGTAGCGACGGGTTGGTTTCTAGTACCCACCCGGGTTTCACGAGAAACAGATAAGAACCAATGATCGGCACCAATCAGAACTTTCGGTGTGACGTCACTGTGTAAGAGCTGCGGTACAATGTCATTCAGGTACGTATATTTTGACAAAGAGTCACAACTGATGCTTTGAGTATATGAGGAAAGTGAGTCAATAGCCCTAGCATCGTCTATGGTAAATAAATCCGCACTGTTTTTGCCTTTTATTGAAAACCTGACGTATTGCACTGGTTTATTTGTAGACATACCAGCCACACCGTCAACCCTGATCGAACCGGAAGGTCCTGTTACACCAATGCGTTGAGCGACTTCCGAATCGATCAACGTTGCCGTGGAACCATCGTCGAGCAACGCATAAGTGTTAACGGTACCGTTTGGGCCGCTTACCTCAACCGGCACTATTTTCAAAACTATTGCGTTGTCGGCGACTGCTTCCGTGGCGTGTGCGTTGTCGGCGACTGCTTCCTTGGCGTTAGTAATCACAACGTTTTTATCACTGGCGTTATTAGTCACAACGTTTTTATCACTGGCGTCAGTAGTCACCATCCGTGGCGTATCAACAACAATATCATGAGTACGTGGTAGCGTGTCAACAACTGTGTCTGCGTGCGAAACTTGAGATGTAGGCAGGTGCAACAACGGATGATGAAAACGAGTACAGCCGTATGTTGCAAACTCCTTTGTAATTTATGGTTTAAGAGAAAAAAGAAACTGTACCTTTATTGTTTTACTATGTAATGTCAAATAGAAAATAAATGGATTGTTTGTCACACGCACAGCTGTCGAATATTATTCCTGAAATTATTTCTTTACATTTTTTGGTCCTTCTACCGTTCATCATGATTACCAGAGCTCAATCCATGCGTGTGGCGCAATCCTCACAAGATTTGCGTGAGGTGACCACAGAAATGCCCTCAGTGGGTGGGCTCGACCCGTCCTCACAGTCGGACCCTTTCACGGTCGATGCCACTGAATCACCCGCACACGGTGCTGACCTGCCATCACCTCACGCCGATCTCGTGCACCCGTCTACAAACGGCGCTAAAAGTTCTTCTAGTTGCAGAGCCAGTTCTCACGCGTCGGGGTCTTCACGGTCACGGGCCACGGTAAAGGCCCGCCAATTAGCCGCGGAAGCCTTACTAGCCCGACAGCAATTTGAAAGAGAACTTGCATTGGAGCGCAAGCAAAAAGAAGTCGAGCTCATGGAGCTTAAGGCCAGCGTGGCTGCGATGCAGACTGAAGACGGCAGATCGGTTAGTCGTCATAGTATTTCTCGTACTGCATCTTGGGTCAATGACCAACTAAACCAGGAGGAGAACCGAGACCTTGTTTATAATAAGATCTCACATCAGGTTCCTACGTCCTCCACAAAACCCTATGATTCTGATTTAAAACCTAATAATCCTAATGATGTTTCACGTATTTATTCATTTCCTAATAAATCCGTGTCATTTTTACAAAACTGTCAATCACCTAGGCAACAACAATCAAACAATATAACTTGTCGTGATGATCGTGAAAATGATATGACTAAAAAGTTTGCATCTCATTGTGAAAAACCAAATAGTGTTTCATATAAACATAACATTGAACTAATGCATTTTAGCGGTAAACCTATCGAATGGCTAATGTTTAAACGAACATATCAGGACACACGTCATTTATTTTCTCCCGTAGAAAATCTTGTTCGTTTGCGGGGGGCGTTGCGCGGCCCTGCCTTGGAATGTGTGTGTTCTCTGCTATACACTGTGGAGGATCCTGATCTCGTTATGGACATGCTGCAGCAGACTTTTGCACAGCCTGAATCCATCGTGTTACACGAGATGATGATCATCCGTTCGTTACCCAAGATAAGCCACGATCAAAAAGATCTCACATCGTTTGCCTCTCGTGTTAGAAACTGCATTGCCGTTATCAATAATTTAGACCAAAAAGAGTATTTATATTCTGTCGAAATTTTTCACACAGTTTTGAGTAAGCTTACGCCAATTTTATACAGTCAGTGGAAAGAGTTTGCCTTCCACAATAGCCTAAACCGTTCTTTATCCAAACTTGAACTTTTATCCGAATATTTGGATACGGAAGCACTTAAACACAATCGTTTTGGTCTCATGCTTGATTTTGCCAGGCAACCCAAAACTGCTCCACCAAATAACGTTCATGTCCGACGCGACAATGTACATTCAACGGCTGCCCGTGTGAACACGGAAACATGCAAATACTGCGATGGTAAACATAAGCTTACGGATTGTATACAATTTAAGGCTCTTACACTTGATGACAAATGGGTTTGGTTGCGTCAAATCAAGATATGTTTTAAGTGTTTGAAACCAAAATCACATCGGTGGAAGACGTGTCGAGTAAAACGTTGCGGTGTAGACGGCTGTACTCGTTTTCATCATCCGTTGTTGCACCCGCCTACATCTCAAGTTTCGCACGCAGACACAGTTGTTGACACGCTACCACGTACTCATGATATTGTTGTTGATACGCCACGGATGGTGACTACTGACGCCAGTGATAAAAACGTTGTGACTAATAACGCCAGTGATAAAAACGTTGTGATTACTAACGCCACGGAAGCAGTCGCCGACAACGAAATAGTTTTGAAAATAGTGCCGGTTGAGGTAAGCGGCCCAAACGGTACCGTTAACACTTATGCGTTGCTCGACGATGGTTCCACGGCAACGTTGATCGATTCGGAAGTCGCTCAACGCATTGGTGTAACAGGACCTTCCGGTTCGATCAGGGTTGACGGTGTGGCTGGTATGTCTACAAATAAACCAGTGCAATACGTCACGTTTTCAATAAAAGGCAAAAACAGTGCGGATTTATTTACCATAGACGATGCTAGGGCTATTGACTCACTTTCCTCATATACTCAAAGCATCAGTCGTGACTCTTTGTCAAAATATACGTACCTGAATGACATTGTACCGCAGCTCTTACACAGTGACGTCACACCGAAAGTTCTGATTGGTGCCGATCATTGGTTCTTATCTGTTTCTCGTGAAACCCGGGAGGGTACTAGAAACCAACCCGTCGCTACGCGCACAGCTTTAGGCTGGGTGCTTCATGGTAAAACAAATAGTTCTTGGGTGAAGCATATATTTGTAAATCAAGCCGTCCCTTTCGAAGTTAGCGAAAATTCCGCTATGGACCAACTTGTAAAAGATTATTTTCGTCTGGATTCTATAGGTATATCTAGACACGAGTTACTTTATAACAATGATGATAAGCACGCTCTACACATTTTAGAGACTACAGCCAAACGTCTTTCAACCGGCAGATTCGAAGTGGGCTTATTATGGCAAAAAGAAAAATTGAACGTGCCTGACAGTTATCCTCATGCACTTTCAAGGTTTCTCGGCATTGAAAAGCGTATGGCTAAAGATCCTGATTTTAAGAAAGCTTATTTCACTTTCATGCACAATATGTTGGATAAGGGTTACGCCGAAGAGTGCCATAGGAACACTTATCACGAGTTTATTGATATTCGCTCACAAGATAACGTACGTTGGTATTTACCACATTTTGCTGTTGTACATCCACAGAAAAAGAAACTTAGGATAGTTCACGATGCGGCTGCAAGGACCGCTGGTATTAGTCTCAACTCGCTTTTGCTTCCTGGCCCGGACCTTCTACAATCTTTGGTATTTATATTGTTCAGATTTCGCGAGGGCAGCATCGCTTTAACCGCAGATATTAAAGAGATGTTCCCACAAATTAGAATTAGGCTTGAAGACCGCGATGCTCTACGTTTTATATGGAGAGAACATCCTGGTCAGGAGTTGAAAGAATATAGGATGACTTCCGTAATTTTTGGCGCTGTCTGCAGCCCATGCACGGCCTTATATATAAAAAACAGAAACGCACAAGAATTACGGAACTCATATCCCGCAGCATGTAATGCCATTATCCATAATCATTACATGGATGACTATTTAGGCAGTTTAGATGATGTGAATGAGGCTTCACAGCTTGCGGCCGCTATAGTAAAAGTATACGCAGCAGCGGGAATGGAGATGCGTGGCTGGATCTCTAATGAGCCCGCAGCCCTTGCAGCAGTTCCAGAGAATCTCAGGGCTTCAGTTCCTACTGAAAACGTAGAAGTAGGCCCCGAAAACTCGGTGAGAACTCTAGGAATTGTTTGGCATCCTCGCAGCGACACATTCAGTTTCGGTGAAAGGCTCCGCATCAGTAAAGGTGAAACGTTAACCAAGCGAAAGTTATTGTCAGATTTGATGAGCATATATGATCCTTTAGTTTTTTTTACACCTCTGGTTATTCAAGGACGTATCTTATTTCAACAAATCTGGCGTTCTGGTGCCGACTGGGATTCAGATCTATCCTCAGCTACAGTCAAGAAGTGGTACTCTTGGTCTGAACAATTGCATAGCGTCGCTTCTAATTCAAAAATTCCTCGGTGGTATAGAAGTGGTTTTGAAGGTCAGACCATCATTGACAGACAGCTTCACGTTTTCGCTGATGCAAGTGAAGAAGCATATGCGTGTGTAGCATACTGGCGTTTTACCTTCTCTAATGGTTCAGTGAAGCTCTCTATCATAGGTGGGAAAGCACGTTTAGCACCTCTCAAACCTTCTTCGATGCCACGTCTTGAGCTCCAGGCAGCCCTAATTGCAGCGAGATACGCCGAAGCCATTACATCGGGACACAAAGTCCATATAGACTCGATTTTTTATTGGAGTGACTCTACAACCGTGTTGTGTTGGATTCGCAGTGATGCACGGACATTTAAACCATTTGTTGCCAATCGCATAGGCGAGATTACTGAGAGTACCAATCACAAAGATTGGAGATATGTGCCAGGTAGCTTAAATGTCGCTGACGATGCAACAAGGTTGAAGAGTCAAGTAATTGATCTGGAGCGATGGTTCTCTGGACCAGATTTTTTACTGCTTCCTTCTTCAGAATGGCCGAAAGAACCATCGGTACCTGGACCTTCCCTTGCTTTAGAGGAGATAAAATCCTGTAAAGCAATGGTAGGATTAACTCAACTGGAACAGTTACCTTTACCGGTAACTCCAGATGCCACACGTTTTAGTATGTGGCTACGCTTTGTTCGGGCGACCGCACGCACTTATCAATGCGTCGTCAAGTTTCGGTCTCGTTTAGAAAGTTTACGCCAAAATTCTAACTTAAATTTGAATCAATCCTCTATCTCTTTAGCTTTACCGCCTCTTACCGCCCTTGATATTCAGAATGCGGAAAGAGTCATTTTTCGAAAGTCGCAGATAGACAGTTTTGGCACAGAGATGGGTCTCCTCAGTAACTCCAAGCCCTTACCCAAATCGAGCAAGCTTTTTAAACTTTGCGTTATGTTTGATCAAGATGACCAGCTCCTTCGTTTGGACAGCCGTATTCAACGCATGAAAGACCTTGATCATGATACTGCGTCACCCATTATCCTAGATAGTCGCCACCCAGCAGTACGTCTGCTCATACACCACCATCATGTCAAAGCTGGACACTGCAACAACGAGATGGTGTACAATGAACTAAAGCAGCATTATTGGATATTTGGATGCCGAAATGCAATCAAAGCGATCGTGCGAGAATGCCAACTATGTAGAAAACGCCGAGCGAAGCCACAATGCCCTCCGATAGGTGACCTTCCGGATGTTCGTCTTGACCACCACAAGCGCCCCTTTACGAACGTGGGTCTTGACTATTTCGGGCCTATAGACGTGTCCATTGGTCGACGTAGAGAGAAACGTTACGTCGCGCTGTACACATGTATGACAACACGTGCAGTCCATCTGGAAGTCGTATCTTCCCTTTCTGCAGACTCCGCCATTTCAAGCCTGCGAAGGTTTATTGCACGTCGTGGGGTACCATCTAAGATCTTGAGTGACAATGGCACAGCCTTCGTGGGAGCCAGTCGTCAGCTGAAAGAGTTTTACAGTCAAGCTATAGAGGACTTCGCTGCCAATGCCAAAATTGAATGGTGCTTCATACCCCCCGCATCACCTTTTATGGGCGGGTGCTGGGAACGATTAGTCCGTACGATCAAGACAGCACTCTCAGTGACACTGAAAAACAGGGCCCCAAAAGAAGAAATTCTTTGTACGCTTTTATTAGAAGCTGAAGCTCTGGCTAACTCCCGACCCTTAACGTATGTTACTCGTAATTCCGACGTTGAAAGCCTAACACCTTTCCATTTCCTGATTGGCGCCTCTTCGAACCAACAGTTACCATACCCTTTGGACGACGGAGTGTTCCACCATAGAAAGGAGTGGCAAAAAGCGCTACGGCTTTCGGAGCATTTTTGGAAAAGGTGGTTGCGCGAATACCTTCCATGTCTTCGACCACGGCACCCTCAAGACCAGCATCAAAACCTTGAAGTGGGCGACGTAGTACTGATAAAAGAGCATCAAACACCTAGAGGAGTCTGGCCGTTAGGTCGTGTATCCAAAGTTCATCCCGGGGCTGATGGAGTAGTGAGAGTGGTGGATGTCCACACCAAAGGAGGATTATTAAGGAGACCCACCAAAAAATTGGCTTGCCTTTCCTCATCATTAATAGTGTAGCGATGCTACACGGGGGGACTATGTTGCAAACTCCTTTGTAATTTATGGTTTAAGAGAAAAAAGAAACTGTACCTTTATTGTTTTACTATGTAATGTCAAATAGAAAATAAATGGATTGTTTGTCACACGCACAGCTGTCGAATATTATTCCTGAAATTATTTCTTTACATTTTTTATCCGGCTCGAAGGACCAAAAAATGTAAAGAAATAATTTCAGGAATAATATTCGACAGCTGTGCGTGTGACAAACAATCCATTTATTTTCTATTTGACATTACATAGTAAAACAATAAAGATACAGTTTCTTTTTAATCATAAATTACAAAGGAGTTTGCAACATAGTCCCCCCGTGTAGCATAGCTACACTATTAATGATGAGGAAAGGCAAGCCAATTTTTTGGTGGGTCTCCTTAATAATCCTCCTTTGGTGTGGACATCCACCACTCTCACTACTCCATCAGCCCCGGGATGAACTTTGGATACACGACCTAACGGCCAGACTCCTCTAGGTGTTTGATGCTCTTTTATCAGTACTACGTCGCCCACTTCAAGGTTTTGATGCTGGTCTTGAGGGTGCCGTGGTCGAAGACATGGAAGGTATTCGCGCAACCACCTTTTCCAAAAATGCTCCGAAAGCCGTAGGTAGCGCTTTTTGCCACTCCTTTCTGTGGTGGAACACTCCGTCGTCCAAAGGGTATGGTAACTGTTGGTTCGAAGAGGCGCCAATCAGGAAATGGAAAGGTGTTAGGCTCTCAACGTCGGAATTACGAGTGACGTACGTTAAGGGTCGGGAGTTAGCCAGAGCTTCAGCTTCTAATAAAAGCGTATTAAGAATTTCTTCTTTTGGGGCCCTGTCTTTCAGTGTCACTGAGAGTGCTGTCTTGATCGTACGGACTAATCGTTCCCAGCACCCGCCCATAAAAGGTGATGCGGGGGGTATGAAGCACCATTCAATTTTGGCATTGGCAGCGAAGTCCTCTATAGCTTGACTGTAAAACTCTTTCAGCTGACGACTGGCTCCCACGAAGGCTGTGCCATTGTCACTCAGGATCTTAGATGGTACCCCACGACGTGCAATAAACCTCCGCAGGCTTGAAATGGCGGAGTCTGCAGAAAGGGAAGATACGACTTCAAGATGGACTGCACGTGTTGTCATACATGTGTACAGCGCGACGTACCGTTTCTCTCTACGTCGACCAATGGACACGTCTATAGGCCCGAAATAGTCGAGACCCACGTTCGTAAAGGGGCGCTTGTGGTGGTCAAGACGAACATCCGGAAGGTCACCTATCGGAGGGCATTGTGGCTTCGCTCGGCGTTTTCTACATAGTGTGCATTCTCGCACGATCGCTTTGATTGCATTTCGGCATCCAAATATCCAATAGTGCTGCTTTAGTTCATTGTACACCATCTCGTTGTTGCAGTGTCCAGCTTTGACATGATGGTGGTGTATGAGCAGGCGTACTGCTGGGTGGCGACTATCTAGGATAATGGGTGACGCAGTATCATGATCAAGGTCTTTCATGCGTTGAATACGGCTGTCCAAACGAAGGAGCTGGTCATCTTGATCAAACATAACGCAAAGTTTAAAAAGCTTGCTCGATTTGGGTAAGGGCTTGGAGTTACTGAGGAGACCCATCTCTGTGCCAAAACTGTCTATCTGCGACTTTCGAAAAATGACTCTTTCCGCATTCTCTACCCCCGAAAGGGTCAAAAGGGGGATGAAGTTGTGTATTGAAGAAAATACTTTATTTTCGAAGTAAAAATAGCTAAATTTATTATTTAGGCTTATGGATGGAAATCTAAGGCAACGTATATTGCTGTTATTAGTTTTTCAACCACTATGGGGATGAAATGGGGGGTGAAAAGGGGTAAAAAACCAAAAAATATTTAAAATATGGATGTCGTTATTGGGGTTTTCTGGGATGACGATTGCAAAAATGACATTTATTTTGAAGTCCAACACGGTGGACATGATTGGACCCCTAAAGGGGTAAAAATGGGGTTCAAAATTTGTATGGATAAATAATTTAAAATAGACATTACAACTTTAAACTTCGTAGGAGCACATCTAAAAATAAATAGGCAAACACATAGTCCAACACGGTGGACATGATTGGACCTGGATAATTATGCACATCCAGGGGACGGGGACGGGGACGGGGACGGGGACGGGGACGGGGACGGGGACGGGGACGGGGACGGGGACGGGGACGGGGACGGGGACGGGGACGGGGACGGGGACGGGGACGGGGACGGGGACGGGGACGGGGACGGGGACGGGGACGGGGACGGGGACGGGGACGGGGACGGGGACGGGGACGGGGACGGGGACGGGGAGCCTTGTGCGAGGTCCTTGTAATATCCACGCGGACGAAGTCGCGGGCAGAAGCTAGTGATACCATATTTGGTTATAGAATTTTTAGATTTTAGGCATTCACAACACAATGCTATTTTTATATTAAGATAATTATTATATTAGAAATACTTAATACTAGAAAAAATCAACTCATCCCGTCTGAGGTGCTACGGGTGAGTCGATTTTTCTAGTATTTTTTCTAATATCTTACCAAATTTGTCTATATCGGGACATTCTGAACTTACCATCCAAATTTCAAGGATCCAGTATTCCAGTCTATGAAACTAAACAACTTTCTCTAAAAAACATATTGTGTCGAATTTCGCCATAAAATTTTGGTCATCCCATACTAAATTGATCACCGTGATCATTTTGATTTGTATGGAGAGTCGATTTTTATTTTACATATTTGGCCATGTGTTCCTTAGAGAAAGTTGTTCAGTTTCATGGACAGAACACATTCTCAAAATTTGGATGGTGAGTACAAAATGACCCTGTATTACCAAACAACCTGCATGACATGACATGTTATTTGACATTTATATTTCCGCAAACATTATTAAATGACGGAGTTAGAATTTCTGTAGGTAATTTTACGTATCCTTGACATTAAATTATAGAATGATAATATAATGTTAATGAATGAATATTTAGAAATTGATTTTTTTTCGAAAAAATTCGAAAAATTGTGTCAATAAAAACATTATAATAGGCATGATGACAGATTTTGAAAAACTGTTCCAAAGTGTTCGGAAACGTATATTAATTACAATGAATAATAAATTTCTACTTATGTATTGTATGATGTATTAGGGCTCACTTTACGAGCAAGTGTGTTGAAAAATTTTTTATGTATATTGTTGTAAAACAAACTTTTCAACACACTTGCTCGTAAAGTGAGCCCTAATACATCGCTTTAAGGGCCATAAACCGAGCTATAACAAACGCGTGCAATAATATATAAAACACTAGTTCGTAATAGAATTAACCCTACAAAGTTAAATTAGTACCTTACTGCAAGTTCTATGCGAGTAAACAGAGCATTCCCAATTTAGCCGGGTAATACAGTTTTTTTTTTTGACAACAAAGAGGTTTTTTGCTGCTGATTTATTTATTCCAAAAATGTATATGAATATACATTTTTGGAATAAATAAATGTGTAAGTCCTTAATTAAGTTAAATAAATGTATATTATTATCAAATTAATGTTTATAATTCACAATATTTTGTTATAAAATATTAAAATATTTGCATTTTGTCACTTAAAATTATAATTTTGAAGTAGGCTGTATGCTCCTCACCCCTTTGTTCGCAAAATATTCTTGCGTTGGGCTTGTGAAAAAAAAAACATGCGCGCCTTTTCCCATAATTATCATATTTTGTTTTTGTCGTATTTGTTGCTGTGTGATAAATAAATTACTTTGTTTTTTCATCGCAAATGTGCTGAAAAACGTCGTATGAAACTCGTGAGCTTTATAATGTACTATTATTTTAAAACACATCTTAGTTTTTTTTTCGATTACTGTCCGGTACCCTATTCGCTCGCGCTTCGCGCTCGCTCGATCAATTAAAAACATTCACGGCAACTGCAAAAGTCAAATAACTGCAATTAATTTCTAGTGAAACTAGCGCCGCCACTACATTTATTTTTATTACTCGTTCTTCAACAGTTACCATTCATTCTGTAAGTTTTAAATCCATTATTGCCAAAAGTGGCCATTTTGAGCTAAAATGGATTTTAAAACTTTCAGAAAGAATGAAAACTGTTGAAGAGTTATTCAAAAAATATTAGAGACAATTTAAGAAATTATTACATTAGCTTTTTTTTAATATTAACTTGGTTTACGAGTAATAAAAATAAATGTAGTGGCAGCGCTAGTTTCACTAACTAATACAGGGCCTTAAAAAAAATTAAAATACGTTCATAGAAACGACATCAACGCATGACGGAACCTCGAGAGTCCGAGATTTGAGGGGATTGTCAACCACGTGGTCTCCATACAAACGGCGATAACGTTTCCCACCCTCTAAACCATAACCTACAGCAATGAATTTTTGGTATGTTTTTGAAATGCCTAAAAACTAGGGCTGTACGTTTTGATTTTTAAAATATTCATTGTAGATTTGAAAATATTGGCACTTCTGTGCTTTGTAAAAAAAACACTAAAATTCAAATATTTCGAAATCTATTATAGATATTTAAAAAATCAAAACGTACAGCCCTAGTATTTAGGCATTTCAAAAAATACCAAAAATTAATAACTGTAGGTTAAGGTTTAGAGGGTGGGAAACGTTATCGCCGTTTGTATGGAGACCATGTGGTTTACAATCCTCTTAACTATGAAAAGTGGAAAAACTACAAACGAAATTGGAAATTGATAAAAATCTGTGAAAAGAAACAGTAAGTATGAAAATTGATTTATTTTTGGACGAGCAAAATCTTTGTTAAACAGAGAAATAACGCAGGTACAAATATAGCCACAGATTTTTTATTTACAATATTAGGCGACCTAACCTTCGGGAGAGTATAATTTAGTAAAGCCGAATAAGACAAATGATATTAATAATAAGTAATGAGCGTTTATCTGTTAAAGTGTTGTAATCATATTAATATTCCCGAAATTCCGTAAAAAAACAGAACACGAAAGAATACAAGAACCCGATAAAGAACTGAATTTAGCCATTTTATTTTTAAATTCACGACCAAACCATAAAGATTCAAGGGCGTATCGATACTTGTTTTTTTTTTAATTATTACGCATGTGACTTATTATTACAAATTACTTTATGCTAAAATGCTTGACTAGAAACAGTCGCAATTTTTTTTTATATTACAACAACAACAACAACAACTCTGCAAGGTTGACAACAATTTTTGAAAACTGGCTTGCAAGTTGCAACTAAAAATCATTTACCAAAAAGTTCGATAAAGGCAAAAAAAATTGGCAATCAATATTCCACTTCCTACTATGTTATAATATTACTAGCGACCCGGCCTCGCTTCGCTTCGGTTCTTTAATTTTTTTGCCAAATGACCTTCCAACAACACCCAAAAAGAAAACAAATACTTTACAGTCGTCACCAAGTCTGATTCCGTCCTTTTCGAGTCCCGTTTCGTCATCGGTGTAAATAGCACTTGAATTTATTTTCGCGCGCGTAATTTTAGCGACAACTCCTAAGATATTCATTTAAATGGTATGGTAACCTTTTACGGTTAAAATAATGTGCATAATAGTACATTATGAGACAAGTTAGCTTAGGTAGCTCATTGCACACAAGGCTGTGGGTTGCAGCCCGAGCCGCAGGCGAGGGCGTAACTCAGCCGAGTGTGCAATAAGCAAGAGCTCACGAGTTTCATACGACGTTTTTCAACACATTTGCGAAGAAAAAACAAAGTAATTTACCACACAGCAACAAATACGACAAAAACAAAATATGACAATTATGGGAAAAGGCGCGCAGGTTTTTTTTTGTTTTTTTCACACGCCCAACGCAAGATTATTTTTCGAACAAAGGGGTGAGGAGCATACAGCCTACTTCAAAATTATAATTTTAAGTGATAAAATGCAATTATTTTAATATTTTATAACAAAATATTGTGAATTATGAATAATTTAATAATAATAAACATTTGTTTGATTTAATTAAGGACTTAGTATATATTTATTCCAAAAATCTATATGAATTTTCAACAGCATAAAACCTCTTTGTTGTTACTAAAAAAATAACTGTATTACCCGGCTAAATTGGGAATGCTCTGTTTACTCGCCTAGAACTTGCAGTAAGGTACTAATTTAACTTTGCAGGGTTAATTCTATTACGTACTAGTGTTTTATATATTATTGCACGCGTTTGTTATAGCTCGGTTTATGGCACTAAAAGCGATGTATTAAGGCTCACTTTACGAGCAAGTGTGTTGAAAAATACTTAAGGTAGCTAACGTATTTAAGTAGATAAGGATAATACTTCTGTATCCTTCTAAATAGCTTTCCAAATCACCGCATTGTACGTGACCAATTTTTTAGAAGATATAATGGGTACTTACTTATAGTAAGATATTCTTAAAAGATAGATATAAGCCATCGCTGACTTTTTTGTAGATCTATAATAGAGGAATAATTCCATCATACATTATTTTGTTATAGCTCATAAGGTTTAAGCAGCGTTTTCAATGCAAGCGCCCAGTCGGCTTAATTTTTGCCGACCTCTTCAATAAATCATCGTCATATTTCTACCAATTTACATAAAACCTCAACTTATTATACATCTAAACCTTTCCCAGAAATCACTCTATCATTTAGTGAAAACCGCATGAAAATCCGTTCAGTGTTTTTGGGAACAGACAGACAGACGGCTAGGGACTTTGTTTTATAATATGTAGTGACGTAGTGAGATAACATAAGTAGTAAAGCAATAATTATGGCGATTGTTATTTGTTTTCTGTTTACTGCCAAACAACCTGATTTTTTCCGTTTCATGGATAGTGGATGATAGTGGTAAGGACCAACTCTGAAATCGTGAAAAAAAATCAGTTGTTTCATACATTTTGATTGTGACAATTTCAATCAATTTGTGGCTCTGTGACACTAATTTTTAACGAATTTTGCTAAAAAAAAGTTTATGCATAGTAATTAAGTACCTACTTAGTACTTATTTACATATTTTATATACCTAAATAATTTGCATGCCACAACCTTGGCAAAACATGTATCCTCGAAAATGGAAACTTCTTTTTATACCATGTCTTAGGCAAATAAATGATTCATGATTTAACGAAGTCCGAGGTTAATAACTGCATAAGTTTAGGCACTAAGTCAAGTTTGGTATAATTTTCGGATAAATCAATAACGTAGGATTCATTTTTGGTTTTAAAAATTCAATTTATTAAGCAGTTTCTTAAAATTAAACATTAACCAAAACTTTTAACCACAATTTTTGCACTTCAAGTCACCGTAAATATTTTGTTAAGATCTAAAGCATATATTTTTTTAATTTTTCACTTTCTTATTTCAAAAGTTAGAAATTTTTGCACTTTGGAAACTTTGAGAAAAAAAAGTTTTAGGAATCTCAATGTCATTTTAAAGACCTATCTATAGACACCCCTCACTTATAAGTTTGATGAAACATTTTTTTTTCATTTCGAGTTCCATGTATGGGGAACCCCCCTTTATCTTTTAATTTTGTTATTTTTGTATAAAAATCGTAAAGCGGTTTACAGATTACATCTACCTACCAAGTTTCAACTGTGTAATCCTAATAGTTTCGGAATAAAGTGGCTGTGACATACGGACGGACGGACAGACAGACGGACAGACAGACATGACGAATCTATAAAACTAAATACCAACTGATTACCAAAGTACTTTCAATAAAACCGCGCTAGTATCCTTTAATTCATTAACGCCGGAGCGGTCGCTGGCGACCGAGACACAATAGATTTTCTATTGTGTCTCATTTTCCGGGCGTTGAAGGGTTAAAAAGTGTTTTTTTTCAAGTGAGCGCGAAAGCTTGAGAAGTGTATTTATGTCAACTAATAAACTATTTCTTATTTTGAAAAACTGACAATCGCAAAACTACAGGGTGAAATAAAAAACACTCGACATATGTGGTGTGGCTTCATAGATATAGTATATTAAAATACTATATCTATGTATTAAAAGGGGTGTGGCTTAGACTGTCAAACTCAACAACATTGTCTATGGGACCATAGCCTTCTCTATTTTACAAGCCATGAACATAAGTTTGACAACGTCTGTTAGTGTCAGTTCGTGGTCATGGCGTCGGTTAGTCTCTATACTAAATGTATGGGAATATTTCAATTTAAAAAAGTCGATATTTTCTGAAGGTTGAAAATATGAAAAAAATTGTTCTTTTATTGAAATTTATATGTATATGTATAAAACAATAAGAAAAATATAAATGTTAACCAGGAAAAAATGTCTGTCAAAGATATTATCTTTTTTAACCGACTTCAACAAAAGGAGGAGGTTCTCAATTCGATTGTATTTTTTTTTTATCGTTGTTCGCGCGTATGTTCGAGATTTATGGACCGATTTAGATGATTCTTTTTTTGTTCGATTGAGTTTTCTTGCGAGATGGTCCCATTTAATTTTTTTTTAAAATCGGTTCAGTAGTTTACAAGTAATCCTGAAAATACTATGATATTAAATCAACTAACTTGACAATTTTGTTTTTTATGAACCGAATTAGATGGTTTTTTTTGTTGGGAAAGAAATATCTTTGTGTAGTCTTTTAACCGACTTCAAAAAAAGGAGGTATTCAGCTTGTATGTATGTATATCTCTCCGCGATTATCTCACGTTTGGCTGAGCCGATTTTTCTACCTAAATAATATACCTACACTACCTAATACAGAAGTTAGGTACTTACACCTACATCCGGTCCAATGCTCTGACCGCTGAGCTACCGAGTCACTAGTGACATCGCCGAATTTCTTCTAGTATATCCATCCTACTCTGACGCTGCAAGCCAGCGTTATTTCACCAATGTGAGGAATTACCTCGACATTCAATTGAAATATCTTTCCAGATATTTGGCAATCGATTAAGATGAAATAGCTATATAATTTTTAAATTTGAGATTTTTGCATACACAAGCATTGGACCGGATATCCAAAGGTCGCGGGTTCGATTCCCGTCTGAGTATTGATCTGGTGGTATTGATTAGGTTTAAACCTCGCTTCGCTTCGGTGTAGTGTGGAATTTGACATCATGTATTGTACATACAAACCTTCCTCTTGAATCACTATATTTATTAAAAAAACCTCATCAAAATCCGTTGCCTAGTTTTAAATATCTAAGCATACAAAGGGGGACAGACAGCGGGAAGCGACTTTGTTTTATACACCCGGCCTTTTTAGATATGTGTTCGTTTGACGTTTTCCCGTCAAACGAACACAAATACTCAACCAATCATCATACAAGTTTTCATACATGTTGTCAGGTATAAGTACCTACCGTGCCGTTTGTCAGTTAGAATTGAAAAATGTTAAACGCGTACTTTTGTATGAAACTACAATTTCATTTTATTCTGACTGACACACGGCGAACAAGAGAAATTATACTAAATAATATACTAGAAAAAATACGACGCGCACCAGATCAATACTCAGACGGGAATCGAACCCGCGACCTTTGGATATCCGGTCCAATGCTCTGACCGCTGAGCTACCGAGTCACTAGTCAGCGGTCAGAGCATTGGACCGGATATCCAAAGGTCGCGGGTTCGATTCCCGTCTGAGTATTGATCTGGTGCGAGTCGTATTTTTTCTAGTATATTATTTAGTATTGTGTAAAAATAGCATTGTGAATGCAAAAATCTCAAATTTAAAAAAAATATATAGCTATGTCATCTTAATCGATTGCCAAATATCTGGAAAGATATTTCAATTGAATGTCAAGGTAATTCCTCACATTGGTGAAATAACGCTGGCTTTCAGCGTAAGAGTAGGATATACTAGAAGAAATTCGGCGATGTCACTAGTGACTCGGTAGCTCAGCGGTCAGAGCATTGGACCGGATATCCAAAGGTCGCGGGTTCGATTCCCGTCTGAGTATTGATCTGGTGCGAGTCGTATTTTTTCTAGTATATTATTTAGTATTGTGTAAAAATAGCATTGTGAATGCAAAAATCTCAAATTTAAAAAAGAGAAATTATGTACGGTAAATTGGACAGCTTTCGAATAATATCAAATTCAAATAAAATCAAATTGAATTTATCAGAAAAATACCTTTTCACCTCTCCAGCACTGAGCAAGTAATTACTACGTTATACTCTCCAGCACGAAAAGGGCGCCTTCGGCGCAAGCGTGAGGCAGTGTTTTTTAATTTCTAACACCATTTTTTTAAATTATAAAGAAAAAAAATAAAGTGACAAGGATGAGACTTATAAAATTGATATATTATCAGAAAAGGATAGATAGAGTGCTTTATGGTGTCATACATGGATTAAAAAGTAAAAAAATAAAATGCACGGATATACCAAGCAGTTTTAAATAAGGATTGTTAAAAAAGAAGGTTGATAATTCGAAATAAAGAGTATGGACGAAATGAGGTCGCATGTATGAAATAAATATAAAATAGGAAAAATTAATGAAATTTATTAACAAATTAGTGTTTTATGATTATAAATAAATTAATAAGATAGGATATTATTGAATAAGAGTAAAACACAAAGAAATTTAAAACAAAACGACGGGAATCTAGGTACTTTATGAATAAACATTTTCAGCATAGGTTTGATCGAACTATTTTTGTGATAAATTACAAAAAACCGGCCAAGTGCGTGTCGGGCCACGCGCCGTAGGGTTCCGTAGATACCATATTTAATACCACTATCATTTTTCGTCTGTAAAAATAACTTTGTTTTTCACAGTGTTGGTATAAATGACAAAGTTATTGAATTTTTAGATTTTAGCATTCACAATGCTATTTTTTTATATAAAGTATATACTTAATTTAAGTGAAAAAATGTTTTTTTTTTCTAATATTTTTTCAGTTATATGTAACAAAGTTATATTTGCGGTTTTGGAAAATATGATATATCTCGAAAACTAATTACTATATCTCGTTCAAACCAATTTTCAGTAAAAGTTTTTATTAAGATCTATAGCATATATTTTTTTAGATTTTCACTCACCTATTTCAAAAGTTAGAGGGGGGGGGACACACATTTTACCACTTTGGCAGTGTTTATCTTTCAAACGGTTGACTCTGAGAAAAAATTGTCTTAGGTACCTCAATATCAATGTGATATGCAATAAATATATTTGATTTGATTTGATTTGATTTATCATTTATAGACCTATCTATAGACACCCCGCACGTATTGGTATGAAGAAAAAATTTTTTTTCGGTTTTAGTTCCATGTATGGGTAGTTTATTTTTGTGTTAAAATCGTTAAGCGGTTAAGAGAATACATCTACCTACTAAGTTTCAACGGTGTAATCCTAATACTTTCGGAATAAAATGGCTGTGACAGACAGACGGACAGACAGACAGACATGACGAATCTATAAGGGTTCCGTTTTGTGCCATTTTGGCTACGGAACCCTAAAAATGAGTACGTCCAACGATGAAAATAGTTGTCTAACTACAAAATAGTTGAGTGAACATGTTTCTAACTGCATTTAGCTTTTTACTAAGAAAGTCACGTGAAATTTTTCTCGCTGGTAGAGGTGAAAAGTTGTATGTTTTACACGAAACCAAAATTTTGTTCTGCCTCGTGCGTGCCTTTAAATCACTCATTGTGCTCAGTAGTCTATATTAGAATCACTCGCTACGCTCGAGGCTACTTCGCTAGTTCGTGATTTAAAGTCGGAACTCGCAGCACAAATTGATTTTGGTCACTTGTATAACAAATAACTATTCCGAACTTAGCTCTTATTTATATGGAAAAACCGTATGTTGGCTCTTATTTTCTTCGGAGCACTATACTTACAATCTGCTAGATATCCTTTAGGATATCCAATTTCGCTTCTGAGATCACTGTTGTCACATAAACATGTTAATATGAATAAAACGCACACTAATAAACACTTAACCATCTTAATTAGGCACATTTTAAATTGATAAAAGTAATTAATAATTTCATAACTTTAATTGCCAAAATATAGGCTGAATAATTAAAACTTTTGTGAATAAAAAATAAATTATGAAATGGCGGATGACGTCTAACGTCAACATTTCGGCGGGAAATCACATTAGCGTGTGGCGCGACGTGAAATATAAATGTTCGGTTGTAAACTTGTAAGGTTGTCTTTAGTCAAACGCGTTTTAAGCTTGTTTTTTTTGTTTATCGATATAATGAGGGCTTTTCAAAATGACAAAAAGCTGTAGGCTCGATAGATGGCGTTGATAAAAATGTATGTCTCAATGTAGTGTAGGTAGGTAGGAGGACTTCGGTGGCGCAGTGGTTTAGCGACTGGCCCAGCGATTGCGGAAGTTAAGCAACGTTAGCAAGGGTCGGTCATGGGATGGGTGACCAAAAATTTATTATCTCGAGCTCCTCCGTGCTTCGGAAGGCACGTTAAGCCGTTGGTCCCGGTAGCATTTGCAGTCGTTAACAGCCACCTATCCGCATTGGGCCCGCGTGGTGGGTTATGGCTCATCCTCCTTACCACCCATAAGGAAGGCCTGTGCCCCAGCAGTGGGGACATCAAAAATGGCTGATGGACAATGTAGGTATTTTTTTTTACTTATCTTCGAAGAGTACTCAGGTAGGCAGGCAGATGTAACTCTTGTGTTTCTCTTTGAGCAGATTTCAGCCAGCGAGCGTTTACTTTCCACTTTACTTTCCACTGGTATTTAATGGTATAGGCCGTTAATTTTTAAAAGCCAATTTTGACTCATCTCTTTCCGTCAACGCCATCTAGTGAGGCAAATAGTTACTATTTTTTTTAATGTCACTTTGAAAAGTTCTCATTGCAGACCGCACTGACGCTTAATGAATAATACATTTAGGAATCGATATTGTTTCAATTGAAAATTATTTAGGATTTGGCAAGAATACCACAACAGAATAATATAAGGTGAGTACTATCCCCGCAAATTTGCTAATGGGGCTAGTATCCGTTAAAAAGTGTTTTTCACTCCTCTTGCTCAAAAAGTGCGTCATTGTAACGTACTAGAGTCGAGATAAAATAGCATAATAAGCCCTAGGGGATAAAGTTTTTTCTTTTTTAATGTTTGTCTATTACCAATGAGCCTACTAAAACGAAGAAGTCTTTATTCATAATCACGAATAAAAACTCGCTCGACTTAATACTAGGGGTCTATTACGAAAAGTTTAATGCGATACACGCAGCTGCGTCCGTGCTTCGTTCTGATTGATTCCTATTACAAAGCACTTGCGTATGCGATATTGCAAAGTGATTGCGTAAATTTGACAGTTTCTCTCTAGTGGATCCGTCATTATTCGTTCAATTGACTATGGACTACGATAGCTACATTGAGAATATTTGTAATAACTACAACCGACGAACTGCGGACGACTATCGTGACCAAGTTTCGTAATAGGCCCCCAGTGTCTCATTCTTTTTTTTGAAAATGGAACTAAAAGCATCTCTTCGGTGAAATCATAGACTTATTTATACTCTGTGTACAGAGTGAATAGTAGAATGCGTGTTTGTGTTGCTTAGCTGCTACAGCAGGTACCATGGCGCGAAATCTTTAGAATTTTTCTATAATTACAAACTGATTGAATTTTGTGACTGTAATAGGAAAGAAATAATTTTAATCTTTTGCCGTCAAGCACAAATCATTTATTTAAATATTGTACAAAAAGATTATGAAGTGGAGGATAGAGAAACGAGTGGATTCGTTTACGGAAGTAGGTGTATAAACTATTTAATATTGTATTTTATTTTCTCGCAATCGTAGTGAAAAGTATAGTGTAACACACGACGCTAAAACCCATTGTAACTCGGTTTCTATTTATTCCCTCGCTAAAGCTCGGGAATAAAACTACCTCGTATGCAATGGGTAATTTTACCGTCTTGTATAACAATCTACTATTATTTAATAATACCTATATATGCTCATCAACTTTGTCTAGGGATACAGGTGTTATTTTCATACAAACGAGGTAACTTTGAAGCCTTGGTTTTCTGCCAGGGATGTACCGTGCTGTGATCTGATGATGGCCATCCAGGGAGTGAATGGAGGAGATTCAGATCGCTGTACACACCCATCTGATCTGATCAGTATTCTAAAAGATTGATGGGTCAGAGTTCTCAGTTTCAGGATTTCCATACATTTTCATGCAGTTTTCGCGGTTTTTTTTAAACATGTCCATTAATCTGTTAGAATGCTGATCAGTTCAGTTAGGTGTGTATAGCGATCTGAATCTCCTCCATTACTCCCTGGCTAGCCATCATCAGATCACAGCACGGTACATCCCTGGCAGAAAACCAAGGCTTCAAAGTTACCTCGTTTGTATGAAAATAACAGCTGTATCCCTAGACAAAGTTTATGTGTGTGATTATAAAAATAGCATTATGTTAATGGAAAAATCTCAAACGAATTATTCAAAATAAATAAAAAATCTTGACCTATGGCATTATTAATTGTCTTTTTTAATTTTTTTTGTTGCCATTTCCGTGGATTGTAGTTTCCTTTATAAATTAATAAAAAACATAATGATAATGTAACCTTTACTTACTTCAGAATTTGTCCTTCAACTTATTATTCTCGTAATGTAGGTAAGTATAAAACCATACCAACTTATATCTTTTGACGGTTGTTTTAGGCGATGACAGTGAATTGTATAGGGTCGGAGTTCGGAGATGTACGAGTCGGTAAGAAAAAACAGTATGACTTTGATAATTAATTATGTTTTATTTTTATTTATTTATTTGTTCATAATATTACAATTATAAAAGTTAAAAACTAGACGCGCTCTAAACCTATTAAAGGTTTATACTTGCGCGAATGAGTCGCATTACAGCATTATAATGTCACTCACTCGATCCCAATATATAGTATTTTTTTAATAAGTGTTTACACGTTTTGTAGTTCTTTAAGATGCTATTTTGCAATGTGTGCGGAAGCCTGTTTAATATATTGGGTAGCGTATATTTCCACGTCCTTTTACCATATTCATTATTATATTTAGGTAGAACAAACATTGGTGTACTGTTTAGTTTGCGCAGTTTACTATGCCTAACTTTAGCAGTTAGGGACTCAATGTGATGGTATTCCTCAAGTACTATTTGATAATTGATTTTATTGTGAGCTAACATAATTCTGCAGTACTTCAACAACCCTATTTCGTCTTCTTTATATTTTTTTCTAATATATTTTGGAATGATTGTTTTAAGTATGTAAGTAATTGTGAGTTTAAGGCTTCTAACAGACGGGCTGTTTAAGACTGCCAGCCAGCTGCTAGATCGCAGTTTGAATGCAGTCTAATAAAGTCTATAATTTTCAAAATTCCAACGAATGCACTTCTCGTCTGCTTCTGCATCGAATGCACTTCTCGTCTGCTTCTGCATCTTTTAACACTATTACCACAGCCGATCTCTCGGCTGTGCTATTACCATTATGATCGGTCAATAATCATAGAAGCTAAATCACTTTTTATGTACGGAACCTGTTTTTCTACAATTCCAACCACAATTATTAACCGATTTTCAAAATTTTTTCGCCATTTTGTAGCTAAATTTATACCTTAGGACCTTTTTTCATTTTTTCTTAAGTCGGTTTATTTCCGAAATATTTACAATTTAGCAAACAAAACCCCCCCAAAAAACCCGAATTTTGCAAAATTCCAAAAAAGTTACCAGTATATTTTCAAAATTCAAACCATCACACGTGTCTCGATAAATTCCTCAACTTTTGGTACTATTCATATCTCGATCCTCCCAAAATCCTCGGAGATATGGCTAAAATACGTCTCAGGCGATTTGCATCTGATAACCATTTTCAATGGTAATAAACAGCCGTTCCCAATAGCCCAAAAAGCCGGCTTGACAGACTGATCGTACTCGATGACGTTTGTTAAGCAACGCTCGGTGCTGCCAGGTGTCGGATGGGTGACCGTTAAGTGGCATTAAAACTGAGCGCTTCCGTGCTTCGGAGGGCACGTTAAACCGTCGATCCCGGCTGTTGTCATCTGATAACAGTCATGAAATAAAACACTTTTAACGGATACTAGCGCGGTTTTATTGAAAGTACTTTGGTAATTAGTTGGTATTTGGTTTGATTTTTTATTTTCCCGACGTTTCGGCACCTTTGCAGCTGCCGTGGTCACGGGGGACTGAAGCTACTTGTGAGCCTACCCTCAAGCGATGAATTTTTAAAACGTTCAGAAATTAAAATTTATCAAATTTTTAATTAGTTTATGTTTTGGTTTGGTTTTAATTTAATTTTATATGTTAAAAAGAGAGAATCTACTGAAACTACTACCATTTCAAAAAATTGGGAGGCCCCTCCAAGAAAGAAATGGCGAAAGAAAACTTGGAGAGGAAGGCCGACCTCCGTCTTTTATATTAATTAGTTTATTTGCAAAAGGAACTAACCGTATCATTAGATCTTACAGTGTGTGTTTGGGGCTTTAGCTTGTGAATGATGGGGTCCCAAGCTGGTGGAATTTTCCAACCATCATCTCTATTGAAATTAGGATATTTATTTATTTCGATAGCCTCGCGGAGCATTCTAGGAATGAATCTACGTTCCCTAGCAAGGATTTGGGGTTTGTCAAATCTAATATAATGGTTGGGCCAAATTAAATTAAAACCAAACCAAAACATAAACTAATTAAAAATTTGATAAATTTTAATTTCTGAACGTTTTAAAAATTCATCGCTTGAGGGTAGGCTCACAAGTAGCTTCAGTCCCCCGTGACCACGGCAGCTGCAAAGGTGCCGAAACGTCGGGAAAATAAAAAATCAAACCAAATACCAACTAATTACCAAAGTACTTTCAATAAAACCGCGCTAGTATCCGTTAAAAGTGTTTTATTTCATGTCTAGTGAGCGCGTAAGCTTGAGAAGTGAATATGATAACAGTCGTTAAGCCAAGTTATACAGGCGGCTTAATAAACTCTAACACTAGAGGTGGCCACTATTCCTCATTCGATAAGAAGATTAAGAGATAGGTCTACCAACTACCATGTAGGGTTACCAGATCACAGGAATTTTCCTGACATGTCAGGAATTTAAGGCATCTGTTAGGAAAACGGGAAAAAACAATAGTTGCCAGGAATTTTTGATATCCCAAAAAGTGTAAGATTTGTCAATCATTTTGTTGTTTTGAGAAAAAAATATCAAACTTCAACTAAATGAAGAATGTAGATGTAGGTGACAAAATGTCAGGAAATTTACTGAAAAGTCAGGAAATCTCAGTATTAGATCTAGTAACCCCTTTGGGTCAGTTACCAATATAACAGAAACGTTGGGCAACAAATCTTTTTCATATTGTCTGGGTCGGGGTGTTAATGGTACCACCTGACCGTCATTATTTCATTCATTTTGAGGGTTCCGTACTAAAATGGTTAAAAGGAACCCTTATGGATTCACAGTCAGTTGCAAGAACGATCTTTAAAGTTAATGCGTCATTAAAGGTATCACCGTCCTTTACTTCTTTTGAAAGAAGAAAAAGATGGCGATACATTTAATGAAGCATTAACTTTAAAGATCGTTCTTGCAACTGACTGTCAGTCTGTCTGTCTGCCACAGCTGGATGTCTCGAGAACTACTAATAGTATCAACTTGAAATTTGGAATAGTTTAAGATGACGTTTGCCCAACTATTTTGCAAATAAGAAAGAAATAAAAAAAAATTTTTACAACAGGGACTGAAAAGGGGTCTTAAAAATTTGAAGTGGGGCGACTAGGTACGTAGGGTATCATATGAAAGAGCGCTGTTTGCACATTTTAAAACATTTTTTTTCTTTTTTTTTTTAGGCCGCATAGTTTTTGACTTATATATTTATAAAAATGTAAAAAATACCGTTCCCCCCCTTATCTCCGAAGTTTGCAAAGAGAAAAATCTGAAGGATTGTAAGAAAGAAGACAGGAAAAATAAAACGATGTCTCAATAATATTGTGCAATAATATAGCACACTTTTTTAGAAATTCAAACAAACAAAAAGATTGTTAGTTCCACTACCGGTCAACAGATGGCGCTGACCTAAGAAAAAATATTTTAGTTCCATAATAATTTTATTATTCTACTCTGCAGTGCTACTATTTATTATGATTTATGATGGTACGGAAACCCTCGGTGCGTGAGTCCGACTCGCTCTTGACCGGTTTTTTTTATTCATAACCTTCGATAGTTCATAATAACACATAAATTCTCTAAAACAAGTGCTTTATTTACTTTTGGTCTCGGAGCATTACTATACTGTGTTCGTTGTAGGTAGTCAATTTCCTATTTTTTAATAACAGTGGCAAGCAACCTTACTTTGCATTTCCTAAAAAATATAAGTAAGTAAAACTTAAACATGACTTTTAACTTTAAGCAAATTATGAGTTTCCGTTTATTTGACACCATTTGCCCTATCTGGTACAGGAAACTATAAACCTATAAGTATAATATGTCTGTTTATTTTATGATGTGGCCAAGAGGATATGTTGTGCCGGGAAAATATTACTTTTCTAAGGACACTTGTATAAAAAAATATTATTTTTGAGTAAAAATCGCTGTCATTTCAAAAAGTCTTATATAAAAACAGACTGTTTCAACATCAAAAAACCGGCCAAGTGCGTGTCGGGCCACGCGCCGTAGGGTTCTTTGGACATAAGGTCTATACCATACCAAATTTAATACCACTATCATTTTTCGTCTGTAAAAATAACTTTGTTTTTCACAGTGTTGGTATGAATGACAAAGTTATATTTGCGGTTTTGGAAAATATGATATATCTCGAAAACTAATTACTATATCTCGTTCAAACCAATTTTCGTTAAAAGTTTTTATTACGATCTATAGCATATATTATTTTTTTTCACTCTCTTATTTCAAAAGTTACCACTTTGGCATTGTTTATCTTTCAAACAGTTAACTTTGAGAAAAAACTGTCTTAGGAACCTCAATATCATTTTTAAAGACCTATCTATAGACACCACGCACGTATTGGTATTAAGAAAAAAATTTTTTTTAGCTTCAGTTCCATGTATTTATTTTTTGACATCTACTTACTAAGTTTCAACTGTGTAAGCCTAATACTTTCGGAATAAAATGGCTGTGACATACGGACGGACAGACAGACAGATATGTCGAATCTATAAGGGTTCCGTTTTTTTTTTCTTTTTATTTTGGTACGAATCAGTACTACAAAAATTACATGATATTTATATACTTACTAAATTTTTAGACAATGAGTACCAAAAATTACTTAGATAACATTTACATTAATGAAACTTAAATAGAAGGTGGAAATGCAAGTATAAGTATTAAACAATACTAGTTGGTACGGTATCGTAAACAACAGGTAGGTACATCATGATTGCTAACACTGTTACATTACAAACTATCAAACTTTAATTATGAAAAACAGAGGTAAAAATTACTTAGATTTGAGTAAAAAATAATAATCTTTTTTTGCCATTTTGGCTACGGAACCCTAAAAAAGGATCGCAGCAGTAGGTAGCTATCCTCGACACCAAAATAATTATTTACTTAACTAAGAAAGAGACCGTGACAAAATCGTAAAAACAATAAATGTTATTTTCACATGCTATTTTAGAGAATACCTGCAGGTGTATCAAATTAAACAATTAATTAGTGTTTGCACGTGGAATTTATTTAAATCAAAAGTCCGTTTTTACATTGCCTTTAGTCGTGTTGTAGGTACTTAAGCTAATATTTTTTTTAATTAAGTATGTTAATATAACAAAAACAAAACGATGTTGGGTATGGGTACTTAATCCACATGTATATTTTAAAGATCTATGCGACCCATAGAGGTTATTGTGTACTTTTTTGCTAAAAAAAAAAGAAGGATCCTTAATTAACTGGACGGATTTATTTTCTCTATAAATAAATACTGTTTTGAGTTTTTTTTTAATTCTTACTATAAGAAAAACCGTTAAAATTACGTAGTAAAACTTTTCTTAAAAAGGTTTTTGTTAAACCGAAAAGAAAGAGAAATTAAAATTAAGTACACTTCCTGAACCTTGTGATGAAAATGATACTTAATTAATGGCCAACAAAAAAGCACAACATTTCAAAATCTTTAATGGCTAAGGGGCTCAAGTTAGGGCTCAAGCATCCGCTAGTGTTATCTATCACCGTTTTGTTTTAATGAAAAATACAGCGTCAAACTTAAGGCTTAACACTCGCAGTTGAGACGCAAGTGTCAACGCCGTCGGTACTTTCCGCCTTTAGGCTGTCTGTCCATTGACGCGGAGTGAGGCGACGGAACGGAGAAACGAGGAAATATTAACCAATATGATTGCAGCTGTGCAATCCTATTGGTTAATATTTCCTCGTTTCTTCTCTCCGCCCCGCCTCGCTCCGCGTCAATAGACAGGGAACCTTAGGCTTATATTTATAAACCGTTTTCAACGTTGAGAGCTATCTTGAGATCAACATGAGATACTCTTCTTATAGGAACACCATCGTGTCGATTCTCTTAAATAGCTCTACGATGCGGCAACGCTCTCACATCAGACGATAGCGCTCGGACGATGAGCTCGCCGATATGGTGGGAACCTTATTTTTTTTATACAAAAATAACATTTCGGCTCTCGACGCTGCGGATTTAGACAATTGATGGGCATTTCAGGTATGATCTCAAGATAACTCTCAACGTTGAGACCTTAGAGTTACTGTTTGCTTATGCGACCGGGTAGTAAGCACTGTCCAGCACCATGCAGTTGTTGTTGACGGAGGAGATGAGGAAATATCCGTCTTCCCCCCAGTTCTCCCCCCAGGAGTTCCTCACGACCCAGTAGAGGGTGCCGTCACGCACGCCGTACCCGACCACCGTCACGCCGTGGTTAGGGTTGCCTGCGTCCTCGCTGAGAAAAAAAATCATCATCAGCCAATTTATTGTCTACACCAGTTTTACACAATTAGTGGTACGAGGTTGCATCAAAGGGTACGCGCAGCAATCTCATCTACATGATTTCATACATCTGTGTAAGGTAATCGTATTCATTTGACAGTTCATATATATCGTATTGCCATCGGCTGCAATTTGTATGGGATGACATATATTATGATTTATGATACAATATGAACTGCCAAATGAATACGATTGACTTTACGCAATCACCTAGCAGATCCCATTTTCATTCCTGCTAAAGGGGTACGTGAGTTTGTCTTTCTTGAAGGGTTACGTAGAAAAAACTAATCGGGAACCATTGGTTTAGACGACTGGGTACATCGGTACATCCCCCCTAGCATGACTACCGAAACACAATAAGCTATAGTGATTTGTCGACACTTAACTGTCATCGGTGTTTGCCTTTTTTCAGCCAAGTGTTATTAAATCGCCATAATATATCGCCACATATTACGGAAAAAAATTACGGAATGCAAACACAGCAAACACAGTAATGAGAAAAATTGAATTTATTTCCGATGCGGGTAGTTTAAAACTACACGTAGCTTTGACGTTCTAAAACTTCTGTACAACTAAGTATCAAGTCATTCATCAAATTACATGATCGGATTGCCTGCACCAATTTTTTTTTTCTTCGGTGGCCGTGCTCGGGGTCTTCCTTGATAAGGATGACCAAGGAATACTGATATCGGGACTGAAAGACATACATAAGGCACTTAGTTCAGCCCCCCTAGCATGACCAGCATAACACGATTTATATCGCGTGATATAACGTTTTGTTACGTTTAAGGCTCCGTCACAGAATATATAATAGTACTAACGTAGCTCCGTTACGCGAAATCACTTGTCTCTGTCTTTTTCTTTACGTGTAAAGAGTATGGAAAATAACCTTACTTCTGCACTTTTTCGATGTTTTTCGTTGTTTATTCATCATAATCTTTAGCACAATCATCTTTCTTAAAAAAAAGTTATTGGAGCAACTGCTCAGTACGTTAAAGTGTATTTTGATGTAGAATTCAATACGTTTCCGCTATTATTTACGCCAAACATATGGCCCGCGACAAGCGCTTTTGATGATATTCTGATTTTTTTTACAATCATCTGTGAGGTTTATACGCAATTTAATACTTGTAGGTACTAGATAATCTCTTTAGCTTGTCGTATGTTTTTTTTGTGGCTACAACTTTACGTTCACTATATAAAAATATGGCCCGCGCAAACCATGTTTTCTTATTATGGCCCCTTAACTGTCAAAAAGATAAAGGAGTTTGACAGTTTGAGTGTCGATAAAATGCTATATCACGCGATATAAATCGGTCATGCTAGGCAGGCAGGTATACCTAGTTGCCCTATCCTATCTCACGAAGTCTGTTTTGCTATGAATGTTGTTAGACATGCACGTACACATTATTTTAGTGTGCGTCTGTACGCTCTCGTATTACGCACACTAAAATAATGTGCAATGGGGCATGCCTAAAAACATTTATGGTCTTTGTGAGATAGAACAACTATGTCTGTTTAGCAGTAGGCAATTCTGTTTATTCAATAATGTCCTTACCATTCGAAGTCATACAGTATCCCGCTGGAGTACAGCTTGAGGCTGTCACCAGCGTAAATGGCCACGGTGACTGGTCCGTACTTGTACAATGCCGCTTTCATGGCGGTCAGGCTGTCCGTGGTCACCTTGGAGAAGCCACGGATGCCGAACTTCTCGGTCGAGTTCTCGACGTGGCAAAAACCTTCCTAGAAGACAGTCACTTGTTTTACAGGGACCCTTAAAACCCCTTTGATCGTTTGGGTTTTTAGTATTTAAAGAATGAAAAAATAATACAATAAACAGATTCTTTGATAGGGAAACCCTATTGGATATGCAAACATAATCATAGCATCATGAGAATACGAGATGTCGTAGATAAAAACGAAATGGTTCCGGTCCCTGGTTTGAATAAGCTTCTGTTAAACATGCCAGAGTAAACTGGTGACTCGTTCTATATTTTTTTGAAGTTCTTTACAAACTAACAAAAAGCTGCTTTAGTTGCACTAATTTCGCAACAAGTTTCCAATTCATAGATGCTTGTATTTAAAATGTTGAAGATTTGTTACGCTCAAGGTGTTGAATGTTTTGTTTGATGTTGAATGATGTTGATGAGAATAGAAACCTAGGCATACGAATACTAGTATACTGATTAAATTATTTTGCAGTTGATCTTACTATTTGCAGGTAACTCCCGTATTCTCTCTCAGTAGGGATCTGGTTCTTGAGTATATACTCATAGGCTTTATCTATTTGTCCACCGCTGCAGCCGAAGTTTTCGTATCTGAAACGATAGAGTGAAAGTATTTTAAACTGGAACATTCAGCCTTAGATAATGCTAACATGTTACGCCTAAAGCCCTAAACTATATGAGCCATTTTAATATCCCCACTGCTGGGGCACAGGCCTTCCTTATCGGTGGATAAGGAGGACGGCTCATAACCCACCACGCAGGCCCAATGCGGATTGCTAGGTGTAGTGGTGGTTAACGTGCCTTCCGAAGTATGAAGGAGCTCGAGATAATACATTTTTGGTGACCAACCCTTGCGAAAGTTCCTTAACATCCGCAATCGCTGGGCCGGGCGCTATACCACTGTTCCACTGAGCTCGTTAATCCTCCATCCATCCTAGTTATATATAATACTAACCCCCAAGCGCAGTCTACCAGCGACTGCTCGCTGAGGTCCAGGGTCCTGCCCCCATTGGCTCGCGAGATTGCCCCCTCCACCGCTGCGGTGGTGGAGAATGCCCAGCAGGAGCCACAGCTACCTTGGTCTGGAGGTAAACAATAATAATAATGTTATATTGTTTTCTCCAACAATCTTAAGTGTTACATTTAAGATATTATAAGCTGCCTTTCAACTCGGCCGCACGCGGCCGTGTAGCACGCTGTCTGTTGAGTGCTCTACATTGTGTGGTACTTTTTGCAATGCTTTTTTAACACCAAAAATGCAAATCGTTACCCAGCAATAATTTCGAACAAAAATGGCCCTAATTATGGGCAGAATATACGTAGACTTCGGCTTTGTTGAGGGTCTTTTTACACCTTGTATATTCAAAGATTTTAAATAAAGTACTTACTTCGTACAGGTCTCAAGTACCCCTCCAATCGCATATCAAACTCTTCAGGTAGATCGTTTTCCATAGCCTTCAGCTCCTGCAGTGAATGCGGGAAGGGAATGCTGCCCTCAACATTGGGGTTCGAGGGTCGAGTCCCGGCCATCTTGTGGAATTCTTCATCAGTGTAGTCGGCGAAGTGGTTCAGTTCCAACTTGTAGGGCAAGTTTTTGCGGTTGTGTGCTTCTACGCGTCTATAAATGTGGGACTATGTTCATGTGCGGACGTTCATGTACGTCTAAATATAAGGTGGTACCAAATGATGTGGTGATTTATGTTCCTTGGAGAATGTTGTTCAGTTTTGGCAACAATATCACCTGTTTCAGTATCATCACATCATTTAGTACCACTTATAGGGTATAATGTATAGTTTGGCACTTAGTCACTTTGTTGTAGTTGTCATTGATTTCTGTTTTAAAAATTAATAGCTTTTTAGAGTCACAGTCACAGTCACAGTTCTAAACTGTATTATTAATTATAGACGTGACTGTAGAACATGTTACGATAGCATATACGTAATACCTATGTTGTGTTGACATTGAAACTGCCTTTATGACCTACGTCATAAGTTGTTTTTGCAGTAATATAAACTGTTACGTCGTGAGTACCTACACACGACAGCACGGTAAGTTAAACAGTTGAAATGCGAAAACAACTTTTTGCACGCTCTAGTGCATATAGTAAAGTCGTCGTCTATGTCTCAGACTAGGTATCAAGAATAGGGAGACGTCAGGTAAACAGCCACACTTTTATAAACTGGAATAATTCATTAACATTATATCTAATACTTTTTCTTTTTTTTTTGCAATATTGCTGTTTAATTTCCTAACAATCGAAGTGAAAAGCAGAGTGTATACTAAAACCCTCGATTTGACTGTCCACCCTCGCCTGTCTCGGGTAAAATGGTGAGTTTTATGCACTTGTTGTACAATCTACTATTATTGCAATAAAAGTAGGGCAGGGTATAGAGGTGGTCTCAAGGTCAACATGTATAGTCTGATTTGACGTCATAGGTACAATCGGACTGATTATGTTAATTAGGCCTTTGGCATTTTAACCATAATCATTATTGACGATGAAAACATAAATGAATTTGCAAAAAAGCCTGCTTCTATTTTTTTTATTGATAACACTGAAGTAACTATTTTTTGGTAGTTAAATAAAAACGGGCTGAAATGAATTGAAATGAAAAAATATCTACTTACCTCCAATTTTTGTGGAAGATGGATTTCCTTAATTCATGTTCGTCATTTTCGTAAATCTTATTGTGATGGCGTTTGAAACTGAAATTTTTTATACAAATAATTAATTGAAATATCTGTCAAATACAGTAGGTGCTCGGTAAGAATCTTATATTAATTTTGGATCTGAATTTTACTGTATTTTTTATTAGGGTTCCGTACCCAAAGGGTAAAAACGGGACCCTATTATTAAGACTCCGCTGTCCGTCTGTCTGTCTGTCACCAGGCTGTATCTCGTGAACCGTGATAGCGTGACAGTTGAAATTTTCACAGATGATGTATTTCTGTTGTCGCTATAACAACAATTACTAAAAACAGAATAAAAAATAATTGAGGGGGGCTCTCATACAATAAACGTGTTTTTTTTTTTTTTGCCGTTTTTTTGTACGGAACCCTTCGTGCGCGAATCCGACTCGCACTTGGTCGGTTTTTGTTCAGTTCTATCTAGTAATATTATCTATTCTGTGGTACATCACTATTCGACTTAGTAATTTATGGAATCTAACCTGTGGAAGGCAGTGTCAATGTCTCCAGGCAAGTCAGGGTGAAGGAACTTCAGGTCGGTCTTCAAATTGTCGCCCAAAGTACCGGAGGTGAGGCACTCTTCTTCTACAAAATAAACAAATGCCTTAAGCATTATATCGTTTTTTTTTATTTATTTATTAAAGAAACCAACAGCGTTACAGTAATGATTTTGTAGGTTTACATGCTTATTAAAGGTAAGGCCAATGACAGGTTTCTCTGAATGTACAAAAAATAAAGCCTAATGACGGTTAGTATCCACTAAATAAAAATAACAATTAATATACGTCGTCATTATTATAACAAGGTTGTATAAATAAAATCAAAGTTATGGTTAGTAAGGAGATAAATTCAAAAAATATAGTTTTTGATTCATCATTCTTTTTTCATTTAGGATAAGATGATCTGGTGAATCCAAAAATCCGATCAAAGACCAAAAGATCTGAAAAGGTTCGATTTTCAGAAATTGAATCACATAGGATAACTTGTCCATCTACCGGAGCACTATCACTTTCCGCCACTTAGAATCAATGTAGAGCAAGCTCAGGAAGTCTTTTCAACTATGAATTTTGTTAGGCGTGTACATGAACATTGTTTTAGTGTGCGTCTGCACGCTCTCGTATTACGCACACTAAAATAATGTGTATGTGCACGCCTTAAATCATTAATAGCCGAAAAGACTTCGTGAGTTGGAAATAAATAAAGCCATGGAAAATGCAGTATAATGTAGCTTAACCCAAAGTCTTCGATCAAGAATACCCTAGATGTCTTGTCAGAGTCTCAAATATGGCACCTCAAATAGCCCACTTACAAACTGGAAGCTTATTTTGTACAAAATAAGTGATATAAAATGTGAGTTTGTACAAAATAAGAAGTGATTATGTACAAAATAAGCGCCAAGTTTGTAAATGGGACGCTATTTGAGGTGGGAGGTGGGAGGTGGGAGGAGTTCGTGAAGCGTTATCTAGGATATTCTTGATCGTAGCCCAAAGTAAATGAAGCTTAGAAAATAAAAAATCTAATTACGTGAACTGATGGTGACATCATCGGCGGAGATGGTGAACCCAAACGAGTTGTAGTTGGTGATGGTGAAGCTGTCGATGGAGCCTTTGCTCACCTCGTATGTTTTTATCGTCTTCCTGCCAATATAATCAGAGTAAATTGCGAAGCGATCATTTAGATTTTAAGCGATTGTTGTGGAAGTATACAATGCTTTAAATAAATTAATCCACGGGGATTTAGCCAGTAATTGCCTAAAATCTAAATGATAGATTTCCAGACCTCATGGATATAATCTAGGTACTTGTATTATAATATTCGTAGGATCAGTGATTCAAATTAAGGATGTTAGGCATTTATGTAAGTTTTTTTATGCACAACGGGATACTGCATGGCCTTCACCTCACCTGATGTTAAGTAACGATAAGACCGAAGGTGGAAGCGCACTACACCCGGAATCCTCATCACTGAGGAACTGGTTATCTTACCTCTAACTGCCAGAACACAACATTTTTTAATTGTTGTTATGGCGTCAAAATAAGTTAAGATGGTGGTAGCTATAGCCAGGCGGATTTGAAATAAGCCCTACTATCAACCAAATCGATTACAAATAATTGTACTCCCCTCCTGGGAATCGAACCAAGGACCCCTGCATCTTACGCGGGTGGGTGAACCACTAGACCACCGAGGCGATTTAAATGTTAACGTTAATACGCACGCTAGCATCATTTACCTGACTGGTATGTCGAAATCATACTCCGTCCTGTAGACGTACAACGACGCCTCGATTTTGGTGCCACTCGTCTCTTCGCTCACTTTCCACACCTTCACAGTTCTACCATCCAGTTGAAGTTCCCCTGAAAAGAAACAGATATCGAAGTTTTGGTGCCATTTTACGATTGTCTATCTAATAAATTGACTTGAATTACTATCTCAAGAAGTCCTTTTTGCTATGAATGTTGTTTAGGCGTGCACCTCCTTCTCCTCAGTCGTTGCCTCATGGTTGAGGATCGTGACTCCTTGCAAGGACCTCTCGCACTAGGTGTTTCCGTCTGTTGCGGTCCTTGGCTTAATGCAGTGCGACATTCACTGGCATATCCAGATTTTTGGACACCTGGTCTGACCAACGTTTTGGGCTTCTACCTCTCGGTCTTTTTTCTTCTATCTTGCCTGTTACGATGAGCCGCACAGCACAACATAAAACAGCGCCAGCACCACATTTCGAAGGCATCGATTCTCTGCCTGTCTGCGGCTTATAGTCCAAGTTTCGGATCCGTACAGGAATATGCGCAGAACCAGAGATCGTACAACTTGGACTTTAGTTGTTCTGATGTTGCTGTCTTTCCATATCCAGCTGAGCTGGGTCAATGCCGCTTTGGCAATTCCAATTCTCCTTCGTATCTCTGGTTTACTATTTCCTTTCGTGCACATGCACATTATTTTAGTGTGCGTAATACGAGAGCGTGCATGCAGGCGCACACTAAAACTATGTGCATGTGCACGCCTAACATTCATAGTAAAACGGTCTTCATGAAACAACTATAAATCGGGAGATGATGATTACTTACCAGATAGTTCGTAGTCTTCGAAGTCAGGCATGAAATTCTTTTGTTCACCTTCGTATGATTTCCGTTCGCATACTATTTCTGAGCCTAGATCTTTATTAGTTGTCGGGTAAATCTGTAACAAATTGGATAAGTATTTATTTATTCGTAAATTTTTTTACGATTAGCATGTATGACCGAGGTAGGCGGTCCAGAGGGCCCTATTACAAAAATAAGCGGACGAAGTTCGTCCCACTGGCATTATCTAATTTTACACAATAAGGTTCAAAATCAAGTAAATCGATCATCGAACATCTTCCGACTATCGTGATTATTGTCCTTTGTCCTTTGCTGAGGACGGTATTAGAAGAAACTTAGGAAGGGGGGGATTGAGTTACTAGATACATGGCGAAATTGAAAACAGTCCCCTATATCCACTAAAATCCGTTGATGGATCTTTTTGAACTTTTATGTTCATTTTAATCCCTTAATTCTTGATTCAGGATTTTTGCAAAGTGGATTTTTTAAAACATAATGTGTCTGCAAATCCATTTAAGAATGTTTCGGGTTTCTGTTCCGTTTCCGGAAATTTTAAAAATATTATTTCGAATAGAATAACTAACAAGGTAGGTTACAATTATTTTAAAAAGTACCAGGGTCACATAAATCTAGAGAAGGGTTAACTTTTATCCACTTTGCAAAAATACTGAATCAAGGATGGGTTTTTGTGGATCATGGATCAAAATGGACATAAGAGTGCAAAAAGAGCCATCAATGGATTTTTTCAATGGATTTTAGTGGATCTAGGGAAACAGTCGACTTATTTTGTGGTGTGGCTTAGACCATCAAATTGAACAACTTTGTTAAAAAAATAATCAGCTGTTCCATACAATTTAGTCGAGCAGACGTTTTCTTTGGAACTGCTGTTTTTTTATCTGTTTAAGTTGGTCCCATAGACAAAGTTGTTCAGTTTGATGGTCTAAGCCATACCACAAAATTTGATCACTGTTCAAAAAAACACACTGTATTGTGTTGTGTGATGTCTGAATTAAAATGTGTTGCTTATTAACTTATTTTATTATGTGGACGTACCGCCTTGACTTCACCAAAATAAAAACTCTAAGCCACACCACAAAATTTGTCTACCGTTCAAAAAATCTTCCTGTACTTTCGGACTCTGGCTCTCTGGACGCTCAACGCTGCTCCATGAAAGTGCGGAATAAATTCCAGTTATGTTAGGCCTATTACAATAAAGAATCACGATAGTCGGACGCAATTCGTCGTTCAATTTACTTGATATTTAACCTATTCGTAAGGCTGACCCCAGACCTACCGGGTTCTTTTCTTTGCTTTGCTGTTCTACTTTGCTGTTTAGACCGCCGGCCAACCAGGGTCATTTTCAATCTATCGCATATTGAGACCAGACCAAATTGGCAAGATAGCCATTAGCTTGGTGTTATCAAATATCATCTTCTGGGTTGCAAGTAGGAGGATCTTCAAGTAGGAAGCTTCTGGGAGATATGTCACCCTGAACATGGTCTCCGATTGCTTAAAATAAATCGATGGCATATTTATATAAATTGTGAACAGCGTCGTGGGTGGCATCATTACCTACCTGAGCAATTTTTTTGTGTTTTCATAACGATCGTTTAAGGAACAAAGCTCACAAGAACATACATAAATATATGTTTAATTTACTGTACCGTAGTAAATGTACTGTAGAATGAAAATATGCGATAGATTGAAAATGAGCCTCTTGCCCGGCGGTCCATTTGCCAAATAGCAAAGCAAAGAAAAGAAACCGGCAGGTCTGTGATCAGCCAGTCAATAGTGCCAAACATCGTACGCTTATCGTGACGCTTTTTTGTAATAGGCCCTCTCGAGTTGTAACTACTTACGACATATAAGTATCCCGTGTCCTCGTCCGACTCGGCCACATAATACTCCTTTTTGGTACCATCAAAGTACTCAACTCGGGAGCGATTGTTAGCTGCGCTGTACCTGTTCAATGAAATGGTTAATATTAGAAAACATGACAAATATAACTTAGTTAGATTCTAAAGTAGCTTTAACACCTTCCAATCAGGACATTCTCTAAATTTAGGACGAGACAAGTGTACAAAAGTGTTTAGGACAAGTGTACAAAAATGTTTAGCACAAGTGTACAAAAGTGTTTAGGACAAGTGTACAAAAGTGGTTCCCATACTTTTTTAAATATTAGACAACATCACAAACATTGCTCTGATTCCAAAGTAAGTAGCTAAAGCACTTGTGTTATGGAAATTAGAAACAACGGTTGAACAACAAACACCCAGACCTGAACCAATAATAGTTCGCTTTCTTAATTGACTCAGCCGGGGATCGAACCCAGAACCTCAGAGATGGTGACACCTCGAAATTCGGGGTACAAACCACTCGACCACGGAGGTAGTCAATATTGAACTTACACAGTACATTTAGTACAGTATTGAACTCTAAGGCCGCCTACGCACCGACAGGCCTAGATTAACTAGTGCCTAGAGCCTAGATACAAGTAAAACGAACGTTCACGAATGTTCGCAACCGGTCGCACTGCGCGCTAGGATAGATTGGATTGGAAGCGGATGTGGTGTGGGATTTGTGGATACGTAGAAGTTTGTTGTACAGTCAGGTGGGGTCAGTGAAACATACTTTATTTTTATTTAACAAGGTTTAGTAAAGCTGTAAAACTCGCAATTAAAGTAGCTGTGTAGGCAATGTACTCCTCATTAAATCAGCCTTTAACGGTATGAATATAAATATCTAAAGACTTGCATTAAGCATCAAAATCACGAAAAGAATATAAAGGGTAAGAAGTGTTTCACTTACCCCTGACAAGGGGGAAGTGAAACAGTGGCCAAAATAGCTTTAAATATTGAGTCAATTTAATTAAAAACAGGACAAAAGGGTCATTTTAAACCGTTAACATCCAAAATGTATCAAATTCTAATAAAATAGGTCAAAGATTTATCAAAAAAACCTAATTTTCATTTTATAACATAACTTAATTTTCTTTTTGGTTTACTAGCTAGTTTAATGATCGCAGCGATATCTGTGTTGTATTGAGGGCAGTAATTCGTCATTCCTGATTTATCGACACATCGCTATGAGAATAAACTACCATAGTTTCTTAGATATAGTTGGGTGTTTCACTTACCCCGGTGTTTCACTTACCCCACCTGACTATATGTCTTTTTTAATATAATGCGGTTGCTCCCCGCATTTTTTACCATTTTATTTTCTTTCTTTTTTTTTCCTTTTTTTTACTTTAGCTAATAAGAGCTACTTACATGTTTTTATTACCTACTTTTTTAATAATTCAAAGCTTACTTACTAATAGTCTTCTATCTGTCCTTACAATTTTATACTTAAAAGATCCGTTGGTACACAAGGTTATACATTTTGATATTTTCGCTATTAATTTTTGTATGAAACAGCAGATTTTTTTTCGCGATTTCAGAGTTGGTCCCATAGTAATAGTTGTTCAGTTTGATGGTCCCTATCTACCATGTTCGGCTTTATATGACTTTTAACAAACACCTTGTATGATTGTACTTACCATACTTCGTAAGTTTCCACTTCGCCTGAGGCCACGTCTATTTTCTCAGCCTTAAAATTATACTCTGTGGGCCATTCGATGGTTGAAGAGTTTCCTTCTGTCATGATAAAAAGCGTTTTTTTAATTTACAGGTGGTTACACTTTTAGCAATAAAACTTAATTAAACTAAACGACAGACTAAAAAATATTGTTTTAACGATAAAGAGTACCACAAAGCTTCTTTGGAGTACACTAGAAGAACACAATAATTCACAATTTCGTCTTTATTTAAGGACTAGGTTTTTTTTCGATTTGCGGCGCTAGTATAGCGCATAAACGCTCTTAAGAAAATAGCTCCTGCGGTGTGAACAAGCAAACTGTTGTATTTGGAAATGTTTGCTAATAATATCATCAAGTGATTACGAAAAAATGAGACAATTAGCTTAGGTTGCTTATTGCTCACGAGGCTGTGGGTTGCAGCCCGAGCTGTAGGCAAGGAGGGCGTAACTCAGCCTAGTGTGCAATAAGCAAGAGCTCACGAGTCTCATACGACGTCTTTCAAGTTCAACACATGTGCGAGGAAAAAACAAAGTAATTTACCACACAGCAACAAATACAACAAAAACACTCGCCCAATGCAATAAGATTTTGCGAACAAAGGGGTTAGGAGTATACAGCCTACTTCATTATTATAATTTTAAGTGATAAAATGCAAATATTTTATAACAAAATATTATGAATTATATATTTTTTTCCTTGCAAATGTGTTGAAAAACGTCGTATGAAACTCGTGAGCTCTTGCTTATTGCACACATGGCGGAGTTACGCCCTCGGCCTACGGCTCGGACTGCAACCCACAGCCTCGTGTGCAATAAGCAACCAAAGCTAACTTGTCTCATAATGTACTATATTGATACAATGCATTTAAATATCTTTCATCTTTAATAAGAGGCATCAAAAGATTAAACGTTTTATAACTTCCTGCATTTATTATTTTAGATTTAATCATTCGCAATGATGATTAGATTATTACTCGTATATAGTAGAGATGCTACTAGTAAGTCGATTTTTTTTAGTACTTATACTTAAATATACTAAGTACCGTACCTATAATTATTTTTTATGATAGCAGTTTAGTAAAAGATAAAGAAACATAGGTATTTTTTTGGTATGCTAAAGTACTTATGAAAAAATTGCCCAAATATATAGGCAAAGAAGCTGTGTCTATATGCTGACTGCATAATAAACTTACCTAAATAATAAGCAAACCCAGAGGCCACCAATAGTATGAGCCCCAACGCACCAGTGTGTGTGCCCATTTTGACAGAATTTTCGCCACAACTGATCGTAACAGGGAAATCCTGGACGTTTATAGGCACACCGAATAGTAAAGGAGCTTACACACTTTCGGAGAGTTTTATTTATTTAATTTGTTTGTTAATAGTAATACTTCCATTAAAGATAATGAAATTTTGAGCTGATAAGACATATTATACCTCCGGTTGCCTGGAAGAAGGCCCGCTTTTAGCGATAAAGCCGCCATGTTTAGCCCTGTATGTTTTATTGTTAAGTCTTTATATGTATGTTTCACTTTTGGTGTTGAAATAAAGTATTTAAAAAAGTAAAGTAATTGAAAAAGTAAAGATGTCAACTTAATTTGGTGAGTTCCTTTGTTTAATCAATGGGTGAGTTCCTATGTTGTTTAAAAACAGATTAAAAAGTAGCGGCGAGGAATTCACCAATAATAATTTATGTAAGTACCTAAGAAGTTTTTCTTTTTAAAAAACTATCCTCCTGATTATTTTTTTAATCGCCTCAGTGGTCTAGTGGCTGGCCCACACGTTTTCACGTGCAGCCTCAGATGTCCCGGGTTCGATTCCCAAGAGTGGGGAGATATTAGTACTCAGTTTGGATGGTGGTAGGGCTTATTTCAAGTCCGCCTGGCTAGCTACCACCATCTTACTTAAGTCTGACGCCAAAACAACTATTTAAAAATTGTTTTTTTTTATTTATTACCAAATAAACATAAAAATACAAAAGTTGTTTGCTACATTCACAAAAAACCACGCAGGTTTACATTAGGAATGTGCTGTTCATCAGTCATTCACTTAAATTACAACTAACTACTTAAGTACAAAATTTTTGCTATTGGGTTCACTGCTAATTTTTTAGTTGAAAAACAATTCGACAAGGTTGCAAACAATAGAATAACAAAGAGTGACATGAGCGCCGCCATGCGATGGTGGCGCAGACGCTGAAGATAGTGCAGCCACAGCCACACATACAGGCTGTTACAATTTTTGTAGAAAGTATTGTTTTAATTTTAGTTTTATATTTTTATGCGTTATATTATTTCTTAGTTCCAGGTCAAGATTGTTTATTAAGAGAGGAATTAAATATGCGCTAGTTCGCCGACCATAAGTATTATGGGCTTTAGGCACTATTAATTTTTGGTTTGTTATTTCTCGTGTAGTTATTTTGTGTTTCTTTAGTTCCGTGTTGTAGTTGTTGTGTTCCGGCAGTTAGAGGTAAGATAGCCAGTTCATCAGTGATGAGGATTCCGAGTGTAGTGCGCTTCCACTTTCAGCCTACTTCACTAACATCAAGTTAGGCAAAGGCCAAGCACCATCCCGTTGTGGATAATAAAATAACTATTTCATTACAATGTACACGCTGCTTAATCACGATATTCATTTTAATTTGATAAGAACACTCCATTTTTATCACATTTAAATCATTTACATCATATTTAATGATGTAGGTTAATTCACGATTTAGTATTCAGTAACGAGATTCATTATTTTTATCTACACCGAAAAAAGTTCTTTTCAGGCAGCTATAATAATTTGTCAATTTCTAATTCGATGTAAGTCAAAGTCAAATAAGCTTTATTCAAATAGTCCTTTTTTTATTTGATCGTCTATATTTTCCTACCACCCCTTCCAGACTTTTTTAACTGACAAGAAGAACGGGAAGAAACTTATCAGCTGTAACAGCCATAGTAACGATATTTACAAACTTGAATATAATATCGTTACAATAAAAATATATACCTACCCATTACCTATAAAAAAACATTACTAAAAAAATATTAACCCTTGGGAGGCTATTAGTTTCTTACTTGTATTTATTATATAAAAAAAAAATATTTTTTTGAAAAAGTTGTAATTCGTAATTGATTTTAAGGTCCTGCATGAAATTCTGAATATTTTCGATTTTTCAAATTACCAGTTTGTGTTGAATGAACATAAAAAAATATTATATAAGTTCCACAGAATTTCGTTTCGTCAGATTCTTCAAACAATTACAATAATTCTACAAAAAAATACAATCATAACGAAAATCTGTCAAAACGTGATCTAAAGACTGGTTTACATTATCTTAGTCTTTAGTAGAGTGCTTTAGGAGAGTGCTTTAGTTGAAACATGTAAACGGTCGTCTTATGACTAAAGAGAGTAACGTTCTAGTAGCCTTTCAACTGGAATCATCGCTTTCCAGTAGCACCCCCTGCGCGCCCGCGCCGCCCGCTCACCCCCCGCGCGACACTTTCCTAGCACTGGAAGCATGTAAATCGACATTTTAGTAGCGTATTTAGTAGAGTGCTTTAGTTAAATGACACTGTACTGGAAGCATGTAAACGCTCACTGGAAAGGCACCAAAACTACTAAAGCTAGTCGAATCTACTCGCACGCTACTAAAGCACTCTACCAGTCTTTATAAAAATTAAAAACCCGCCTGCCTAAAAAAAGACAAGTCAACAGAAAAATAAAATAGAAAAACTAAAAAACCCACATGCATCAAAAAACAAGTCAACTGAAAAGATGGAAACAAGATAATATATAAAGGCAAACTTAAAAAATATTGATGGTAGTGTTTAGATTAAAGGCAAACTTAAAAAATATTGATGGTAGTGTTTAGATTAAAGGCAAACTTAAAAAATATTGATGGTAGTGTTTAGAACTTTTGTTCAACATAATAACATGCAGTCGGAGGCATGCATAAAGAAAGTGACATTATGAATGATTTTACTTATCATTCAATTCTATGCCTCCGACTGCATGTTATTATGTTGAACAAAAGTTCTAAACACTACCATCAATATGTTTTAAGTTTGCCTTTAATCTAAACACTACCATCAATATTTTTTAAGTTTGCCTTTAATCTAAACACTACCATCAATATTTTTTAAGTTTGCCTTTATATATTATCTTGTTTCCATCTTTTCAGTTGACTTGTTTTTTGATGCATGTGGGTTTTTTAGTTTTTCTATTTTATTTTTCTGTTGACTTGTCTTTTTTTAGGCAGGCGGGTTTTTAATTTTTTAAATTTAGTTGTTTTTTATTTACGTCTTTTTAGTTATATTCTCCTTACAAATTACGTAGACGGTCTAATTCTTTAAAAGAATTTTCATCGTGTGGTTTAAATAAGAATTTTTTAGGGTCAAGACAACTGACAGCAAGCCCTGCGAGAGATCGGACTCTGCTTAAAGCCACGTAAGCTTGACCTTTAGCAAATAGGTGACTGCTCAAATCGACAACTGCCCGGTCTAAAGCTGTACCTTGCAATTTATGCACAGTCACCGCCCAGCATAAAATTAGAGGTAGCATACGTCGCTCGATCTTGCCTTTACCGCGTAAACCATCAAACTCAGACGCAGAAGGTTCAATCCGAACACCAAAACAAGAAGCTACCAATTTTCTAAATAATATTTTATCGATATCAAAGAGAATGTAATTAATCACTAATTCAGTAATAAGATATTCCTAAACACCCTATTCCTTAGTCCTAACTAAACTAGGTATACTTGCTACAAAACCTAACAAAATCTACTTCTTTAATATTTTTTTCAATATTAATGCAAGTAAGTAAAGTAATGCAACACGCGATCCAATTAGATAGATGGAATCTAGTATAATAAATAATGAATGTACTCTAGCTAGCTAGATGGAATCGTATTAAAATAATTATCAATTAAAAAAGTTGTTAATTGTTATAAAGACCATAAACGAGAATCGTTTCTTCTTATTTCTCGTTATCGTTTCTTCGATTCTTTTATTATTATCTTTATATTTTCAGTATAAACACCTTATATAATCTACAGAGAGCTAAACCAACCCAGATGTATTTGGCTACAACGCCATCTATTGATATGGTCTATGCAACTAGAAATCTATTGATGATGAATACAAAACAAAACCATACCGCGATGTACTCGGCTACAGCGCCATCTATTGATTAACTTAGCCGTGCCCTGCGGCATAGCCTGAGGCTTCGATCCCGAGGGATTTTGGGATGATATTATAGCCTATTTTTTCATCATGAATGTGTCTAACATACACAAACAAAATATAAATTTCTCATTGACATGTTTATAGCGGCCGCTCGCATTTGCGTAATATAATTTACTTTTTTTATTTTATTGTTTTTTTTATAATTATATTATGGTCATGATATACCTTTTTGAAATCCTTATAATAAGCCCTTTAATTTGACACCCATATTGCAGTATTCTAAAAAAAAAATTTTTTTTTCACTACGTATAATAGCACCGTACAGCCGCCATGTTGGTTTTTTTATAACGCCACCTTCTTAAGAACACTTGGGCTGAAAAGACCAATCTAACGATATCTTAATCATAGAAATCCGTTCAGCCGTTTGAAAGATATGAGGTAATAAAGAATATTACATACAAACATACATACATACATACAAACATACAAACATACAAACATACTTACAAGATACGCGCGAAACACATAACCCTTTCTTTGCAGTCGGGTAAAAATCGGGCGAAACGAAAATAAGAACACAAGTTACACAAGCGATATCTTTGCTGTATGTATGTATGTAGTATTGTATGTAGTTATGTATTCTATTTATTTTGTGCATGAATAGACCATCGTTTGATAATTAATCTCTTTATAAAGAAAATGATGAAACATAGACAAGTCGACGCCCACGCCACATTCCTATAAATGTATAATAATACTTAATTTATGAATCACCAATTGTACTATTACACGTTAAGTACTATATTGTGTGCTATTACGCCCTTGTCGCTACCATTATATTCATCATTACCAAGAAAGCATTTCGATTTACGCATTCACACAACTTTAATACCAGAATGGTTTCAACAAGAGTATTTTTAATGTTATGTGTTGCTACTTTAGTGCTGGCAGCGCCTAATACTCGACGGATAATACCAGATCCAGTACCTAGTACGACAACGGAACAGTTTGTTGAAGTGAGCAGCGAGAAGTGTGACGTCAGAACAAACGGGTTCTGTGGCTCAGTGGTTAAACCTGTCACGGGTTCGCCTGATAGGGAAGTACCGTTCTACAATAGTTCTGGGTGATTTCAGTTTTAAGTATAATAAACAATATTATTTAAAAAGTTTTTTATTTCAGCCCTTTCTAAAGTCAATAGGTAGGTAGTGAAACTAAAAATTGATTAGGTAGGTATGTAAAACTAGCTATCTAGCTTACAAATGACGACCTGAGTGGTGCAGTGGTCAACATGCCACCTACCACGCAAGAGGTCCCGGGTTCGATTCCCGGCCGGGCAGAAATTGAGAAGATGAATTTTAATTGAGATAAGTTACTATGTATAATAAGTATATAAGTAGTATAATCAGTTGTCTAGCACTCATATTACAAGCTTTGCTTAGTTTGGGGCTAGATGGCGCTTTGTGAAATTGTCCAAGCATTTAGTGTTATTATTATTAAATCACAACTATTTGTCGACACTAGACGACAATTACTAGTATTTGACCCCTTGTAGATCCCCGGACATTTCTGTTACAAACTAAAATACCTACAGAACCTTTACAAAACCCATTCGGGCCAATTTATTTCATAAAACTCATTTTGTGTCTTTTTTACTGCCCGCATACCGTACTATCGAGTAACACACCACCTCACAGAGATGGCGCTACTAGTATACAGCGTGAAATTTTCATCATTTGGTTCCCGCCGTGGAGTGGATACACTTCCACTCATGATTACAAGCAACTTTTACTATGGGGCCAACTCTTCTCCTCGCAAATAAAAATCAGCAGTTCCATACAAAAGTGCGGTACCTACTCGACCTTAACGTATGGAACAGCTTTGCGAGGAGGAGAGTTGTTGCTTGTAATCATGAGTGGAACCACCCCACGGCGGGAACCAAATGATTTAAATTTCACCGTGTATTATTTAAAGTTTTTTTCAACACTTCATAGAAAATACGAGAAAAGAGAAAATTTTCTTCTTTTGTAACCGGTTACAAAATACAGTTACATAGGCGGCCGAAAGGGAAAATAATGCTCAGTATCATTAAAAAAATTTTTTTTGGAGTAGGTACCTACGCTCCCCGCGTGTGTTTTTTTTATCTTTGACCTCATCTATAAGAATTGATTAATCCTAATAATTAAAAAATGTAACCGTTTGCGAGTTTCGATGTTTGTAACTCAATCACGCAAAAACAGCTGAACGGAATTGGATGAAAGGCACACAAAGCATAAGTACTTTTTATGCCGGTCAAAGGTTTTCTAGGGATTTTTCGAATTCCGAAAATTGGTGAAACCTACCTACTTAGTTTCTCATTTGAGTATAACACTCGTGTCTATAGACGATGTTATTATCTACTTGTCAAAATAAATCTGATAATTTTCCAATGCTCCTAATACTTTGTTTATTATATTCACATGCAATTTATAGTATTAAATGAAACTTACACGCACCGAATCTGCACTAAAACTGATAGATTAATTATACAAAAGTACTTAATAATTAAGTTTATTTAAATAAAGCTTATTTGACTTTGACTTTGATACTATAAATTGCCTATTGGAAAATTTACGGTTTTACGTAGTTCATTTAAGCGATCAAAGGTAGCTAAGGTCTTAGAAATAAGTATAGTTCAGTAAAATAAGCTGTAATTTTGCATATCTGACTTTGATGTGATTATTAAACACTACTTCTTATTACTTATTTACGAATCCAATTAAATTTACGAATAGGTACGAAAAATACAGCGTACCTGGTTAATACTTTTTTTTGTTGGATTTGCATTCACAATCAAATTATACTTAGTTCCAAATCAAGCAAAAAGTAAAGAAAGTATGTAATTAGCAATTTTGCTAAAGCAACTAAATAAATTAATATTTTGGTCAGTAATGTAAAAAAAAAATATTGGGGAAAATTAGTTGGATTCATTTACAAAATGACATCAAAAGAAGAAAGACCGCTTTTGCAAATTATTTCTATTTCGTCATACTAGCTCCCGATAATTTTACTGAACTACTTAGTAGGTAGGTAGGTATGTGCATAAGCAATATTTTTCGGTTGGCTAAACTAGGTAGTGCCTACAACAATTTAATCAGCAAAAACTATGATAGTTCAGAACGCAGTAAGCATAATAAAAAACAATAGCGTTATTCAAGATAACGAAGATAATCAAGAATCGTGTCTCAATAGTTTTCAATTTTATTGCTCACTAGCGATCGCCCGCTACTTCGTCTGCGTGGGCAGTTTTTTCTCTATCCCTCGGGAATAGGGTTACCAGATCTAATAATGAGATTTCCTGACATTTTGTGCCCCAACATCTACATTCATATAATTGACGTTATAATTTTTTCTCACCAAAATAATTAACAAATTATGTGTTGTCATGAAGTAGATAGGTACTTAAACATTTTGTGGGATTTCAAAAATCCCTGACAACTACAGTTTTTCCCTGTTTCCCTGATGCCTTAAATTCCTGACATGTCGGCAAAATTCCTGCCATCTGGTAACCCTGCTCGGGAACGGTTTTTCCGGGATAAAAGGTACTACAATAATATTATTATGTCCTTTTCTACCCCTGACAACGTGTATGTAAAATTTTATGATGATCGGTTGAGTAGTTATGACGTGAAGGCGTAACCAAACATATTATTACTTCAGCTAGGATAAGGAAGTAAGGATAGTAAAGATTGTGTTGTACTAATTACAAGAACGGTGTTGTGTTTTATTCTTTTCAACACACTTGCTCGTAAAGTGAGCCCTAATACATCGCTTTTAGGGCCATAAACCGAGCTATAACAAACGCGTGCAATAATATATAAAACACTAGTTCGTAATAGAATTAACCCTACAAAGTTAAATTAGTACCTTACTGCAAGTTCTATGCGAGTAAACAGAGCATTCCCAATTTAGCCGGGATACAGTTATTTTTTTTGACAATGAGGTTTTATGCTGCTGAAATTTCATAAACATTTTTGGAATAAATAAATGTGTACTTAAGTCCTTAATTAAGCCAAATAAATATATATCATTATCAAATTATTCATAATTCACAATATTTTGTTATAAAATATTAAACTATTTGCATTTTGTCACTTAAAATTATAATTTTGAAGTAGGCTGTATGCTCCTCACCCCTTTGTTCGCAAAATATTCTTGCGTTGGGCTTGTGAAAAAAAAACAAAAAAAGCATGCGCGCTCTTTCCCATAATTATCATATTTTGTTTTTGTCGTATTTGTTGCTGTGTGATAAATTACTTTGTTTTTTCCTCGCAAATGTGTTGAAAAACGTCGTATGAAACTCGTTAGCTCTTGCTTATCGCACACTCGGCTAAGTTACGCCCTCGTCTGCGGCTCGGGCTGCAACCCACAGCCTTGTGTGCAATGAGCAACCTTAGCTAACTTGTCTCATAATGTACTATTATTTATTTTTGGGGCTTTTATCCATATGGACACGCCAGCCCCATTGTATCTTTTATTTAGTCACAATTTTAATAAAACTTTACAAGGATTTTTAGGGCCCACAGTCTAATATTTTTAGACGGTATCGTTACATTCCCTCGTATATAGTCACTGCTAGAAGTAGATAGCAAAACTGCTAGTACCTTTTTTGACACATTTGCTATCTCCCTCTACGAATGACTACTAGGGCATGTAGATACCTTCTTAAAATACTAGAAAATGGGCCCTAAAAATTCCACCTAAAGTTTTATATTTCCTATTTTATTAAATAAAAACCTCTTAAGACGCCACTTTCGGTGGTACTTATAGGCATTAAAACGCGATTCGAGACCCTGAGAAACCGGCAAAAAAACTAAATAAACATTGTATTTTTCTGGTTTTTTTTAGTATTTTGTATTTATTAACCCCTAGATCTTTGTTGTCTGAAATAAACCTGTTTGTATTGTATTGATTCGTTGCTTTTTAGGTCATAAAATAATGTACATAAAAAACCTAACGCAAGTTTATAGGGAAAATTTATTTATAAGAACATTATAAAATCTTACTTCTTGAAACAAAGGCGATAATAAGGGAAATTTTAATGGGTCCCTTCGGGCTTCGCTATTAATTTCAAAGGTAAGAAAAGTGGACGTCTTTTCTAACCGAAAGAAAATTAAATTTTTTTTTGGGAACTATTTTACGAGTAAGACATGAGTTTTTTTATATAAACTTAAGATTAACGAGAAATAAGTAAAACTAATATTTTGTTTTTTTCCACTGTTTTCTTTTTGACGCATTTATTAAAGCGGTTGTATGACCGAAAGTGGCGCCCTCAGAGGTTTCAATTTAATAAGTTATTAATAGAAAAAGATTTTAATAATGTTTATCGTGGAGATTTTAGGGCCCATGGTCTAGTATTTTTAGAAGGTATCACTACCAGCCCTCGTAGTCATTCGTAGAAGTAGATAGCAAATGTGTCAAAAACGGCCACTTTTAGCAGTGACTACGAGGGAATGTAGCGATACCGTCTAAAAATACAAGACTGTGGGCCCTAAAATCTCTACAATAAACATTTTTAAAATTGTGTATTAGAATTATAATATTAAATATAATTCACCGCGGCGCCACTTTCGCTCAGGGTACCACCTTAAGCGTTTAAAAAAGTCAAAAATATATTATTCTTTAACGAATCTACAACACGGTGTTCAATTAGTCATGCATAATTACTTATATAATACAATCATGTTAGAAATAGTTATTATTCTTATTAAAGCATATCAGAAATTCCAACATTAACTTAATAAATGGCAATGGAGAAGTAACCTTCCATTACATTCAACAAGTAAGTAAGCGCTTTATTTGAAACTGTTTTTATTATTTTTATCTACACCCATGCTTTAAATCTTCTATAAAAGGTCCTGAAATAGTTAGCTTATAGACAACATTAAAAACTAGTGTCATAGTAACCACAACATCCGATGTTGCGCTCCCCACGCCAACGCCTGAAGGAGTTGCATTATGAAATTCAGTACAACATTAAAGCACTCGTTCGGATGATATAATGACGAGGAGGAAGAGAAGCGCGACCAGCCCTGGAGACAAATTGTGTCTCGATTTTGGGTTTAAGAAACAAGAACTGTGTCAAACAGCATTGCCATTCAAACACCATTGAACCACGATTTTGACGTTTACATTAGCAGACTTGACCCCCAGCCCTCGCTCGGAGATTAGGGCTACCATGACACTGGTTGTTTCAATGTTGCCAATAAGCCACCGTTTCAAAACCCTTTATAGAGGATTTATATCATGGGTGTAGATAAAATTTTGTATGCAATTGTAGATAATTAGGTATTAAAACACTCATGGATTACTATTTATTATCACACTCGTGTTTTAATACTCCTCATTATACTACAGTTGAATAAATAACTAGGTATTATTTTCAGGTATTTGAAGTAGGTTTTTCCTTAAAAAAATCTTTTATAAATTAAGGTCTCTGTCCACTACACCGTACCATACCATGGCCGTGCTAGGAACGTGTCAGTATGACAAGTGCATGGCCCGGCCGCGGTGATGGAACCACATGAGTAAATAATTAGGTACTGATGTGACGGAACGGTCTAGTCATCTTTGATCAAGAATATCCTAGATAACGCTTCACGAACTAAAACAGTACGCAAAAATGGCACTTCAAATAGCGTCCCACTTACAAACTTAGCGCTTATTTTGTACATAATCACCTCTTATTTTGTACAAACTCGCATTTTATATCACTTATTTTGTACAAAATAAGCTTATTTCGTACAAAAACACATCTTTTAGCACTTTGTGCAAAATAAGCGCCAAATTTGTAAGTGGGACGCTATTTTGAGGTGCCACTTTTGAGCCTCTGACCTGACATCTAGGATATTCCTGATCGAAGCTAGTCATAGTGGAAATAGTGTTACTTTTTTTAGTACAAAGATTATTTTTTTGCCTGATACGTTCTTAGCACGGTCATGGTAAAGGTACGGTGTAGTAGGCCCTTTATACATCATTATAATTTTCCAGCATGTATTTCTGGAAGATGTTAATTTCGCTCTGCGTGGTTGCTCTCGCGTCGTCACGCCGTTTTTATGGTCGGAAGCTACCAAACCACCGCACCGGAAGTTCCTCTGGCGACGACGTGGTCAAGGTGCCATGCGACGAGAATACCAACAGGTTCTGTGGATTCATGGATATGGAAGAACCTGGACTCTTTGACAACATCGACTTTTATGGCGGTTAATGTTTTATCAACATAATAAATAAATAAATAAATAAATAAATATTTGACAACATCACATACATTGCTCCGATCCCAAAGTAAGTAGCTAAAGCACTTGTGTTATGGAAATCAGAGACAACGGTGGTATCACAAACACCCAGACCTGAGACAATATAGAAAAGTTCATTTTCTACATTGACCCAGCCGGGGATCGAACCCGGGACCTCAAGAGATGGTGACGCCTTGAAAACCGGCGTGCAAACCACTCGACCACGGAGGTCGAGATTAACCAGAATAGAATAGAACCAGTTGAGAAAAACCAGATTTCCTTCTTTGCCTATTATTTTGTATCAATTGTTGCCTTTCCTTTTAAGGTCTCTGCCCACTACACCGTACCATACCATGACCGTGCTAGGAACGCATAAGGCAAAAATAATTCTGTCTTGAAAAGTATGACACTACCCACTATGCACTTGTCATACTTTTTACAAAGAATATTTTTTTGCCTGATACGTTCCTAGTACGCCCATGGTTATATTTACCTAATAATCTTTGGTTTAGCTCTAAAATTCTCATTTAAAATGTCCAATATTGGCATCCTATGCTCCCTAGGCCAGCTTTCAATAATTTTAACAAAACTAAACTGAGTATTTTTCTGTAAACGGAATTGAAACGGTAACTATATAGTTTTGGTTTTATCGTTGAAACCTAAAGCGATGCCTTTGTAACTTTACTTGAAAATCATTGCTATTGAAAGTTATATAATATGGCTTTGTTTTTTGGGTTATGTTATTTTACACAGATTGTTTATAATCATAAAAATATAAAAAAAATTGTAGTGGTCAAAGGTTCCCTAAGGATTTTCCAAATGTACACGCGGATGAAGTCGGACGGAAGCTCTTCTTAGTAACTTAAAAATAATTCATCAAAACAGAAGGGAACACCATTCTAAAAAGCTAAAAACACAATAAAATTATCACCTAGACTACAACAATTAACCGATCAATTTCCACTGCAATCATAACTTTCTAATGACTGCACAGTGTAGGAAAGAGGAAAATTTCCGCGTCGTGTGTAACGGCCATAACTTCTCCCGGGGATGGAAATTGGAAGGAGGGGGTGCGATGCGAGCCATTCAGACCGCGTCGCGCGCCCGGGTGGAACGCGCGTTTTGCCGCGAAACAACGCAAAATGTCATTCCATTTTTGAAAATTTTGTTGTGCTCCTGTGCTCGATCGGAAATATGACGAAATTTCACGTGCTTCTGCTCGTTCTTTTCGCTGTTACGCTGGCACTGGGTAAGTGGCTTTTGGCATTGTTTTTGTTTGTTCACACCTTTTGTTTGGTGTTTATTTTACGTACCTATATACCTACGTGTTCCCTTCAGAGAGGTGGTCTGTCACTGTCGTGTATTTTCGCTAAAATTTTCTCAGTTGCAAATAAATGTTTTAATCAAAACGCAGATCGGAGGGTCGTCCGTCTTCCTCCTTCAGTAATTAATTACCTAATATTAATTTTAGAAATATTGTTATTAAATAAAATTACTCGCACAAATTGAATACTTACAAACAGTTTATTGAATCATAATAATACCTACCTGATTTTTGATACGTTGGTTGTTATTACTTTCTGTCTTTTAAATTTTTTATAAGTTTAAGTGATTACGACTTACGTAGATACCTACGTAATGTACCTATGTATAGCCTTGTTATTTCTGCGGTTACAGATATAATGGCATAGGTATAATGTATTCAAATGTCATTGGTCTGCGGTTTATAAATATTTAGAGATAATAATGATTTAATTTTGAAACGAAATATTTTAACGTGTTTTTTACAGTTTGCTCAATAGGGAATGTCTGAAAAAAAATTAAATTGGCTGAATATTTTTTATAGGTAGGAATAAGCTCCTTTATTAATAAAAAAATGTTTTAGAATTTTTAATAGCATGAAAATTAAAAAAGACTTATAAATTCTGAAACTTTTTTTCTATTAATAAGGGAACTAATTCCTACCTATAAAAATATTTTCCTCCCAATTCCCTTGGGTATAACGTGGGTGTACCATCATAGTCCACCTCAACGACAAAAAGAAAATGCATAAAATTACATGTAACCATTTATAAGGTATAACTAGGTACCTATACTTACGAGTTTTATGCCCATGGTCTACATTATTTTATGGATAATGTTGATTTCTATTAATCTAAATTTCTAATTAAAACAAACGTAAATTGCAACTTAATAAATTACTCTATTAAGCAGTTTAAATTGGATGTCCATTGATATTTTCATTTATTTTTCTTTTTGTGAAGCCGCAATAAGTACTGCAAATATTCTCATCATGGCTATAACTGAGTTTGTCTGTGTAGGTTTGTAACTGAATGTCCCGCTCTGTCCCAGGTGACACTTTGAAATCGAGGGACAAGGTCACAAGTCCCTAGTGACGGCTGTCCATGAAACATATCCTTGTCTACGAGTATACCTACGTCTACGTAATTCAATCCACAATTTTATTTTGAAATAAAATGTAAGAAAATATTTGATCTTCCATCTCACGAAGTCCGTTGGGCTATAAGGTAAAGGGCCATAACTTCGTGATAGTACATTATTTCGTGAGTTTTGTTTCTGGCGCGAAAAACAAGGAATATAGATGATAGAGTTTTTTTACCGATGTATAATATAAATAAATAATATATAGATATTATTTATTTATATTATATAAATAATATATAGATATTATTTATTTATATTATATAAATAATATATAGATATTATTTATTTATATTATACATCAGTAAAAAAACTCTATCATTAAACAGTCGAAAAAATCAAACCCCAACATTTTGGCGACTAAACTGAGAGCAATGTGACATTTGAAACTCTGCTTTCGGCCACGGACAGTTGTGCGGCGTGTATTCCTTGTCACCACCGTAAGGTTAGCCCTCGTACTTCTTAAGCTCATAGAAAGGCAAAAGTAAGTCCATTTGAATAAAACTTTTAATAGTGCTTTCTTACGTTCCTTAACAATTGATTTGACTAAGAAAAAAGTTATATGCAAGCATATAATTCCATTAAAATTGCAATAAATCGACTCACGAAATAGCGGTCATGTTATTTTTCGTGTGTCCCCTAGTTCGTGTCACTACCGAATCAGGGATATTAAAGAGATTTTTTTCTTGCTTGTTTATTTATATAATAATTAAGATAATTTAAATGTTAATTAAAAATCAAATAATGTATTTAATTAAGTTTCTTAGGAGCTAAATTCGGTATATGTTTTGTTCACTAGAATTCTTATAAATTCGAGTTTGAAGGTGACCTAAATTTACGATTTTAAGTTAAATTCGGATAAGTTGGTACTACCAGAATAAATTTGGTTGTAATTAAATTGATTTTATTAATTTTCGAAAATATATTTTGATTATATTATAATATTAATGTTTTTATTAAAAAACAAAAATTTAAAACAAAACAGATACTTATTGAATTTTGTTTTAATTTTTATTTTGTAAGTAATAAAATCTTTATTTATTGCTGAGGGCAATTTTTTTTTATTTTAAAAATATCTTCATATTGTTTCTTATTATGAAATCCTTCAAATATTTATGTTTTTTTATTAATATATATCATAATTCAATGTAAAAATCTTTATCCCGAAACAGGGGACATGAGCTCACGAACTTAGAAGCAGAGCCTAATTTTTATCACGAAACAGGGTTCAATCAAGAGGTCTATAAATAAATTAACATAAAAATAAATTCAAGCTAAAACTACATAATTTATGCATTGAATTACTGTCAAAAAACAAATATTCATGACACAAAAGATTTCAAACTGATATTATGTTTAGTTAAATTTATAAAAAATCTCAAAGTCGTAAGAGCCTTAACATGCCGAAGTATGTACATTTACCTTAAATGTTGTTAGGCGTGCACATGTACATTGGGTTTAGTGTGCGTAATATGAGAGCATGCAGATGCACACTAAAACAATGTGCATATGCATGCCTAACAACATTCATAGCTAAACGGACTTCGTGAGGTAGAGAACAATTACTATCAGCAATAGCTATTTGGATTTATCAAATTGTGTGTTTTAAAATAAGTGACCGCTTTAACAATGTTATAGTTTGGTTCGAAAGATGTGAAACGTCAGAATTCAATTATTAAAATAGACAGACTATAAATACATATTGCTTGTTTTCGTAATGATCACAGTTTAATCCACCAAGTCCCGGGTTCAGGAAGCGGCGGATATCATAGCTTTTTCTATGAAATTTAGGGACTCAGTTACATTATTTTATTCAATTAGAGCTAAAATTAGTATCCAAGAGTATTATCTTATATTACCAGCCCAGCGGATACCGCCTGAGTTTCGACTTATATGCTTACTTGCTGCTTGTTGCCCTACGCAGAAGTCAAGTAACTCAGTTTCCAAAAAAAAAACATTTTCTGTTTAAGCAAAGCAAATCGCACAGCTTCCATTTTTTTATTTTATTAAAATTCTGTTTAATTCGGAAAATATATCCAATAACTTGTTTGAAGTATCTTTTCCGTTTGCAAAATCTACGCTTAAACAAAGTATATTTCCCGTTTCTAACTTAAAAACAAGAAAGTCTTATCAAGATACTTGTATTTTAAATAGATAAGCAGATACTTGTTTTCTATGTATTTATTTTATAGTGGTAAGTACTGTATTCTATGGCTTTATGCAAATCTGAAAACAAGTATCTACTAAAAGTACAATAGAGAATCTCAAGTTACTTGTTTATAGCGTAGAATATTATTGACAAATCAATACATATTTCTACGCAGAACACTATTTTCGTTCGTCAAAATGTAGGCAGGTATGAGAACTATTTTTTTTACAGACATATGTTTTTACTTTAAATACTGTGTTCAGAATATCTCATTTTTTCAATAAAAACACTAAATAACGTTTTTAAGCTCTCCTGTAAAATTTGTCTAGAATGAGATACTTGAATTTGGTTTAGAGCAGCCGTACTGCTTCAGCTCCAATTTAATTGGATAAGGTTGGAACTAACTGTCTCTAAAAATGCTCGAGTCATTTTGCTGTTCAGTGTATCCTGTGAAACTCTGAAAACGAGACACATTGTCCTATATTAAAACGGAACGACATGGTTACATGCAAATGTGTAGATTGTTCTCTTTCTGACAGACAAAAGCTTTTAATGAAATTCGCAGTGACACAGCAAGTATAATATTCTTGGTGTTTGAGTCAGTTCTGTTAATATATTTCATGGATTTGCTTAACGTGAGAATATTCAACTTGAACCTATTTTTCAACCCTCTATACATCCTATCCTACTACTAATAACTAATATAATAAACCTGAAAGTTTGTGGGTTTGGATGTTTGTTCCTCAATCACGCAACAACGGCTGAACAAGTTTGGATGAAAGATGTTCCATTTTTGTATGGAGGCTGGGCCCGTTTGGGTTACCCGTGGCCTACGGTCATAAAATTATATTTTATGGAAAGAGAACAACATAAGGAACCTGTCCATGTATCAATATATTTTTTTTAAACCTGCAAACATTCTGTTTTTATTTTTAAAGTTGGATACTTAAAGTTAATAAAACAACAACTTAAAACGTTTTTCTACCTTGGCAACATCGATTTTTTACTGTCATATGTCACATTGATGCTGTCAGATGTCAAATAAAATGACATATCAACAGTCAATGTAGTCATTTTAATAGAAATAAAAATGCAAAGGAATATCCCTTAACAGCCGGCAGCCGCACAAAATGGATTTTCAGGATTAAATCAACAGTAAAAACTTGTAACAAGCATTAGAATTTATTGATATACTCGGGAGAGTAAAATTAATAGTAAGACACTTAAATTTTAAAGCGAAAACATTAAGAAATACACGATGAATGCACCATTATTCGAGTTTTTAAATATTTTTTTATTTATGTTTGCAGGTATTTTCTTTTAGGAAACCTTGTCCCACAAGATAAATCTACGAAAAAAACAATTATTATGGGTATAGGAAATTTAATTAATGCCTGTCTTTACCAAAATCTAATCTCACCAAACTTAGACATGAATCTATACGCCGAAATTTCTATCCTACTTACAAAATCGGCTTAGCAACAAAGCGAAATTGAACGGCATTTTTTTAACAAAACTCCCGCAATAAACAAGTTTACGAAGAAAAAAAAAACAGAAGTTGTTCTTAAACAAATCTTAAAGTAAAATGGCGTCTTAGGGTAACCGTGAGCTCTTAATACACCGCTGAAAGTTGAAATAGATGAGGTTTTCATGTAAATTAAATAAAATGGAGGTCTTATGAAATTATGGACTCCTTGCTCGGGACAAGGGCTTTCGTCTGTACTTGAATGAAATGTCCCTTTTCGCTCTAGACTTTATTAAGTGTGAAGGCTATTCTATATTTTTGTATAACAAGGAGAGTTTTGCACAAAAAGGTTTTTGCTAGAGCTATGATAACCCTGACTTAATTTCATTATAAAATATGTTAAAGTTGTTCGTAAATACCGTTTTGCTATGAATGTTGTTACTTGATTTTTTGAGAAACAAGATGCAATAATTTTCTCTTCAGTACTTATTACTTCATAATAAGTATATTAATAAATTTTGCCCCTAAATAAGAAAATAAACTTGTGTAAGAACGTTAAACGTAAAACAAATAGTCTAAAACATAAGTATTTATTACTACAGGATTTTTTCATATGAGTGTCATTTACATAAAACTTTAACTTTACGCGTCGCTTTTCATAAATCGCCATCTAACGAAATTTTTTGAACTATTTTTATATTTTAAATTGAGCTGTCACAAAATCGCCCGTCAGATGGTCGCGGTGAGGTAGCCATGAACAGTACCCATATCACGAATTACTCGATAGACAATTCTCTATGGAAAATTTCATTTCGCTTATCGGCGATAGATGGCGCTGTACAAATTTCCAATACAAAACTTATCTATCGAATGATTTTACGCGCGTTATTTTTTTCGATGGCTGTTCGTGCTAAGGGTACAGAACATCGGGTTTTTATGAATATTATATATTAAGCTACTGCATCATTCATTAAAACTATTCACTTAAAAAAACATGTATATGAAAAGGCCTTAATGTTGTAAAAGTAATCCTTGTGAATCACTTTCAATTGATAACAATGCATAATCGTAACGAAGACGTATTGATGAATCGTAGCATACTGTGAGAACTGTTTTACATAATAGAGTGATAGCAAAAACTGCGCACGCACTTATGCAACGCTGCAGTAAAAGATTCCGCATGATGTTACATGGAATTGTTAAGAAAATGCGAGAAACATTCATGGAATTGTATCGAATCTTAGGTTAGATGAGCCAACTGTGCAGCCAATTTATTTGATTTTATGTCTCTTAAAAAAGAAACAACTTAAAAATACCAACAATTACAACTTTTTAAAACAAATAGAAAACATATTAAGGACCTATAAAAAAATTGTTTAAAAACAAAAAAACCGACTTCAACAATTATCATTGTTATAATAAAACACGTCTATTAAAGTCGGGTGGGGCTGGAGTACATCTTCCTTTTTTTATTCTAAAAGCCCCACCCGACTTCAATTGACGTGTTTTATTAAAACAATGATAATGCGTATCTAATGATTTGTATATTATTTCTTGCTTTTTAGAGGCAGGTTTTTTGAAGTCGGTTTTTTTGTTTTTTAAACATTTTTTTTATTTTTTTTATTTTTAGTGTAAGTACCTTCTGTATTAGGTAGTGTAGGTATATTATTTAGGTAGAAAAATCGGCTCAGCCAAACGTGAGATAATCGCGGAAAAAAAACATACATACAAACTGAATGTCTCTTTTTTTGAAGTCGGTTAAAAAGACTACACAAAGGTATCCCTTCCCCAACAAAAAAAATCATCTAATTCGGTTCATAAATAACAAAATTGTCAAGTTAGTTGATTAAATATCATAGTATTTTCAGGATTACTTGTAAAATACTGAACCGATTTGAAAAAAAATTAAATGGGACCATCTCGCAAGAAAACTCAATTGATCAAAAAAAGAATCATCTAAATCGGTCCATAAATGTCGAAGATACGCGCTAACAACGATAAAAAAAAACATACAATCGAATTGAGAACCTCCTCCTTTTGATGAAGTCGGTTAAAAACACGGTTGTTTTAATAACATTGCGGCATCGAGCTCCATTCATTTTGAATAAATAAAACGATAAATGTTAGTCCAAATTTAACTCCTAACATCAGAAACAACAAACAACCCACTCATTTCCCAAATTATCCTCAAGATTAGCTCACCATTGTCTGCAAAGTTTCAGAACATTTATTTCCCCGCGGATTCCTACTGGTTCTGCATTTGAGAACACACTGTGACAGCCAAAATGGCAGATACGATCATCTGACATATTAGTGACATTTAATGAAACAGACAACCAGTAAAATTGATTTAAGCCTGTAGCACAGCACACCTTTGCCGCAAAACACCGCTGTATGTTCCACCATGGGTTCGACAAGCGAAACAAAAGCGAACAGCCTGTTCTAATGCATAGATTTTTCACGCGCGATTCCGCTCGATCGGCTCTGACCGTTGACACATGCGAAAGTAATGACGCGAAACCACTACGTGATCCTCATTATATCGTCGTCAATAGAAGACCTCTCATTAAGGAACCTTGGCGGAACTGCCTCGGGGCCGCTGGTACGGTTTCGCGGCGGAGGTGTGATACAGGTGTCAAGCAAATATGGTGCCTCCAAAACAGTCAACAATCCGATAACAGGGCTGTGGCAAAGTTGCTTAACTTTCATCATCGCCATCGTAGAAACGTTCGGTTCGAACACAGACCTTAGAATAAATACTTTGGGCAGAGCTCTGTCACTCCGCACGCGTGTCTAAACCGCTCGGCGTCCTCTAAAAGGACAAAAGCTACGCGATTGAAAGAGAGGCAACTACTAAGTGAATGTTTTGGAGCGAAGGGAGCGCTGTGCGACCTGAATTGCACCTTATTGTGTCGGAGCAAGAGTCGCTATTTATTTAAACGATTTTGCGGAGTGCAACTTCTGTACGCTAGTACTATTATCTATACTGTGCTATGGGTTCGAAGCCCAGAGAAAGCAATAACTATTGAAGGAGCTCACTACATGTTTCAGTAGACGTATTACGATGACAGGCGTGATAAATGACGTAGCGATCGTTTACCACTTACCCGGCGACAAATATGGCCGCTCGTGGAATTAATTGATATTAATGCTCAGCTTTGTAACAATAAAAATGACGCGACAACTTTCCACGAAGCAGGTAGGCTTAGGTAGAATAATATTTTGAGAAGAGTGGGAGTAATTAATTATTTCTACTAGATTGCACCTAGTTGTTTAAAGAAATTATATAAGAAGATTAACGCAAAATAACAACTCACATATATAGGTACTCTCCAGCATAGGTAGACAGACAGACAGACAGAACTAAATGGCATAATGACATAAATGGTTTAGCCCGAATCCTCAGCAACGGCGAAAGTAAGGGCCAATGCCGTTTGCTATAGATTTTGAGAGGATCGTCAACCACGTGGTCTCCATACAAACGGCGATAACGTTTCCCACCCTCTAAACCTTAACCTACAGCAATGAATTTTTGGTATGTTTTTGAAATGCCTAAAAACTAGGGCTGTACGTTTTGATTTTTTAAATATCTATAATAGATTTCGAAATATTTGCATTTTAGTGATTTCATACAAAACACAGAAGTGCCAATATTTTCAAATCTACAATGAATATAGTGACTCGGTAGCTCAGCGGTCAGACCATTGGACCGGATATCCAAAGGTCGCGGGTTCGATTCCCGTCTGAGTATTGATCTGGTGCGAGTCGTATTTTTTCTAGTATATTATTTAGTATTGTGTAAAAATAGCATTGTGAATGCAAAAATCTCAAATTTAAAAATTAAAGATCCTCCTATGGGTTTTTAGAATTGCAAAATGTACGTTTTCTTGGACTTTTAGAATCGTCCTTATAACATAATAGCTTAACTCAGTTTAAGCATTAACGACTTTAACCTTACGACATTTTTCCTAGCTAGGTACAAAAATTAGAGTTTATAACCATCCCTTAAACTTAACACTGTCCGAAGTATGACAGCTATTCAATCTATTTTCAGTCACCTTCTAAGATCACTCTTTGCAAAAGTTTCTTAACTTTTACGACTGTTTCGAATGTTCAATCGATATCATTTCTTTTTTAGTAGCTGATTTATTCCACAATTTCCAAGTTAGTTTTAAAGTGAAAGTTTTTCATATTGATGGATTCATCCAATGTAACATTCATTACTCTGGTTACCGTAATAACTTATTTTCTCATGTATTTATTGAACCATGGGCGTATCTAGGGTATCTAGAGATAACTTTTCAGGTGCGGTCTGCAGTAGTAAAAATTGTTAGTAAAAATTCTGGGGGCACGCCCCCCCCCCCCTTCCTACGCCCATGAGTCTAACGATTAGACTCATGAGCTCATGAGCGTCCACTTTATGTATTTTGCATACTTACAAAGCGATTAAATTGACAGTAGAAAGTAATCTGCGGCACAAAATATAGAATTTCGCTACTTTATCTGCGGCAACTTCAGAGCACTTCCGGTACAAAACAACGTAGGTATTTTAATCGTGTAGATTCTAGGGGGAAGGCTATATCCAGTAGTGGGTGTAGTCGTGAGGCTTGGTGATGAGAGAATAAACTATATATCGTCTTCTCCTTCTCCGTGTTCCGATCCTAGGAGGTTGGACAACATCATGGCCATCTTGACCTTAGAGGCCGCTGCCCGGAATAGGGACTTATAACGGGTGTAACAAGACACTCAACGAAGCCGAAGTCCACGCATTCTGCCCATCATCAGGATCATTTTTGTCTTTTAGACTATACCTGGGAAACCAATAGCTACGAAGTTATTGAAGGTCAAAGTCAATTTTTTTTTGAAATCTTATTTACTTATTCGTTATTTCCTTATTTTTGTCTTCAGAAACATTTTTAAAATTTTATGTATTTCGTAACAAACAATGACTTCAAAACGTCAATACTCAATGTATTTCATGAGCACGCACATAAACGTTGCCTTTTAACTCGTCTGCACACAGTTGTGTAGCATTCACTCGCAGGCGCGGTCTTTTGTACGCGTTACATTGGTAATGTATGCAATGCTTTTTAACACCAAAAATTAAAATAGTTTCCCAGCAATAATTTTGAACAGAAATGGTCCTGATGATGGGAAGAATACGTAGACCTCGGCTTCGTTGAGTGTCTTGTTACACCCGGTATATATAGTAGTTAGTACTGCGACCGAACCAATCCCGCAGGTTCTTTAGGCACGAATGTCATCTTCTTCTAGCGCTGCGTTTGTTTACCCATAATTATATATATCGTCTTACAGAACATTAATACTGACAATCATTCTATAACGTTCAGGTAGTAAGTATTGTTAGTAAGTACGACTATAAGTTTTCTATTTAAAGAAAGAAAGAAGAAAGAAAAAATGTTTATTCGGAGCATATACATACACATTTATAAAAATACATTTTAAATCTTATTGCTATGCAGCCGAAAAGGCCTCCACTCAGCAAAATGCCACAGCATGTTAATGCCATGACGCTGGTGTTATGTGGATGATATTTCAACTTAGTCGTGTCGTAAGTCTTCACAGATAAATTGAAAATGAACTAATCTTTAAAAGCTTTGTTTATTTTAGGACTAAATTGATGTCTGAAACTTACCTACTCATTTATATCACGTTGTTTTCGTTATTTATCTTTTTAACGCTCTTAATTTAGAAACAATACAAGTTTGAATGTATTTGCTCAGCATCGTGTTTATCAGAGAATTTTGACGAATCTCTTAGCTCTTAAAGGGCCCTTTAGACCTTAAAGTGGCGCCCTCATCTTAATTTAATTTATTGCTCGTTAAGTTCGTAAGTATCGAAAAATCGCAAGTACGCATTGAAGCTAAGGTTCTATATTAATTTTACAAACAAATACCTGGGTAAAATATATTTAGTTCTAGTAGTAGTAGCAGGAAAAAGTCCCAAAAATGGCCTTTTTTGCTCTACAACGAACTATATAACAATAAACAATAAATTTATTTCGATAAAAAGGTTTTACATTACAGTAATTAGTAGCCGGAGTCTCCTTTTAAGCAAAAAATGCACTATATCACTAAGAAATATATTTTACTGAGGTTATTGTTTGTAAATTAACTATAGAACCTTAGCTTCAACCTGAACATGTGAATTTTTGATAAAATATGTACTTAGCGAGCAATAAATTCAATTAAGATGCGGGCGCCAATTTGAAGTAGGTATAGCAACGTGTTACAAAATAACCCCTTGCCGAATATGGTAGATATGGACTATCAAACTGAACAACTTTCACTATGGGACCAACTCTGAAACCACGAAAAAAAACAGCTGTTTCATACATTTTGATATTTTCGTTATTAATTTTTGTATGAAACAGCTATTTATATTTCGCGATTTCGGAGTTGGTCCCATAGTAAAAGTTGTTCAGTTTGATGGTCCCTATCTTCCATATTCGGAATTAGGGATTATTTTGTAACACGTTGTAAAGGGCCCTTAAGCAAATCCTTTGTAAGGTCGACAGCCACCATTATACAATGGAACAATGGGATGAGTACTTTGTGATGTAAGCAATAAAGCTTATTTTTGAATGTCAAATAGGTCAACAACATCAACCTGAATCAATATGTTTGTTTTGCCAAATATTATTCTGAATAGCGTTATGATCTTTTGTTGGAAGCTGTTTTTACGTGGTTTCCTTTTCATCAGACAAAATGAACTGTTGAAAATATAGGTCGTGGGATTTTTAAATAAATATTATTTTCCTTTTTCATATTGTTTAGTCATTTATACTATCTAAGTTATTTTTTACGGGAAGGAATGCGCGGAAAGCTTTTTGGTCATGTGTATTTTATAAGTTTATTTATATATGATTTATTCAGAAAACCAACAGCTTTATTAGGTACAGATTGAGTAATTACATATAAGTCTTAAATAAGCCAATTATAGGTTTCCTTAACTATAACAAATTTATATCATCAATGTTACAAAATGGATGTTACAGATATCGTTACAAATATCAGAACATTTGATATTCTTGTGAGATTAAATTAATTGAATTCGTTAAGTACATTAAATTGAAAGATATTGTTGCTAGGCAATAATTACAGATACAAACATTAATAAAAATGAATCATAGGCAGTTCAAGTAGCTTGTGAATTGAGAATTTAACATTTTTTTTTGCATTTCAGGTAAGCTCAAGATTCAAGTTACTTTTGCTGTCTACTTACAAGTAATGTATAGTATAATGCTTATAATTAATGGATTTGTACATTAAATCTAAAAAAAACATTTTATGAACAAATGTTTTAACAGTTTACTTTATACATAACAAGCGGCTGCCCGCGACTTCATCTGCCTAGAAAGTTTTTTTTCTATTCCTGGGGAACAGATTTTGATTCTTGGTAAAATGTACCCTTTGTCCTTATCTGTACCCCTGATAATTTTCATGATGATTGATTGAGAAATTAAGACGTGAAGGCGTAACAAACAAATGGCCGAATACTCAAAGGCTTCTTAGTTAAAATCTTAAGTTAAGGTCTCCTTAACATTAAGGAAGCTGTCACTTTCATAGAGTTGCTGTCAAATCTGACAACTTTTTTTTATTTTAAGGTAGCCTTAACTTTAAGTTTCGTTTGAGTATTTGCGCAATTTTATAATATTTGTAAGGAAATAAGAATGCCTCCATGTTTACAAAAAACATTTTTTTTACATTATAATTCATGATTGTGAACGAAGGAGAATATTCCTCACCGTCACGAAAAAAAGGTAAAAATATATGAACCAAAAATTCCTTTGTCTTAATATTTGACCTCAGATTTTACGCATAAGTTTTCCTATAAGACCCGCGTAAATCAATAATGAACTATACCATACTAACTCTGATAGGTCCCCAAATTACCGGCTACCTATGTAGTGGGGTCCGTAAACCGCAAACATAGTAAATAGCTAAAACAGTAACGCCATTATTATCCTATTGGTATTGGTGATGGGCTCTTTTCTTCGCATTGAGACTCCCATTTGGTCCGTTATGCGTGAACACAGCATTGGTATGGCTAGTCAAGCCATCCCAGCTCCTTCCAGAAGCGCAGAAGCCTCCTGGGGCGTTCACAGGCTTCTAGGAGCGACCTCACGTCTTTGAGGATTTCTGCCCGGTGTGCGGCCAAACCCACGCACTCTAGGATCACGTGGGCGGCTGTTTCCTCTGCGTCCAGGCATCCTCTACATAGGGGACTGTCTGTCGCATTCATCATGAATAGTTGTCGGTTTAAAGCTAGGTGACCTGAAAGTGTACCTACAACTATCCGGAGGTCTAGACGATTAAGGCTGCATTATTATCCTTACTATACTTACTAAGGAGCTCGGTGACGCAGTGGTTAAGCGCCTGGCCCAGCGATTGCGGAGGTTAAGCAACTTTCGCAAGGGTCGGTCATGGGATGGGTGACCAAAATTTTGTTATCTCGAGTTCCTCCGTGCTTCGGAAGGCACGTTAAGCCGTTGGTTCCGGCTGCATTTGCAGTCGTTAACACCCACCAATCCGCATTGGGCCCGCGTGGTGGGTTATTTAGGGCCCGTCCTCCTTATCCACCCAAAAGGACGGTAGAGTTGTAGGTTAATAAATCGAAATAGAATCATACTTGAGATTCTGCGTTAACTATTGTGTGATTTGTGTGTGCCGCAAAGGTTCCTATTCATCTGTGTTATGTATGGGCTCCATTATTCGGGATTGCGGACAACCGACTGTATTTACTAACCCGAGCAAATGGGTCTGCTGAAATTAAGCTAGTTTTTCCCCGTGACTTTGTTTCGCTCGTATTTCGCTTCGCTTTATTTTTTGGAGAGTGTATGAAATATACAATAAGGCACCCTGAGCGAAAGTGGCGCCGCGGTGAATTTTATTTTATATTATAATTCTAATACACAATTTTAATAATGTTTTACGTGGAATTTTTAGGGCCCACAGTCTAGTATTTTTAGACGGTATCGTTACATTCCCTGGTAGTCACTGCTAGAAGTAGTTAGCAAAACTGCTAAAAGTGGCCGTTTTTGACACATTTTCTATCTACTGCTACGAATGACTACGAGGGCATGTACACCTTCTAAAAATGCTCAAAAAGTGCATGTGAAGGTTGTTGTTGGATATTGTTTTTACAAGATTGAAGCTGGGTCCTCTTAAGTAAGCGTTACTTTTTTGTGTCAGCATCTTGTCAAAGTTTGGAATATCGTAATGGCCATTTAGTATCTTAAAAGTCTCAATCAGGCCTCCTCTCTCTCTACGATCACACATTCAAGTAAGTCTATGTCTTTAACAAAGTAGGGATTCCAAACTTGAAATTAATAAGGAAAATTTGAAAATGTATGAAACAGCTGATTTTTTTCCACGATATCAGAGTTGATCCCATTATGTTGTTCAGATTGATGGTCTCTATTTACCATTTCCTGGTTAAGCTATCGATTCTGTTACACATTGTATATAGAAAAAAAACCAGTCTCTAATCGCTCCGGCGAGTAATCTCTACTACAAAACCAGATACTCCCCAAATAATAAAAAATCGGTCACCCATCCCAATCCAAATCTTTATGAAAGTAGCTTAGCTTTCACGATCGCAAAGGCTCGCCAAGTTTTTGCCGCGTCAAGATTAATTCAGCGAAAATGGCCGACATCCATAATCGCTTGCGATGCTAATAAGCGGCCTGAAGTCACCGGTCTGACCTTTGAGATAATCCCTTATACAGACTAATGGGTAGGGTTGTCGACTGAAAATTATTTGTTAAATAAATAAATACGCTGAGTGAGGTGCACCCAAAAAAGGGGTAAGTGCGCCCACGTTCACAAATGCTGGTCAAGGCTAATACAAAATCATTTGGAAACTTCTACAATTTGTTTTTTAAACTGTTGCACATAGTTTTTTTAAATAAAAAAGGACGATGAGATAATTATTTGGAAATATTTTTTAAGATAAACTAAATTAGAAGGTCGGTAACTGTTTTTCCACTGTACGTTTCCATGAGATCACCTTCTTGGAGGTGAAGTTATTTCAAAAAATATTTTCTGGCATTTTTAATTATGTAGTTAAACTTTGTTTTTTAGTTTCACATATTTTGTATAATATAACCGAAACACGAAGATAGCCGAGAGCCGTTTATAAAAAAGGTACTAATGAACATCAGCTCTGACCGTTTTTCCTCTTCTTCCAAACAGTGAAAAAAGCAGCAAGTACCAGCCCTAACATAATGACTGACTCAGCATTACTTTGATACACTAAGGGCGGACAGTAGAGTTGCCTACTTTTTGTAGGTCTGAATAGAGAAATGATGAGGTCGGATACTATCGCTTTGTGGAGATGTACAATCGACCACACCGACGACGCTTTTAGACCTCTAAGGTTAAAATCGCTAGCACGCCCGCCGTGCGTATTTCTTATGTTTTTACGCGCAGGGGCTGGTGCGATCCGCTCGCACACTCAATTTTCTGCAAAGTGGTAAAGCACGTGATTTTCTGATCGTGCTACCGCAAAAAAGGTGGAGTGATAAAGACCGCCATTATTGTACAAAAGGTAGAGACTCATTCGGACTCATTTTGTTTTTTTTTTAATTTGTTTATTTAAGGACAACCAACAAGTACAATCACCTTACACAAGTCATCATTTATATAACTATGGGTTACAATCTTAAGAGGGTTGTCAAGCAAACGGCGATAACGTTTCCCACCCTCTAAACCTTAACCTACAGCAATGAATTTTTGGTATGTTTTTGAAATGCCTAAATACTAGGGCTGTACGTTTTGATTTTTAAAATATTCATTGTAGATTTGAAAATATTGGCACTTCTGTGTTTTGTATGAAATCACTAAAATGCAAATATTTCGAAATCTATTATAGATATTTAAAAAATCAAAACGTACAGCCCTAGTATTTAGGCATTTCAAAAAAATACAAAAAAATAATTACTGTAGGTTAAGGTTTAGAGGGTGGGAAACGTTATCGCCGTTTGTATGGAGACCGTTTGCTTGACAATCCTCTTAAGTGAAGACTTAATTAAAGGCTGCCACGGCATGCGTTATATGCAAAGAATTATAAAAAAGAGAATTTATTTATTTATTTATTTATTTATTTATTTAGTACACACACAATTTTTACATGAAAAAAAATAATGGACAGAAGAGTAGTACAAGGAATTATGGAATTTATGATTCACAAGGCGTTAACTATGATGAATGATAAATTTATAAACTACTTATACATATACTTAACTAACTATAATTTTATATCCCTACCTTCGTAGGAGCTATAGATTTAATGAAAATCTTTCAGAGTTTTAAAATAGAATAGAATATTATTTTGTAAAACAAGGGGCTCTGTAGAGCTGTGTAGTGTAGACCTCTCGTCTGTGGCATTTTAAATCATTTTTCGAAATGACTTCATATCTCCGCCATTTTGGAAAAATATCGAAAAACTGGATCGACAAAAAAACTCAATTAATTATAGAACCTGCTCACAAAATTACACGATAATCTGTTGAGCAATGCGACCTGTAGACGAAAACAAACGGACAGACGGAAAATTAGTTTTTAGTTTTGTGGCGTTTTATACTTATTACGTGTTACAGCTGATAAGTTTCTTGCGCCCGTTCTTCCTGTCAGCTAAAAAAGTCTGGAACGGGTGGTAGGAAAATATAAACGATTCAAAAGTACTTAATAATTAAGTTTATTTCACTTTCAAGACAAAGACATATTAGTGTTAATCAATAACGAAAGTCGCAATGTAAAGAAGATGGATTTGACATTTAAAAAGTTTCTGTATGAATTGTACAGCACATTGAACTAAGATTTTAAATTATGGATAATAATAAAAATGGTTTTTCGCTCCTCTTGCTCAAAAAGTCCGTCATTGTAACGTACAAGAGCTGATATAAAATAGCACAATAACCCCTAGGGGATAAAGTTTTTTCTTTTTTAATGTTTGTCTATTACCAATGAGCCTACTAAAACGAAAAAGTCTTTATTCATAAAGATTCGCTCGACTTAATACTGTTTCTCATTCTTATTTTTGAAAATGGAACTAAAAGCATCTCTTCGGTGAAATCATAGACTTATTTATACTCTGTGCACAGAGTGAATCGTAGAATGCGTGATTGTGTTGCTTAGCTGCTACCTACAGCAAAAATTAAAAAAAGGTACCATGGCGCGAAATCTTTAGATTTTTTCTATAATTACAAACTGATTGAATTGTGTGACTGTAATAGGAAAGAAATAATTTTAATCTTTTGGCGTGTGATGCTCCGGGGCGGGACCACCTTAAGCTAGGTAAATTTAATAAGCAAGAAAAAATTGTATATTAAATGTATATAATTGTATTCTCAATTAAAAATAATGTATATCTATAGTATCGTTGTAAACATTATATCGATGTGGGTCCGCTGGAGAGCATACTCCCCAGCGGGACCACCACGATAATTCCGTTGCTGGAGGCTTTTCAAATTCGTTTATGACACCAAAAAAATGTATATTAAATGTATACAAATCTACTATAGTCAATTTGTTATTTAGTTAATTCCATACCAATTTACGAGCACTTTTAAATTTCCTTCCGGAACATTAGAGAAGCGTCTACTAAAAGGTAGGGCAAAGGATAGGAGTAAGTAAGCGTAGTTTTCTATCAGGGCGTTGGCCTGATATGTTACAATTAAATAAGTTATGGTCTGTTTATTTTCATTATTTTTCAACACATATGCTCGTAAAGTGAGCCTTCTAAACATCGCTTTTAGATTTAGCTCCGGTGAATTAAGTCTACGACGGGGCTTTTAGGGCCATAAACCGAGCTTATTTTAGCCCAATTTTATGAACATGTCGTAGACTTCATAATAATAATGACGCTCACAAAAATATCCAAAAACTAAGACTTTGCCATAACCTTTAAGTAGACGCTTCTCTTATGTTCCGGAAGGAAATTTAAAAGTACTCGTAAATTGGTATAGACTTAACTAAATAACAAATTGACTATAGTAGATTTGTATACATTTAATATACATTTTTTTGGTGTCATAAACGAATTTGAAAAGCCTCCAGCAACGGAATTATCGTGGTGGTCCCGCTGGGGAGTATGCTCTCCAGCGGACCCACATCGATATAATGTTTACAACGAAACTATAGATATACATTATTTTTAATTGAGTATACAATTATATACATTTAATATACATTTTTTTCTTGCTTATTAAATTTACCTAGCTTAAGGTGGTCCCGCCCCGGAGCATCACACAATATTTTTGCATGAACAAAGTTCAAATTGGCCTGAAAATAGCGATAATTCGGTTTGTAGTGAACTACCAGAATTAAAAAATAATATAGTAACGTTAACTTCACATAATTCGAATAACTTAATTGATTTTAATAGATATTCTTCATTTAATAAATTGAAGCGTGTTTGCGCGTACGTACTTCGGTTTGTTTATAACTCACGATGCAGCAGGCGAGCGCCATCGCCACTAGAAAAAATAACCGGTCCGTTATCAGTGGACGAGCTTTGTCAGGCGGAGCGCACGCTTGTTAAATACGTTCAAGTACAATCGTTTACCGACATTTATAACGACTTGAATAAGGGTTTGCGTTGTGATAAAGGTTCACAGTATAAGCGTATCTCGGGTTTAAATGTGTTCTTGGATAATGACAAGATAATTAGAGTAGGCGGTAGATTGTGTAATTCAGATTTTAGTTACGATAAAAAACATCCAATATTATTGTGCAGTAAGCATCTTTTTTCGAGACTTCTGTGTGAGTATGAACATAAGCGATTATGTCATGCGGGACCGCAGCTGTTAGCGGCTTCTATGCGTGAACAGTGGTGGGTGCTAGGTGCTAGAAATTTAGCCAGGCAAGTAGTACATAACTGTGTAGTGTGCACTCGCATGAAGGGTAAGACATTAACACCTATGATGGGTAACTTACCTTCAGAACGTTTAGAACCCAGTTTTCCCTTCATGAAATGTGGCGCTGATTTCGCAGGACCTCTATTCGTTTTAAACCGAAAAGGCAGAGGTTCTAAATTAATTAAATGTTATATTTGTATATTTATATGTTTCACTACAAGAGCTATTCACTTAGAATTAGTTGGTTTGGTGGTTTATCAACACAAGAATATATACTGAGTTTAAAGCGTTTTATTTCACGACGAGGAAAGCCTTGTCAAATATTCTCTGATAATGGGAGAAATTTCGTAGGGGCTGAAAGAGAACTTTCAGCTATTTTTGAAAATCAACAACAAATTTTAGATTTTGCTAGTGAAAATAATATTCGTTTTTCGTTCATTCCGCCATACGCTCCTCATTTTGGTGGTTTATGGGAGGCGGGGGTAAAGTCGTGCAAATATCATTTGAGACGAGTAATCGGAAATGCAAAACTAACGTACGAGGAGTTCAGCACGGTATTGACGCAAATCGAAGCCGTCCTGAACTCCCGTCCAATGTCCCCTCTTTCCTCAGATCCGAATGACTATCTTCCCCTTACACCAGCTCATTTCCTCATTGGCCGACCGTTGACTTCGCTGGGCTGCCAGGACGTGACCACGACGGCGCCTGCGCGCCTGGGGCGCTACGAGCGGCTGGAGCAGTTGAGGCAGCATTTCTGGGAGAGATGGTCAAAGGAATACGTGTCGGAACTACAGAGACGAACAAAATGGACAGAAAACAAGGACGCTCTCCCACTGGATAGCCTTGTTTTGATAAAGGAGGATAACCTTCCCCCCTTACGTTGGAGAATGGGTAGAATTGTTCGCCTGTTCACAGGAAAGGATGGTGTCTCCAGGGTTGCTGAGATTCGTACAGCAGCGGGCACGATTCAGCGGGCCTGTTCGAAGATCTGTCCACTTCTTGCGCCGCCGGCGCAGACCGAGGCGTAATGCGACAAGCTACAGCGTTGTATTGGAAGACAGGGTCATTCCAAGGCGGCCGGCATGTTTAGGCGACTACTAGCGCCATCTATTAGCGCGTAGCAAAACACCAAGACCGGTGTGAAGATTGTATAGATGACCGACCGGCGTGAAGCAAGGAGCGAGTGACGTCACGGCGGCCGGGCGGGCATTCATTCTATTCAAATTGATCGTCGACTAGGCTTAACCGTTTTTTCATAATAATTTTGTATTTTCGTTTAAAATAAACGTTTTTTTTGTAAATCTGATAATAATACGATTTATTGAATAATCCTGCAACTCGTCCCGCAACCTAAAGCAGATAATAAACGTACAAGCTGCTACAATATTTTATATCGCTTATTTTATACAAAATAAGCTTATTTTGTACAAAAACATATATTTTATCGCTTACTTTGTGCAAAAAAAGCGCCCAGTTTGTAAGTGGGACGCTATTTGTGGTGCCATTTTTGAGACTGACCGGACATCTAGATGATCATCACTCTTGATCGATGGATTTTCTAAACAAAAAAGTGTTTTAAAAGGTATTTTTCTGTTAAATTCAATCCGATTTTATTTTTATTTGATAGTCTTCAAAAGCTGTAATAGTCAATCTTACCGACTTTATTCTTATTGTCGAATTTACTGGAAAATTTCTCCTATTCGTAGTGTATCAGTTAGAATCGAAAAATGTTAAATGTCGGGTATTTTTGTATGAAACTCCAATTTCTTTTTATTCTAACTGACACACGGCGAATAGGAAAAATTAAAGATGACTGCCATAAAAGATGGTTGGTGGAAATAGAAATAGTCTCAGAAACTATAGCTGATTCGCGTTTTTATCCATTATCAGCTAAGTATCTGATTCTGTAACCAAACTCGCATCTTACTTCACCTCGCGTGAATTTGTTATTAGAAATTAGCTGAATATAAGCTACTTTACCGATTGCAAAAAGTTTTAGGTAGCAACCGGAGCTATCTAAAATCCTTTTGTGATTAAAAAACCTATCAATTATCTCGTTTATGATTTAAAATTCCCGTGAAGTGAAGTGAGGTTCGAAGTCGAAGTGAGATGCGAGTTTATTACAGAATCGACAGGCTGGTCAGGAAGACCTGTGCCTCAATAGTGAGGACATAAAAAATGGGTTGGTGATGAGGAAAGAAATAAAGGCATTAATCTGTAAGGATTATCCGAAAACTAATTAAAAGTTTCGAATGGTCGCAATTATCGTAGCCATCGTTAATCGGCGAAGTCGGAACGGTGCCAACTCGGTAGGTGCGAATTGCACGGACCAAATTATGCAGTATGGTAAATAAATTTCAGTTCATTTGAATACAAAACTTGGACAGGAAGACTTGGAAGCAGTTTTTTAATGGGGTATTTACATGGGCGACTAAAGCCGCACGACGAAAATCGACCGTGTACCTAAATGGCAATTCGGCGGCAGGTGACTGAACAATATTGTCGGATCCGGTGGCCAAAACTGGAACTACGCTATTTAATACTTTTACTCTCAAATGAGGTTCAATATCAAGCTAATTCTTAGAGCATTTATTGATAGACCGAGCTCCCACTGCATGAAACCTTACCTCACAAGGTGGAACAGCAGACATGTGTTACAGTAATAGATATTACTTAGGAACACTGGATTTTAGTGGGTTGCCATCGCATATAGTGCGGACTCACACACACTAGCGCACATACACGCACACACACACACACACACACACACACACACACACACACACAAGCACACACACACTTTGTTCCCGACCGAGCGCAGCTGCTGGTACCCGCGTTTCATCTGGGTGATGGCTGAAAATCGGTGTTTTGCCGAAAGGCAAAATTCACACACCGAGACTGGACCCTTCTTGCTGCTGCACACACATGCATGCCTTCTTTTGATTATCTCTTTTATATGTCCATTTTGTTTGTCCTTTTTTCTTTTTATGAGTTATTCACTTAATGTACCTACCTATGTATTGTTATTTGTATGAATGTGTGTGTTTTAGCAAATAAACTTTTTATCTATCTATACGAAGAAGTGGTATCTTTTTTAATGCAAAACGGGATAGTGCTTGGCCTTCATCTCACCTGATGTTAAGTGACGATAAGGCCGAAGGTGGAAGCGCACTACACCCGGAATCCTCATCACTGAGGAACTGGCTATCTTATCTTACCACTAACTGCCGGAACACTTTTTTAGATTGTTTTTATGGCGTCAGACTTAGGTAAGATGGTGGTAGCTATAGCCAGCCAGGCGGACTTGAAATAAGCCCTACCACCAACCAAACCGAGTACAAATGTACCCTTGGTACTGAGAATCGAACCCGGGACCCTGCGTCTTACGTGGTTATATCCATTTTTATAACTACGTTCTTCATAATGTAAGCTTCTGTAACCTTGAAGTTGAATTAAAGTACTTTCAAATAAAATTAATGTACAGTCAGCAGCACATCAGGTTATACATGTTGACCTCGAGACCGCCTTTATACCATACGTAATAAAAGCTGTTTTGGTAGTAGCGTGCAGTCGTGCGTACCTTTAGATACGTACATTGTAACGGTATACATGTTTCGTTTAAACATTGCAATCCGACAAATGGCAAACTCCCCGGGAATTGCGGGCGTAATAACGGGCGTTCGATATATAGGACATGAACAGAACACACAGCACAAACAATCCTCAAAGCTGTAATTACATTCAAGAACATAGAACAGAAATTAGGTATTAGCTTTGCAAATCAGTTCCAAGTTGCAAGATTCAAAACTAACTTAACTTAGTACAATATTGGTTCATTCACTTAGGTGCTGAGACCCCTTCGGCCGTCTAAAAACTAAAACTGCGGTCACTTAGACTCTAACTAACCCCCTTACTTGTATAGCAGATGTGTAGTTACACAGGCCGCGTTCCAAATCACGCTGATAGCGCTGTTAGCGCGAATCCAACCAAATTAAATAGTCACAAAATATTACACAAATAGGGTATTTGTATACCTAATTCATTGGATTATACGCTAACAGTGCTGTTGGCGTGATTTGGAACGCGGCCACAATGGTTACTCTCTGTCAAACTATTTGAGTTTGACATTGAAAAGAAAGTGACAAAACACTGTGTAACTATACATCTGCTATACTATCTTTATTAGCAAGGGGGTATGTAACCGCAGACTTGAACCGCCTGGGGTCAAGTCTGCTAATGTTTTCGTCAAAATCGTAGTTCAACGGTGTTCTAATGGTAATGCTTTTTGTCACAGTTCTTGTTTCCTAAACCCAAAGTCAAGACACAATATGTTTCCGTTTTGGGTTTAAGAAACACAATGTGTTTCGGTTTTGGGTTTAAGAAACAAGAACTGTGTTAAAAAGCATTACCATTCAAACACCATCGAACTACGATTTTGACGAAAACAGTTTGCACTAAACTTAAGATTCGCTTAAGGCGCTGTAGGTAGTGAAACTAGCGCCGCCACTACATATCGTTATTTGCTCATTTTTGTCTACAGAAACATTATCAAAATTTTATTTATTTCGTAACAAACAATGGCTTCAAAACGTCATCAGTCAATGTATTTCATGAGCACGCACATAAACGTTGCCTTTCAACTTGGCCGCACGCAGCTGTGTAGCATTCACTCGCAGGCGCGGACTTTTGTACGCGTTACATTGCGTGGTAATGTATGCAATGGTTTTTTAACACCAAAAATTAAAATCGTTTCCCAGCAATAATATTGAACAGAAATGGTCCTGATGATGGGCAAACTACGTAGACCTCGGCTTCGTTGAGGGTCTTGTTACACCCGGTGTATGTGAGATAATTATAGTTGCTGTTTTTAATTCACAAAAGATTTTAGATAGCTACGGTAACTACCTAAAACCTTTTGCAATCGGTGAAGTAGCTAATATTCAGCTAATTTATAATAACAAAAACGCGACGTGAAGTGAGATTCGAAGTGAGATGCGAGTTTGGTTACAGAATCGACAGGAAGGTGAAGACATTAAAAAAATCAAAATTATGTTGATGATAAAATAAAACTCACTTTGACATAAGACTTTTCTTTCTAATCCAACAATAGACACAAAAATATAAAGAAACCTTGTGCACGTACAAATATAAAAGGACTGAACAAAGGCGCAACAATCAAAAGGTTTTCAACACAATGTTGATCGCGACTTGATTCAATCTGTATTTTATTGCTTCAAATTGGCCAACTTTTCCAGTTGAACCATCCAAAAGAATTCTGTTTTTATTCTGCTTTTAAAAAACACACCGTATATTAACTGTTTATATCCTTACTCGTCTTTTTTGATAGGTTAAACAATCTTCATCCAAGAAGGGGTCAGGGGAAAAACAGATTTAGTCACATAAGGAACAAATTGAAGGTGCGCAACGAGGAATAGTTTGAAAAATGAAAATGAAAAAATGAAAAAATATTTATTCAGTATCTTTTAAGTACATTACATAACTTATGGCTGAGGCCCCCTTTAAGTATAAAATACCTGTGTTAAGAGCCACCGCTCCTTCTAAGATTACAAAAGATACATTTGTTGTTTCAATTTAGACGTGCACATTAAAATTGGGTGCGCTACGAGGAATTGAGATACTTATTACAAATTGAATAACATCATAATAAATAGTGTTATTTACACAAATAAATAAGAAAAGCCTTTTTTGTTGAAAATATATTTACCTATATCTTTTACTTTTTTTTTTGACTTTACATCAATTTGCAGTGCAGTATATCAATATCATCACCCACCAATCCGCATTGGGCCCGCGTGGTGGGTTATGGCCCATCCTCCTTACCACCCATAAGGAAGGCCTGTGCCCCAGCAGTGGGGACATCGAAAATGGCTGATGGACATATCAATATCGCGAGGCTGCTCAAGTGAACGTGGTAAGTCGCAAGCAAACGCATCCACTATTGGTGAAGAAGGCTTGGTTTGCGACGGCATAACATCATCATACAAAACACCATGTAAACCCGACCTTGTAGACTTGTAACTACTAACTATTAGTTATTCTGTGCTTGTAAGTTGTCGGCAATTTTCAAACAAAACATACCTATTATTATTAGACGCTCTTTGTACATAAATTGACACAATGACTCGAAGCAAATTCTGATTAAACCCGGACGTGTAAATTTCTATCAAAAATTCCGGATATAGACGAGGCACAGTTCTTTAAAGCTTTGTGACCAATGATGTGTATTTCACGTTCGAGATTGACACTTGCAGTCCGGAACTAATCCGGAATAACCGGGCGAGTAAAATTGCACCCGGTTTTTTAGACAGACGTATTGTATTTGGGAAGCCATGTTGTGATCACTGACGCGTTTTAATTTCTTTAACAATCGTTACGTTTCGTAGCGATATTTAATGTTTTATTTATGTCATTTTGAATGAAGCTGATAACAATTATCAGTTCACATAATAATATGAGGGGTACTTTTATACTTTTTATGCTTATAAAAAAAAATGCATCAAAAATTTAAAAAGATGATTTATAATGACAATTGAATTGAAATTAAAATAATATACAATACTAAATAATAATCAGATCAGATACTTTCTCTAGTATAATATTTAGTATTGTATAAATATCTCAAAATTTAAAATAATAAGTTGTTTAGATTTCTGTTTTAGTCTCAAGAAACTAGGTATGTTGTTGTATCATACTTAATTAAGTGTTTATTCTTCAACATAAAAATTATCATCTTAGTACTTATAACCTCTATTTATAAATGTTTGCAGTGCTCTAGTTTCTACATTCACCAAATAATATCATAATTTACATAATGAATTCCGTTAACAGAACGTTGTCATAACTCACTGTCATGTTTATACAGTATTCATAAGTAACACACCTATTTTCTTTGTGCACAACAGTTCTAACTAAGCCGGGTATACCCGGGTACACCCGGATAACGACGTACCGGCTGGAGTTACAAAGCTACCATTGTTAGTGCGACCCAGTCATGCGTAATGCGGTGATATTACCGTGTGACTGAAACAGACTATGATATTTAATAATGCACGTTATAATCAACGCTCGACTTTTTCAACATACAATTTTATCAATAAGTACTGTATAGCTTAAAAGTTTTTAAAATTCATTTATTAAAAAAAATATTCTTTGCCTGATGAGAAATAAAAGTAAAGTCATCTTAAAATTCTTAGATAATCACAATATAATAAATGGAAAGGAACCAAATTAAGATAACACTGACGTGAGTAAAATTTTCATGGAATTAATAAAAACAAAATAAAATAAAGTAGTTTAAGTAGATGTTTATACAATATTACCGCAAAATACACAAGTAGGCTTAAGAGCATTCAACCAAGCAAGTAGGTATAATAATTACGTAAGATTTATCTCAAAGAACAACAGAAATAATTACCTTTTATTAAAAAAACGATATAATGGGGAATGTCCGAAAGAAATCATATCAACTGAATATTTTTTTAAAGGTTAGGAATAAGCCCCCTTAGTAATAGACACATTTTTCAGACAGTTTAGACATTTTAGACATTTAGTTATGGAACTTTTTTTTAATACGTGTTGTGGTTGGTGGCAAAGGTATAAATTCCATTCTGCTGTTACTTTTGCACATTTGTGAATGTGCAAAAGTAACAGCTTTAATTATTTTAAATTTTTTTTTACGCAACCGAAAATTCTTAATTTTTTTTCTGTTACTAAGGGAGCTTATTCCTACCTATAAAAAATATTCGGCCAATTTAATTTTTCCGGACATTCGACAGCCCTAATTAATTAGCTCGATGACTACATAGAAAGTTAAATAACTAGCACATACTCCCTAAGCTTCATTACATGGATAAAATCGCTCTGACGTTTGGACGGCAAAGTCGACTTTTCTTTCCTTTGGGAATTTCTTTTAATAATTTGATTGTCACCGTTACGTGACATCATCGTCATAATACACTCGGTAAGTGATAATTTTAATTTTCATATGTGCATGCCTAACTATTTAAGTACCTACTGACCAAAATAAACTATTTCCAAAGTAGATTAGTCCGTTGTCCAACTAGATTTGAAAAATGCATTTATAAAAGCTTTAAACATAAAGCAAACTGCCAGCAAAACTCATTATCCATGAAAATTATTACAATTCTTAAAAACTCGTTGCAAACCGGATTTCATTCTACCGGATATCCGGAGCGGTGACCCGGGTAATCAGCTCCGAAGTGCATCGCATTACGTCTGTAAACGCTGGCGTGGATCCAAGACGATATCAATGATAATAAATCAAATAACCTCACGGAACAGCTCCTAGAAACTTTGGCACTTAATGAAAATGGCATTATGGAAATATCGACCAAATTCTGGTTAGTTTTTGCACACTTTTTACCTGTAACATTTTATATACGACTTTTATGATTTATTTTTCGATTAAAATATTGGGAAAATTCAGAATTTCAAACTATGCCAAGTATTTTTTAATTCATTTGACGATCATTCATTTTCATTGGACAGTGCTTTCGAATGAATAATGAGTAGTACAGAGCGCTAGACGTCATGCGAATGATTTCAAAAATAGCCTCTGTTCCTGGTTGCCACCACCTCGATCGCCACCACTGGTGGCAATACGGATTTTTTTACTGATTGCTGCCCAGTGGTGACAATGATGTATATTCTTTCTGACTGCCACCTAATCGCCACCACTGGTGGCAATGTAGTTACGAAAGTGTTCTAATTGAATGAATGTTTTATGTCATCATTCGTTTAAAAAGTTTTGTTGTTTGATATTTTTAATCTCTTTAAAATAGACGATTCAAAAGTACTTAATAATTAAGTTTATTTGAATAAATCTTATTTGACTTTGACTTTGAATCTTTAGAATTGTTCCAAAGTATTTTTATATTATGTGACGCTGACTGTACTACTACCAATCCTGAAATTGGATTCCAAATTTCCAATATCCACAACTAAATTACTCGACCGGATGATCCGTCAGATATTCACGTTACTCAGTCGAGTTTGGGGTACCTCTATCTCCAAATCCTATCTCCAGATCTGATAGCGTAGTTTGTCAAAGTAACGAGAAATAGCTTTTACGTCTTAGACCACTGAATAAAATGATAGTACACAAGTCTTGAAATGCGTATAAACTGAGATAAGATTCAGGTGAGGCAAAGTTTATAAAGATTAATCTTTTTGAAAAAAGAAATATATGTAGCTTACTTCCGCAAACAAAATATGCAAGATGCACCGCCCGCCCGCCCGCAAAAATATGCAGCACACCACAAAATATAAGTGCACAATACCTGCATTTAGCAAGCAACATCGGTGTTGGTTTACGCACGATCTAACTCCTGAGGATGCTCCGGGTTGGGGCGAAACACGTGTAGAGTGGCCTAATTGGTGAAGGTACAACGTGTGTTGCTGTCTTGCTAAATGCAGGTATTGTGCACTTATATTTTGTGGTGTGCTGCATATTTTTGCGGGCGGGCGGGCGGTGCATCTTGCATATTTTGTTTGCGGAAGTAAGCTACATATATTTCTTTTTTCAAAATGGTTTGGGACTTCCGCCAAGTGACGCCTGATTCAATCAAATAAAGATTAATATTTTCTTCACCGAGTCGCTTCAACTTTCAATTCAACTTTCAAGTCAACTTGCGTCATACGCATCAAATTGCGCCTCCAAACGGTGCGCTTTTACGTTCAACTTTCTGCCATACGAAGACGTTTTTAGGGTTCTGTACCAAAATGGTAAAAAAGGAACCTTTATGGTGAGACTCAGTCTGTCTGTCTGTCTGTCTGTCACAGCTGGATATCTCGAGAACTACTAATGGTATCAACTTGAAATTTGGAATAGTTTAAGATGACGTTTGTCCAACTATTTTGCAAATAAGAAAGTAATAATAAAATAAATAGTTTTTTTACAACAGGGACCGAAAAGGGGTCTTAAAAATTTTAACTCCACTATCGGTCAAGAGATGGCGCTGGCCTAAGAAAAAAAAATAGTTCCACTATCGGCCAAATACTGCAAAAATAATTTTATTATTTTGCAGCTCTGCAGTGTATTTATTATGATGGTACGGAAACCCTCGGTGCGCGAGTCCGTGCTATTGCATGCCCTGAGGCATGCCTCTATTGAAAGCGCAAGAGGAACGGTGAAGCGCACGATTAGCATGCGCTATTGAATGCCTTGAGGCATGCGTGAGATGAAAGTGAAAGAGAACGGGAAAGAGATCGTATAAAGACGCAGCTTTTGGAAGGAAAGAAAGACCTTCCTCTTAGCCTTACATACTTTTAAATATTTTTAATTGCCAATTTTGAAACATCTCTTCCCATCAACACCATCTAGTGAGGCGAATAGTTACTATTTTTATTTTTTATATTTTCTTTTATTTTATCTTTATTGCTTAAAATAAAACAGCAAATGGCGGACTTAATGTCCAAGGGCATTCTCTACCAGTCAACCGGTAAGTTGTTAAGGAGAAAAATCGTGGCCCTAAGTTTTTTAAAAAGCTTTTGACATAATTGACATTATGCTCTTTCCGGATCCCAGTTTTTAGCATTTACTTACATAGCTCTAGCTACTGCCGCATGCCGTCTAGGGTTATTATTTTTCTAAGACCGTTAAGCTAGGGTTTCCTAGGATGACGGTGCCGTCATATTACGGCCGTAATTTAGCGGCGTAGAACGTTTTCTATGTAAACACGATGGTGCGCCGTATTGTTTACATGGACATCGTTCTTACGCCGCTAAATTACGGCCGTAATATAATAATAATAATAGGTAATAATTCATTTATTCATAAGATAACATTGATCCATATTTGTTAGTAACAATTTGGTACTTATAAACTATGTTAGTATACAATTTGAGAATTTAATAATAATATACAATAAACATGTCAATGAAACTAATAATAACCATAACAAATGTCAATTGAATAATAATAAATAATATGACGGCACCGTCGTCATCCTAGGAAACCCTAGCTGTGCCCTAGCTTTACAGATAAATACTGTGGTTCTTGGTTCTTGGTTACCTCAGCAATAAATAATAATAATAAATAAATATTTGACAACATCACATACATTGCTCCGATTCCAAAGTAAGTAGCTAAAGCACTTGTGTTATGGAAATCAAAGACAACGGTGGTATCACAAACACCCAGACCTGAGGCAATATAGAAAAGTTCATTTTCTACATTGACCCAGCCGGGGATCGAACCCGGGACATCAGAGATGGCGACACCTTGAAAACCGGCGTGCAAACCACTCGACCACGGAGGTCGTCAATAATATATAGCAATAGCAAAGCAACATTTGAATTCAGCCTTACAGTAAAGGCTTTACTGCTATAGTCAAGGTAATTTATTGTTATTCCGAAATAGTTCCAGTGTCACATTTATTAACCCTATAACCTCCGTCGCAAAGTCGTTTGTCTACGTACCTACAATATCCGAAGCCAAGTTAAACGCAAACTGGGTATAACCGGATAACTTGGTACAGCCGGATAACTGAGTATACCCGGATAAGCGAAAGCATTCATCATTGTTTGGGGCTTACTTGCTAAAGACAACATGACCAGTTTGTGTTTTGGGCCCTTGGGAAGCCGCTTGACAGTTTGTATTAACAGTATACCTAGTTACTATATTATCACCGCATACATTATGTTTGTGGTAATTATGTAAATTACTAGTACTTAATAATGCAATAAATAAATAATGAAAAATATCAAAAGGTAAAGTAATTACAAAATAAATACTCATACATACATATTCATAGCACAAACGATTCACTATTGTCGTTCGTCAGTTACTCGTGCATCACTAAAATATTATGAAAAATCTATACCGGGTGTAACAAGACCCTCAACGAAGCCGAGGTCTACGTATTCTGCCCATCATCAGGACCATTTCTGTTCCCATGGCCCCCCGTATGACCAACCGGTGGCGAGTGGGCAAGTGCCGTAGTTTTTTTAGTGGGTATTCCCTCCTCCCGGAATCCCACCGAACCTTCTGGTTGGGTGGGATCACGGGAGGCAGTCGTGGAGGGGGCCGGCCCCCTCCTGGCGAGTCCCACATACCCCCTTCCCGATCACCAGCGGGATGGGAAGCGCGTAAATGCGTTTTCCTACGGCATAAAAAAAAAAAAAAAAAAAAAAAAAAAAAAAGGACCATTTCTGTTAAAAATTATTGCTGGATAACGATTTTAATTTTTGGTGTTAAAAAAGCATTGCAACGTAAAAAGACCGCGCCTGCGAGAAGATATCATAATAGTACATTATGAGACAAGTTAGCAAGAGCTCACGAGTTTCATACGACGTTTTTCAACACATTTGCGAGGAAAAAACAAAGTAATTTATCACACAGCAACAAATATGGCAAAAACAATCTAAGATAATTATGGGAAAAGTGCGCATGTTTTTTTTTGTTTTTTTTTTCACACGCCCAACGCAAGAATATTTTGCGAACAAAGGGGTGATGAGCATACAGCCTACTACTAATACTTCAAAATTATAATTTTAAGTGAAAAAATGCAAATATTTTAATATTTTATAACAAAATATTGTGAATTATAAATAATTTGATAATAATTATATATTTATTTGACTTAATTAAGGACTCACACATTTATTTATTCCAAAAATGTATATGAATTTTCAGCAGAATAAAACCTCTTTGTTGTCAAAAAAAAATAACTGTATTACCCGGCTAAATTGGGAATGCTCTGTTTACTCCATAGATATAGTATATTAAAAGGGGGTTTACTCGCATAGAACTTGCAGTAAGGTACTAATTTAACTTTGTAGGGTTAATTCTATTACGAACTAGTGTTTTATATATTATTGCATGCGTTTGTTATAGCTCGGTTTATGGCCCTAAAAGCGATGTATTAGGGCTCACTTTACGAGCAAGTGTGTTGAAAAAAAATTAAAAATTTTTTTTTTACTTTGACCTCTAATAACTTTGTAGCTATTGGTTTTCCAGGTATAGTCTAAGAGGCAAAAATGATCCTGATGATGGGCGGAATGCATGGACTTCGGCTTCGATGAGGGTCTTGTTACACCCGTTATATAATCGATCTTAGGTAAGTATTTATACAAATTGATTTTATTAAAATACCCCAATATCGGATACCTACTGTTTAAATTATCCCCACACGTTTTGCGTGATTTCGTCGCATCTGGCCGCGAAAGGCTTTATGTTTTCATATCGGTATTAATGTAATGAATTGAGTTATACCTACCCTGATGAAAAAACATTGTGTTGACGTTCTCATTGTCATATTTCATCCCTATTAAAATTGGAACAAAAGGTATAATTCGGGTACCTATGTTCTTTGTTATATTTTGGGACATATTTTGTCCACAGTTTATTTCATACAAACGAGGTAACTTTGAAGTCTTGGTTATCCAAGGATTGATCGAACTGATCTGATGGTGGATATCTAGGGAGTGAATAGACGACATCCAGGTCGCTATATACATACACCCAACGGATCTGATCAGCATTTTAGGAGATGGATGGAGATGTAAGGATCAAAGTTTTAGGATTTCCATACATTTTAATGCTGTTCTTGTGGTTTTTTCAAAAATATTTTTACATTATCTCTTACACTGTTGATCAGATATGGGTATGTAGAGCGATCTGGATCTCCTCTATTTACTCCCTAGATGGCCATCATCAGATCGAAGCGCACACCCGGAATCCTCACCACTGAGGAACTGACTCTGTAACTGTCAGAACACAACAATTTTTATATTGTTGTTATGGCGTCAGACTTAGGTAAGATGGTGGTAGCTAGCCAGGTGGACTTGAAATAAGCCCTACCACCAACCAAACCGAGACAAATGTACCACTCTCCAGGGAATCGAACCCGGGACCCCACGGTTTTACACGTGTAGGCAAACTACTAGACCACAGGTAGAGCCAGTTAAAGCTACTTCCTAAAAAAAATTTTAGTTGGTGTGAAAAAGTACTAAAATGAAAAAGCTTTTAAAACCATCGAAATTACTGAGTTTGAAACAGTATTACTAACTTTAAGTTATTTTGTAAGACTGAAGTTAGGTGTTTAATAGGTTAAAGCTCTTTGGGTTGAAGAGTTTAATTTAAACTTTAAGTACCTAGACTTACAGTTTCCAATATCTCACTATATCTTACTTGTTTAACCAGCCCCCCTACCATGACTGTCAAAAGTAATATCGAAGCAATGTTGTAAATGAGATGGCGCTATACGCGATGTTAGCTCTGTCCCTATAACAACATTACTATAAGGTTGCTGTAAGAGCTAAGAGTATGGCCTCTGTAAGTAAAGGTGCAATCTATAATTACTACGTACATATTTGGGGCACATTTATCTCTCAAGCGGTGAGTCTTTAGTGAGCAAGCGAGCCTTTAGTCTTAAGACGTGATTAAACGTAGCTGAGTCACGAAATCCATTTTCATAATAGTTAAAACTGAACATACCAACTTAACGTTGAATATCTAAAGCTCTGTCATCATCCCCCTACCCTTATCCCAATTTATTTAAGGGGGCAAGTAAATCATTTTGGGCTCAGGTAGTAGGTATATCAGTTTCAAGATGGCAGCCGCTATGCATTTCAAACTTATATTTTAGCATTTTGATTTGACGCGTAATAATAAAGATAATTCATTTTATTCTAACGTATACCATACACACTTGCATATTACTATGGAGTTAATAAAACATCGAATTAAATTAATTGACATTGCTTCTATTGATATTTGTTCTTTTCTGTTAGATGTAGGAATAAACAAAAATGACAAAATCCACTGAAAACGTTTTTTTTTAATTTCAGAGTGCAATAGCACCACTAGATGAAATTCTTATACTTAATTGTGTTTTAAGTTACTTAATATAATTGAAAAAATACTTTTTTAAATTTGAGATTTTTGCATTCGCAATGCTATTTTTATACAATACTAAATAATATACTAGAAAAAATACGACTCGCACCAGATCAATACTCAGACGGGAATCGAACCCGCGACCTTTGGATATCCGGTCCAATGCTCTGACCGCTGAGCTACCGAGTCACTAGTAACATCGTCGAATTTATATCCTACTCTTACGCTGCAAGTCAGCGTTATTTCACCAATGTGAGGAATTACCTCGACATTCAATTGAAATATCTTTCCAGATATTTGGCAATCGATTAAGATGAAATAGTTAAATTATTTTTAAATTTGAGATTTTTGCATTCACAATGCTATTTTTATACAATACTAAATAATATACTAGAAAAAATACGACTCGCACCAGATCAATACTCAGACGGGAATCGAACCCGCGACCTTTGGATATCCGGTCCAATGCTCTGAAAGACTAAAAAAAATCGACTCACCCGTAGCACCAGCGTCCCGTCTGAGCTGCTACGGGTGAGTCGATTTTTTCTAGTCTTTTTTCAATAATAAAAATAGCATTGTGAATGCTAAAATCTGAAAATTCAATATTAATTGTGTTTTATACACAATGACAAGATTTTTAAAAGCAACTAGGGAAATAAACAAACAAAGTCTGCACATCAAATTTTGGGGCACATCAATCTCTGTGTCTAGCCCATAATCCTACCGAGCCCCAACAGTGCTGAGTCATGCAATTTGTCAGGTCACGTTGTAAATATTGAACGGTAACGTTTGTTCTCTGTCCCGCCCCGTACATCAATCAGGATGCACCAAACGGATATGTTTGGATTCGCGATGGCACAGCACAGCACTACCTCGAATCAAAGTTGAAGTGAAATATTTTGGTTTTCAACGGCTATTCCGGTCTGGGGGTCTATTACGAAAAGTTTCACGCGATACACGCAGCTGCGTCCGTGCTTCGTTATGATTGTTTCCTATTACAAAGCCTTGCGTATGCGATATCGCAAAGTGATTGCGTAAGTTTGACAGTTTTTTTCTAGCGTATCCGACATCTTTCGTTCAATAGTCTTTGGGCTACGATAGCCAAATTGAAAATGTGTTTAAAAGCCACAACCGACGAACTGCGGACGACTATCGTGACCAAGTGACTGCGTTACGCAGTTGCGTATGTTATTTTCGTAATATGCCCCCTGTTACGAAACGTATATCCGATAATTTACCCTAGGCTAGAGAGGGAGCTAGTATAAAGAGAATTCTGCCATGTGTGTCTGTCAATGTAGAAAATGAACTTTTCTATATTAACTCGGGTCTGGGTGTTTGTGATACCACCGTTGTATCTGATTTCCATAACACAACTGCTTTAGCTACTTAGTTTTGGAATCGGAGCAATGTATGTGATGTTGTCAAATATTTATATTTATTTATAGGTTTCCCAGAATTCACCTCAGGGTGGATTCTTTGGGGTAACAGAACGGAATATCCGGTTTTGAAGCTACATATGAAGTCGGAACTGAATAATACGACAGATTAATTTCCTGAAGCAAAAACAGATATCGTAATTTCATATTTTTTACATAATATTAAATACACTATTTAAAACTTAAAAGGTGTTAACAGTATCTGTGCATCTTTTATATGTTCATCTTCGCTTACAATTTATAAATGTTGGAAAACCTCTTTTGACTTAGATATAGTTTTTATATCCAAACTGACTGTAAACGAATGTTCCTTGATTTTAAATAAAAGTCATATTGCGCTAGGCCAGATGAAATTAAACTTCGTATAACTTTCCACTTCACTTCAAATTTATTACCAAACAGCATAAAAACTTCACAGTATTTCTTATAATAGTTAGCACAATGTTACTTCGATCGGAGCTCAACTCAGACTGCCGGTCGAATCGAACGCCTCGCGCCATCACACCACTGAACTCCCCACCACAGTGGTAAGCGGTGGGTTGTGATTGGTCGACACATGCGACCGGCCGACGCCTCGGATTGGCTAACGTAAATCTAGTCAACTTAACTACTAACGGAAGTGCTAGACAAATTAATGAGCAGACAAGATAAATGGTAAAATATTAAATGCATCTCACTAAAAAAATAGTTAATTAATCAACTTGGAAATAAAAAGGATAAATATAATTTTTAAATAATATTACTATCACAATTAAACATAACCGGAAGTGCGAGACAATTAATGAATGTCTCTTCACAGACAAAATAAATGGAACAAATGTTAACTATATTTCAGTAAAAAGTGTAATTAATTAATCAACTTGTGAATCATATAAAAATAATTAATAATTTAAATAATATAGCTATCAAAACCTAACAACTCGGCCATCCTACTTAAAGCGAGTCCCATCGCTTTTTCTAAGCTTTGATATACATTTGCGTTTAAATTTACATCTGAATAATATAGGTAATATGTATACACACAGGTTGGTACATAAATGTACATAAAACTAAAAAAAAATGATTACAATAACAATTATAATCTTGACAAATTCGACATTCTACGACTAATTAAATAATTGTGCCCATTCAACGGGTAAGGTGTTAAGTCTAATCGAAGATATGTTTTTGAAAGAGGGCACAGCCTTAACTTGCTAATCTTAATTACTCATCTTTTTCGGTATCATCGTTTTCAGATGATGCAGATTCAAAGTTTCTAGTGAAATTCATCCATGGTGTATTTTATCTATGGCAACAATAGCTTCGTATCTCCTTCCACACTTTCGAGTTAAAGGAGTGTCCTCGATCAAAAATCTATCATTATCGAGCATTTTTATTATGCGGTAAGGACCTTGATACTTTACAACAAGTTTCTGTGACTTACCATCGTGAGGTACCTGTCTCTCCACACGCACTAGGTCTCCCTCTTTGTACTGCGTCGGCGCCTTTCGGTGTTTATTGTAATTAATAGCATCTTTTACCTGTTGTTGTTTTATTTTCTCCCCAGTCTCCTGCCTTAGATCATTTAGCTCTTCTGTCGGAATCCTGTTTAACGTATCGTTTATCACCTCACTTAACTTACCTTCTGTTCTGCTTAGAACATTGAAGCCGAATAGTAGTTCCGATGGGCTTTTTTGTGTCGTTTTGTGTTTGGTAGTATTGATACCGACCTGTATATCCGTAATGTGCTCATCCCAGGACTTGTCATCTTCACCATGATTTGATGTCGATAACGCGTCTAAAATAGTTCGGTTGAACCTCTCAACTTGTCCATTGGCCCTGGGAGTGGCAACAGCAGTTTGGACATGCTTTATACCATAAGAGGTGACAAAGTCTTGGAATGTTTTGCTGGTAAAACTCGTGCCCTTGTCTGTAATCAAACGTGTCGGAACTCCGAAATAACTTACGTATTGTTTCATTACCTGTACCGAGGTAGAAGCCTTCGTGTTTCTGACTGCATTGATGCTAACATATTTAGAAAAACCATCTACAATTACCAACAAGTAGCAGTTCCCTTTTTTACTTTTGATAAATGGTCCTAAGTGATCTGCATGCACGGTGTGGAAAGGTATACTCTCCTTCTCTATGGGATGCAACTCACCTTCGCGTTTCCCACCAGGAGTCTTGTGATGTGCACACTCTAAACATGAAGTAACATACTTCTTTACAAACCTGCGCATCTTTGCAAACCAATAATGTTCTTTGATGCGTTGTAAAGTTTTATCGAATCCCCAGTGCCCCACGTCATCATGATTCATCTTCATTATCTGCCATCTTACACCACGAGGGACAACCCATTTAATCTCTTCCCCAACGACACGATAAACTTTATCGTTTTTAAGCTTATAATTTTTATGCACATCCATGGCTTCCTCAACAGATGGATCGGAAAGGATTTCTTTTATCTTCTTTATCTCGTCATCAGCAGACTGCACCGTAGCTATCCAATCCTGGTCGCCTTCCTGTATGGACAAAACATCTAAAACGTGCTCCTCACTTACCCCACTAGTTACCGGATTCCTGCTGAGCGCATCTGCATGGGACATTCGAGCACCGGGTCGGTACTCTATTGTGCAGTCAAATTCTTGTAGCTGAATCCACCAGCGAGATACGCGGGGTATCAAATCCCTCTTAACTAACGTTGATCTCAGCGCGCTACAATCGGTCATAATTTTAAAAGGTATTCCTATGAGATAGACTCTAAATCGATTCAGCGAAGCAATAACTGCGAGAGTTTCTAACTCATAGGAATGCAGCTTACGTTCGTCACATGTCGTCTTACGACTGAAGTAAGATACTGGTTGCAGCACACCATTCGAGTTACGTTGTAGTAGTATACCTGCCAAACCCTCCTTACAAGCATCTGTATGTAGTTCTACTTCTGCCTTAGGATCATATAGTGCAAGTATAGGTCGATTTGTGAGTAACTCTTTTACCTTCTGAAATGCTTTTTCTTGCTCGTTATTCCAGAACCATCCAACGTTTTTCTTTAACAAATCCGTCAAAGGAGCTGTGATCATCGCATACCCTTTGATGAATCGTCGAAAGAAACCAGATAAACCAAGAAACTGACGTACCTCATGCTGGTTAGTAAGACGCGGGAATCTCGAGACTGCTTCAGTTTTCCTATTGCCAGGTCGAATACCGTCAGCGCTGACGTCAAATCCTAGAAATTCTACAGAGTCAAGAAAGAAATGGCATTTACTTAACTTTAAGGTCAAACCACCTTCCCTTAGCAGCTGTAACACCTCCTCTAATCTTCGCAGTCCTTCATCGAAATCCTTAGATGGAATTAGGATATCGTCCATGTATACAATGGCATATTTGATTTTAGCTTCCTTAAGGATTTTATTTATTGTCCGTTGAAACACCGAAGGTGCATTAACCAGACCGAAAGGCATGCGGTTGAACTCAAACTGCCCATCAGGCGTTACAAAGGCAGTTTTGGGACGTGACTCCTCCGATAAGGGGATCTGGTAATAGCCCGATGCCAAATCTAAAGAAGTAAATAGAGTATTACCTGCAAGTAGATCCAGTTGGTCTTCCACTCGTGGCATCGGATAATGGTCTTTTTTTGTTTTCCTGTTAAGGGCCCTATAGTCGACGCACAAACGTTTGTCTCCAGTTTTCTTCTGGACCATAATGATAGGGCTTGCATAAGGTGACGAGGATTCCCTTATTATGTTACTATCTAACATTTCTTGAATCATGTTACTCACCACCAATCGCTCAGCGTGTGACATACGGTACGGACGGTATGCAATTGGCTCCCCATCAATTAGTTCTATGGTCATTTCTGTAAGTGTCGTAAATCCTAAGTCATGCAATCCATTAGAAAAGCAGTTACTATACCGTTCAAGTAGATTTTTCAAACTCTGTTTTTGGTCATTGTCCAATTTCGGGTTACAATTCACAGATGAATCCATTGCAGTATCATCAAAAGCAACGCTGTATGAAGTTTTGATGTTGTCTACTGGATGCTGGTTTCGTTCCAAGGATCGTGTCAAAAGAGTACCTTTAGTGATGCATACAGAACTAGGCGAGACGTTGTAGATCAAAATTGCCCCGCGACCGTTCTTTATGTCATAATGACCGGGAAACAGATAATATTCGTTACCTTCTGAGCCATGTAAGGCGCCCTTTACCTGAACTTCGCAGCTGATCGATTGTGAGTCAACGAAAACCTGAACTGCGCGCATAGTGTTGCTAGGTACCTCGGTGTCATAAGCAGCAACTAAGTGAATTTTGTTGGGAGGCATTCTTTTAAATATTATCGCATCTGGGGTTTTGATAATTAAAATGTCAGGTTTCTCGGTAAAGGAATGACCCAGCAACACAGGATGCATTAAAACATAATCCTCTACGACATACAGATTGATTGTTTCTGATATACCTTGTACCTCGACAGTGGCTGAAACTACACCAATTGGACTTACTAAGCTGGCTCCTATACCTCTGAGCGTTGGCAAATCGGCACGGGAGACCATCTGTAAGTTTAATGACTTCACATCACTTACCTTGATAAGAGAGACTTGGCTTCCTAGATCTATATGGCAGGAAGTTACGCACCCATTTATCTTTATGTCCATTAAATATTTATTTAGTCCAGTATCCTCTGTCATTACCTCTGATACAAGTTTTTGCTTAGAACTATTACCTGGAGTTGAATTTTTTTCTGTCCGAGTAACAGAATTTCCCGTATTCCTATAACAGTTGGACGTAAGATGACCGGCCCGATCACATAACGTACATTTTGAAGGAGGTTTGTCGCACCTGTAACTACGATGACCTATTTCGTTGCAATTGTGGCACTTAACGGAAGCTGCCGATTTATCGCATTTGAAACTAGGGTGACCAATTTCATTGCAGTTATAACACCTAATCGTGGGATTGGTGTTGTTACCTGATTTCGAAGAATCCGCTCGACTTCCTCCGAACTTTCCTCTCCGTATTGTGTCCTGGTTATCCCTGCTATACCCTATCTTAACAGTTTTAAAATATTTAAGCACCTGTTCTGGTTCTCGGAATTGAGCTGCCTGAGCGCCAACTTTAACCGCTCGGTCCTCTATTCCGTACAGTAGGCAATCTACTGCTTGTCTTCCGGTGATTTTACATCTGTTTAATAGGTTAACCTTTGCATAATAGTAATGCTCTAATGAATCACCATATTTAGCCTTCTTAGCCAACATTTCAGTTAAGAGTTCGGCATAATCGTCTCTACAAGGAAAGGATTCTAGCAATTTCTTTTTCCACTCTGACCAAGTATGTAATATCGAAGTTAGACCCTGATACCATGTCTTTGCAACACCGCTTAATTTTGGAAGTGAATAGTGAATTATTTCCCTCTCTTCCCAGCCATAAATCTCTGCACATTCTTCTACTTTGTTAATCCAATTTAATACAGTTTGGTCTTTAGATAAAGGGTCGAACTCCGGTATCACATTTGAGTTAAAAGTCATTTTAGGCTTATCCGAACTCTTAACCTTCTCTAAAATTGACAAAAACTTATCTACTAGCTTACAATCTCGTTCCTCTTCTTTGCCTTCTGACGGTCTTACTCTTTTTGGAGATGGTGATTGGCTTCTTGATTCCGGTGAAGAGTAAATAACACGTCTTCTTTTTCTTATGCCGCCGGATCCATGCCTCCTCCGTGAGCTTCTTCTCTTCTCAGGATGTGGGGAATGTGACTCCTCTTCAGTGCTCGAAGTTGACGATTGACGTCGCTTTCGCCACTTTGATCGAGATGAGCGTTTTCCCTTACTTTGTCCTCGACTTTTGTAAGTATTTCCATGTGCAGACTTCGGCCTTGAGTATCGTACACATTTCTCCTCATCAGTCTCACTCCCTTTCCGACCACGTTCCTCGGTTTTCCTCTCATACCTTGACCTTGACCCTCCACCTAGGGTTTCCCCCCTTTTGTACTCTCCACCTAGAGCATTCCTTTCATTGAGCCCTCCACCTAGGGCTTTCCTTCCGCTGAACCCACCACCTTGGGCATACTCATCACTGTCGTCCATTATTATCTGAAACTTCCGGAAACCAGCTAAATATTTTTTTTTTTACCAATGCCTTATAATAAAATTTCATTTTAATCTTATATTTCGTCACTTATTAATAATTTCTCACATTTTGTAAAAACAGAATAACTAATGGAAAGTAGTAATAGGATTCCCCTTAACTTTTGTCAACCAGGAAAATTACTTCTTATTCAAATAAAGCTTAAATCGATTCAAATCATTACTCATTCCTTTATGTAATTCAAATAATTTAATAATTTTACTAAACCATCGTTTGATTATCAAATCCTCATGTTAAACTCTTACTTTACTTGTACCATAAATAAATAGAAGCAGTAGCTCCTATTTTTTTTATCTACTCGACAGATCATGCCATTAAAACCTATCCCCTTATATATATATATATATATTTATTATAATAAACTTTTTATTATATATATTTATATTTATATACACATTATATACATATATATACAATTCATATTTATATATATTTAGGCTTTAATTCTATCAAATCGTAATTCAAATAATTTATTTTGTTATACATATGTTATTCGAAGGGAATTAAAACTATAATTACTATATCATACAGAAAAGAGCATTAATTTTCCGATTTCAATATGGTGTGGTGATCAGTCAAACAGAAAAAGCCTTATTCAAACTCAAAAGAAAAAGAAAAAAAAAAGAGAAGAAAAAAAAAACTAAGTTTAGGTTTCTATCCTCCCCTCCCTCTCAATTTATTCCCGTTTTATTGCAGTGTATTAGTTTAGCTAACTGAAATTTACTTGACTTTTGTTCGACTGTATTCACCAGCAAAATCACATAAATAAGTATGCTAAATCCGAATCATTACTGCTTAACTTTGCCCGCGAGTAAAATAAAAAACCGATTTTAATAACGTGCTTACGAAGGGTTGACACTTGACAGTAAAATGCAATGTCGGTACGTCGTATCTCAAACAACAAAAAAAATACGATTATAACCAAAGAGAAATAATGATTCGTTAACGCAGTGTAAAGATTTTTTTTTTCTTTATACTTTTCTATAGTATATAAAAGTATCCATGCTTAGAAAATGAGGCACTACTTACATTTTTCCGAGCCGTGGGCGCAAGAAAATGAGAATTTTCTCGGTAATCCCGCTTCTGACCTATTGCGCTAGGCCAGATGAAATTAAACTTCGTATAACTTTCCACTTCACTTCAAATTTATTACCAAACAGCATAAAAACTTCACAGTATTTCTTATAATAGTTAGCACAATGTTACTTCGATCGGAGCTCAACTCAGACTGCCGGTCGAATCGAACGCCTCGCGCCATCACACCACTGAACTCCCCACCACAGTGGTAAGCGGTGGGTTGTGATTGGTCGACACATGCGACCGGCCGACGCCTCGGATTGGCTAACGTAAATCTAGTCAACTTAACTACTAACGGAAGTGCTAGACAAATTAATGAGCAGACAAGATAAATGGTAAAATATTAAATGCATCTCACTAAAAAAATAGTTAATTAATCAACTTGGAAATAAAAAGGATAAATATAATTTTTAAATAATATTACTATCACAATTAAACATAACCGGAAGTGCGAGACAATTAATGAATGTCTCTTCACAGACAAAATAAATGGAACAAATGTTAACTATATTTCAGTAAAAAGTGTAATTAATTAATCAACTTGTGAATCATATAAAAATAATTAATAATTTAAATAATATAGCTATCAAAACCTAACAGTCACTTCTTCACCGTCAACTGCCCTTGTTTCATTAATAAAAATAAGTAGAAAGTTTTCAAAAACTAAAAGTTTACAATTTTAGTTAGTTTTAGTTTTCCTTGTAGGGCGTCCGAGGGCACTGTCACCATTAACCTAGACTCTCCTTCTCCTAAACCTCCCTAAACCCAGTTGTTTTATAAACTTTTTAAAGATAACCACCTCAACTACCTACCTAGAGTATGGTATTAAGAACAACGAACGATATATCAATTTTTAATTAAGAATTTCTACTACTATTTCAAGGTTAACTACCTTTTAACTGCGTTATTATTTGTGAGGACTTTTAGACCTAAACTTAATACAAGCTCTTGAAGTCACGATAAGCTTTCCTATAACCCTAGCTCTGTACTCCGAAGGTACAGAGGCGCGTCATTAAATTTGCCACGTGACGTCGCGCACAAATATCACGGGTGGCCGGTTGGAACTGCTCCAAGCATATCCATCACACGCACCGACCCGACAGATGCACTCGGATCTCAAATATATTGCGGCACAACACTAGATTAATTGTTCCGATTGCAATCAACGCAAATTGTTCCGGAATACAATTTGAATAGCTTTTAACGTTTCAAAAAAACGTACAACTGAAGGCGAGGCCAGTTCACGATCTGATGATAAAATTTGATTTCTGAGCATCAAATGTGAAGAATTCTAAAAATTCACAAACATTACTGGAAAAAGAAACAAGGAAACATAATAACCGAACAGAATATTTACCTGTGCCTATTTTATATGTATTAGGTATTATAAACAACGGAAAATTTTGATCTACGCTTATTGACAAGGTAGATGAGGATCTTTTTCAGACTTTGATGAATACAATTTCTTTGTATAGTTAATCTAATCTAAACAGTTGCTAGAGTTTCATGGAACTCTAAAAGGAATTTTAAATGTCTCAAACAAAAACTGTGAACCTTATATTAAATTCAACGTAGGCATCAGTTACTGCTGTACTAAATAATTCAGAAGAAATAAAATAAATTGGGGGCGAACAGGAAAAATAAAGGTGTGTGCTCATTGAAGTGAAGACATTAAGTACCTATTTCTCATTTAGGTATTACCAAAGCAATATATCAATTTAACCATTGCAATCAAATAATATTAAACAAATTACTAACAATAGTATATAAGACTATGTATATACATATGGATGTATATCCCATTCGGTCGCCATGGCAACTGAGTTTCACAACCAGTTGTGAAAAAAGATTTTTTTTTATCATAGACTTATTATATTATTATCATTGATTTTTATTCGTTTTTGGCATCATCTAAAATAAAGATTACCATTTAAGTTATTTAATTTTGAAAGTTATTTGCTCTCATAAAAAATCACCTATCAGACAGTACCTACCCATTGTACGTACAGGGATATACATCCATATGTATAAATGTAAAATCTGGTTAATTATTGTGATGGAAAATGACATCATTTTAAATGCTGAGGTAATTTTTTTGTCGACTCTGTATGAAATATACAGGGAAGAAAAGCAATCCTTGACGAGTTTCTTGCCGGTTCTTCTCGTTACAAGGTAGCTCGCTAGGGTTTGCGAACCGATGGCGTAGCTTCTTTGACATTGACAAATGCTTGTAACAGACGAAATGAATTTGAATTTAGTAATTTTCTTAATTTAATTAATTACAATACACTACTAATTTGTACATTCCATTAAAGACGAGTACATTTTTTGAAGAAAACACACTTAAAATATTTTTTTGCAATATAGTGTAGGTAGACTGGTCATAATGTAACAGCTTGGATTGTCAGAAACTTCTTGGGTCAGTGAATACTTCAAGCCGAGTTGAGCGACGAGCAGGCGTCTTCAGAGCATTCCAGAAAATCTTTGTGTAACAGAATAACTGATATAAGAATATTATCTGCAAAATAAAATCCCATATTTCATATCTGGGGCACATCTTTAATAGGTATATTCGCTAACAATATTTTTTTTCAAAGTTTTTGCTGAACGTGAAAAACATAGGAAAGTTAAATCTTTATTTATTTAAAAACGATGTTTCCTTGTTATATGCGTTCCTAAACAACTCATCTGATTGCATCTGGAGTGGAATTGCGTAAGGTAATCGTATTCATTCGACAGTTCATATCATATTCCATCGGCTGCAGTTTGTATGGGATGACATATATTATGATACAATATGAACTGTCAAATGAATACGATTGACTTTACGCAATCACCTAGCTGATGTGCTATGAATTTAGCACCGACACACTGATGTGTAATCCACATTATAAAATTTTTGTTAGTTATTCGCGTACGCTTGGCCCCAAAAATATATTAAGTACTTACAAAAAAATAATGATTTCTTTTGCCCTCTATGCGTTTCTAAAAAACATCTCTATGTGTCATCGCAACGGATGTCGGGTACTATAAGTATTTTATATAGGTAATATTATAAGGTAATATTATATTTACAATAAGCTCACTTTTATATTTTTTTAAGTTGGAATTTAATATTATGAATTTCATGTAGGTAGTGAGTGTTTGCACTAGTGAACTGGTTCAAAAGTCACCAAAGAATAAAAAAAAAAAATAAAAAATCAGTTTATTCAGGAAAACACATGACAAAGCAAAATATGAACTGCTCTCATATAAGGTTACCCTGTGTTACAAGAGACAGGCTCTTCAAATAATAACAAATTCAACAATAGTGTTTTTTTAAACATTAATTTCTTTATGCTTATGGCTCTAGAGAAAAGGTTTTACATTATATTATTTTATTTGTGTGTGTGTGTGTGTGTGTGTGTGTGTGTGTGTGTATGGTTGTGCGTTTGTATGTGTATTTATGCGTGTGTAAGAAAAATATTGGTTGGGGTTGGTGAGTGAGGTGCAATAATAAGTATACCCATATCATAAAATCAACTGTCTAAGATAATCTAGTCATTTCATTAATCAGTTCTTCTAAGTTGTCGTAATTAAATTCATCTAGCCAATTGATTAATATTTCTTTAAATTTTCTAATGTTATATCGCGTAAGGTTTTTGTTTAATAGCAGTATTTTATTGTAAAGACGTGAAGCTAAATAGTTGAAGTGGCGCTTAGCGAAAGTTGAATGAGCTATTGCTGTTTTGTACTGAAGGACTCTTTTGCTTATTAGAGGCGTATGGGGAACTATTTTGCAGTGGAATCGACACAGTGTTAGCATAACGTAGAGCTTGCGGACAGAAAGAACTTTGGCCTGTTGAAACAATTCTTCTGTAGGGAACCGAAAGGGAAGACCGAGCGCAACTTTCAAAACAGCTCTTTGAGCTCTTTCAAGCTGGATAATGTGTGTCTTAGCAGCATTTCCCCAGACACATACGCAATAAGTTAAAAGACATTGACAAAGGGCCTTGTATGTTGCTATTAAGAGTTTATGATCTGCAGCAAGACGCAGCTGTTTAAACGCAAAAATTAATTTGCGGACTTTGGCTGATAAAACACTTAAGTGTTCATGCCACTGTAGGTTTTCATCTATGGTGACACCCAAGTATTTGATTGATGGCACTCGTAACAATTCTGGACACAAACAGTTCATCTGAACATTTTTATTACATGGAAAGCTATGCAAGGTAAGCTCTAAATTGGAATCAGGACTATTAGCTTTAGTCTTGCTGAAACACATGAATTTAGTTTTTTGCGTATTAAGGGAAAGGAGATTTTCTTCTAACCATGATGTTACATGACAAAGTCCTAGTTCAGCTATATTTTTAACTTCATGCCAACTTTTGCTATGGAATAAAACCACAGTGTCATCAGCAAACATGATCGTATCAGCGCCGGGGATATCCAGTTCACATAGGGTGTTGATATAAAGCAAGAACAATGTAGGGCCAAGAGTACTGCCCTGTGGGACACCGTACTTGCATTGAGCACTCTTGCTACAGTAGTTGTCCACTCTAACAACCTGACTTCGTTCAGTCAGATAGTCGGAAAACCAAGAATGCACTATACCCCTTACTCCCGAGTTTTCAAGGCGCGTAAGCAATATAGGGATGGAAACCGTGTCGAAAGCTTTCTGGAGATCCAGGAAAACTCCGACACAACTCTCGCCCCCATCCAAATAATCAGTTATCAAAGTCGTCAGCTTTAGTACGGCGTCTTCCGTAGATCTTCCAGCTCGGAACCCGTATTGTTTGTTGGAAAGTAAATTGGATTTTTCCATAAAGCTGATGAGTCTACTATTCACAAGTTTCTCTAGAATTTTAGACAAAGTAGGTAAAAGTGATATTGGCCTATAGTTAGAGGGATTCTCACGATCTCCTGTTTTATATATGGGACATACTACAGCAGTTTTAAACAAAGATGGAAATACTCCTGTTGAAAAGCTTAAGTTGCAAATAAATACAATTGGAGCCACCAGTATTTGTTTGAACTCTTTCAGAAAGCGTATAGTTATTTTATCACCTCCGCAGGCACTGTTGGAATCTAGTTTACCAATGACTCTGTCAACTTCAAACGGATCTGTGGGATATAATGACATTGAATACGCCGGTGAGTTTGTATTTTTAGCTCTACTTAACAAATCGTTTTCAGTAAGTCCTAGTTTGGACAAAATGCCATTCGCGAGGTCACTTCCTACCGTGGTGAAGTACTTGTTAACTTGGTCGAGAGAGGAACTTGGAGAATTATCTAAACAAAGTAGTTTTGTATTTTGATCTTTATTTTTGGTCATATTGCATAAATCTTTGATGATCTTCCATGTTTCTTTGTTATTACCAACAGATTTTTCTAATTGATTTTTATAAAAATTACTTTTGGCATATTTTATTATTCGGTTGCATATATTCCTATAGTTTTTATACTCAGTTTCTAGGTTCAAATCGTTCGGTGATTTCTTGAATTTTTTAAGTAATGTGTGTCTTTTACGAATTGATTTAACCAGACCTACGGTTATCCATGGCTTTAATGGTTTGTTTTTACTGGGTAATTGAGTCACAGTTGTATTTTTGTGTAATATATTTTTAATATTAGTAATAAGAAATTCAGTAGCTTCATTTACGTCTGTTATATTGTAAAGTTTGACCCAATCTATTTCTAGAAGATTCTTCTTAACCATTTCAAAGTTAACAGTTTTTTTAGTCACTGAAGTTGATGTTTTTCTAGCCATATCTTTATTTATTTCGAGCAGTATCGGACAGTGGTCGGTGAATTTATCAAATACTACTGTTTGGCAGTGTGACAAGGTTTTGACCATGAAATGGTCAAGACAAGCGTCCATTCTAGTTTTTTTATTGACACCCTGTTTAAGACCATGATGGGCCATGACATTTAGATAATCATTAGCATTATTGTTTAGGCTACCTGGTAAAATATTAATATTTACGTCGCCTGTTAAGATAACGTTCCTAGTGGTAATAGTCTCTAAGAGATCATTCAATGAGTTTATGTAATTAGTGGGATTATGAAACGAAGGCGGTCGATATGTACAGATTATAGTTATATCGTTGGAGATATTGACTAAAACGCAGTTCCCTTCACATATTTTTACTTCCGAATAAGATACTTCGAGACTAGCTTTTGTAAAAACTACGACCCCATCATTTTGGTTAAAGGTAATTTGACCACTGTAAGAACTGTACCCATCTATTTTAGGCAAAGTCATACTAGAGTTTATAGTTGGTTAACCATAGTCGGATCGGAACCCACAATGCAGCGTTCCACCGCAGCGTACTAGATGGCGCTGTAGCCTCCTGACTCGCGGTATGGTTTTGCTTTCTTGTAACACCCAGGTCCCGACCAAGTCGGAACCCACAGTATGGTAGTTCCCACCGCAGCGTACTAGATGGCGCTGTAGCCTCCTGACTCGCGGTGGCGTTTCGCTTTGCCATTTATTTAAGGCCTGGTGTTGTTTTTGCTAATGTATCGAATCACTCATACAGCGCTAAGGTTGCTTCCAAGCAGATTGGGACATCCTGGGCCACAATTAGGTATAGATAGATAGATATAACAGACGGCACTAGGCTCGCTTCTAAGTTATTAGGACTTGCCGGGTACGTCTGACTACGTTTCAACTTTACACATATTGTTACCGTTACTATACAATAAATTTACGTAACGTATAAAACCAACGCCTTCTCACTCAGCGGTGACGCTGCGCATCCGTCCTTGTCCCACACGAACTTCGATCCTCTACAGCCAATGTAATAAGTCAAAGTTCGCAGGATGAGGGGATGAACAGCGTCACCGCTGATTGAGAAGGCTTGATGTTGAACCAATAGTGGTTTATTAGGTGCACATGATTACAAACACACGAGACGAACCCAGCAAGGTCCCACGAGCGTGGAAGCCAAGCTTAGTGTCGCCATATTGAAGGGTGACCGAGGAAGTCCCAATATGCTTGGAAGCGACCTCAGTGCTGATCGTTGATTCGATACAGTAGCAAAAACAACACCAGACCTTATATAAATGGCAAAACGAAACGCTACCGTGATTCAGGAGACTTGTAACGCCATCTATGATTCTTCGGTGGTACTAGGTTTGTTACAGGCTCCCCCTCTGGCTCCGATAGTCGTCCCGACGAGGAGACAGGATCAGGATAGGGTTATTGGGTGGTCTTCCTAGGTTGGCCGCGCTCGCGCTTGGGTTTGACATCCAGGTTTCCACGTTTCGTCTTCTGAGACGTCACCTTTTCTTGAGAGGCTGAGCTGTCTTGGACGGGCGAATTCCACAGGTTGCCGATTTTCCATCTCCCCCTGGACTAAAACTGCTTGAATAACATCGTTGCTAGCATTGCTCGCTGTCTCAAAACGGTGTTTACATGCGTCGACGTCATCGTCATCTCTGGTGCAAACTCCATGACTACAATATTAGGTTTTGGTTGTGTGGGATACTCGCTGGTTTGGGCCTCCGCCACCTTATTCGGAATGTGTGGCGCAGTTTGGTGAACCTCTTGGACACTAAGATCAGCTTCCAGGTCTTCCAGCTGTACGTCCGGATTCTCCAGGTTAAGTTAAAAGAAGCGCCGGACGTTGCAGGTTTTTCCAGAAAACCGTCCGGATCCACCAGGTATGCGTCCAGGTCTTCCAGGTGTGCGCGTTGGCCCTCCAGGTGGCCACTAGTTGGGCGCCAATGTAATAAGTCGAAGTTCGCAGGATGAGGGGATGAACAGCGTCACCGCTGATTGAGAAGGCTTGATGTTGAACTAATAGTGGTTTATTAGGTGCAGATGATTACAAACTCACGAGACGAACCCAGCAAGGTCCCACGAGCGTGGAAGCCAAGCTTAGTGTCGCCATATTGAAGGGTGACCGAGGAAGTCCCAATATGCTTGGAAGCGACCTCAGTGCTGATCGTTGATTCGATACAGTAGCAAAAACAAGAACAGTCCTTATACTATTGGGAAAATAAAACGCTACCGCGAGTCAGTAGGCTACAGCGCCATCTATGATTCTTCGGTGGTACTGTGTTTATAAATAGGTTTGTTACAGGCTCCCCCTCTGGCTCCGATAGTCGTCCCGACGAGGAGACAGGATCAGGATAGGGTTATTGTGTGGTCTTCCTAGGTTGGCCGCGCTCGCGTTTGGTTTGACATCCAGGTTTCCACGTTTCGTCTTCTGAGACGTCACCTTTTCTTGAGAGGCTGAGCTGTCTTGGACGGGCGAATTCCACAGGTTGCCGATTTTCCATCTCCCCCTGGACTAAAACTGCTTGAATAACATCGTTGCTAGCATTGCTCGCTGTCTCAAAACGGTGTTTACATGCGTCAACGTCATCATCATCTCTGGTGCAAACTCCGTGACTACAATATTAGGTTTTGGTTGTGTGGGATACTCGCTGGTTTGGGCCTCCGCCACCTTATTCGGAATGTGTGGCGCAGTTTGGTGAACCTCTTGGACACGAAGATCGGCTTCCAGGTCTTCCAGCTGTACGTCCGGATTCTCCAGGTTAAGTTAAAAGAAGCGCCGGACGATGCAAGTTTTTCCAGAAAACCGTCCGGATCCACCAGGTATGCGTCCAGGTCTTCCAGGTGTGCGCGTTGGCCCTCCAGGTGGCCACTAGTTGGGCGCCAATGTAATAAGTCAAAGTTCGCAGGATGAGGGGATGAACAGCGTCACCGCTGATTGAGAAGGCTTGATGTTGAACCAATAGTGGTTTATTAGGTGCAGATGATTACAAACACACGAGACGAACCCAGCAAGGTCCCACGAGCGTGGAAGCCAAGCTTAGTGTCGCCATATTGAAGGGTGACCGAGGAAGTCCCAATATGCTTGGAAGCGACCTCAGTGCTGATCGTTGATTCGATACAGTAGCAAAAACAAGAACAGTCCTTATACTATTGGGAAAATGAAACGCTACCGCGAGTCAGTAGGCTACAGCGCCATCTATGATTCTTCGGTGGTACTGTGTTTATAAATAGGTTTGTTACAGGCTCCCCCTCTGGCTCCGATAGTCGTCCCGACGAGGAGACAGGATCAGGATAGGGTTATTGTGTGGTCTTCCTAGGTTGGCCGCGCTCGCGCTTGGGTTTGACATCCAGGTTTCCACGTTTCGTCTTCTGAGACGTCACCTTTTCTTGAGAGGCTGAGCTGTCTTGGACGGGCGAATTCCACAGGTTGCCGATTTTCCATCTCCCCCTGGACTAAAACTGCTTGAATAACATCGTTGCTAGCATTGCTCGCTGTCTCAAAACGGTGTTTACATGCGTCGACGTCATCGTCATCTCTGGTGCAAACTCCATGACTACAATATTAGGTTTTGGTTGTGTGGGATACTCGCTGGTTTGGGCCTCCGCCACCTTATTCGGAATGTGTGGCGCAGTTTGGTGAACCTCTTGGACACGAAGATCGGCTTCCAGGTCTTCCAGCTGTACGTCCGGATTCTCCAGGTTAAGTTAAAAGAAGCGCCGGACGTTGCAGGTTTTTCCAGAAAACCGTCCGGATCCACCAGGTATGCGTCCAGGTCTTCCAGGTGTGCGCGTTGGCCCTCCAGGTGGCCACTAGTTGGGCGCCAATGTAATAAGTCAAAGTTGATGATGTGCCCCATTTAAGGGGCAATTAAATCTGTTCGTACAACTATTTGGGGCGAAGCTGTCTCCATTACTCAAACGTTAACAGGATTACTTAGCAGACTTGTGACGGGGACTAAGTTGGAGGCGTATGAATAAATATTAAGGAGCTTTTAAGCAACTTAACATAGACTAGACTGAGCTGAGACAAGATTTATTGGCTCAAGTTTAGGACGTTAACGCGGTTGACTTATTTTATTGCTGTCAGAAGTTCAAATATGGCATTTCTGTACGTTCAGACGGTAGAAAAAATTTCACTCAATAGCAAATATTCCAAAAGTCAAAACATAGATTTCTGACAAAAACTATTATCCCATGAAAAGCATTTAAAATTCAAATAATATATGGTCAGAAAAAGATTGGTAGTTTCATGTTGATAAATTGTAAAATACACGGATTTTTCAGGCCATATTCTCGCTTTAAAATAAATAACTTTGTCTACAAAAGGGTAAATTTTACAATGCCATAGTTGTAAATAGTCCCTATTTTTTCAATACTTCGTAGTAAACTGTGACATTGAGATCACAATACTAGATCTGCTCAAGCACCACTAATGTTCCGAATTGTGCACACACAGAAATTCCGCACTATTTGCTTGACTGGGCTTAGAGATGAATGTAGCACCGACATACTGTGTATATCATAGTGTATATGTTTATGTTACCGCTAAAGTAAGAAATACGTTAATGTGCAAATTAACCAAGTAATTTGCAAATTACCAGGGGGCCTATTACGAAAAAAACGTACGCAATTGCGTAACGCAGTCACTTAGTCACGATAGTCGTCCGCAGTCGTCGGTTGTCGCTATTAAACACATTTTCAATTTGGCTATCGTAGCCCATAGACTATTGAACGAATGATGTCGGATCCGCTAGAGAGAAACTGTCAAACTTACGCAATCACTTTGCAATATCGCATACGCAAGTGCTGTGTAATAAGAAAAAATCACAACGAAGCACGGACGCAGCTGCGTGTATCGCATTAAACTTTTCGTAATAGACCCCCTGGTACGATCCTTTAATTGATTTTTTCACTTTTCCTAGATAATCTGCATATTAACGGATACTGCACCGTTAAAGTGCAGAAAACACAGTGAAATAGCCAAGGCTATATACAAGTTAAAAACCTCTATTGATAGCTCTTAAAGACTTTTTTCATGGTGGGTCTGTTCTGTACTCTAACTGATTTACGCACATTAACGGTAACATATACATTATATTGCGCGGCAAGCTATAACTTCTTGACCCCAATGTCATAGCCCGAAACGCTCTACCTTTTGTAGTAAAAAAAATCACTACAAAAGCCTGTTGATTCCGTCCAAGTGCCTGGCCGAGTTCAACAGGCTTTTGTAGTCTCACTTTTTCATAAAATTTACTACAATAACCTGTTGATGTGGGCCAGGTACTTGGCCTAAACACTCTGGCTCTTGGAGCAAAAAAAAATACTCCAAAAGCCAGAGCGTATCGTCCATGTACCTGGCCTAAATCAACAGGCTTTTGCAATTTCGCAGCCCAAAGACATGCAGAATTTGTAGATATAGACAAAAAATCACTAACCGGGATAACTAACTGGGATACTCTTGGGAATGACCATTAGCCATTTTTGATGTCCCCACTGCTGGGGCACAGGCCTTCCTTATGGATAAGGAGGATGAGCCATAACCCACCACGCAGGCCCAATGCGGATTGGTGGGTGTTAACGACTGCAAATGCAGCCGGGACCAACAGCTTAACGTGCCTTCCGAAGCATGGAGGAGCTCGAGATAATAAATTTTTGGTCACCCAACCCATGACCGACCCTTGCGACCCTTGCCAAGCGCGTTACCACTGCGCCACCGAGTCACTCTTGGGAATAATGTGTCTATAATAGTGTAAGTTTCATGAAACAGCTAATCTAGCTAGAGGATTAGACACATATACACTGAAAGATGAAAAGAGATATCAAATTATTGAAATAATTTTAAAATGATGACCCGACTGCAAAAACATAACATTGAAAAAATAAGTTCATTTATAGAAATCATAGAGTAAGACGCGTTAGCCGCGATGCTCGAAGATAGAAATCATTGCAGGCGGAGACAATAAAGCGTTTATATATCTATCTATCTATCTATACATTTTCCTTTCATATACTTTCGTTAAAAAAATCTAATTTCAAAATCTATTGCAATCGCTTTCGTTTGACAGATAGATGTGATACATTGCTGCATTTCTTTGGTAAGTTTTTATTTGTGCACAAGAGAAGCTTCAATGTGTTACAACCTGAAAATGAAATTTTGGAATTGGACAATAGAGAGGCAGTATTTTTTTCAACCCTTTAGCTCGACTCGGACGGAATTCTGCGTCATACATGTCCTAATAAAAAAAAATCAAGGTATTTCTTGTTGCCCGCTCCAAAAAAAAAGAGCACCATTTTCCGGCACTGCCTTTTATAAAATTTTACTTTTATGCGATGTAAAGTTGAAAACATACAAGTGGTTTATCTAACCCCTAAACTGCAGACGCAAGTGGCTATTACCACAAACGGCGCATTGTGTTACCCCCGCGCCCGTCGGGGTAACAGCCGGTATTCTGCTTGTATTACCCCAAACTGACTATCCCGACCGCAATGGAAATTTTAGCACTAAAATATACGTTTTACATTTTGAAATTCAAATACGAATACATTTCTGTGTAGTATTTTTGTTCTTTTCAGGAAACAATTTTTAATAGTAAATTTTATTTTAACTATTATTTTAAGAAAACATTTATTAAATTTTCATCATTAGTGTAAAAAATACAACGTGTTACAAAACAACTCCAGTATACCGAATATGGTAGATAGGGACAGGGTTGGAAAAAATCATGATTTTTTGCAAAAAATCAAAAATCACTGATTTTTTCGATTTTTTGCTTGAGCCTTTTACTTGAATTCGGAAGAAACACAAAGATCAATAAAACAGTTCAAAATAAAAATGCCTGGTGAAAGTTAAATATTAGGACAGATGATTTGGCGGTTTATTTAGAAGAAAAAACAGTATAAAGCAGTAATTCTAACACAAAGTTACATTTAATATACATTTTTACGTGTCTATCAATTATTAAAAAATTAAGAATTTTATATTTTTATACAAATAGGAATGAAAAAAGGCAATTTGATTTAATCAATGATTTTTATTCAAAAAATCACTTGATTTAAATCAATGTGATTTAATCATGCCAACCCTGGATAGGGACCATCAAACTGAACATCTTTTACTATGGGACCAACTCTGAAGAGACCATCAAACTGAACATCTTTTACTATGGGACCAACTCTGAAGAGACCATCAAGAACTAAACAACTTTTACTTTGGGACAAAACCTGAAATCGCAAAAAAAACATGTTTCATACACTTTGAGATTTTCGATTTCAGGGTTGCGTTTGTATAAAGGAAGGTATAAAAAATTAGGATAGCTTGACTGGTTTGTCCATCAGCCATTTTTGGTGTCCCCACTGCTGGGGCACAGGTCTTCTTTATGGGTGGTAAGGAGGATGGGCCATAATAACCCAATGCGGATTGATGGGTGTTAACGACTGCAAATGCAGCCGGGACCAACGGTTTAACGTGCCTTCCGAACCACAGAGGAGCTCGGGATAAGGGGCCCCCGTCCGTAGCCCCTATGCCGGGGGAGAGGGGGGGGGTTTGAAGGTCCCTTTTTTTGTTTTTTCACATATATGTGTTCCATTCATTTCCCTCTATAACCTTTCGTTTACTAGGCTACTAGCAGGGCTCTGTCACTCCGCGCACGAGTCTGAACTGCTCGGCGTCATTTCATTCTCACAAATTTCATACATCAGAAAAGATAAGACCTACGCGATAGAAAAAGAGGCAACTACTAAGTGATTGTTTGGAGCGAATGGATCGCTGTGCGACCTGGATTGCACCTTATTGTGTCGGAGCAAGAGTCTCTATTTATTTAAACGATTTTGCGGAGTGCAACTTCTGTACTCTAGTACTATTATCTATTCTGTGCTACTAGTCAAACATAATATTTTACTTTCCACAAAACGCGATCGTTCAAAAACCGCAGCCATTGATACCGTACCGTTTCAGCGGTTGAACCGGTAATAGGTACCGGGAGCATAATTCTCCCGGATTTAATGACGCCATAAACCTGTAAATTAAATGGCCGAATATTAACCCATTATCGAAATTCCGCCTGCATTGCGGGATGTGCCGGCAAATGAAATATTTGACCAATATTGATCAGGGTTGCCAAAGTTTATTTTTCTAATAACATCAACTTAGACAAACAGCGAAAACTTGTTTTAGCATTGTTTGCTTGGACAAGTTTTCGATGTTTGTCTATCGTTAAGTGATTTTGAGGGTTAAGATAAGGCCCTACTTGAAACTTCCAACACTAAGGTCGAAAATGGCTTAGCATAATACCTAGGTACTGAGTTTCAGTTGATATGTCTTTTAGGTTTTTACTTTTAATTAATTGGGTCAATCAACTTTTAAGTGTCCTAATGTGTATACTATAACATATCTTGAAATAAAAAATAAAGAAAATAGTTGAGCTTATAAATACTCAAACTTAAAACCGTTAAAATACTATAACAAATATGTTAAACAACATATTTCTTTCTATCACCAAAATGATACTTAAGGGAATGTAACGGAACGTTATGGTTTCTCTATTGCAAACGGGTCGGAGAGAGTGGGGAGTGGTTGACATTGACAGGTAAAATAGCTGTGAAGACTTGTAGTTTTGGTTCATTGTTGGTTTATTGTAATATAATATTTATTCACACTCAATCTTTCATTACATACAGTCCATTCGCTTTCATAGTATTACATTTAACCCAAACCATTATTTCTAAGTTAGTTGATATTTATTTTCAAGGAAATATACTTTTATGTTTGGGGACAGGAAAACTGATAGGACACTTAAAAGTTGATTGACCCAATTAACAATATGGATCAATATTTATTTAAAAAAATGTTTATATGTCAGTCATAATATTATAAAGAAAACGGAACGAGTTGGACATTTTTAACTGGAGTGACGTTATTTTAGATACTCTTTTCGGTTCAGTATATTTTTCACTGTAAGTATCCATAAGGCGATTGGAGTCATATTGCTAATAAAAAATAATTGGCTTATACTTTTGGAAACCAAGCGACAGAAAATTCAATAGCAATGATGACAAATGAAATGCAATTCAGGTATAGAACAAAAATATTCTTATATTTTTTAACTGGCAGCCCTAATTTCATGCTATATTGTTTGGAAGTTAAGCACTATCTGTCGTACACCGAAAATTAATGCCCTGTGAATAGCTCGCTTTATTGAATTTAAGTTGTTTAAATGCTCTACATAAATCGCTAAACGAAGATAAATTACAGTTGAGAAACTGTTTCACAAATTCAGCTAATTGTTAAATATTTTATTTGATACTGCAGTCGAGAAATAGCCTGTCATTTAAATAGGTGGACAATTATTTTCTGATGAAAGTATTAAAACTACTTAGGGTTGCCTCCATTTTTTTTCCGACTGTCAAAAATGATAATTTAAATAAAAAAACAAAAACCCATCACTGTGTGATTCAATAATAATTATGATTTTAACCCAAATAGCATAATTAAAACGAAACTATAGCTGCTACTTCATTTTATAGGTGATTTATCGTAGGTACATAAGTTTCATTGAAAATCACTGAAATAAAAATTAAGCGTGCCTCTACGATCAACAGTTACTTTGTATACGGAAACAGGGGGCCTATTACGAAAATTACATACGCAATTGCGTAACGCAGTCACTTGGTCACGATAGTCGTCCGCAGTTCGTCGGTTATGGCTACTAAACACATTTTCAATTTGGCTATCGTAGCCCAAAGACTATTGAACGAATGATGTCGGTTACGCTAGAAAAAAACTGTCAAACTTACGCAATTACTTTGCGATATCGCATACGCAAGTGCTTTGTAATAGGAAACAATCCTAAGGCCGGCCACACATAGACGGAATCCCGTTACGGAATTCCGTACATACGTGATTTCGAACGCAGCTAATCCATACAAATCTTTAAAATAAAATAAATAAAATAACTTCCCGTTGTCCCCATTCGCTGTCCTATAATCAATGGGGACAACGGCACGGAATTTTTTGGGACAAAATCATGGGGACAACGGGAATACGCCATGGTTAAAACGTAGTAGTGATTACTTTCTCAGTGGGTAAACATTATAGCTTTTTTAGCGAAAAGAACAAAGCAATTCCAATAGTAAGTAAAATTCTAAAAAAGTCGGATAATTATTTATAATAAGAACATAGTCTAAGTAATACTAACAAATATGGATGCAATTTAATATCTGAAATAAATATAATAATAATAAAATAATAATAATTTAAAAATTCAAAGTTAATACTTTTTAGTACGTTCGATCACAGAATAGATAATAGTGCTAGCGTACAGAAGTTGCACTCCACAAAATCGTTTAGTAAAATTGCGACTCTTGCTCCGACACAATAAAGTGCAATTCAGGTCGCACAGCGCTCTCTTCGCTTTAAAACTTTCTCTTAGTAGTTGCCTCTCTTTCTATCGCGTAGGTCTTATCCTTTCTGATGTATGAAATTTGTCCTCTCAGAGGACGCCGAGCGCTTCAGACTCGCGCGCGGAGTGACAGAGCCCTGGTTCGATATTGAAAATTTTATAGCAAACAATTTGTCTTTTAAACTCGATACTTTAACCACTTTAACACTGAAAGGCATGATCTACCGTAGAAGTGAGCAGAATTGCTCCATGATTTATGTAGTACATTTCAGATCTAGTCCACAAAATTCCAGAATATCCCGGCATCCGAGGCGTCTCTATTAAATTTCATAGCAGCTAGCTGAATGCGAGGTATGCCATATTAAAACTCAAATGGACGTACCGTACGGTTGTGAGAGATTATCGGTTTATTTTATTTACTTGCAGTCAAATTGGTAACTTGATGAGTAGATTGATGAGATGTGTTTGTTTCGATAGTATGCAAACCCGAATACGTAGAAGTGTGTTGCAAGATGCTGTCTTCAATACTTAAAGTCAATGATATTAAATGTAAAGATAGGTTACCCGCGCTTCACAATGGCAAGACGAAAGTCAGGTAATTGCCCGACTTTCAATTAGTCAGGCACAGTCTCGCGACACGGTAACACACGCGGCTCTCGTCAATCAGACGCAATAAAATTGTGAAATACCATAAAAAATGTCTACTTGCGTCTTTAGACGATGTACAAATTATACAGCAACGGTCAGAGATCGGAAAAATGCTTTATTTCACACGTAAGTACTGTATTTAATAAAAAAATGTATTTTCTATTACTTTATTCGGCCATATTGTACAAAGAGCGAGCTGTCTGCTTTGCGTGTGGGAGTGAAGGAGATAGCTAACGCGCTGTCTATTGGCAGCCAATGCGCATGCAGCGGTCAATGTGTGTATCTATAGTACTTTTACGCTGTTTTAAATAGCAATATTAATATCATTGCTTAAAGTAAAGTAATTTTGATACCCCTGGGCCAGACTATTGTGCTGTCGCAAAGCTTTTCGGTGTCGTGTTGTCCAATTAGAAACTTTGAATCAAGAAATTAGAGTTTCAATTTCATTTAAAGGGAATAAATTAAAGGGATTTCATGAAAATAAAGTTTATTCCCTTGACTTATAATTTCTCAAATTATTTATTATTCTACTAACTCAAAACTATTTTAATCTTAACGCTAATGCTTATAAATTATTTTTTTAAACTAGCTCTCCTTGTATGTATCAGTACTGAGTACTTATGTGTATTGCTGTTATAGGACGCTAAAATGACCCATTGCACGAGTTACAAATGTTACAATGGGTTTTAGCGTCGTGTGTTACACTCTACTTTTCACTACGATTGCGAGTAAATAAAATACAATATTAAATAGTTTATACCTACTTCCGTAAGTAAACGAATCCACTCGTTTTTCTATCCCCCACTTCATAAACTTTTTGTACAGTATTTAAATAAATGATTTGTGTGCTTGATGCCAAAAGGTGTGATGCTCCGGGGCGGGACCACCTTAAGCTAGGTAAATTTAATAAGCAAGAAAAAAATGTATATTAAATGTATATAATTGTATACTCAATTAAAAATAATGTATATCTATAGTTTCGTTGTAAACATTATATCGATGTGGGTCCGCTGGAGAGCATACTCCCCAGCGGGACCACCACGATAATTCCGTTGCTGGAGGCTTTTCAAATTCGTTTATGACACCAAAAAAATGTATATTAAATGTATACAAATCTACTATAGTCAATTTGTTATTTAGTTAAGTCTATACCAATTTACGAGTACTTTTAAATTTCCTTCCGGAACATAAGAGAAGCGTCTACTTAAAGGTTATGGCAAAGTCTTAGTTTTTGGATATTTTTGTGAGCGTCATTATTATTATGAAGTCTACGACATGTTCATAAAATTGGGCTAAAATAAGCTCGGTTTATGGCCCTAAAAGCCCCGTCGTAGACTTAATTCACCGGAGCTAAATCTAAAAGCGATGTTTAGAAGGCTCACTTTACGAGCATATGTGTTGAAAAATAATGAAAATAAACAGACCATAACTTATTTAATTGTAACATATCAGGCCAACGCCCTGATAGAAAACTACGCTTACTTACTCCTATCCTTTGCCCTACCTTTTAGTAGACGCTTCTCTAATGTTCCGGAAGGAAATTTAAAAGTGCTCGTAAATTGGTATGGAATTAACTAAATAACAAATTGACTATAGTAGATTTGTATACATTTAATATACATTTTTTTGGTGTCATAAACGAATTTGAAAAGCCTCCAGCAACGGAATTATCGTGGTGGTCCCGCTGGGGAGTATGCTCTCCAGCGGACCCACATCGATATAATGTTTACAACGAAACTATAGATAGACATTATTTTTAATTGAGAATACAATTATATACATTTAATATACAATTTTTTCTTGCTTATTAAATTTACCTAGCTTAAGGTGGTCCCGCCCCGGAGCATCACACAAAATATTGGACCGTGCCACCAAAGGTGTCTAGGGCTGTCAACCTTTAACGTATCAAGGTTGACACCTCTAGTTAATAAATCCGCGGGATTTTCGGTACCACGAATATGACGCCAAATCGTATCACTAGTTAATTCGTTTATTTGCACAACTCTATTTTGCACAAAAGTTTTTAACATGTGTGGCGACATCCGTAGCCAGCCCAAAACAATTGTAGAATCAGTCCAGAAATATACTTTATCGAATTTTAAACGTAGTGATTTAGTTATTTTATCATACAAATTTGCACCCACCAGGCTGGCACAGAGCTCGAGCCTTGGTACGCTTACTGTTTTTATTGGTGCCACTTTGCTTTTAGCACACAGTAACCTAACGCATGGAGATTCATGATTGATATACGAACGAATATATGCACAAGCTCCATATGCATCCTGTGATGCATCTGTAAAAATATGTAATTCCTTTTGTATCGCTTTATTTTCTATAACACAACGTGGTATACGTATATCTGAAATATGACCTAAATTAGACATAAAATTATGCCAAACCGATTTAATATTAGACGGAATCGCGTCGTCATCCCAGCCTACCTTAGCTTGCCATAATCTTTGTATTAATATTTTTGCTGTAATTATTGCTGGAGCTAACAACCCTAAGGGATATTCACTTCTCAAGCTTACGCGCTCACTAGACATGAAATAAAACACTTTTAACGGATACTAGCGCGGTTTTATTGAAAGTACTTTGGTAATTAGTTGGCATTTGGTTTGATTTTTGATTTTCCCGACGTTTCGGCACCTTTGCAGCGCCCGTGACCACGGCAGCTGCAAAGGTGCCGAAACGTCGGGAAAATCAAAAATCAAACCAAATACCAACTAATTACCAAAGTACTTTCAATAAAACCGCGCTAGTATCCGTTAAAAGTGTTTTATTTCAACCCTAAGGGATCATAGATCTGAGAAATGATAGATAACATCATACGTTTTGTGACTACTGGATCGTCTTGTTTTATTTTTGTAGTGAAGTGCAGCTCATCACTCTTATTGAACCACCCTAAACCTAACGTTTTGGATTGACAATAGTCACCAATGCATAAATCTTTAGAAGTCTGTGATGACACATCATGATTAAAAACCCATTTTCTAAGGGGAAAACAAGCACTTTGCAACACCTTTGCTGTTTCACTACAAATATCCTGTAAATCATCGAAACTATCATTCCCGTAATTCAAGTCATCAACGAAAAAATGTTCATCTATGACGCGAGCGATGACGTCATTATCACACTCACGAGCTAATTGCTTTAAGCAGCGAATACTAAGGTAGGGAGCGGAGGCGGTACCGTAGGTCACCGTGTTCAAACGATAAATCTGAATCGGATCGTCCCTACTTTCCCTCCATAATATAAGTTGTAAGTCACGCTGATCAACTTGTATTTCAACCTGCCGATACATCTTTTCAATATCAGCGCACGCTACATATTGATATTGCCTAAACCTAAGTAAAATCGAAAATATATCGTTCTGAAGTGACAACCCTATATGTTGGATGTCATTTAATGACTTGTGACTAGTTGTCGCTGCACTAGCATCGAAAACAACTCTTAGTTTAGTCGTGACACTATCTTCTTTATATACACCATGATGTGGCAATATATAGTACGGCTTTTTTAAACTTTCGATATTATCGTTATTTTGTAAAAGTGTCATATGACCCAACCTTTCGTATTCACGCATAAAATCAGTATACAATTTCCGATATTGCAGTGCACGCTCAAGTTTCCGCTCTAAAGACAAAAATCTATTTTTAGCCATCGCATACGAATCACCTAATATCTCAGGTGATTCCTTAAAAGGTATTCTAACTGAGAATCTACCATTTTCTAAACGTTTAGTAGTATTTAAAAATAATTCTTCACAAAATAATTCCTCTTTTGTCAAAACAGGAATATCGTTTTTTATTTCTTCTAGCTCCCAAAATTTACGTAATTGAGAATCAATCTGAGAAAAATTACATTGCACGTCCGTCGTGCTATTCGTATAATTATTACGTTTACAATAAATAGGTCCGGCTATTATCCAACCTAATTTAGTTTGCAATAAGTACGGACCGCTTTTTAATTTTATTTTTCCGTCGCATAACAAATTCCAAAAAACGTCTACGCCTATTAATAAATCGACTTCGGATGGAATGTGAAACGAAGGATCGGCAAGTTGAACATCGCTAGGTATACGTATGGAATCACTATTAACGTCTATCAAAGGTAACTTTGAAGTGATATTAGCCAAAACCAAACAATGCAACTGCGTATTATAATCGCATAATTTTGAACGCATATTTACTTTGCAAGTGTAGCTTGACTGGGAGACCAGTTGCCCTACACCACAAACACGTATTGTGGACTGTACCATATTAACGCCTAAACGATTACATAATCTTTCCGTAATGAAAGTATTTTGACTGCCATTATCTAGAAGTGCCCGGACCGTGTGATATTTGTTATCGGAACCGGCAATTTCCACTAGCGCGGTCGACAGCAAAATAGTTTTCGCGCTGCTACCCCCCTCACAGTATAAATATTCACTGTCACTGTCCTTCAACGTATGCAAGGCAGATGACTGTGGCAACGTATTATTTTCTACTGCTAGGGAAGAGCTTTGCGTTCGTATATCATCATGATTCACCTTCTGATCAAAGTGTAACAACGAATTATGTTTCATATGACACAATTTACAAGGACCGAATACACAATCGGTTGACGTGTGATTAGTAGAACGAATACAATTGTGACATAAGTTTTTGCTTGTAACTAACTTTATCCTATCTTGAAGTGATAAATTAAGAAAACTAGCACACGAATAAAGCGCATGATTACTGCCGCATAAGGGACATGATAGACTATGATTATGCTTATTATTTTTATGAACTGTATTTTTACTACCCGCAGAAACGTAAGTATTCGTATGTTGCGTATTTAAATGCCTTTTAAAATCAACATTAGTCTTTGGCTCGTAGTTCGGTTTTGAATTCGAACTATAATTTTTACTGCTGTTGGATTTAATTGTTTCCAACATATCTGCCCTATTTCTGAGGAAAGTAAAAATATTTTCTACCTTTAAGGGTTGTGAATTATTTAAGTTATCTAATAGATTACCTTTATAACACTCCCATTCGCGAGCAGTAACGGGATCGAGCTTAGAAACGATTAAATAAATGACTAATGTATCCCACGAATCGGTGGGTTCATTCAACGAGTTCAAAGCGCGTAAATTACGTAGAAAAGAATCAACTAACCTCCTAATCTGAAATGGAGATTCACTATTTAGCGTCGGAGCATTAAATAACGACTTTACATGGTTCTGTACAAGTAAGCGATTATTGTGATATCTTTTTTCGAGTAACTCCCATGCGTGACTGTAATTAGAAGCTGTAAATTCTAAAGCACTAATCACTTCCAACGCAGAACCGGTGAGAGATGACTTTAAATAGTGAAACTTTTGAATAGAATCTAAGTCTTTGCGATTATGAATCATGGACACATATGAACTTCTAAATTCTATCCATTGGTCGTATAATCCTGAAAAGGCAGGTAATTTGATTTCTGGCAATTTAATTGCTAACGGCTTACAACATGTAACACTTGATGAATTAATTGGTAATTCAGGCTCATATTGCTTCAACATACATTGCGCTGTAGCTAATAACGAACTATACTGAGTTTCGAACGTTTCCCTATAATCTAATTGAGAAATCAAGTCATTATCATCAGAATCTTGTTCGATTTTAGTCTGAATGACATTAAAATCCGCAAATAATGTAACTAATAATTCAGTTCGCACGTTTAATTGAGTTTTATTGACTGAATTCAAACTATTAACGTCTAATTTACTAATGTACTTCTCAAAATTCGTTAATCTACATTTAAGCACACCGCGTTGCTTCTTAAGGTCATTAAGGTCACACATTTTTGGCGCCAATAAACGCGGAGATTTAGGCCTTGTTGCAACTGTAGGTACACTAGCGGCTACTTTATATTCTTCGTCACTCATTTTGGCACTTTATGAAGAGGTAAAGGTACTTACAGTTTGAAACTATGGTGCGCGGCACTCAGGATGGTGACGAACGTAGTAACGGATTTGCAACTCTAAAGCAGAAAAAGCACGGTATTAAACACAAATCGAAGATGATGGAGAGGATTAGAAAGGATGACCGACGTTATCTGATCTCTGCCGTTTCTCCTCCAGTCCACCCTCTGGTCGCTGATCTTCACGTATAGGATCCGGCTTCGATGGTCCAAAATGTAGCAGCTTGTACGTTTATTATCTGCTTTAGGTTGCGGGACGAGTTGCAGGATTATTCAATAAATCGTATTATTATCAGATTTACAAAAAAAACGTTTATTTTAAACGAATATACAAAATTATTATGAAAAAACGGTTAAGCCTAGTCGACGATCAATTTGAATAGAATGAATGCCCGCCCGGCCGCCGTGACGTCACTCGCTCCTTGCTTCACGCCGGTCGGTCATCTATACAATCTTCACACCGGTCTTGGTGTTTTGCTACGCGCTAATAGATGGCGCTAGTAGTCGCCTAAACAAATATGATTTTGTACAAAATAAGAGGTGATTATGTACAAAATAGGCGCCAAGTTTGTAAGTGACGCTATTTGAGGTGCCATTTTTGCGTACTGTTTTAGTTCGTAAAGCGTTATCTTGGATATTCTTGATCGAAGGGAAAATCATAATTGGTGGCCCCTATTTTTTTTGGCATAGAGTAAGAAGGAGCAGAAAAAAAATTCTACATTTTTCCTGTCTCTCGTATTTCTGTCTCTCGTATTTTGTTGATAGATACAAAATAGTAGATTGTACAACAAGTGCATAAAATGGGTTTTATGTACGAGTTATACAGTCTGCTTTTCACTTCGATTGTGAGGAAATAGGAAATTAAACTTTTTTTTCAACAATATTGAAAAAAGTGACAAATTATATAATTTTGGAATGTGCTCATCAAGGCCTTTCATTTGATAACCATATTCAAAAATTGAAAAAAAAAAATTTTTTTTCTTAAATTTTTGTGACAAATTACATATTTTTGGGACGTGCTCATCAAGGGCTGTCATTTGATACCCATATTCAAAAAATATATTTTTTTTCTTAAATTTTAGTGACAAATTATATAATTTTGGAATGTGCGCCTTTCATTTGATACCCATATTCAAAAATTGAAAAAAATAAAATTTTTTTTTGTTCATTATTAGTGACAAATTATATAATTTTGGAATGTGCTCACCAAGGGCTGTCATTTGATACCCATATTCAAAAAATAAAAAAATCTTTAATTTTAGTGACAAATTATAATTATAATTTTGGAATGTGCTCATCAAGGCCTTTCATTTGTTACCCCTAATCAAAAATAGAAAAAAAAATTTTTTCATCAAGGTTTCAAAAATTGAAAAAAAAAATATTGAACATGGATTATGTATAAAAATGAAGAACTTTACGAGCATGTGAAGTGAAAAATAATTCTAAAAGTCTAGTTTATATAATGTGATTAGGTTAAAGGCACACTAAACGGCTGTAAAGTGTCCCCTGGCGGTCGCAATTTGCAAACCCTAACCGTCTTGGGTTGGAATTGCGCCAACTGTACTGAACATTTTCCCTGGCTATTGTGCGGTGTTCAGGGGTAAATTATCCTTGTAATGATGGCCCGTTAGTGAAATTTGTATGTGTATGTTCAGCTTATTTAGACGACATATTGAGTGTTTGAAATCTAAAGTGACAGCTACTACTTATTTCGATCTATTGTTGTAATTAAGTCTCGAAACAGTTTAAGGGTTTGCAATCTAATTATTATAGTTCAGGTCTGAGTCAATTACTGCCAATTGATTAGTTTCCGAAAACTTATAGTTAATAACTTATCAGTGACTCTTGTTTTCCGAATAATGCGAATAATGGAAATATAAAAAATAACATTATACAAGCTTGTGTCGAGCTTTTTAATCTTTTTGGTTATTAGGCTACAAGTATTGTACTAAATATCTTTTGTAAATTCTATGTAACATCTTGTGTAGTGTAATACCTATTCTTTGCAAATAAACACTTTGACTTTGACTTTGCGTTAAGCTACAGACTTGTAATAAGATTTTCTTTTGAGTAACTCTCTAATCTAATTTCAAAGTGTTTCTTTATTTTAATATTAGTTTCAAAAGGCTTTTATAATATTAATCTCCTTTTATTTATCAAAGATAAAGTAAACCAACAACTTATCTACATTTTTTATACAATTTTATCTTCCGTGCCTATTTTTGTATCGTCGTGAAATTCTAAGGAGGTGTCTACAAAAAAGGAAAAATCCTTGTATAAGTTGGAAATACGTCAATCAAGGTATTCCTTTGAAGACGCTCTGACATAATTCCTAGCGTAGGCGAATAACGGATGTCTACACTGTAGGCAATTTTACTGGTTATTTATGTCACAAAGAAAGGCCTAATAATTGCCTGTATATACTTTAGTTTTAACGGTCTACCATTTCCATTAAACATGGCCGTGAAATCAGCTTGACTTGGTTTAATAATGTCAAATGCCTAGCCAAGTTGTGGCATGCGATAAAAGTTCGTTTGGGGTTGGTTCAATAATGTTTAAAGACTTGCCTAGCCAAGTTGTGTCATGAATTTCGGGGGTAAAAGTTCGTTTGGGGTTAGGGTTGGAACCCGGGACCCCGCTGCGTGTTACACGGGTAGGCAAACCACTAAACCACAAAGGTGGTTAAATTTTATTAAATTAAATTTCCAACAGAGTTGTCACATCGAAAAAATACCAGTATCCCATCGCAATCTTTAAATATATCAACGCATTGTTCCCTCAACAGAGCTCGCATCTCAGTAGGTATACTCCTCATCCAATTTCCAGAATGTATGGCCTGGCGACCTGGAAACAATCCACCTGCAGACTTAAATTATATAGTACGAATCCATATTGTTCCAGAGAGGAACGAGAAATTCTCTACAATGTTTGTCCGTGACGCAGAGCGCTCGAGAAATTGATTTGTAAGAAATTAAATTTATTTCCTAGGGTAAGAATAATTTTATTTTTGTAGCAATAAAAAAGTCGTTTGATATTGCTGATGAAAAAAAAATCTTTAATTTGTTTGTTCATTTATGAAATACAGCCACATGATATATATAAAATAATCACATTAATATACTTATAATAACAATAAAAATTCTGATATGTATCAAAATAATTAAATAAATAATAAAAAAATAAATGCTAGGACAATTTCACACAGCGCAATCTAGCCCCAAACTAAGCAAAGCTTGTATAATATGGGTGCTAGACAACTGATATACTACTTATATACTTTTTAAATATATACTTATTATACATAATACATAAATAACGGCGTACATAGCATTCAATGTGATACGAACAAAAAAATCAATGTTTCTTTCTTATATACTAATTTAATAATATTCATCATTGGTTGAATGAAAGAATAACAAATAAAGGAGAATTTATTATTTAAGCCCAGGGGGCTAATTGTCGAATTTCAAAATCTATCACAATCGCTTTCATTTGACAGATAGATGTGACACATTGCTGCATTTCTTTGGTAAGTTTTTATTTATGCCAAAAGGAAGCATCAATGTATTATACATCTGGAAAGCGATTGCCATAGATTTCGAAATTAGACAATATAAAGGCAGGTTGGTTCCATTATTTATTATATCCCATCAAAGGTGCGTAAAAAGTGGTAAAGTTTGATGCCGCCTGGCACTACTTTCCCACCAGCCAAAATGCCTGGCAATGTTATATTCGATTTAGAAACATGATTGGCTTGCTGTTATACCGCACCAAATCCAGAGCTCTGTAAATTGTATAGGTACCTTCAATCGGTTTTCCAGCCCCTTTGTTGCTCAACCACTCCCACCCCCACCACTGAAAATCTGCCAGGTGCCCGGATCTGTTAATAATGATAGTATACCACACTAACAAGAGGGTTTTGTCGCTCTGTAAATTGTCTACCTATTTCCGGGGCTCTAGCTCTTAGTCAATATGACAGTATAATCACAGTATACATATATAAGTTTTTATATTATGTACTGTGGTATAATTATGTCACACCAAATGCCGATAACTAAACTGTCTCTTGGTGTACGATCGCACGATCGGTAACTCACGTGCTTTTTACCACTTTACGTGTAGAATACAACATAGAAGTCTTTGTACTGTGCAGAAATATTCGTGAACTAAACGTATGTTTAGTGACGGCGGCGGCGCGGCGTGCAAGCGATTTTCAACCTTTGGAGGGGCAAAATGGAAGTGTTGTCTATAGTACCTTATTATTACTGGATATGAAAATGGATGCATGATTTTTTTTAAAGATTAGGCAAAAGATTCACTTCTCAAGCTTACGCGCTCACTAGAAATGAAATAAATAAAACACTTTTTAGCGGATACTTAGGTTTAAGATGGTACCCTGAGCGAAAGTAGCGCCGCGGTGAATTATATTTAATATTATAATTCTAATACACAATTTTAAAAATGTTTATCGTGGAGATTTTAGGGCCCACAGTCTAGTATTTTTAGACGGTATCGTTACATTCCCTCATAGTCACTGCTAGAAGTAGATAGCAAAACTGCTAAAAGTGGCCGCTTTTGACACATTTGCTATCTACTTCTACGAATGACTACGAGGGCATGTAGTAATACCTTCTAAAAATACTAGACCATGGGCCCTAAAATCTCCACGATTAACATTATTAAAATCTTTTTCTATTAATAACTTATTAAATAAAAACCTCTGATGGCGCCACTTTCGGTCATACAACCGCCTTAAGTATAAGTTTAATGGCAGCAGCCATTATACAGATAAGTATTATACTCTCGAGCAACAGCTAGTCCCTTACTTTTTTATACAGATACAGATATACTTTCGAATTTATTTCGCAACGCTTCATGTCATGTGTAGCGATAAAAGGATTCCCATGCAGATATTAAGATATCTCTGGACGATTGTACCTTTTCCTTCGAGTACTTTGCTTTTTGGGGTACCGTGTGCAAATAATAATAATATAATAATAATTTATTTATTCGAGTAATTATATATAACTCATTGTGTTACTAGTTAACAATGTTTCTTATAAACTACTAGCGACCCGCCCTCGCCCACAAAAAGGCTCTATTCCATACAAAAATATATTAATAAAAATATTATTATTAATATAAAAAATTATATATAATATTATTAAAAAAATATTTCGATAGATGTATTGAAATATTTGATACGGACTGCACTTTAGTGTGCACGTCTCGGTCTTGTTCCTTTTCCCGATCAAGGACTCGGGACACAGCAATAAAAATGGCCGTTTTCGTAAGCGGTCCCTAAGACCCAACTTTGCGACTCCTGAGCTTTTATTGTAAGTACTTACTTATTTTATTTAGTCCACTTATGTAACTAACTCCACACAGTAAGCCTTGTATGGGAAACCAAACTATTTATAAAAATAAATAACAATTAGGAGCTCGGAAAGGAAATGACTTAAGAACCATAACTTTTATAAAGTTTAGTAACTTTTGTTCTTAAATTTTATTTTACTCAATAAAATCATTACATTTAAAATAAAGTAATCTAACGCCCGAATACTCAAAGGCTTGTTAGCTAAAATCTTAAGGTCTCCTTAACTTTAAGGAAGCTTTGTCAGTTTCATAGAGTTTCTGTCAAATCTGACAACTTTTTTAAATTTAAGGTGGCCTTAACTTTAAGATTCGTTTGAGTATTTGGCCGTTAATGCAATAAAAAGAAGTCGATGTATTTTCATACTCACTTCAGAAAGGTAAAGCTGAACAAAATCTTTTAGCTTACCGCTTGTTAGCTAAGTTAGTAAGTTAAGCTACAGTATTAATCTATTAGTAGCTTATAAAATAAGCTGTACTGCACAGTTTATTTTGATTTTCTTTACTGATTTTCACCAAAAAAATTTCAAGCAAGATGCTTACCTATTACATACTTTAAAACAAGATTTTAATTTAAATCTTGAAAGTTAATTGGTAGGCAGTTATCATTACTTTATCTAAGTTACTATTTACTTTCACCATATCTAATTAAATAGTTGAAATTCGGTATAACAAAACATTATTCTCTTAATAAATATTATGATTGAAAATCACAAAAGAAAATGTCTCCTTTGGTAGAAGGTGAAGTCAAAATGTATACCTACAGTTGATCACACATGATGATCACATTTTAAAAATACCGCAGTAAAATCTACAAACAAATTGAAACCGACTGTAATGTAATAAAAAGGATTTAAATCTGCAGTCGAGGGATTTCGCATCAAACAAATTTATTTGATGTTCGGGCGAATTACATTAGTCTTGCAGGTAATGTCGGCTTTGTGGTTTCATTTATTGAGGTAACAAGTTTATTAAATAGAGATTTTTTTCTTTTAATCATTCATTCATTAATTCATTTGGCACATTTTGAGGGGCAAATTCACAGGTTCCAAAAGTCTGTTCTATTTTTTAATAAAACCTAAAGATAACTAAATGCAATCTGTACCCTTAGCACGAACAGCTATCGAGAAAAAAAACGCACGTAAAATTACTCGATAGACAATTCTCTATGGAAAATTTCATTTCGCTTATCGGCGATAGATGGCGTTGTACAAATTTCCAATACAAAATTTATCTATCGAATGATTTTACGCGAGTAATTTTTTTCGATAGCTGTTCGTGCTAAGGGTATCTACTGGGTCCGATAATAAACGTGACGAGAAGAATTTTTTTATTAAATTACTTTACATTTTTTTTAATACCAATATCAAGAAAAATGCTATTATAATAACGAACTTTACTTCTTTCTATGCTTTATGATGAGAGCATGGTAAAAGCTGACAGGATTATGAAAAAAAGTCATAGTAGGTACCTACAGTACTTCAAGATAAAGATGGGCATCGTGTTTTTGCTTTTCTTAGAAATGACGTTGACATTTATTTCATTACAATAAAGTTGAAATTGTAAAAGACTTTTAGGGCCAAACTACTTTTTGTTATTGTCTTTATTATGTAATGTATTTAGACGACTGTTTCCGATGTTTTCTGATCCCTTATATGTATTTCCATTTTGGGTCAATGGGTCTTTTTCGGTAAAAAAATACCACAAAATAAATACCTATTTTCCTTCGATCATCCTGATCGAAGTAATTTTCCTATAGATTTGTTCTGAACGTCTACCGTCTTAGGAACAAGCGTACGCAGCGACATCTAGAATTGGCTTTGCGTTGCCATCCCCATTAATTTCATAAGTCATCTTGAACGAGTTTTTGAACGTCCCTTTACGACTTACGTACTATTTGGATAACCAATAACCAATACCAAACCTCAATAAAAAGGAAACCATAAAATTTATGGCTTCGTATCCCAACCTTATCTGTTAGAAAGCATCGTCAGAAATGGTCCTGGCTGAATTATGCGCTACGAAATGATAAATTATATGCCCAACCCTTTGAAAAGAGTTTATAATTCAAAGACTTAAGACTGAATTTGACGTGGCGAGTGGAAACGTCGAATTTTGGAGGGAAAATGGGTTACGTTCAGAAATGCAATTATAATCGCACTTCTCGTTTGTCCGCTGTTTGCGAGTCTTTGTAAAAACGAATCATAACGTAGGGCACTAGTGTATTCATGAGGTATGTTTCTTTAATGGCGCGTCTGTACTTAACTGTACATAACAGTTAGCATATTTTATTTTTACTATCCACAACGGGATAGTGCTTGGCCTTCAACTCACCTGCCCCCCTAGCAGCATAACACGATTTATATAGCGTTTCAGCACGTTTAACTGTCAAAAAGACAAAGAAGTTTGACAGTTGAGTGTCGATAAAATGCTATATCACGCGATATAAATAGGTCATGATAAGGCCGAAAGTGTAAGCGCACTACACCCGGAATCCCAGCCACTGAGGAATGGCTATCTTACCTCTATCTGCCGGAACATAATAATAATGGATGAATTAATAATATCACAGATAACATAATATGTACAAAGAAAAACCTCACTGTACTTTCTATGTTATTAAACGCTTGGCTGTTTCGATGTTTTTTTTTTTAAAAACCAAAATTTATTTCTTAACATTTGAGCGTATCGTATATTGTCTAACTGTACATTAGTGATTTTTCCGAGTTAAATACGGCTGTATTGAGTTAAGACATTTTTACTTTCAACTTGACTTAGTTGAAAATAAAAATGTCTTAACTAAATAGCTCACACAGTCAAGAAGTATTAATTATATCAATTCAAGTAAGTTTAGCCTCAAAAGTAACCAATTCTTAGTAAGGGCTAAAACTTTCTGACAAAGCGCCAAAGTTATAATAACATGGTTCCAAAGCATTCAACTTCTAGCCGTTAGTTAGTATCTATATTCTGAAACGGTTATCTTCCGGATCAAGTCTTGCAATAGTGTTTGAACGGAAACAATTACCATTGTGACTGTGAAGGGAACTGAGACAAGAACTAAACAATATAGTCTAAAGTGGAGGTGACTCGAGTCACGAGAGACTGTGTGGGAGCCCATTGTAAACTAGATAGGAACAGGAAGGTTTTTCTAGAAGAAAATGATAGGAAATGTAAAGTGCTTGATAAAAGTCTACAAAGTGAGGAGTCGGGATCTACTCGTCCCAAAGAAACTCGTCCTGCCATTTCGGTGTCTATTTTTCTCAAACTTTTTTTCAAACTCATGGATGGGGGGGGGGGGGGCAGAAAGGGTTTAAGAGAAGGGGGGAAAGAGTGGAGAGTGAGGAGTAGGGATGTGATTGAATGTGATGTGGCACCTCATGGACCCCCTAAACGATCAAAACTGCTTGTCAATCATTTACATTGCATCGGCTTGTCAATCACATTTTGATCGTCTAGGAGCGATGCTTGACAAGCACCACAGAATAGATAGATTACCGTGGCCAATCAAAAGTAGGCCACGCCCCCAAATGGCAAATGCAATGTAAATTATTAACAAGCAGTTTTGATCGTTTAGGGGGTCCATTAGGATGATTCCTTGGTGAGGCCTATTGCTCTCTAGTGCCACATCGGGGTGAAGGAAAAGATGGTAGAGAGAGAGAGAGAGAGGGATAGACGGATAGATAAGATAGAGGATAGGAGAAAGAAAGGGGAAGAAGGGTGGACGCACCACCTAGGGTTGCCAGATGGTCGGAATCGCCTGGATTCTCCCGAAATTTCATGTGATCTCCTGACTCCCGAAAAATCTAAAAATCTCCTGGAAAAACAGCTGTTCCGAAAGTTCTCTAGAAAACAATTATTTTTCGCGTATGAAACCACAGATTACAAGCTTAGTGGATGAAAATGACTAAAAATCGCGCTGCGCGGCCATATTTCTACAATATCTTTGCTTGTCGCAAAGAGTATAAGATTAATGGATGAAACTATCCAAAAATCGCGCTGCTCGGCTGTTTTTTTTACAATTGACAGGCAGGATCACAACTTACAAGTGGATGAAACTGACTAAAAATCCCGACAACAACCGCAAAATCCCGACATTTTCAAGTTTTCTCCAGATATTTTGGACTTCCGGTCTGGCAACCCTAGCACCACCCCCTACATCACGCGTTAGACCTGACTCATTATTCAACCTTATGTTACTAAGATATTTTTAGTGAATACTGTTGCACTAGGTAGGTACGTTTTTTTAAACGCTAAGGTTAGGTTATGTAAGAACTGTGACCAGTTAAAAAACATGCTCCCTAACTCAAAAATGTTCCTATTTGATCTGAAAAGATGATACTTCGGCAAGGAACAATTTCAAAATGTGTCAAACATTTTCCTACCCTGAATTTCAGTTTATCCTCTTCAAAGCACCTGTAATAGTATTTCATCCGATCGATCGAACTCGAAACCTTCAAATCCTCAACGTTTTCTTTGTATTGTGTGAAGATGAAACGCTATCAAGTTACAACAAAGTAGAGATTGAATTTTCACGCCTTGTTTCTATGAAGCTCACCTTTGATCATGTTATTCTATATAACATCTTTGTCTTGTTTACAATAAAACGTGGATTTGGCGTGGATATATCGAAATATTTCGCCGAGTATCATATCAAAAAGGATTTGTTTTGAAATTGTGTAGGGTTATGTATTTAAAGGAATAAGGAAAACTTTGTTTTATCGATACTATTGCTTAAACGAAAATGTATTTTTTTCATTCGATTTCGAAAAACTGCAATAAGTATTACAAATATAAGTAATATACTTACTACAAAAAAATATTAGTATACGAAACCACAGAAAACGAAATTCTACGCCTACGTAGCCAAGGGGAAAATAAAATTTAATATTGACATACTACTCAATGGTTTTGTAAAAGAAGTTTTATATAAAGTATTACAATTAAAAGAAGTATAGTGGTGTAGTTTGACGACCTGAGTGGTGCAGTGGTCAACATGCCGCCTTCCACTGGGACTCTGGGTGTTACTACGTATAATAAGTCCATCTCAGATCATCATCCGTCCATCAGATTCTGTATTGCGCCTATGTACGTAACCACCTGGAGTATGCTTCGCAGGTGTGGAATCCACAGTACAACATTTATGTAACGAGGTTGGAACAGATACAGAAACGGTTTTTGCGCTTTCTCGATTATAAATCTAGGCAACGCTCCCTGGACTATGAACACCGATGCAGAAGGTATCACCTTCTGCCCCTTCACATCCGACGGGAAGTGAACGATGCTTGTTTTGTTTCGAAGCTTGTTAACGGTGGCATTGACTGTTCGGAACTACAATCTAAAGTTGGTTTTCGTACTAACTCACTGGCTCTGCGACGACGCCCACTGCTTCACAAACCATCTGCACATACTAATTACAGGAACAATACTTTCTTGATACGTGGTCTACTTATAACAGGTATAGCGCTGAATATGACTTTGATCTGTTTGTGACAAGCACAGCAACTATCAGGCGAACTGTAGGCTTGAGTTTCTTTGCCCAAAATACTGCCTAAGGAGACTCAGAGTGGCCGCTACGTGGTATAATGTTGGCAGTTGATTATATACCTAAGCTCTGTTAATTAAATGGGTAGGTATAAGTAAATTTCATTCACATGTTAATGGGCACATAATTATGTATTTTCTTTGGCCATAGTTTGTGGTTCTATTTTCTATTAATGTAATTTATTTTAATGCATTGGCTTAATCATTTTACTTTAAACTTGTTACATACCTGTGGAGGTTATTAATAGGCTTTTAGTTTTTATTTTTCTATACTACGCTGTATTGGAGCTGTAAACCCCCCAAATATCAATAAAATAAAATAAAATCTGCCATTTTGATGTCCCCACTGCTGGGGCACAGGCCTTCCTTATGGGTAGTATTATGGGTATGCGGATTGGTGGGTGTTAACGACTGCAAATGCAGCCGGGACTAACGGCTTAACGTGCCTTCCGCAGCACGGAGGAGCTCGAGTTTGGTTTGGTTTGGTTGAGGGGTTCGCAAGGGTCGGTCATGGGATGGGTGACCAAAAATGTATAATAAGTATATGATATTTCAAAAAGTATATAAGCAGTACATCAGTTGTCTAGCACCCATATTACAAGCTTTGCTTAGTTTGGGGCTAAATGGCGCTGTGTGAAATTGTCCAAGCATTTATTTATTTATAGTATTACAATTTGCTTTGATAAAAGATAACTATATAAGGAGTACTATCGCTTGAGGCGAGTAATGCTAATAAGTTCGTTCCGGGGAAAGTGCGTTCGCGCCAAACGAAGTGTACGGTGCGTGGGAATAAGGCTGCGACTGGGAGTAGCGGAAAAATAATTCTCGTTTATCACAAATCGTTTTCGATAAGATTTGTCACATACCTACATATAATTTTCATAAAGTAATAATAGGCACTCTAGGTCTATAAGTTAAATAATTAATAGTTTAAGCATATTTATGTCGATGTACACGACTGTTTGTTGTCATTAATTAAATTCTAAATGCTAAAAAAAAATAAGTAGAAGAAATCAATAAAATGTATTTGTAAATATTATGAATTACATTACCCTACCAAAAATTACGCGTCCGAGTTATCCACATTAGGTCAACCCCACCGCAGTTGTAACACAAAAAATAAATAAAAAGTGAAGTTTTCTACTTCGATCCGGCTGGGGATCGAGCTCTAGACATAAGAATTATGCTCTAGAGATCAGAGATGGCGACCGACGCAATGTAAACATGGGCCTAAGTCTGCTATTTTAACGTCATTATCGTGTTTCAATTGTTTCGGTTTTGGTTTAAGGAAGGGTTAGGTGGCTACTGGTCCATTTGCTACTGGTTGCTGGACCCAGAAGCAAGTGGACCAGTAGCCACAGAACGATGTCAAAAAGCATTAAAATTCAAACACAATTCAAACACGATTATGACGTTAACCATAGCAGACTTGGGCCTTGGGGGGCAATTATGTAACTTTGTTGCAATCAACTCTGACAGAAATTGCAGTTACATTGATGCTTTAGTAAAACCAATGTGACAACTATCTTAACTAAAGCAGCAATGCAACTGCGCTTTCAATCGAGAATTGTTAGCAACAGACTTACGTAATCACTCCACCACGGAAGTCATTAAAAAGTCGCAATAAATAAAACGCTTATAAAATCGCTATTCGATCATTTCTCCGTCGTCGGCCTTATCTTTCGTGATCTGCAAAGCGTGTAGCGACATCGGATAGCGAGCTTGTTCCGCGACAAATGTATTTCTTACTTGTATTTATTAATGAAAATGAATGTGACAATTCCTATATTTACATCATCTTTACTAGGTATTTCTAATTTTAAAGTTATTTTTTTTTTTTAATAGGAAGTCTGTTTTCGGTCCCCTTCCTATTACAGTCAGTCAGATATACAAAATAAAATTATCAAAAATCTGCATTTTATTATGAACCTTATCACACTCAACGGCATGCTGAGGTACCTTATCACACTCAACGGCATGCTAAGGTACGAAGACAGGTTAATCAAATTCAAATTATTTAAAACTTACATGCAAACATTAAGGTTCAAATAAATTGCAAACTTTTGACAGTTTTGACGTGCTGTTGACTGTACAAATAAAAATTGCGTTTAACCTGCTAACAAAGTTTAAAAGATAAACGACAGGTTAATCAAATTCAATTAATTTAATACTTAAAAGCAAACATTTAGGTTCAAATAAATTGCAAATTTTTGACAGATTTGACGTGCTGTTGACTGTACAAATAAAAATTACGTTTAACTTGCCCTTATTTAGTTTATTAGGAAAGTTTAACAGATAAATCGATGGTTAGCGAAAACTTATGCCAATCCCATAGATCTATCGATATCGAAGTTCGTTATCACTTAGCTAGTAGCCTTGGCCAAGAAAGGGAACATGCATCCTTTTTTTTCTTGTATCAAAATCAAAAGTATAATGCGTGAGAAAAGCAACTGCAATATTAAAACTTTTCTCTTGCGTTTTTTTCTCGTGATATATTCACTTGAAGTTAGCGCGCAGTAGCACCCGCCAAAAACGCTCAACATTTGTGACGTCACTTATGATGCCACGTCATATTATGTATTCTGTGGCCACGTTTGTACGGAGTTAGCCAGGAATTTTCAAATATCTCCCTAAATATTGCGTTTAAGTACATATGTGTCATACAAAATATTATTTCTTATTTGATATTCTATCCGACTGTTAAATGCATTATATCCGAAAATGAAAAACAAATATCGCTATTTTCCCCTGTGTGATAGAACTAAAATAATACAATTTTTTTTCTGTTCCATCATGTTTTTATACGTGTCCGCAGCGATCAAACTCAAGTCCTTTAGGACCATAATGTCCACTTCTTAAAATGACCACTTCCCGATATGTCCATTTCCCAAAACGTCCACTTTTCAGACTACTTTCTTATAAAAAGCTACAATTTGAAAGTGGTATTACTTGCTTGTATGTAGGTATCTATCTAATTTTTATGTATCAAAATCGGTGACTTATGCATGTCCCCCATTATCCCAGTCCGTATAAGGTTTCCGCTCCATAATGTTTCCGTACCCGAACTGTACCAAAATGTGTACTATCTATTTACCCTGATGATGTCAAGATATCTGTGCCTGTAATATGAGTTTGCACAGTTACGTTTACTATACTTGTTAGCGATTAAGTATAGTAAGCAATTTATGCCATTTAGCACAGTGCCTCTGGCGGTTATTACACTAAACTAAAAGTTGTAATACAAACAAAAAATCCTTTCCTACTAATACTATAAAAACGTGAAAAATTGCAAAATCACGCAAAAACTTCTGAACGGATTTAGATGAAAGGACATCATCCATGTTTCATACATTTTTGGTCCAAATATGAAAGTGCCGGCATAAAGATAAAAGTGCTTTATTCTGATAGATTTTGTCCATCTAGCATTTTTGAAGTGAAAACTTCTTTAGCGGCGTTGTACACTCTTTTTTGTAATGGGTTAAAAATGTTAAACTCGCGTCAGTACACGTGACCTGATCGAAAATTCGTAAGACGGTGACGTAATGAAAAAGTTGTCGAAATTATGGATGGATTTTTCTGAGAGATGAACTTTTTAATGTAATATAAATTGTCATGTTTGTGTACGAGCGCGATAAATGAATATTGTATTCTACCACATAACCGATAGTACTTTTATATTGATAATTAAAGCAATTCGTGCAAAATTATTCCCTAACCATTCTAAAATATCAAAAATGCACAACGTTAATATTCAAGTTTTCACTTCTGCCGGCACTGCCGGAGTGCAACCCGTCGTTTTTTTATTATGGCACCGAAGATGTAGCACCGCTTCACATATGTGTCAAAATGTCCACGCGGACGAAGTCGCGGGCGGAAGCTAGAATTCCATAATTTTACAAGCGTTTTGTCCTTCCTTGATCTCTTACAAAACCCTACAAAAAAAGCTATTAGCACAGACAGCTAGTTTCACGAAGCCAACGTTTCCAGCCCGTAGGCCCTTTGTCCTCACGGGACTAGGGTTACCATATCGAACTTTTAAAAAATCCGGAACAAAAGACGGACGTAGCATGATGTGCATAACGAATGATAATAATACAACGTGTTACAAAAAGCCCTGATGCCGAATATGGTAGATAAAGATCATCAGACTGAACAACTTTTACTATGGGACAAAAACTAAAAACGAAAATATCAAAATGTATGAAACAGCTTATTTTTTTTTCGCGATTTCAGAGTAGGTCCCATAGTAAAAGTTGTTCAACAATTTGAATAGTTTGATAGTCCCTATCTACTAGGGCATCCAATCCCGCATGTTATTTGTGATCTCGGTATTTGTGGGACCAATGATTTACGATCCCGCGGGATCTCGGAATTTGCGGGATCCTGCAGGTGTAAGAGCTGCTTATTAAGTGTTGTGTACAGATGTGTTTTCAGATAAAACTTTGCCGATAAACTAAAAGTAAGTCCAAATTATACTGAAAAACTAATTCAAGCTCAATTACTCCAAAATCAAGCAAACAGAATGAACATATCAACAGCGCGGAGCAGCGCGCGGTCGTTCGCCAATCAGTCATTCAGTACTCACGTGCCAGGCAGCGCTTGCAATAGGTTTCTATGCTACTTTCTAGTCCCGCAAATCCCGCGGATCCCGCACTGGTAATCCCGCTCCTTGCGGGACTGGAAAATGATGCGGGATCTCGGTATTTCGAGATCTCGGTATACCGAGATTGGATGCCCTACATCTACCATAGTCGGCATTAGGGGTTGTTTTGTAACACATTGTATAGTGACATAAGGATACTTGATTGTCAATTTTTTCTCCTTAACAACTTACCGGTTGACTGGTAGAGGATGCCCTTGGGCATTAAGTCTGCCATTTGCTGTTTTTATTTTAAGCAATAAAGATTAAATAAAATAAAATAAAATACAATAGATTTGCACAAGTAAGAAAGTATCCATAAATCACTACATCATAATGATTAATGTTTCAGTGGTAATGCTACGAGCGCTTAACTAAAAGACACTAAAAGTCAATACATTTTGTAACTAAATAATATCTAATTAATTCATTAAAGTAGGATTGAGTCAAGTACTACTCGTATCCTAGTGAGCGGTGGAACCGGTACCAAATCAAAAATCTAGACAAAAAACGGACAATTCTTGAACATAATCAGAAATTGTAACTAAATAATATCTAATTAATTCATTAAAGAAGGATAGAGTCAATAACTACTCGTTTCCTAGTGAGCGATGGAACCGGTACCAAATCAAAAATCCGGACAACAAACGGACAATTCTTGAACATAATCACAAAAGTCCGGTTATATCCGGAAAAGTTTGAACGCATAGTAACCCTTACCGGGAGCCGCTTGACTAATAGTACAGCTTTGAATAAACAATGAAACTTTATTCAAGACATTTCAAAAGATGGCGACCATCTCTATTAGTCACTTTCAAATATTAATGAAGAAACTGTTCAGTTTTTTATCAAATACATTATTTTAATGGAATACTTTTTCTAAAGTCCAAAACATGATCAAGGGCCCTATTGGCTAACTATTCGAACTTCGGCGGGTCTGCCGGGCTTCAACTGAAAACAAATAAAGTGAAGTAAGGGATTTCGTATTGTACCATTTGCCAAAGTTATTTGGGGAGATATCGATGTTCGTGTGATATCATGAATTTGGGGTTCGTCATTTTGGTCTGATTGGGGCTCGATTTATCTGTATTAATTGGGAAAAATTAATATTCACAAACGTCGGAAACTTTCGGTATCCGATGCTATGCTTTCTATATAATTTTACTCTATGGTTTCCGTATTCGAAATGTACAATTTTCTTTCCGACGGATACTAACTCTTCCGACACCAAATAGCTGTCGGAATGAGGGCTTTTCACAATGACAAATAACTGTAGGCTCGATAGATGGCGTTGATAAAAATAGGTGACTATGTGACTTTTTTACTAAGCTTCGAAGAGTATCAACACCATCTAGTGAGACAAATAGTTACTATTTTTAGGCTTCGAAGAGTATCAACACCATCTAGTGAAGCAAATAGTTACTATTTTTCTTTTTTAAATGTCACTTTGAAAACCCCTCATTGAATCCACGAATTTAGTCTTTGTTTCGAATCGAACTGTCAAAAAATATGGATACCATAGAGTAAATAAATGGAAAGAGAATATAACAGATTCAGATTCATTTATTTGCTTTAAAAGTGGTACAACCTAAGTGACAACTTAACGGTTTTCGTTTTTAACCGACTTCATCAAAAGGAGGAGGTTCTCAATTCGATTGTATGTTTTATTTTTATTTTATTTTTTTATCGTTGTTCGCGCGTATCTTCGACATTTATGGACCGATTTAGATGATTCTTTTTTTGTTCGATTGAGTTTTCTTGCGAGATGGTCCCATTTATTTTTTTTTCAAATCGGTTCAGTAGTTTACAAGTAATCCTGAAAATACTATGATATTAAATCAACTAACTTGACAATTTTGTTATTTATGAACCGAATTAGATGTTTTTTTTTGTTGGAAGGGACACCTTTGTGTAGTCTTTTTAACTGACTTCAAAAAAAGGAGGTATTCAGTTTGTATGTATGTATGTTTCTCCGCGATTATCTCACGTTTAGCTGAGCCGATTTTTCTACCTAAATAATATACCTACACTACCTAATACAGAAGGTACCTACTTACACTAAAAATAAAAAAATAAAAAATTTGTTTAAAAAACAAAAAAACCGACTTCCGGCTTTTAGAATAAAAAAAGGAAGATGTAGGTACTCCAGCCCCACCCGACTTTAATAGACGTGTTTTATTACAACAATGATAATGCGTATCAAATGATTTGTATATTATTTCTTGCTTTTTAGAGGCAGGTTTTTTGAAGTCGGTTTTTTTGTTTTTTAATCAATTTTTTATCGCTCAGAATTAGCTTGGTTGGGCCCTTTGTTACCTTTTCTGTCATTCATTGCATTAACATAGGTAGTTATGGCAACATAAAGAAAAATATCCCCGTTCTGTGGTAATGGCAATGAGAATGAATATCACTTATCTGAATGGTGTATAGCCTGAACAAATTATCCAAATAGGTGAGATTGGATTGTGTTCACAAGAAAGTTTCTTTTACTAAAGTTATAAGGCGTGTCGTGTAATTGCACTCAGCCACATAAACCACGCTTAGCGAAGTAATCTGTAGCTTTGCTCTTACTGAGAAACCTGAACCTTCAGCTAACAGCATTCGTAATTAACCCGAGCTCCCCAGTTCAGCAATGTCATTACGGTTTCTTAATTCTTTCACGGTTTAATTATTAAAGTGTGTGAAATGTGCACTTCTAAAAAGGAGTTTCTGTTTATTAAGCGCGATTTTATGGATTAGAACATCGACTTAATTTTGTATATAGAGAATCTTTTGTGGTTAAGTTTAGAGTCTAAAGCTCTTTTAGAGTCCCCGCAAACTACAGACCAAACTATCGCCCGATAGTTGGGTCGGGCCTTTAATCAGTATGAAGAAGTATGCAAGTGCGCACATTACAACGATTTGATATCGGCCGATTCTTCATATTAAAAACGGTCAGACCCAACTATCGGCCGATAGAAAGTCTGTTGTCTGCGAGTAATAAATACTTAGGTAATTATGTTTTTACCCAACGACTTCCATGTATTAAAAAAATCGCCTTTCGCTCCTTCGCATGGCCAGGGGCCGTATCGACTAACGCTCCGAACTTCATCGGGGTCTGCTTCGAAAGTCTGCACGGCTTCTTCTTCTTCTTCTTGTCAGTGCAGGCAGTTTTCGCAACTCGACGTCTATTGCGCCTATTTTGCGTTGGAGGATGTGCGGCCGGATCACTCCAGCTAACCCAGCTCAGCCAGGAACGCTCCAAGGGCTTTCACATTCGTGATCGCTTCCTGGACGCTGTCCGGCGAGCCGAGGTACTTCGCCCGGTAGGGGGCCACCCCTCTGCACTCCAGCAGTACGTGGGCGGCTACTTCCTCTTCCTCCATGCATCCTCTGCATAGAGGACTGTCCGTGACACCTAATTTAAAAAGATGTCTGTTAAATTGTCCATGACCAGTAATAGCACCTGTCTCTGCAGGGCTTCAAATTAATACAGATAAATCGAGCCCCAGTCAGGCCAAAATGGCGAACCCCGATTCATGATTTAATGTATGTATGTAATAACTTCGGCAAATAGTACAATACGAATGTCCGTACTTCGATTAATCTGTTTTAAGTTGAAGCCCGGCAGATTTGTCGAAGTTGGAAAAATTACCAGGTAGGGCCCCAGGCCGTATTTACCACCAACATCAAAGACAATAACTTACACCAAGAATAACCTCAACCTTTGTCCACAGTATCCTCCCTGCCAAGTCCAACGGTGTCAGACGAAGATGACGATGATGACGACACTACTCCACAGAGCAGAGCTGACGCAGATGACGACGGCAGGGTATACAAGAACCCGAGGAACTCGCCATCTGCGCAGTGTCCGAGAGATGAGGAGCAGGCTACTATGTTGGTAAGTTCCTTATGTAGGTTTGATGCTGACGACACCACTCCTCAAAGCAGGGCCAATGCGGATGACGACGGCAGAGTATACAAGAACCCGAGGATTTTGCCATCTGCGCAGTGCTCAAGGGACGTGGAGCAGGCGACCATGTTGGTAAATTCCTTTTATGTTGGACCATGATGACGACACCACTTCACAAAGCAGGATCGATGCTGACGACGACGGCAGAGTATACAAAAACCAGAGGATTTCACCGTCTGCGCAGTGCTCGAGGGACGTGGAGCAGGCGACCATGTTGGTAAGTTCATTTTATGTTGGACGATGATGACGACACCACTCCTCAGAGCAGGGCCAACGCGGATGACGACAGCAAGGTGTACGAGAGCAGGAATGACGAGCAGGCTACGGTACTCAGCAGGCTAGTGGTGGGTGTTTAATTCCGAAACGACATTATTAAACTCGTACATACTTCATTCAGGCCGTACCATGAGATAGAGCGACCAGCGGCGCCGTGGCGTGCGAAGTATCTCTTCATTATGAGGTCAAAACGCTCACAGCAATGCGATTAATTGGCATCTCACGCTATGAATTAGGGATTTGCTATCAACACGCAACATGCCGGTAACCCCTAAGCGTGGCCAGATTGTTAGGATAAAGTAAAGACAATGAAAAACTTTCACAAAGAACGACGCCTCCTTAAAACCCTTCTTATCAACAGAAACAAAACACTAAAGATAAGTGTTTTTAGGTCAGAATTAATCATCAAGATACCTAATAGGGATAGGCCTTTAGATGCTCAGCAATACCTAGCAACAACTAGGCAACTGTTGTTAATTCTTTACTAAATCGAAGAATGTGTTCAATAGAGATTGTGATCAATGGCTGTTGTGCGGAATCCATATTGTGTAGAATCACGAATAGGTAGAAAAGAGATTATCAAGAACGTCGATTAATTCATTTAAAACTATCATTGCAGGGGTGATTTCGAGTCAAAATATATTTTGAGTCTCTCGTCTTCAAAGTCTAAGCAATTTATTTTCCTCCAGGGCCAAAAATGTTTAAGAAAATGCTCATCCGATGAAGACTGCAAGAGTAAGAAGAAGAAATGCCTCTGCGACGGAGCCTGCGGGATGTCCTGCATCAAACCAGGTCAGTGCTAACTATATTTATATAATACTAAAAAAACGAACAATGAGGAGCTCGATGGCGTAGTGGTTTAGCGCCTGGTCCAGCGATTGCGGAGGTTAAGCAATTTTCGCAAGGGTCGGTCATGAAATGGGTAACCAAAAATTTGTTATCTCTAGCTCCTCCGTGCTTCTGAAGGAACGTTAAGCCCATAGAGTACATTATTAATACTAGAGAGTTAAGCCATTGGTCCCGCGTGGTGGGTCATAGACCATCCTCTTTAACCATAAGGAAGGCCTGTGCCCCAGCAGTGGGGACATTAAGAAAGGCTGATGGTCACTCAAAAAAAATCCTTGATAGTAGGTGACACTCTCTCACTCTTGACCTATGATATTGCTAATGCTGAAGGATTTATGTTCTTTATAAATTTGTTGTGCCAAATTAATTCAATTATTTTTAGAAATAAAGTAAGCATTGGGCGGGATTCTGTACTTATTTATAGAGTAAGTTTATGGTAAAATGAAAATGAAAAATGAAAAAATATTTATTTCATAAAAACAAGTGGGTAATACGGGGTATGGTTGATTGCCCCTTTTAAGTGTAAAAACACTTGTACCAGGAGAAAATCGCTCTCTCATAACAATATCAGTTTTTCGTGTTTTTAAAGAAATAAAACTAAAAAATTTAATAACATAAATATTTACTCTAAAATGTGTGTGTGTGTGTGTGCGTGTGCGTGTGCGTGTGCGTGTGTGTGTATATAAATAGGTTCTCTGCATTTCTCACAATAACGTTTATCCTATTAATTACATTCAAACACAATATCTAATTACTTTATTTTTTAAGTATTATATAATTTTTAAACTTCTTCCATTTAAAGCTGTGTTTTTTCACTAGGTTTCACACAAGAAAACGTGGTTTATTAATCTTTATACTACTATCTTTTAACAAACCGTGAGGTGGCAACCTTTGAACAGCAATCATCTGATCCTGACAGATCTTCATTTTTCATTTTCCTTTTGAAAGCTCTCCCTAAGAGCCACTTTGAATAAGCAATCGTTTTAAAACATTGTTTATGTAAAGGTGAAGAGAGAATGAACTGTAAATCGAGAAAATTCTGAATTAATTACTGAAATAACCAAAGTCTGACACCAAAACGACAATTTGAAAATTGTTGTGTCCCGGTAGTTAGAGGTAAGATAGCCAGTTCCTCAGTGATAAGGATTCTGGGTGTAGTGTGCTTACACATTCGGCCTTATCGTCACTTAACATTACATTATTCACCTGTGAGGTGAAGGCCAAGCAATATCTCGTTGTGGATAAAAAAAAATTAATAATTCACATAGTCCGTTTCTCGCAAGTTTCTCGTCAAAATAAAAACACTGTAATTTTGTACTTCATCATCATTAGCACACAGATAGTTTATGGTCTGGATTAAAACATAGGATTCTTTTTATTTCAGTCAGAAGTTTCCTAGTGATTTTCCGAATGTCCACGTAGACAAAGTCGCGGCTGGAAGCTAGTTTATTAAAAAACTAAAAAAGAAAAATCAGACATTATTTTAATTGCCTAATAACTCGTTCACGATTTTTGAGACTTGTAGTCCAAGAGCTTTGTATCTTTCCATTTTGCAAGCTTCCTGTGAAATATATTAAGTGAAATATGAACAAGTCAAATTCATAAAAGGAGTTTGCTGTAATTAAATAATCAACTTGCAAATTAAAAGAGCTTTTACTTGAGATTGACGTAAGAAAATTATGTTTTGATTTGCTTAATTTTATGATCAAAAGTTGAAGCCATTTGAAGAGCTTTAATAAGTGAGTTTTGAATTATTTTAATTAAAATAAATGTTTGTCATTTGTGCCTTTTATTAAATCTCTAAAATGTGTGTTATTATTGAATGACCTCTAACTTTTAATAATTAAACCCGGGCCACGCATTCGTTACCTACCACTTAAATTATAAGAATAAGAATATTTTATTTTGCAAGCATTCACAGTACAAAAAGTTGTAAAAATAAAATGGCTTATGTGATGCACCAGATACTGGCATGCAAACAGTACAGATAGAATGACGATGACGCTAATTTATTAGCGTCTATTATATTATATAGTCTATTGAACGAATAATTACGGATCCACTAGAGAGAAACTGTCAAATTTACGCAATCATTTTGCAATATCGCATACGCAAGTGCTTTGTAATAGGAATCAATCAGAACGAAGAGGATACACGCAGCTGCGTGTATCGTATTAAACTTTTCGTAATAGACCCCCAGTATTAAGTCGAGCGAGTTTTTATTCGTGATTATGAATAAAGACTTTTTCGTTTTAGTAGGCTTATTGGTAATAGACAAACATTAAAAAAGAAAAAACTTTATCCCCTAGGGCTTATTATGCTATTTTATCTCGACTCTTGTACGTTACAATGACGCACTTTTTGAGCAAGAGGAGTGAAAAAATAATTATGTATTAAGTTGATTGTTATTTTAATTTGTTTTAAGCTTGTACTTACCTGTAAGAAAACCTTTATGTAACATTTAAAGTGTGTGGTAATAAATAAAAATTATTATTATTATTATTATTCATGTAGTAAATAAAGCTACTACCTATTTTAATTAATTCTCTGTTTCACATTTTAAACAACAAAAATTAAACAACGTCTAAATATGTTTGAGAACAACTGCATAATGGTGCACATTATTATACACATTCCTTTTTATACACTCCAAAAGAGGTAAAGGGTGAAAAAAGGCTTATTTTCATAATAGCCCTGAACGACAATCCTGGAGGCAAATTGGAGCGAGGGTACTTCGTTTTATTGCTCTTTCACACGGTCCCACGAAAACACATTCGTATAAATTATACAGTATAAAATCAGGATGTGAGGGACAAACTCTAAGGAAATTCCCTCCCTATCAGAATGACCTTTTCGCTGAAGGACAATTGGGAATTGAAGGTCCGATAATGTGTTGTAATAAGAATATTAGTATTAACGTTTAACTATTGTATGTTGTTATAGTTGTTATATAATTTTCTGAAAAAGTGTGCTATTAAGAGACACCTTTTTGTTTTCTGTTATCTTTAAGTACATAAACTTATATCACCTAGAATATTTTTTTTTCTTTGAAAATTCCGGAGATATGGGGTTGACGGGGGTGACGGGTGTTACGGTGACGGTTTTTTTGTATTTTTCATCAAATGTAGAAAATTATGCGGCCTAAATTATTATTTTCTCTTTTAAAATGTTTTTTTAGAATATTAATTCTACATGCCCTAGTAGCCTATTTGATTTATTAAGACTTTGTTTCAGTCCCTGTAAAAAAAACTTTCTTATTTGCAAAATAGTTGAGAAAACATGATCTAAGACTAATTGATAGCATTAGTAGTCCTAGACATTGATATCCAGCTGTGACAGACAGACAGACTGAGTCGCACCATAAAAAAACAGATAAAAAAGGTTACGCATTTTTGACTAGGTACATAATAATAAATCGGCCTTAGAGGTCCTTGTGGAACTAACAGCTTCGAACATTCTACTCTTAATTGGGTGACGCGACAAAATGGAGGAGGGAATTTATGAGGAAAAACACCCAGTAATTAGTTCATGAAAAACGTTCTTTATGAAAAGATATAAATTTTTCCTTCCTTTTGAAGACACATTTTAGTCATTTTATTGATAGCGTTAATTGGGAAATGTTACTAGAAATAATTTGTTTTGTTTCTATATGATAGTTGCATTATCTGGTACTGGCACAAGAATTAATAAAGTACTGGTAAGTTTTAACTTTTCTTACTATGAAAGTCAGCATAGCTACTATTAAGTTTTGGTTGTATTTTACCTTTAACATCAAAATGTCCACTATTTCAAAACGTCCGCAGTCTAAGAAGTAACTTTTGATAAGATTTTTGCGATGTTTCAGATGAAATCGCATTATTTTTATAAAAAAAGTAAAGTGCTTGAATTACTTGAAATGAAAAAACAGTCATGTCTATATTTCTGTAAGCTTGAGCCATTTTCTGTATGGCTGAATGGGTTAGACAAGCGTCTGAAATGAAATGTCTGAATAAACAAATTATAATACGGTATTTTTTCTTTACACTCTTCAAACAAGATCGCGGAATTGCGTCTCTCCAAAAACAGGTTTTGAATTAAATCTATTCATTGCCTCAACTCCGACTCAGGCCATGTATTAAAGTAAAAAAAATCTTCTCGACGGGAGAACACTCGACCTTTTTCAGCTGAAAGCGTGGCCTCTTTCAGCGCTGTGGAGCGGCAGTAAAACAACTTAGTCTTAGTCGCAGTTGTAGCGTCAGCATATTTGTAACAGCTGTTATACTATTCATCCAAGTTTAGAGCTACTTACTTCATCACACGACGGTATTTTAATCATATTACGTATAATGTCTGTTATGAGAATGGACAAAATGCATTTTAACGGCCTCTGTGGTATAGTGGTTTGCCCAACCGTGTAAGACGCAGAGGTCCCGAGTTCAATTTTTTTTTTCTTTATTTACCATTTTAAAAAACAAGATAATAATAATGTCTGCTACCAGGTTGCTTTGTTGCAAGCGGATCGTTCCCGGAAGGTAACAAAGGGAAAGTAACACAAAGGAAAAGTAACGAAATGGAACGGGCCGCAAATGCCGACTCCGTCCTGGGTCTTCGATCGGCTTAAAACACAACCAAAACTTATTATCAATATTATTATATTAACTTATAATTAATAGTTAACTGACTCACGGATCAAGGTCCACTTTCTCCACGCGGTCACGCCACGCGACGAGTCCTCTCGCCTGCGTTGCGGTGCCTGGCGCCGCCCTGTGACGACAACACTTCCTACCTACACTTGGTCAAGCTACCACTAGACACAGACGGCACCAGAAATAAGTTGTTGAGCCCTCGCAACGATTTCTTCGCTCTTCCGAATATTGCGACACCTAGCACGTGCCACGAAAAGTCTTTCACACCGATATAATTCGCCTGATGCGAAAGATTATAACGAGTATTAAGATTATAACGAGACTAGTTAATTCCCAGGAGGGTATTGACAGTCGGTTTGGTTGGTGGTAAGTGGTTATTTCAAATCCACATGGCTAGCTACCACCATTTTACCTAAGTCTGCTGCCATAACATCAATTTAAGGCGAGGCCAGTTCACGATTTGATGAAAAGATTGATTTTTGAACTTCCAATGTGAAGAATTGATGTAGAATTCTACTTCAGAAAATTTACTGTAGACTGAAAGAGAAACAAAGAAGCACAATAACCGAACAGAATATTGAAAAATGGCATGGTTACTACGTAAATAAATCCTGAATAACACCATAAAAATAAACTTCAAATCGGCAGATTTCGTTATTTTCAACGACAGTGATATGATTTTTCATGCAAAAAGGATAGCTTTTTTATTGATCTAACACAATAACCGAGTACATTTTTAATAAATGATCCAGTATTTCAGAAACCAATAAAAATGTACTAAATTTCGTCAAATTTCTGGCGAAGCGACAATTAAAGTTATGCAACATTCAACCTTATTCTAAAGACATAGTGAAAGAGCAAATTTCGGGAACTGCCTCGCCTTAAAAATTGTTGTGTTCCGGCAGTTAGAGGTAAGATAGCCAGCTACTCAGTGGTGAGAATTCCGGATGTAGTGCGCTTACACTTTTGGCCTTATCGTTACTTAACATCAGGTGAGGTGAAGGCCAAGCACTTTCCGTTGTGGATTAAAAAACAGTGATGGACATGAAAGTTTATTGAACACTTTTCCATATAGATAGCATCTTGATGTCACTTCTCATTTCGTAATATAATTTGATTTCTTGCAGATTCCTAAAACGTTCTTACTTAGAAAGACGATCCCCGCATTTTCCTGAAATTCAGAATTTTGTCTCTTTAAAAGAAATGCTGTAATACGGACTACAGTATATAATTATAATAGGTACTCTTAAATATTGTGAAGAATAATCTCTTAAATTTACTGATAAATTCTTGTACTCATTCGTTGTTCGTTGTTTTTCAATATTGCAAAAAAACATCTTAACTCTTTAGTTCGTACTTAGCGAATTTGTAAATTATTATAAGTGGAAACTTTTTTGGCAAATGAGTTAGCATATTAAGTTATTACTATGAAATCTATAAGGCTGTTTGTTTCCCAATAAAAAAATATAATATAAAATACAGGTTTTCTTGTAAATAATAAACGTTTATGTTATTTATAAGAATTTTATTATTTTATGTAACTACACTGTAAAAATACACAATATTTACTTATAAAGTATATGTAATATTAGAACTAAAACTTCTTATTCTTTTTCTTCGGAAACCATCTCTTTTGGTAGTTTGTCAACTGTATCGTTTTCCAGAGAACATTCCAATAATAATAAGTTTGAGTATTGGCTAGATATCTCAAACGTCGACAAGCAGCAAATAAGTTTGATAGTCACACAAAACTAACTCTTACTGCCTTCTTTTAAGATATGTTTTCACAAAAAAAAACTACCTACTTATAATAAGTAGCGTGACTGTGGTACAGTATCTTGTTTGCTTAGGTCGCTTTAGGTTGCTTTGAACAAATATGGAATTTTTGTTTGTTATTTTTGGAGTTTGATCCTGTATATATTTCAAACTGATGATGACTTTTATTGGAAAACAGTTATGACGCAACGTTTTATTCCCAATAACCTCTTAACAGATCTATCCATAGAAATAGAATCTCAAAGAACAACAATGTCAATAAACAGGTGATCCGAAAAACAAGTGTATACATTATAAGTATATGAGATACGTAAAATATGACTTACATACATAAAATATGACTATATTATGGCAAAGGAAATTAATAAACTATGTTCCATACTGTTTTCTTCGTCGATAGAGAAATGTGTGGCAATATCTTATTTACCTGTGAAAAGTATGATTACTTGGATTGTTTCTTTTTGTCACATCACAATCACTAACAGAACAAGACACTATGGCTCCACGATACACTTATTTAAAATTCTAATCAAGATTACCAAATATTTTAAAGAAATTGTGATTGCTCTTTTGCGAGGCGGGACGCTAGGGGCTCTTACTGTAAAAAATGTTGGCACAGTGTCACTTGATCCTTTTTTTTTTCATAGACCGTGTCCGTATAATGTTAACTTCTCTTTTCCACGCTTTGTTGGTCTTCTTGAGCGCAGCGAAAATTTTTCTATGTCTATGAATCTATCTAATTTAACTATAGAACAGTTTAGCTGTGTGCGTCCGTAAAAGTAAAAGCTATTCTATCTGTTGGTGCTACATCACACCTCGGAGTGCCTTGGACACTTCGTACAACCGCGCCATTATAAACAGATGACGTCAGATGACGTTTTTGTACACGTGCTAAAAATTCGTGCATAATTCGAACTTTTTGGTAAATAAAGTTACGAAGCATTGCTTTAAATATCAAAATAAGTTAACGTTGACAAACACGACTAGATGAGCACACGATTCGGCACACGAACTCGCGGGGTGGGGTGAAGTAATAGTTCTGGGGCGGGGCTGAGAGTGTCCTTTCTGTACGGTAGTACTTATATCTAGATCTAGATTATTAATATAATTGGAAAATATTAGAAAAATCGACTCACCCGTAGCAGCTCGGACGGGACGCGAACCCGCACCCTTAGGATTCCGGCCCAATGCACTAACCAATTATGCTACCGAGTCGCTAGCGAGATTGACGAAATTTTCTAATACTTTTCACGTTTCCGCTGTAGGCCAGCGCCATCTCATCAATGTGAAGAGAATTAACTTCGACATTCGAAAGCAACACCTTTACAGGTGCTAGACAAATCGATTAAGATGAAATAGCCATATAATTTTAAACTTTTAGATTTTATGCATTCACAATGCTTTTTTTATATTAAGATTAATATAATTGGAAAATATTAGAAAAAATCGACTCACCCGTAGCACCCGCCCCGTCTGAGCTGCTACGGGTGAGTCGATTTTTATATTACTTATATCTATTCTGTGGCTACACCAACCAACCCTTCGGAAATCGGTGGCGCAGTGGATTACCGGCTCTTAACTCCTAAGAATGTTGATCAGATCATTTGGGTTCTCCATTAACTCCCTGGATGACCATCATATCATAGAATTACCTAGGTCAATCACTGGCGGAGAACCAAAGATTTCTGAGAATAAGATTAATCCCTTAGGTAATCGCGAATAAATTCAGAATTTAATAAATCCGCCCTAATTCGTTTTATTTCTACCACACACTGCATTTTTCGTTTGATAGCTCTGCAAACATTTTAAAATAAAATGCACAATGCTCGAAAACAGGATTCACGATTATCTATGTTTCACCTGACCTGTTTTATTTCACCCTGTTCAGCACCCTCCACATCCCCCCCCCACTCGTGGAAAACAACCATTCAGCAAAATAAGGATGACCAGTACACAACATTTTAGGGGCCCGCAAGAGAACGTGCGTGCGGATTGACTGATCATTTCTTAAATCTTTAGAAAAATCGAGGAAGTTGTTGTAAATAATTGTGAAATTTTTCTTTTTGATCTGGGGTCCACCTGACAAACAACAACAAAGTGACGATAAGTTCTAAGCTATAAACATATTTTTAGACGCGACAAAAATTTTACCTATACAAGGTATATAGTGAGAACAAAGAAAAATCGTGGAAACATATTTATACGGAACTCGTTTGCAATAGATATACTATTCTATGGAAGTTTGTTAAAAAGTGCAAGTTGCTATTTTGTTAAATTTTCAATACCTATACAAAAAGTTATCGTTTTTAAGTGCAAATAACAGTTATTGAACTAGCAAAAACGATAGCTTTTTGTACTTCAGCAACTCGAAACTGAAATATATGTTGAAATGTCCGTAATCTTATATTGCGAAAAGTGGCCGAAACACATTTTTCAATTACGCACTCAGATTTAGGAAATTTTGAGAAAACATGAAATGTGCGAGCAAGAGAGCGGCAGACTGCGGCAAAATGAGTACGTTAGTACTACAAATTCTTAGCGATCTCTAATGAAACCTATAGTATAACCATAGGGTAGTTTTTTATTACATCATTCCTATGGTATTACAGAGATAGAAATTTTTAAAAATAGTAAAGATACAATTTTTATTGCAGTTCATGAAAATTACCTATTAACCTATTAAACCATAGAAAATCAACTAAGGTTCAAACAAGCTTGTTAAATTTATTTATTTATGATTTATTCAGAAAACCAACAGCTTTAATATGTACAGATTGAGTTATTACAGATAAGTCTTAAATAAGCCAATTATAGGTTTCCATAGCTATAACAAATTTATATCATTATTACAAAATGGATGTTATTGATATCGTTACAAATACCAGAATTAATTAATAAAGTACCGGTTAAGCACAAGTTAATTAAAATAGAGGTTGCCAGCCAGCATGATGTCCTTTGACAAGTTTGACGTGACAAATAGGTAGCATATCATTTGACGATAACTATAACTTTGACAGCGTTTTGGTGCAACTCACAATGGCTGATTTTTCAAAGCCTAGATAGAGCTTTATCCGTTTGATAGCGTATTATACTGCCAAATTGAAAATGCTTGTCATTCATTTGTCTGTCACATTTTTGAATGGCTTTTATTAGATTTAGTTAATATTTAAACTGACTGATATCTGCCTGCCTAGCATGACCGATTTATATCGCGTGATATTAGCATTTCATCACGTTTAGCTGTCAAAAAGACAAAGGAGTTTGACAGTTGAGTGTCGATAAAATGCTATATCACGCGATATAAATCGGTCATGCTAGGCAGGCTGTTATGTGAGGATTGAAAAATCAGTATAAGATTAATCTCTAAGTTTGTTATTGTTACTATATCTGCCCCTTTTAACCAACTTAGATTGAATCCACATAAATCAAGGTTGTTGTTAAAATTATATTCAGAAATTTTCTCTTCCATTAGGCATTTCATAAGAAGCACGAATATACAAAATTAAATTAGGCTTTGAAATGTTGTAAGGATCCGTTCGCGTCATTAAGTGCCATTTACACGTAAAAGCTCAATTTCAGTACCGTCAGCAAAAAAATACATTAAAAATAACCTATAATACCTCAAAATATTTATTTATTTAAATATCTTTATTGTACAGTCAGCAGCACATCAGACTATACATGTTGACCTTGAGACCGCCTTTATGTTGTACGTAATAAGAGCTGCTTCGTAGTTCAACTGTTTAACCCTAGCGTGCAGTCGTGCGTACAACAATACACTAAGTACAAAGGCGGACTGTATAAAATAAAAAAATAGAAAACTATTACTGGCAAAGAATAGATATCTACCTAAATTAACAATAAATACTGTCACCTCATAAACCTAAGGTTAACTGCGGGTGGGGCCTAGTTACCTGTAGCTCAGGTTCATCTGGAACCTATTTTGGGGACTAGTCTCTTCCTTTAAGTTATAAAACTTTATCCTAAGCTACTTAATGTAAAAGAGAAAATAAATGCTTTTATTATTATTATTATTATTATATTAACGAAAAATCACAGTTGAATTATTCTGATTCTGTTATATAATATTTGTAGTAACTTTTTATTTAAAATGTTATAGGCCTAAATATAAACCTGCAAAGCTGATTTATTTATCGTTATTAAGGTACTTATTTAAGTACAAAAAAGAATGGTAAAAAGAAATATTACTACAAAATAATAATTACTTATTATTAATATTAATAAATCGATGTTTCTCAAAATGGTTCTTGCTGAGATTTTTTTCCCCACTACCCCCATTTTTTCCCACTAGCTACAAAACAATTATTGGATGCATAAAGTGCTTTTTTGACCACCGTACCGTGAAAACGCTCCAAAATCACCGGCCATGAATATTAACAGATTGCAGCATAAATATTCAGAAGTGATTCAGAGTTTACATAAAACTGATATAAGCGATGTCTGCAATATGAATTATTCACTCACTCAGTATTAGTACAAAACGCGTTTTCATTTATAAATTTATGAATTTTTGACAACATCTTGTACATTACTCTCAACCCAAAGTGTGTTGCTAATTTCATAGGATTTGCTTCAATAATAATAATTAAGTTCTTCAGAAAATAAATGAGTGTTATAAAAATATTATACTTATTTTAGAATGAAGTTAAGAATGATAAATGAAATGTTTGTCACATTAGTTAAAGTTTGAAACGAATTTATAGTATTTTCACTTTCTGTTTGGTTTTTTGTTTTTTAAATGAAGATGCAAAATATCACATAACTATCATAATATTTCAAAATTACTTATTTCATAAATTGTTCATTATACATACTCATTCATTTTTCATTACTTTGCGAATAAATTCCACATCCCAGCTCAATATAAAACAAACAAGATTTATGATAGTTATAAACTATTTGCTCACTGACTGCGCATGAAATTTAATTCAGATGATGTATGTTCCAATATTGTACCCAGACAACATAAATTATATTTTGCATAAAACTCTTTTACATATTGCTGAAAAAACTTGCTATTTTATTGGAAAGAATGATCCGTTTAACATAGCTACGGAATGAAAAAAATACGGAATTAATAATAATATAAGTAATGTAATTTTATAAAGCGTATTTATTATAAACATAAAAAAATAGATATCAAATATATGAATATCAAAAATGTGAAAGTATTTTTTTCTGCCTATTACCGTGTCACGTCTGATCTGACCTACAGAACCATTTTGATAATTTTTTTATCATGTAGAAGCAATATATAATAGGCTACTTTTTATTGCGAAAATTAATATGCAAGGGGGTAAAACAGGGGAAGAAAGTTCGTGCGGGGAACGAATAAAATAGACGTGAACGAAGACATGGGCGACGACTAGTATTAAATAAAATTAGAGGTACACTAATGTCGCTGTAGAATTATATTAGGGGACAGTTAAACATAAACATTTATTTACAATTTACAACGGGATGTAACTATGTCTATGTTACATGTGTTTTTTCACTCCTCTTGCTCAAAAAGTGCGTCATTGTAACGTACAAGAGTCGAGATAAAATAGCATAATAAGCCCTAGGGGATAAAGTTTTTTCTTTTTAAATGTTTGTCTATTACCAATGAGCGTACTAAAACGAAAAAGTCTTTATTCATAATCACGAATAAAAACTCGCTCGACTTAATACTGGGGGTCTATTACGAAAAGTTTAATGCGATACACGCGGCTGCGTCCGTGCTTCGTTCTTATTGATTCCTATTACAAAGCACTTGCGTATATTGCAAAGTGATTGCGTAAATTTGACAGTTTCTCTCTAGTGGATCCGTCATTATTCGTTCAATAGACTATGGACTACGATAGCTACATTGAAAATATTTGTAATAACTATAACCGACGAACTGCGGACGACTATCGTGACCAAGTTTCGTAATAGGCCCCCAGTTTCTCATTCTTATTTTTGAAAATGGAACTAAAAGCATCTCTTCGGTGAAATCATAGACTTATTTATACTCTGTGTACAGAGTGAATCGTAGAATGCGTGTTTGTGTTGTTTAGCTGCTACAGCAGAAATTAAAAAAAGGTACCATGGCGCGAAATCTTTAGATTTTTTTTATAATTACAAACTGATTGAATTGTGTGACTGTAATAGGAAAGAAATAATTTTAATCTTCTGCCGTCAAGCACAAATCATTTATTTAAATATTGTACAAAAAGATTATGAAGTGGAGGATAGAAAAACGAGTGGATTCGTTTACGGAAGTAAGTAGGTATAAACTATTTAATATTGTATTTTATTTTCTCGCAATCGTAGTGAGAAGTATAGTGTAACACACGACGCTAAAACCCATTGTAACTCGGTTTCTATTTATTCCCTCGCTAAAGCTCGGGAATAAAAATACCTCGTATGCAATGGGTAATTTTAGCGTCTTGTATAACAATCTACTATTAACCCCCGACGCAAAAAGAGAGGGGTGTTATAAGTTTAACGTGTTTGTGTATCTGTGTATCTGTCTGTGGTATCGTAGCTCCTAAACGGCAGAACCGATTTTCGTTTAGTTTTTTTTGTGTCCTAGATAATTTTTGATAAGTTTTATTTATTTATTTATAAAAAGGACACCAACAGCGCATGCATTACCACAATAAAAAAATACATAATTAAGTAGGTACATGTTCTGATGCATACACCTTTACAGGTGACACGACTTTTATTGCTACTATTTTGTAAATCTTGAAATTCTATTATTGTGCACAGCATAATATCCATACAAATTAATAAATACTCTTCTTCCAGGTTTATATCATCCGTTTTGTTGTCATAAACTCATCCACCCACGTTCGTATACTCTGAATATCCGAACTCATATCCCCAAGCACAGCACTAGTTGAATGAAACAAACGACCTGGCCTTATTGCAGGAATAAATCAGGCGGCAGGAGAGATTTAGCACGATTAAAGGCTTATTCACTTACGTTTTATCGCACGCTTTTTAATTTCCACGCTTGCTTGCGTTATGGGGTTATTTGTAGTGCTAACTCAGTACTTTTTCAAAGCGCTCGGCTTTGGAATAAAAAGGAAAAACTGCATTAGGTAACGGAGCTTTATTCGTGTAAAGTTATATTATTTACTTAGTTTTGTAAGGATTAGGTAATAAAACTAGACTGTATGAGCTCAAGATTTCCTACTATTTTATGTAGTAGCTAAGCTCAATATATGTAAGATCTTCAAAGATTTAAGAGTGAAGTTCATATAACAGCTGTTTTAAAAGAAAACATACACACAACACTGCTTTATTTTGTTACTAGCGGCCGCCCGCGACTTCGTCTGCGTCGACAGTTATTTCTCTTTCCCTCGGGAACAGTATTTTTTTTCCGGATAAAAGGTACCCTATGTCCTTCTCTGTACCCCCGACAACGTGTGTGCAATTTTCATGTATCTTATCGGTTGAACAGTTAAGACGGGAAGGCGTAACAAACAAACAAACTGACTTTCTTTCGCGTTTATAATATTAGTAAGGATTTTGGGCTAAAGAGTACTAATATTCTGTGACTAAAGTGACAATATCACAATAGGCTGTTTTTTATTCCTAAGGAAGACTTTTACTCAAATTTGCGTTTAATTTTAGTCTTAATTGTAAGCTCTGAGATAAGTTAAGTAATACAAAGAGATTTACTTAACCGAATAAATAAACCATATTTTTTTTATTTTTCAGTAATCATTTGATAAGAATTAGTGGTGATTGATTTAAGTACTTATTTTTTTTTAGTTTTCAACTACAAAACAACTTATTTTAATTTTATTTATTATTACGATAAAACATTAACCATATCGACAACAAAAAAAAACGAATTTCATTTTCAAATATCCGTTGCATTTCAGCGCATCACTATTGGTAACAAGCCGCATTGCAGGAATAACTCAGTTTACGCTTCGTTATTAATGGGTTATCCGGTACTTTATGGGACTGTTTATTATTAATTTTTCCATCTCGGTTATTCCCAATGTCCCTACCGTCCAGCCTGGGGGACATTGGGAAAAGTTAAAAATGCATCGTTTATTACTCTTTCTTCTATCCTTTTTTTTGACAATTTCACACAGCGCCATCTAGCCCCAAACTAAGCAAAGCTGGGTGCTAGACAACTGATATATATATAGGTACTCAACGTTTTTCAACCGATTTTCGTGAAAATTTGTGAGCAGTTTTTTAACGATTCAGTTTTTCGAAATTTTTCAAAATGTCGGAGATGTGTTAAAACGAGGTCTACAGCTCACTGAACCACTAGTTATAGTTTATTTAGGTAACTCAAGTAACACGTTTGCATTTTTTAAAAATAAAACATAATTATCTACTATTACAACATTTACTTTTGCTTTATTATTTTATTATTTATTTATTACTTATTATTATTTATTTATAATTATTATTATATTCATTTATTTATTATTATTATAATTTATTATTTTATTTTTGTGGTGCTTGGTGGCGCAGCGGTTTAGCGCCTGGCCCAGCGATTGCGGAAGTTAAGCAACGTTCGCAAGGGTCGGTCATGCGATGGGTGACCAAAAATATATTATCTCGAGCTCCTCCGTGCTTCGGAAGGCACGTTAAGCCGTTGGTCCCGGCTGCATTTGAAGTCGTTAACACCCACCAATCCGCATTGGGCCCGCGTGGTGGGTTATGGCCCATCCTCCTTACCGGTGGAAGGCCTGTGCCCCAGCAGTGGGGACATCAGAAATGGCTGATGGACAACATTTTACAACCCTAAATTGCCATGTAACACATTTTCATAGCAAAATGACATAACCTATCTACTATCCCTTTTAAATTCCCTAATGGGTCTTAAAGACTGATCAAATTAAACAGAAAAATTCACCATTAGTATGAACTGACCCAAATGACCCCTTAACAAAACTTATGGGGAATTTGAGAACTCGATTAATTAAGGGTTGAATTAACTATTGTTCTTTGTGTACAAAAAACGTTGAAAAATTGTATAAATTGTGTTTCCTGGTACGGTCAGCAACGAAAGTTGTTTAACACTTAGTACCTTACTTTTTTGACTAATGTTTCAAACCGTGAGGCACCAGTTAAAAAATACCAAAGCGATAAACTACATGAAATAAAACACTTTTAACGGATACTAGCGCGGTTTTATTGTCCCCCGTGACCACGGCAGCTGCAAAGGTGCCGAAACGTCGGGAAAATCAAAAATCAAACCAAATACCAACTAATTACCAAAGTACTTCCAATAAAACCGCGCTAGTATCCGTTAAAAGTGTTTTATTTCATGTCTAGTGAGCGCGTAAGCTTGAGAAGTGAATATGCGATAAACTACGTTCATTGCTGACTGTACCTAGTCCAAAATTTGATAAATTCAAATGTAATAATTCTATTCCATTTTAATCTTTGGTTTAGACTAGGGACCAACTCTGAAATCGCGAAAAGAAATCAACTATTACAAAAAAATAATAACGAAAATATGAAAATGTATGACACAGCAGACTTTTTTCGCGATTTCAGAGTTGGTCCCCTAATAAAAGTCATTTGGTTCATCTGCTAAGAAGCAGATTGGTCAATTGACTAAGAAGTCAATTGACTATAGCGATGCGCAATAATTACGAATGATCATTCGATTATTATTCGATTATCTCAACTAATTAGTAGTGTAGATATTTTATTGATTTGATACACGCGCCACGGCAATACTGCGGTACGTTAATGTAAAAGGAGGCAATTGCCTTTTTCATTTTGATTTTTGTATAAACTTACAACTTTCTTTTAATATATTTTTCTCCTTAACAACTTACCGGTTGACTGGTAGAGAATGCCCTTGGGCATTAAGTCTGCCATTTGCTGTTTTTATTTTTAGCAATAAAGATTAAATAAATACAATTGATAATAATTACTCATTTGGATTAGTAACTTTCGAGACCGCCAAGCGATAATGAACTTTATGCTTGAATATTAAGGCATAGTTTTGCGCAGAGCCACTTCTGAAAAGTATTACTAATTAGTAATACTTATTCGATTATTGAAATTACTATATTACTAATCTGACATTCGACTATTGAAATTAGTAATCAGCAGTTAATTCGATTATTGAAATTAGTAATAATCGCGCATCACTAATTGACCATGTTAGGCATTGTGTTGTGCCAGCGATGACATGTTGCATTTTAGGCACTGTGCTCAAAATTGTTCTTATCTATGTCCTGACTGACTGACTGAGTGAGATATCAACGCACAGCCCAAACCGCTGAACCTAGAGACTTGAAATTTTGCACATAAATACCTTAAATTATAATGTAGGCATCCACTAAGAAGGGATTTTTGGAAATTCCACCCCTAAGGCCCGTCGCTGCGTCAAGCGGGATCCCGCCGCGGGTACAAGGCGCGGGAAAATAGATTGCTGGTTTTTGACGGACAGATGCTTGCGCAGTGCATGAGTAAGCTCTAATTTATGTTGCCGTGTCCCGCTTAACACAGCGGAGAGCCTAAGGGGGTAAAGCTCGTGCGGTGCGAGGCCCGTGCGGCAAACGTCTTGCCTCGCGAGGCAGCACCCTTGGCGGGGACCCGCCTAATCACGTAAAGACGGCTGATCAGAATTTAATTTAAAATATAGAATACTTTTATCCTGGTTAAAGTTTCTCTGAGGATTTTAACGAATGTCCACGCGAACGAAGTCGCGGGCAAAAGCTAGTCTACCATAATCTGTTATAGCTATTATTTCTGTTACACGTTGTATTTATAAATGAATATTTTTGTACGAATTCACAAAATAGACTTTAGTACGAAATTGTCTCTAAAACAAAATTATACAAAGAGTAACACGGATGCTAAAGCTAGTCTACCATAATCTGTTATAGCTATTATTTCTGTTACACGTTGTATTTATAAATGAATATTTTTGTACGAATTCACAAAATAGACTTTAGTACGAAATTGTCTCTAAAACAAAATTATACAAAGAGTAACACGGATGCAGTCGCAATAAATTTACGGAGTTCGCGGAAGAAACGTCACATCCGGATTTGGATTCAGTCCTTTTAAAACTACGGAGAATATTTAAAAATGCAGGATGCTTTTCGCAGTTGGAAATAAGTAACAAAGGGATTATCTGGTTGACAAAAGTTTCGCTACGAAATATAAAGTGAATAAAATAAATTTATAAACTGATAATATTTTCATTAAAAATAGTTTAAAAATAATAGAAGCACAGGACATTTTTATGATTTCATTAAAAATATATACTTACTGGTATTATTAGTACCGTAACCAGCAGCTTTTAATTAAGCAGGGATGTCAAGGAGCTCCGTAACCGTAACCGAATCCGATATAAAAGTTTCGGATAGGGGCGGAGTCTAACGGCCGATTTCACAAACCTATCCGCAGTCAAAGTCAAAGTCAAAATGGATTAATTCAAATAAACTTAATAATTAATTGTAGATTGTTATACAAGACGCTAAAATGACCCATTGCATACGAGGTAGTTTTAATAAATAGAAACCGAGTAACAATGGGGTTTAGCGTCGTGTGTTACACTATACTTTTCACTACGATTGCGAGAAAATAAAATATAATATTAAAAAGTTTATACCTACTTACGTAAACGAATCCACTCGTTTTTCTATCCTCCACTTCATAATCTTTTTGTACAATATTTAAATAAATGATTTGTGCTTGACGGCAAAAGATTAAAATTATTTCATTCCCATTACAGTCACACAATTCAATCAGTTTGTATAATTATAGAAAAATTCTAAAGATTTCGCGCCATGGAACCTTTTTTTAATTTCTGCTGTAGCAGCTAAGCAACACAAACACGCATTCTACGATTCACTCTGTGCACAGAGTAAAAATAAGTCTATGCTTTCACCGAAGAGATGCTTTAAGTTCCATTTTCAAAAATAAGAATGAGAAACTGGGGGCCTATTACAAAAAAAACATACGCAACTGCGTAACGCAGTCACTTTGTCATGATAGTCGTCATTCGTCGGTTGTAGTTATTACAAACATTTTCAATGTAGCTATCGTAGTCCATAGACTATATTGAACGAATAATGACGGATCTGCTAGAGAGAAACTGTCAAATTTACGCAGTCACTTTGCAATATCGCATACGCAAGTGCTTTGCAATAGGAAACAATAAGAACGAAGCACGGACGCAGCTGCTGCGTGTATCGTATAAAACTTTTCGTAATAGACCTCCAGTATTAAGTCGAGCGAGTTTTTATTCGTGATTATGAATAAAGACTTTTTCGTTTTAGTAGGCTCATTGGTAATAGACAAACATTAAAAAAGAAAAAACTTTATCCCCTAGGGGTTATTATGCTATTTTATCTCGGCTCTTGTACGTTACAATGACGGACTTTTTGAGCAAGAGGAGTGAAAACACTTTTGAATCGTCTATATTTACCTACCACCCGACTTTTTTAACTGTAACAGTTAGGCAGTCATTCCACAGGCGTAGTATCCATCTGGGACGACATAGTTATCGACCCGGAGAAAATAAAAACTCTTAAAACCAGGAAGATTCTCGACTTCTTGGAAGCCGCTGGGCTCAAAGAGTTACTATAATTAGGTGGCGAGTTACAATAGATCTTTTAGGTCGCAGTGACTAGAGCCTCATCTTGAGCTGCATAGCCCCTAACACTCAAATAATAATAGGCAGCCATTACACGGAAGGTTTTGCTGTCAGTTTAACCACGGTCACGGCCGTGACTGACGATTAACCTACCGTGTAACGTGACTGATGGTTGCATGAAGTTGATTTCTTCTTTCCATCAGTCAGTCAGTCAAACGTAATTCATGACTGATGGAATTTGACTGACGCTTGCATGAGCATGTAATGGCCGCCTAAGTTAAAGGCTTACTAAAGATTTGTTGCCTAGATATGTTTGCTTAGTGACGGGAAATAACAACAGTTGCCTAGTAACATTACAACCTCTTACTGAAGGTTACTGAAGGTAGATTATTGTAGTCGGCACTATAATGGGACACGTTACAATTTCTTAAAAAATTAATAACCGTATCCGAAACTAACGGATAATCCGAAACAATTTCATATCCGTAACTGTATCCGAAACCGGTAGGTATAATATTATTTCTATATCCGTATCCGTAACCAGATCCGAAATTTCATAAGCATTAATTGTCTCTCAAATTCAATTCCTTTGTTATATAAAAGCTTTTCCGCCGGCTTCAAGAACACTGCAATTTGTGTTAACTATGCAAATTAATCCAATTAGTTTTTGTGGCGAAATAGCTAAATAAAACCACGATAATATAATACTATACTAGTATAAAACGTAGTAATTCGGTTTTTTGTAAACTTATAGTAGGTACCTATCTAAATAAGGCGGGAGTTTCTAAATTTTAGTTTTCTCGTTAAATTTTTAAAATACAGTCCACGTTCTAACCAACTTAAAGATGATAAAAGGTAGATATGATTTGAACAATAACAAAAAAAACGCGACAATCTAAAGTTGTTTGTTATGCAAGAGTTAATAATGTCACGCGTTCCATTATTTTGTTCAAAGTAAATAAAAAAAATATTCAAAACTAAACATAATTTTTATTTAAAAGTAGTTGCTATGATAAAATGCTTATAATAATATAATTAATTTAAAATTATAGCATAATAAAATACACATTCAGAAACATTACTATGAGGTCTCACAGTGGCTGCGGACGCACAGCAATCACACGTAATAAGTAAAACAAACGAACCAATCACAGCTCTATTTCAACGCAGTGTAGGCAAGGGTCGTATGAGTATTATTATTACCAAAGAAAAGTGGCAATGTATTGCAATTGCAATCAGAGAGATTACGATAGCAATGTAAGTTAGCCGATAAAGCCCCACATCGTCGATCTACCTTCTTGCGCTCGGTACGAGCGTCGTCGTATGTTTGTGAACTTAGCAGAACATTGTCCAGCAGATCAAAAATTAATGAAAGTTCTTTTAGCATGCAGCAGAGTTCTACAGTTCTTGATAGTTTTTAAAAATAGTTCTGGCGTTTTTACCTGAAAAAGTTGATTGACAAAATGATCTGCTAACTTCCCGTAGCAGATCATTTTGCAGCAAATCAAAAATAAAAGTGAGTTCTTCTTGTATGCGGCCGAGTTCAACAGTTCCTGATACTTTTCGGGAATAGTTCTGAACTCCCGACTGCATTCTACATCCTTTCCGCCTCAAGGTCATTTGGTTTTTCTTGGCTAAACAATTTCGGCATATTTTTCTCATTTCTGATTTGATCACGCAGACCAAGCATGACTCTCCATTGCCCACTGGGTGACCTGAGCTTTCTTATGAAAAAACAGGGTATTTTCCTAAAATTCTATTAGGATCCTCTCTCAAATAACTGGGTTGCGTTGCGGACTTTACTCTCCACTGTTACGGTATAAAATAAAATAAACTTCGTTCGGGCCCTACCACAGGTCGAGCGCTGCGGTTTCACACGGTGCGCTCAAACTCCTAAAGTGTTTCCTTAAAGTACCCTAACTTTTGGCAGCCCTGCTAAATGTTTCGTAATCTCTGCGTTTATTTAAACACTTAGCACTTTCAGTAAAATTTAAGTTACATCAGACAGAAAAATTACCATTCACTTTATTATTAAAAGTTTCACTGATTATTCTCCGTCACTTTTTCGAGTTGTCGAGTGGGTCGCAATGGAGTTCAGTCGCTATGACGATAATCGCAGTCGTCTTATGTCGCTATCAAGTTAGCCGCGTTATTAAGTTAGTGACAAACTGTCGCGATCGTGTTATCCGCAGTTTTGTCTTTCAAAGCTTTGATCAAGAATATCCTAGATAACGCTTCACGAACTAAAACAGTTCACAAAAATTGCACCTCAAATAGCATCCCACTAACAAACTTGGCGCTTATTTTGTACAGCAAAGCTATGAGATGGAAACCTTAAGGTTCATTTCTAGATTGAGTAGTCGGTATTGTCTTGCATTTACCCAAAAGTCACAAAGGCATCTTTTGTATAAAAACAATGGAGGCAGGTAAAGACGCAACTTTTAGTTCCATCCTTTCAAGCGACTTATTTTCAAACTGTTAAGGTCATAACTTTGCACCTGATATTTTGTACAAACTCACATTTTATATATATCTTTTATCACTTACTTTTTTGCAAAATAAGGGCCCAGTTTGTAAGTGGGACGCTATTTGAGGTGCCATTTTTGGAACTCTGACCTGACATCTAGAGTATTCTTTATCGAAGTTTCGAAGTCATGAAATACACCGATTGCCTTGAATAGGCCTTAAGGCCTACTCAAATCTGACCGGTATCCTGCACCGGTAGCGGTAACGATATCCCGATGGGTATGCTGATAATGCGCTGTTCAAACCATAGCGGAACTTTACCGCTACCGGAGGCGGTAACGGTTCTGGCGCGCGACGCCAGCACTGCGGGCAAACACGCGGTACGTACCGCGTACCTACCCGGTATGCGGTTCCGGTTTTGCAACAGCTGCGGTCCATCAGCCATTTTTGATGTCCCCACTGCTGGGGCACAGGCCTTCCTTATGGTTGGTAAGGAGGATGGGCCAAAACCCACCACGCGGGCCCAATGCGGATTGGTGGGACAGCTGCGGTATTGCCATACAAAATACCGGTCGGGATATCGGTCGGGTATACCGTTACCCACTGCAGTGGCGGATACTGGTCAGGTTTGAGTAGGCCCTCAATTATGATTCTAGTGAAAGTGAAAGTGAAATAAGCTTTATTATTAAGTACTTTTGAATCGTCTATATTTTCCTACCACCCGTTCCAGACTTTTTTAGCTGACAAGAAGAACTCATCTTACCTTTTTAAGGCGAGGCCAGTTCACGATCTGATGAAAAGATTGATTTTTGAACTTCCAATGTGAAGAACTGATGTAGAATTCTACTTCCCAAAAAATTCTGTAAACTGAAAAAGAAACAAAGAAACACAATAACCGAACAGAATATTGAAAAATGGCATGAACTCTGTAAAAAAATCCATAATAACACCATAAAAACTTATAAAAATAAATTTCAAATCGTCAGATTTCGTAATTTTCAACGACAAATGACGTGATATGATATTTTATGCAAAAAGGATAGCTCTAACACAATAATCGACATTCATTACATTTTTATTAAATGATCCAGTATTTCAGAAATCAATAAAAATAATTACTAAATTTCGTCAAATTTCTGGCGAAGCGTCAATTAAAGCTATGCAATATTCAACCTTATTCTAAAGACATAATGAAAGAGTAAATTTCGTGAACTGCCTCGCCCTAAGGAGATAAGTAATAGACGCTTATAAAAAATGAAAAATATGGGTCAAAGATTAAAAATTATTAAAACATCGTCCCACAGACGAAATCGATCTCAAAGTAAAAAGTTAAGTCGCTTTCCTTTGGAAACATTAATTTTGCCGAACTCACAGTTTGAACTGACGAAGTTCGGTATCAAAGACACAATGTTTCTGATTAATTTTGCGTCGAACTTAAAAGTTGATTGAATACGAAAAATTTTGGGGTCTTCAAGTTACGTTAGGGGCCTAACTTTGCTCTGTAAATTCGGTCATGTGGAAATCTGATAAATTTAATTTACTCTCTGTTGATTATTGTTCTCTGAAATGGATTAGACTTTTGGTCAAATTCATTTTATTATACTAAATAATATATATACTTACTAAATAATATACTAGAAAAAATACGACTCGCACCAGATCAATACTCAGACGAGACTCGAGCCCGCGACCTTTGGATATCCGGTCCAATGCTCTGACCGCTGAGCTACCGAGTCACTAGTGACATGGTCGAATTTCTTCTAGTATATCCTACTCTTACGCTGCAAGCCAGCGTTATTTCACCAATGTGAGGAATAACCTCGACATTCAATTGAAATATCTTTCCAGATATTTCAATTGACAAAAAGGTCGCGGGTTCGATTCCCGTCTGAGTATTGATCTGGTGCGAGTCGTATTTTTTCTAGTATATTATTTAGTATTTTATAAAAATAGCATTGTGAATGCAAAAATCTCAAATTTAGAAATTATATAGCTACTAGCTTCCGCCCGCGACTTCGTCCGCGTGGAAAATTAAATCATAGAATACTGTTTATCCTGGTTTAAGCTTCTCTGAGGATTTTATCGAATGTCCACGCGGACGAAGTCGCTGGCGGAAGCTAGTTTATAATATTAGTAGGATTAGTAGGATTATATTTCACCTACAAAGATTTATTGAAAAAAATAACAATCATCAAATATCCTATACTATCCCATGGGAACAAAAAACCGGGATAAAATGTATGGCTCATGTGTTGAGATTCAAAACTTAGAGATACCTATACCTGGCCAAATTTCAGTTCATTTCGTTTAGCCGTCTCGTAATAAATTATTTTATATTAATTATCCCACGGGAAGAAAAACCGGAATAAAAATTAATGTATCCTGCATGTTAAGTTAAACCTAACTATGTACATAATATGCTAAATTTTTTGTCGTCTCAAATTTGCCGAGATCATGTATAATCCCACGGGAACAAAAAACCGGGATAAAAAGTATCCTATGTGTTAATCCAGGTTATAAACTATCTGTGTGCCAAATTTCATCTAAATCCATTCAGCCGTTTTTGCGTGATTGAGGAACAAACATCCAAACCCACAAACTTTCACATTCATAATATTAGTAGGATTTCATCTTAATCGATTGCCAAATATCTGAAAAGATATTTCAATTGAATGTCGAGGTAATTCCTCACATTGGTGAAATAACGCTGGCTTGCAGCGTAAGAGTAGGATATACTAGAAGAAATTCGACGATGTCACTAGTCACTAGTGACTCGGTAGCTCAGCGGTCAGAGCATTGGACCGGATATCCAAAGGTCGCGGGTTCGATTCCCGTCTGAGTATTGATCTGGTGCGAGTCGTATTTTTTCTAGTATATTATTTAGTATTGTATAAAAATAGCATTGTGAATGCAAAAATCTCAAATTTAGAAATTCATTTTATTACTTTCGACCTAAGCTGTTTAACCCTAGCTACTTGAAAACAATCACTATTGTTTAAGTATTTGTTTTCACGATAATTACGAGTACTTATATGAAACATACCTAACATAAACAAATGGAGTGATAATTTCAAGGTTGTTTCATTTATAAGATACCTACTCGTATAGGTACTTATTGCATTTTTATGATGTAGATATTTTCGGTACCTACGAGCACGTTAAAAAAGTAAATAATGCTAGGGTTGGTAATCAAATAGGTGACAGAAATGAATTATCTCGAGCGCTTCCGTGCTTCAGAAGGCATTTATCAGTTAGGGCCCAAACGTGCTAAAAGTGGCCTAAGTCACAACAACAAAACCAAAAACTAAATCATTACTGTTGTTTTGTTTACAGGAAAATACTATAGTTTCAGTTTTGTTTAAAAATTTCCAATATCAAACTCATGCCAAGTGAGGTGACTTTCGAAGTGAGTTGCGAGTTTTGTTTCAGAATAGCACGGCTAAAAAAAAACAAATATACAGACGAACATAGAACCTCCTCCTTTTTTGGAAGTCGGTTAAAAATGGCTCATGATAATAATGTTAAATGGCTCTTTTCAGGGAACGCAGTAAAACGACAAATAATAGAAAATAAACTCAGTGTTACCTTACACAGCGTTTTATTTCGATGAACTTGGACATTGTGAAGCTAGAGATCTTTAAAACTTTTACAACCTACCTCCTTTGAGTCCTTTGTAATGGAATTTTCACGCTGAAAAATTAATTTGTAATGAGATCGGCGTCACAAAAGGAAATTACGGTTCAAAGAAAAAGGGGCTTGTGATCTTGATCTTGAGAGATCTTTGTTTTGTTAAGTTTAATTTGACTACCAGTCGCCCGTTACTTTACTCACTATCTATCTAATGAGCCCTCCACATTCACTGGCCCGGCTTTCAAGATTGCACGGAGATTCGCAAACGCAGCGTGTGTAGGGGAAGACGCGACTGCTGAGATTTATTCTTGTCTAATTTGGGGACAAAAGATATACCTACCAACTTATATCTACAGTGTATTTTTTGAACAGTGATCTTCTAATTTTGTGGTATGGCTTAGACCATCAAACTGAACAACTTTGTCTATGGGACCAACCTAATCAGAGCAAAAAAAATATTAGCTGTTCCATACATTTTGGTCGAATGATATTGATGTTTTCTATGGAACAGCTGAATAATTTTTTGTTCTGATTAAGTTGGTCCCATAGACAAAGTTGTTCAGTTTGATGGTCTAAGCCATACCACAAAATTTTATTACGTTCAAAAACACACTGTATTGGGAATTAAAATAATGTGTTGCTTATTAACTTATTTTATTCTGTGGACGTACTGCCTTGACTTCACCAAAATAAAAAAATTAAATCATTCAAAATAAATCGCTGAGCAGGTAGAGACGAGAAGTTTAACTTTAAAAAATGGAAGTCAGGATGGCTTAAAGAGAACTCCGAACTTTTGAGTTGTCAAAGTGGCCGAATGCCCGGGTGCCGACGACGACGCCGCGATTTTAAATAGCTTTAAAAAGTTACGCGGAAGAACTTGTAAAAGAAAGCGGGGAAGTTAAATCTTTTTTTTTAATCTATATTCTGTCGCGTCGCCTTTTTACCCGACTGCAAAGAAAGGGTTATGTGTTTCGCGCGTATCTTGTAAGTATGTTTGTATGTTTGTATGTAATATTCTTTATTACCTCATATCTTTCAAACGGCTGAACGGATTTCTATGATTAAGATATCGTTAGATTTGTCTTGTCAGCCCAAGTGTTCTTAAGAAGGTGGCGTTATAAAAAAACCAACATGGCGGCTGTACGGTGCTATTATACGTAGTGAAAAAAAATTTTTTTTTTTAGAATACTGCAATATGGGTGTCATATTAAAGGGCATAATATAAGGATTTCAAAAAGGTATGTCATGACCGTAATATATAATAACTAAAAAGAGATAAATAAAAAAATAAATTAAAAAAATTAAATAACCCGCCTGCATAAAAAGACAAGTCAACTGAAAAGATGGAAACAAGATTAAATAAATATTAAAGGCAACATGTCATAATAACATGCAGTCGGAGGCATATAAGCTTTTTTATGCATGCCTCCGACTGCATGTTATTATGACATGTTGCCTTTAATATTTATTTAATCTTGTTTCCATCTTTTCAGTTGACTTGTCTTTTTATGCAGGCGGGTTTTTTAATTTTTTTAATTTATTTTTTCCAGTGGTTCCGTAGTCATCAGTTTGTTTGGTTGGTAGCTACTAACGATTTGTCACAATGGTATATTTTTGACATTTCGATATAGACAACTTCCTTTTCAGCTCTTACAAGGTTCTGAGAGGTCAAATTGCAATTTTTTTTTTGCATTTTTTTGGGGTCCGTAGGTACCTCAAAAGGAAAACAGAACCCTTATAGGATCCCTTTGTTGTCCGTCTGTCTGTCTATTAAGACCCTTAATCTCAGGCACGCGTAGAGGTATCGATTTGAAATTAAAACCCAAAACTCAGATCTATGGTCCCTTGAAGCTGTGAAAAAAAAAAACTTTTACGTTTACGTAAAAAAGATACCTACGGCCCGTTTATGCAGCAAAAATGCATATTTCGACACATTAAGTTAGTATAATAATAAATAAATAAATAAATATTTGACAACATCACATACATTGCTCCGGATCCAAAGTAAGTAGCTAAAGCACTTGTGTTATGGAAATCAGAGACAACGGTGGTATCACAAACACCCAGACCTGAGTCAATATAGAAAAGTTCATTTTCTACATTGACCCAGCCGGGGATCGAACCCGGGACCTCAGAGATGGCGACACCTTGAAAACCGGCGTGCAAACCACTCGACCACGGAGGTCGTCTTTCTAACACTGATTTTATTCCAAAGTAATTATAAAAATGTAGCATAAGCAGAATCGCGGAAACGTACCTATAACATACGCAGGTATGTTAGTACTGAGAGTTTTGATAAGTGAACGATCTCCGGCTCACCAACGCACCAAGACGGACACACTTCATCACCAGCACTCCTGTACGTGAGGAAACTCCAAGAGTTCCCCTACATTCTATTAATTGGCTTTCTTCCTAACCCACATAAACCCGCCATCCTCTCGAGACTGACAGTGACAGTTCAGTGTTGCCATGGTACAAATATATACTGAGTGTTGCCCTCTTGTGCGCGTGAGACGGAGTATTATATCTATTCCATAGATACAAACACTACATCCCTTCCTTATCATTTTTTTATATTTTTTCTAACCGTTGAGATCACATACTAATCACAGGAAAATAAATCAATCATGTAGCTTACTACACTATCGATTAAAGACAATCAATTAAGTACTTATCTACTTATAAAATTATGTCTTTAGAGATCACAGCAAAGTGCTTATTCAGCTTACACTATCAATAGGAATAAGCAGCCATTCATATTAACATAGATAAAATACATTGCAGTATTGAAACTCAAAATTAAACTTTAGAAATCACAACAAAATAATAATTTGAAATAATAATTAGAATAAGTTATCAGTTAAATTAAATCTTGAGAAATCACAGTAGCGTTCAGTTAGTTATTGAATAATTACTACAATGAATTAGACCCAATCATATTTATATTACCTATATTTATTTAAAGAAGTATTTTAAGTATTACAATAACATGTCTGTTTCATTCAAGTTCCCATTATACTATTTATCCTGTGAAACCACTTTCCTAGTACAATTGACGGCACATCAAACCACACATGTTGCCCTTGAGACCATCCGTCCCTTATGCATAAAAGCCGCTTCCGTTCCGAGTCTCACCGTTCAACTCGACGTGCTGTCCCGTGTACCCTATAGATACCTGTACCCTCCAACTCTAATAATATTATGTGTACTAAATACATTCCTTTCCAACTTTACCTGTTCCTTCATTTCTTACCTAATGTTCTCGCTTTCTACAGCTCCTTCTACACATCACATTATGTAGTTGAATTAAAATCAATTACTACTTAAGTCTGCTTTTCCATTTCTTTCACAAGACTTTATCCCCATCTCTCCTTTCCCTCTTCTTTTTGTATTTTTTTTTATCCTGGTTTCTCGCTTACAGATTTTCCAGTTACAGAGTCAAATTACCTATACACAATTCAATATTCATTTAAAGACATCTTTTTTTTTAAGTTGGTCAATCTTCAGCCTGTTTATTGATTGTTGGTATTCTGTGGCCAGCCAAATAGATAATAGTACCTAGGTATTACATTATTTGTAACATTGAAAAATAAAAGAAGGATGTCCATTTCTGACCTGCCATAATGTTGATTTTATCCACATTTTATCAACCATTGTGTACAGAGAAGTAATATAAATAGCTCATAAAAATTGAATTTTGGAAGTTGTAAACTGCTAATTAAAACAGAAATATGGCAATACAGAAATAAAGAAAACCCATAATAAAGATTAGCAATAATACTACAGCTTTATTCTCCTTCTTATCATTATGAAGATTAGTGGCCACCTCTGGTGTTAGAGTTCATCAATTAAGCCGCCTCTAAGGCCTCCAACTTGGCCTAATGACTATTTTCAGATGACAATTAGAACATATTGATTTTACCATTACACACTTTTCCGACTACTAAATTAGAATTCAATAAATATTAGTGTTCTACGGTCATAGCACTACCTATCGACCAATTCAAATATAATTTTATTATCATCAATATACATAGATTCTTTAAAAACATTTAACAGGTCAACATTTGTATGGAAAGTGGTAATTGTTCTGTACAATGTGTATCAGTAAATCACAACCATGACTTTATTTGTTGAATTGAATAATATTGATAATTAAAGTCAATAAACCTAGACAGGTGTACAAAACGTAGTGACTTATTACTTGATCAGTGAAGTGCACTCTTCTATACCCTATCAAGGGTTTATTTTTAGTTATTGAACGATTACTTAAAATTATTAATATTCAAGAAATTCCTTATACGAACTAATAAGCTCACTGTACTTTTAAAACAAGGTACCTAATTAATGTTTTGTAAATAAACATATTATTTTGGTTATAATGTCATTCATTTACTAACATTCCTTACATTTGCTTAGTAGATGCTTTAGTTTCCTGTCTATTAGCTGTCAAATATTAATATCAATTCCCAAATGTTTTTCCTAGCTTGGATTATTATGAATAATCAGTTTCCTGGTAGGTACCTAGTTCTTTTAGTTAGGTACCTACGATATAAAATGTTATTGTAATTGACATTAATTTTAATCAGAGATGTGAGCTTAGATATATTATGTAGTACGATATCATAAATATGTATAAATTTGCCATTATGGGAATTTGTCGATTTTAAAAGTTGCCCTTATGCGAATGAGGGTGCAAATAAAATTATGAATTATGAATAGGGATTCTATCAGCATAGCTTGGAACTCATTTGTTCATGTATAGTCAGCACCTTTGATAAGGACCTATCTTCTCTCATCTTATACCTACTCTAAAAATATTATCTCTTCCACTTCTGCCAATTTATTTTTTCTTTCCTTGAGGAGCTGTGTCATTCCTTTTATTTGATATTGCTCCACGTCATTGACCTTGCTTTGTTCTTTTCGTAAGTTTCTAATTTATTATTTACCTGCCACTTCTAATGTGTTCGCTTCTATTGTTACTTTGCCTTATGTCACTGCGTATCTCCATCTCCCATTGTCAATATCCTTTTCTCTCCGATACATAATGCTCCAGGCAAGTAGTAAAAACCTCTTGCAATGTTGTTCCTCCTAACACTAATAAACTAGCTTAAATGAAAAAGATGATACTAACTAATATACTAGATAACTTCGACCCGTCACCAGAATTTCTCAGGCGGGAATTGAACCCGCGACCTTTGGAAATCCAGACCAATGCTCTTACCAACTGAGCTACTGAGACACTAGTGGCATCGTCAAAGTCTTTTTAGTACCTATATACTTATATAATGATAGAAACTCAGTCGTCGTCAGTTCAGTTCAGTTAACTCCAATTGAATGGAATTCTACAATGAATTTAATCATCGTCAGGTCAGTTAACTCCAATTTAATGGAATTCTACAATGAATTTAATCATCGTCAGTTCAGTTAACTCCAATTGAATGGAATTCTACAATGAATTTAATCATCGTCAGCCCAGTTAACTCCAATTGAATGGAATTCTACAATGAATTTAATCATCGTCAGGTCAGTTAACTCCAATTGAATGGAATTCTACAATGAATTTAATCATCGTCAGTCCAGTTAACTCCAATTGAATGGAATTCTTTGCCGCCTGGCAACAGACCTGCAAACAAATAAAACTTAAATACTGAACAAATATAAAAACAAAAAATGTCTAAACTAAGGCTATTATTATTATGAATGGAAATCCATCTTAACTTACTTACAGTTTTTTTTCCAGTACATTTAATTTATTATTTTACTAGCTTTCCGCCTGCAAGCAATCTAGCAATCTAGCCTGTAAGAAAAGAAAGTAGAACAGACCCACAGACTGAGAATTTAATTCATTGGCAATTTCAATGTTATTATCAGTTCCTTTAAACACTTAGATATATAGCTAGAGACAAAATAGTTCATAACTATCATACCTTTTCCTCCTTTTTTTTTTTTGTTTGTTTTGTATCTTTTGACCAGGCCCGACTCCATATACATCTCACCTTGGTAAACCACCAAGAGTCTGGTGTTCATTGCGTCGCCAATTTAAAACCAGAATACCATTATGCCATTCGCCGCAGCAAACCACAAGTAAAATGTTTATGAAATAGCCCCCAAGAGCGATTCACTAAAACAGTGCTGTGCTCACTCATACTTACTTATGAATTTCAAAGTTTTCAAACTATTCAAATAAATTATGAAAATAAAATACATTTCATTGTACGCACATACGTATCTTGGCGCTTGCAGATTAAGATTTTTTTGTGTTATCAATAAAAATAGATACATTGGCACATTGATTTGTTCAAGAGTAAAAGGGACAAGCTTGTTTGAAATTGTACAAGAGATTCTCAATACACTTTTCTGAAATTAGTATCAAATAGACTATAATATGTACCTAGTATTTCTTCAACATACAACAATATAATAATAATATCATATTAGACACATTGCCACAGTTTTAATTATACTGTGACATTGCTGTGACGGTAATATACATAATATACAATACCTGAATTATACAGATTGCCGGTAGGTAAGTTTTTATTCTTTACTTTTAGTTTGACATTCTTACTAAATAATTAATAGGCACTAGGTTACAGGTCATTGAATCGAATAGTAATAATCAAAATGTCATTCAAGGTAAACAATAGCGAAATTGGGTACAATGTTTAAACTTACCGGCTAACCTAACCTCTTTTCCCACAGTGAAATATAGCTAGTTAGTTGATCTTGTCTTACTATTATGGTGGTGTTAAGCAATAATCTGGTTATCCAAAGAAACTGAAATACGTGTCCTTGATAAGTACCTACTCCTTCCCTTCAAATAAGAGCAAAATTTTTACCTTCGTCGCCACTATAACATACGCAGGTATGTTAGTACTGAGAGTTTTGATAAGTGAACGATCTCCGGCTCACCAACGCACCAAGACGGACACACTTCATCACCAGCACTCCTGTACGTGAGGAAACTCCAAGAGTTCCCCTACATTCTATTAATTGGCTTTCTTCCTAACCCACATAAACCCGCCATCCTCTCGAGACTGACAGTGACAGTTCAGTGTTGCCATGGTACAAATATATACTGAGTGTTGCCCTCTTGTGCGCGTGAGACGGAGTATTATATCTATTCCATAGATACAAACACTACAGTACCTAACTACAAATACATATTTTATTGTTTCTACGTGACCCAAATTAGTACCTACGTCACACGATTACGTATTAATATTATTTATTACTGTACGTTTACTCGTACAATTGTAAATATAGACTTTATTTAAAGTACTTACTCTAGTTTCTACTGAACTCTCGGTGGACGAATCCGACTCGCACTTGTCCGGTTTTTTTTCATACATACGTTACGTTTATTGTTGAATCACAAGATAGATTTACCCAAAGTTCCTTCTATTGTCCAGGATATAAAGCGAATAACAAGAACATGAATTCGCTAATATAATATAGATTAGCTATCTGTCTGTCCGCTGTACATGTGCCGGGGGACCGGACCGGACGGACCCTCGTCTCGTCCGTGAAGGCTCACGTTTCATTACTGACTTGTGTACCAAATGTACGGTTGATCAATGGCAACTTTCCGTTATGTAACGAAAAAAAAAACACAGATTTTACAGTCCCCGCAAGAATTGGCGCATTGAAAATGAACCCAAAAATTTACGAAAAACCAAAATGAAAACAAATGCAAAATAGTATTCTATTTTAAAGTTACCTAGGTAGTGCCTATTTATTTTTACGAAAGCGCCTGCTGACTGCCTCGACGCGACCGAAAAAATTCCAATGAATGCACTTCTTGTCTGCTTCTGCATCTTTTAACACTCTTACCATGACGATTGGTCAATAATCATAGAAACTACATAACTCTTTATGTACGGAAACACCCGTTTTTCTACAATTCCAAATCTAAAGGGACCACCTTCACAATTATAAACCGGTTTTCAAAAGCTTTTAGCCATTTGGTAGCCAAACTAATACACTAGGACCCATTTTTTATTTTTTCTTAAGTCGGTTTTTTTCTGAAATATTTCAATTTAGTAAACACCCCACAAAAAACCCGAATTTACCCAAATTTTGCATAATACCAAAAAAAGATACCAGTAGATTTTCAAAATTCAAACGTTCACACGTGTCTCGATAAATTCCTCAACTTTTGGTATTATTTCCATCTCGATTCTCCCAAAATCCTCGGAGATATGGCCAAAAATACGTTTTAGGCGATTTGCATCTGATATTTTCAATGGTAAAAACTTTATTCTACAAACGGTTTCAAAGTTAGCTGAATACCACCTGTAGCTGTACCATGAGATATGTAGATGCAATGTCGCTCATATTTTCATTCAATATTGTTTTTTTTATATGGCTCCGATTCCAAAGTAAGTAGCTATCAAACGCCTCTGTAGTCTAGTGGTTCGCCCACCAATTTAAGACGCAGGGGTCCCGGGTTCGATTCCCAGTAGTACAATTTTTACTTGGCTTGGTTGGTGGTAGGGCTTATTTCAAGTCCGCCTGGCTAGCTACCACCATCTTACCTAAGTCTGACGCCATAACAACAATTTAAAAATTGTTGTGTTCCGGCAGTTAAAGGTAGGTAAGATAGCCAGTTCCTCAGTGATGAGGATTCCAAGTGTAGTGCGCTTCCACCTTCGGCCTTATCGTCACTTAACATCAGATGAGGTGAAGGCCAAGCACTACTACGCCGTTATGCATTAAAATAGCACTTGTGGTATGGAAATCATGGTGGTAACACAAACACCCAGACATGAGCCAATAAAGCGTGAAATTTTAATCATTTGGTTACAAGCAACTTTTACTATGGGGCCAACTCTGAAATCATCTGTTCCATCAATTAAGGTTGAGTAGGTATTGCGTTTTTTTTCGCTTGTTATCATGAGTGACGATTGAAATTTGAGCGTCAGCCAAATGATTAAAATTTCAGGGTATAGAAAAGGTAGTTGTGGAAAAAATTAACTACTTATACCAATTAGATTTCGAATCATTTGAAAAGCTTAACAAAGTCAATTTATTGCAAAATCCTTAAAATATTTTTAACTCCTAAAATAATTTTAGGGAACGAAAATTATCTCGGCATGTGAAAAGCATGGATTCAGCACTTCCCTTAGGTCTAAACTTATTAAAAATAAAAATACAGTTTATTTTTAGAATGAAATGTCAAAATCATAAATTATTATGACGTTATGATTTACTTAAATATAAATATTTAATTTGCGAGAAATACGCAAGAAATACGTAAGGAGCTCGGTGGCGCAGTGGTTTAGCGCCTGGCCCAGCGATTGCGGAAGTTAAGCAACGTTCGCAAGGGTCGGTCTTGGGATTGGTGACCAAAAATTTATTATCTCGAGCTCCTCCGTGCTTCGGAAGGCACGTTAGGCCCTTGATCCCGGCTGCATTTGCAGTCGTTAACACCCACCAATCCGCATTGGGCCCGCGTGGTGGGTTATGGCGCATTCTCCTTACCACCCATAAGGAAGGCCTGTGCCCCAGCAGTGGGATCATCAAAAATGGCTGATGGACATGGACGCGAGAAAAGTAGAATAAATGCTAATGCAATTTCATATATTGAAACCTATTCTATTAGCACACGAACTCGATAGAAAGGTTCATACAAAGACGACGCTCCTTTTCCACCTTCAATCTTCGCCGGCTGGGAGATCCTTTACAGGAATCGGCATAAATTCCCCAGGAACAGGGTCTATAAAAAAATTAAATTGCCATTTTTCTGGACGTGTGGCTCCCCGATTCTATTACAGGGACCACAGTCAATGAGTCCGATCAGTATGTCAATATTTTTCAAATATGTATTTGTTACTGAAAACTAATTATTTAGATAATGATTCATAAAATAGTTTTAATATATTCGAATAAAACAATTTTTACGTTCACTAAAAAGCGCTAGAGCGGTAACGACCGGGTAGGGACTTATTGTCTAATTTCAAAATCTACCACAATCGCTTTCAGGATGTGATACATCGATGCAAAAATAAGTGAACACCGTTTTTTTGAAATATATCTAAAAATGACAAGGGGAATTCAGAACACGTGAACATTCACAACTTTTACTATGGGGCCAACCACGAAATCGCGAAAAAAAAACCAGCTGTTCCATACATTATAGTCGAGTCGATGTTGTACTTTTCTATGGAACAGCAAATTTTTTTTCGCTATTTCGTGGTTGGCCCCATAGTAAAAGATGTTCTTTCACGTGTTCTGAATTCCCCTTTTCATTTTTAGATATACTTAAAAAATAACGGTGTATAGTTCGAAACCCAGTACTTCAGAAACTTACCTTCCTACCAAAAGGTATATAATTTAGTCTTTTGTAACTTTAACCATTTCAAGCGGAAAAATCACCTGTGCCTCACCTACTACATATTCAACAACTGTGCGCCGACTATTACGGCTCCCGTCCTTATTCTGGGCACGTCCTATGCTAATGTGCGAACCCGGGAACGCTCGGACACAGTACATAGCCTAACTAAAGCAGTATCTCAGGTTTCGAGCGTGATGGTGGCCACAGACGCAGAGGTACCTGCAAGCTAATAATGTCCACATTATTCCAATTGCATGCCATGGCTGTCTTAAATAAATAAAAAACATAATTCAGTTTCAGATTGTAAGTCTATCACTATTTTAGTCGGCCTACATGTTTTTGTTGGCAATACCTAAAAAAATTAAAACAAAAACTAAAAATTTTAAAAACCCCCGACACACGGTACCAAATTTCGAATCGATAGGACATATGGAAGGTAGTCAGATCCCCTCATCAACTATTAAAGAGCTCATGATCTTCAAACGGCTGATCAGGTCATGGTTCATCCGTTTAGGAGCTACGATACCACAGACAGATACACAGACACGTTCAACTTATAACAACCCTCTCTTTTTGCGTCGGGGCTTAATAAATTAACTGTTCTAGACAGTTACTAAACAACAGTTTAGTACTACAACAGTAGACACTAAAGCGGTTGGGCTGCACTGCGCGAACCATACTTAGAAGTAATATTATACATGTAAGTGCGTGCGCTGACTCGGTAGTATGTAGTTGCGTTACTGCTTTAGATATATTTATTCTGTGGCTCGGACCTCCCCGGGCCACCGGGCCATGGACTTCGGTATTTTTACATAAATCCCAATGATGAAGTAGCACACGGATTCTTATGAGGTCGTGGGTGAATTTAGATTGAGATATTATGTTATGATGAACAGATTTCTTCGGGTTCGTGAATTATACGAGTGAGTTTAGATGTTTGTGATTTTTGTTATACGCTCTTGATCGACTCTACAAAGAACCGGTGCGCGGTCGCCATTCCAGAACCTTTCCGCCCCAACGGCCATCGGTTCTTCTCGCTATGTGTTCCGCCCATTGCCACTTCAGCTGAGCAATCTTTCGAGCGATGTCGGTTACTTAAGTTCTCTTGCGGATCTCTTCGTTTCTGATTCGATCACGCAGGCACTACTTAGTTACATTACTTCAATATTTCGTTCATCAACTAAGTACTACAATTAAAAGTACTACAATTTTTCTCCATCTATTTTTCCACCAAACCAATTTTCAACCTCAAGCACTTTCAAAACTGCGGTAAAAAGCAGTTTTTAACTTAAACTAAAAGTAGTTGCACCGTCCAAACTGCAATACGGTTAGGAAACAGTCCCGATAAATTTGCCGATGCATTTTCAAGTACCTATTACCGATTCGCTTCAGGGTTGTCAATTTTAAGAAAACGTGTAAAAAGTGCAAATTCGTTTGACACTTTTATAGCAAAGTTCACAAACATTTAACTCGAAACAATATTTTAGTTTACTTTCACATTGTAACAAATGATTATTTTTAACGTCTAAGTATATTATAATTTTGAAAACTTGACCATCATTTATATTTAGTTTTTTTTATATATTTATTTATTACCAGAAACGGTGTAACACATTTTATATTTTACAAAAAAGTACTATTTAAACCTCTAGAGTTTGAGTATAGTACTGAAAGATTCATACACGTAGACAATAAGTTAGTGATAGTAAGTGTTTGCTAATTTACATTTTGTTAAATAATCTAAATACATTATTATATTAGAAGATCGAGCATCACTATCAAATCATTATAAAATAACGATAGGTTAGTTAAACCCTTGATGTGGTTTTTTAATGTTAAAAAAATGCAATAAAATAGCTCACACAAACAACCCGAAATAATAAATACTACCTACCAATATTTTTATTTATTTTGTAACTGGGAACCCTCCATCTAAGCTGAGCAGCTAACAAACTTTTCTTCAAAAAAAAAAAAACGAACTCGAAGCGAGCACTCCAAGCACCAATTAACGGTGAAGCATTTAACTTTACCGAACTTGTTCGGATTGTGTTTCAAAGGGCTTGGTTCTAAAACAAACGCCGAATGTATCGGGTAACAACAAAATATCTTTGGGTAACAATGTTTAAAAGGAACGAAGATTTTGTTCACCCAAGTTAATCATTCATTTGTTTTTTTAAAAACTTTACATATTTATATTTGCTTAACTATTTTGTTAATTTTGTTTCATATTTTTGTGGCAACCCTACCGTGACCCAACAAAGAGAACGAATAGGTAGTTCAAATTATCTGACATACGACATACACGTACATAATTGCTCCTTTAAAATTTTTAAATTATAAAAACAGGTGTTATAGAATATATAAGATTAGTTCGTAATTACTTCTAAACTAAAAGAACTTTTTTGTCCGTTTTTACTTTGATACTTGAATTAGTGTGAAAACAAGAGAAATAATGTCAAGAAAACATCAAGAAAAGCATTTAAAACTTCATTACCATGACGTTTATAGTATCTAGTAATCAATCAAATAAGTAAGTAAAAGAGGCGTTTATATTCTAATTTTTAACTTTTTCGTACAAAATTTCGTTATGAAACAACAAAAATATTAAAAAAAATCATAGCGACCGATTTGTTTACAAAAAAGTAACGTTATCAATTGAAAAATTTCATTCATAACGATCAACTCTATCAATTTTAATGATTTTCATGTATTGTGTTTACAAATAATAACGTTGGTGATATAAGACTTGTACAAAAATACAAGACACCTTGTAAAACACGAAAAGCGGACTTTCTTTCTAGTCTTTTGTTGGCTTTGAGTCTTCATAGGCAATTAAGAATGGCTTTTCCAAAGAGCCCTCGGGCTATTCAAGAGCTTTACCCAAGGTTGAGAGGGTCGTCACTGAATCACTGACCGACTTTTGAGACGTTCGGGTCAGTCGACGATTGTGAAAGTTAGGCATGTTTCTTAAAGGCTAATTAAATGATGGGTGACCTCTAAATACTGAAGCAAACATCGTTCGTAGAACGTAGCTGAAATAAGTTGGAGAAATAATACTTTAACATTCCAAAAAACATTTTGTTCTCCAAAATTAGTAAATGATCACCAAATCCTAAACCGGTCCTGTGATTTGGTGATCATTTACTAATTCAGGTGGTTAGGTTAGTATACCCTGGCGAGTCCCACATACCCCCTTCCCGATCACCAGCGGGAAGGCAATCAGCCATTTTTTTTATGTGCCCACTGCTGGGGCACAGGCCTTCCTTATTGGGTGGATAAGGAGGACGGGACATAACCCACCACGCGGGCCCAATGGGAATTGGTGGGTGTTAACAACTGCAAATGCAGCCGGGACCAACGGCTTAACGTGCCTTCCGAAGCACGGAGGAGCTCGAGATAATAAATTTTTGGTCACCCATCCCATGACCGACCCTTGCGAACGTTGCTTAACTTCCTCAATCGCTTGGCCAGGCGCTAAACCACTGCGCCATCGAGCTCCCCCAGCGGGAAGGGAAGCGCGTTTGCGTTTTTCTACGGCATACAAAAAAAAGGTTAGGTTAGTATAATATGATCATTTAAACATACCTAAGCCAATAAGTTGTGGCCAACAAAAATAATTTGTTGAAAGTGAATGTTGGTTTTTCGTTATTAATTATTTTGATGATCATCTGAAAACACAATGAAATGACGATGAAGATGTCACGAACACGATTACGTCAAGATCTTTATAATGCTTTCGATTTGATCATGATACTACACGTATCTTTAAACTTTTTAATTTAAACTTTAATCTGGGAAGAATTTTTGCTACCTGAAATTTTAAATTACGACTCCTATTAATTCAGGCGAGTGCTAACGAACTGCTACAGAAGCATTATTATGGCTGAGCAGCAATCTTTTTTAACTATTTTACTTAAATTAATTTACTACTGCCTGGAAAATCAAATCAGCTCAATGGAAATACATAGTATGGTATCGCGAACAGTCTGAAAAGTGTTGCTTGTATCTTTCCATAATCACTACATAATTATAAAACAAAGTCCCTCGCCGCGTTTGTCTGTATGTCTGTTTGCGATAAACTCAAAAACTACTGAACGGATTTTCATGCGGTTTTCACCAATAGATAGATTGATTCCTGAGGAAGGTTTTAGTGTATAATAAGTTGAGGTTTTATGTAAATTGGCAGAAATATGTCGATAATTGTTGAAGAAGTCGGCAAAAATTAAGACGCCTGGGAGCTTGCATCGAAAACGCTGCATACCTTTTGAGCTATAACAAAGTAATGTATGATGGAATTGTTCCTCATTTATAGATCTACAAAAAAGTCCGCGATGGCATATATCTATCTTTTAAGAATAACTTACTACAACCATTACATTTTCTAATAAATTGGTCAGGCACAATGCGGTGATTTAGAAAGCTATTTAGAACGATACAGTATTAATCCTTATCAAATTAAATACGTTAGTTAACTTTAGCATTTTATGCACATTATTTTAACCTGTTACACCATTGCATTAAAATGAATATCTTAAGAGCTATCGCAAAAAAATAACACGTGCGAAAATAAATTCAAGCGCGATTATTACACCGATGACGGGACAGGACTCGAACGGGATGGAAGAGACTTTTGGAGATGAAGGAACCGAAGCGAAACGAGGGCGGGTCGCTAGTGTTTTATAAAAATAAAAATCTGGATCACTTAGGTTTTAAAAACAATCGAGTGAACTAATCTGTTATATTGTATGTAGAAGTTGGCATTATTAAAAAAACTGTAGTAGGTAAGGCCTAGGTAGGTCTATCACAATTTAGTGGTCAGTCCGATTATAATATTCCGATTTTTGTAAAAAAATATTATATAACAACTTAAAATTCTGTAATCACTCGTGATTGTGTTGCCTCGGAGCATGGTACCAATAGATTAGCTAGGACCACACTAGCGGAAAGAATAAATAAAGTAATTTGGATTCTAACATGCCCAACCCTTGTCAAGAGTCACAGATTTGAATCCTGCTCAAGAATTTGTTTTACATGTTTTTTTTTCACTTCTCAAGCTTACGCGCTCACTAGACATGAAATAAAACACTTTTAACGGATACTAGCGCGGTTTTATTGAAAGTACTTTGGTAATTAGTTGGTATTTGGTTTGATTTTTGATTTTCCCGACGTTTCGGCACCTTTGCAGCTGCCGTGGTCACGGGGGACTGAAGCTACTTGTGAGCCTACCCTCAAGCGATGAATTTTATAACGTTCAGAAATTAAAATTTTATCAAATTTAATTAGTTTAATTTTGGTTTAGTTTTAATTTAATTTTATATGTTAAAAAGAGAGAATCTACTGAAACTACTACCATTTCAAAAAATTGGGAGGCCCCTCCAAGAAAGAAATGGCGAAAGAAAACTTGGAGAGGAAGGCCGACCTCCGTCTTTTATATTAATTAATTTATTTGCAAAAGGAACTAACCGTATCATTAGATCTTACAGTGTGTGTTTGGGGCTTTAGCTTGTGAATGATGGGGTCCCAAGCTGGTGGAATTTTCCAACCATCATCTCTATTGAAATTAGGATATTTATTTATTTCGATAGCCTCGCGGAGCATTCTAGGAATGAATCTACGTTCCCTAGCAAGGATTTGGGGTTTGTCAAATCTAATATAATGGTTGGGCCCCTCAAAGGCGTGTTCACTCACTGCAGACTTGTTATCGCGCCTATGTTTCATGTCAGCTACATGTTCTTTAACCCGGGTCCCTATGCTTCTCTTTGTTTGCCCGATGTAGGAGAGCCCACAGTCACAATCTAGTTTGTAGACGCCTGCGGCTTGAAGGGGGATATTACACTTGACAGGTCGTAAGAATTGGTTGATCTTCTTCGGCGGCTTGAAGTAAGTTTTGATTGACGCTCGCTTCAGAATGTTTCCAATCTTGTCAGTGACACCCTTCAAGTATGGTAGGATGGCAGGTTGACGCTCTACTGTGGCTGTTTTGGTGCGTTTTCTGTGATGAAGGCGTGGTACTTGTAACTTGTTGTTACGTAGTACTTGCTTGACGTGCTGAAGCTCAGCAGTCAGGTGTTGTTTGTCACAGATGCCGCGGGCTCTCTGAAACAAAGATTTCCCTACGGTAGCTAACTGTATAGGGTGATGGTGAGAGTCACCATTAAGGTATCTGTCTGTATGGGTTGCTTTACGATACACTGTATGGCTCAAGGTTTGGTTCGGATTCCTGATAATGAGAATGTCTAGGAAAGCTAGTTTATTATCTGCCTCTAACTCCATAGTAAATTGTATGTTGGGGTTTATGGAGTTAAGATGGTTAAGAAATGCAGGGACACTGTCTCTAGGTAGTATTGTGAAAGTGTCATCTACGTACCGTTTGTAGAACCGGGGAGTCACTGGTGCTGTGGCTAGTGCTTTCTCCTCAAAATCCTCCATGAAAATGTCAGCAACAATGGGGGATACAGGAGAGCCCATTGCTACGCCATCCACTTGCACGTAGAACTCCTCGTTCCATAACAGATAGCCAGATGTTAGGCATAATTCTAGTAGTTCTGCATATTCAATTGGCATGTTATTATCAACTAGCTTTTTCCTGATGATATTAATGCAGTCCTGTACTGGTAAGCATGTGAATAAGGACTGAACATCAAAACTAACCATAGTTTCATCATCAGCGAGATGTAGATGTTGTATCTCACTGACAAAATGGTAGGAATCTTTTACAAAGGCTGATGTGTTACCTCTCAGTGGTGTGAGTGTTTTCGCTACGTGTTTAGCCAATTTGTAGGTTGGTGAGTCAATTTGGCTTACTATGGGGCGTAGCGGAGCGTTGTCTTTGTGTATTTTCGGTAACCCATACAGTTTTGGCGGTGTAGGGCAGGATGGAATAAGATAATCGACGTCAAGATCTAACTGTTCTGAATGTTCTTTGATGAGTTCTTTCGTTTTATTAAGGATCTTGGTGGTTTGATCACATTTGACATGTTTGTATGTTTTCTCATCGCTTAAAAGTTCTTGTATTTTTGTGTTATAATCCGACGTATCCATAACTACCGTTGCATTACCTTTATCAGCTCGGAGGATAGTTAATTCTGGTCTAGTGCGTCCTTAATAAAACGAAAGAACTCATCAAAGAACATTCAGAACAGTTAGATCTTGACGTCGATTATCTTATTCCATCCTGCCCTACACCGCCAAAACTGTATGGGTTACCGAAAATACACAAAGACAACGCTCCGCTACGCCCCATAGTAAGCCAAATTGACTCACCAACCTACAAATTGGCTAAACACGTAGCGAAAACACTCACACCACTGAGAGGTAACACATCAGCCTTTGTAAAAGATTCCTACCATTTTGTCAGTGAGATACAACATCTACATCTCGCTGATGATGAAACTATGGTTAGTTTTGATGTTCAGTCCTTATTCACATGCTTACCAGTACAGGACTGCATTAATATCATCAGGAAAAAGCTAGTTGATAATAACATGCCAATTGAATATGCAGAACTACTAGAATTATGCCTAACATCTGGCTATCTGTTATGGAACGAGGAGTTCTACGTGCAAGTGGATGGCGTAGCAATGGGCTCTCCTGTATCCCCCATTGTTGCTGACATTTTCATGGAGGATTTTGAGGAGAAAGCACTAGCCACAGCACCAGTGACTCCCCGGTTCTACAAACGGTACGTAGATGACACTTTCACAATACTACCTAGAGACAGTGTCCCTGCATTTCTTAACCATCTTAACTCCATAAACCCCAACATACAATTTACTATGGAGTTCGAGGCAGATAATAAACTAGCTTTCCTAGACATTCTCATTATCAGGAATCCGAACCAAACCTTGAGCCATACAGTGTATCGTAAAGCAACCCATACAGACAGATACCTTAATGGTGACTCTCACCATCACCCTATACAGTTAGCTACCGTAGGGAAATCTTTGTTTCAGAGAGCCCGCGGCATCTGTGACAAACAACACCTGACTGCTGAGCTTCAGCACGTCAAGCAAGTACTACGTAACAACAAGTTACAAGTACCACGCCTTCATCACAGAAAACGCACCAAAACAGCCACAGTAGAGCGTCAACCTGCCATCCTACCATACTTGAAGGGTGTCACTGACAAGATTGGAAACATTCTGAAGCGAGCGTCAATCAAAACTTACTTCAAGCCGCCGAAGAAGATCAACCAATTCTTACGACCTGTCAAGTGTAATATCCCCCTTCAAGCCGCAGGCGTCTACAAACTAGATTGTGACTGTGGGCTCTCCTACATCGGGCAAACAAAGAGAAGCATAGGGACCCGGGTTAAAGAACATGTAGCTGACATGAAACATAGGCGCGATAACAAGTCTGCAGTGAGTGAACACGCCTTTGAGGGGCCCAACCATTATATTAGATTTGACAAACCCCAAATCCTTGCTAGGGAACGTAGATTCATTCCTAGAATGCTCCGCGAGGCTATCGAAATAAATAAATATCCTAATTTCAATAGAGATGATGGTTGGAAAATTCCACCAGCTTGGGACCCCATCATTCACAAGCTAAAGCCCCAAACACACACTGTAAGATCTAATGATACGGTTAGTTCCTTTTGCAAATAAATTAATTAATATAAAAGACGGAGGTCGGCCTTCCTCTCCAAGTTTTCTTTCGCCATTTCTTTCTTGGAGGGGCCTCCCAATTTTTTGAAATGGTAGTAGTTTCAGTAGATTCTCTCTTTTTAACATATAAAATTAAATTAAAACTAAACCAAAATTAAACTAATTAAATTTGATAAAATTTTAATTTCTGAACGTTATAAAATTCATCGCTTGAGGGTAGGCTCACAAGTAGCTTCAGTCCCCCGTGACCACGGCAGCTGCAAAGGTGCCGAAACGTCGGGAAAATCAAAAATCAAACCAAATACCAACTAATTACCAAAGTACTTTCAATAAAACCGCGCTAGTATCCGTTAAAAGTGTTTTATTTCATGTTTTTTTTTGTTTCAGACCGAGAATGTCCCGAGTTGGAGCAGCCAGAAATCGGGAAAATAACACTTTCCGGTAGACTGTTTGGAGATAAGTAAGTTATTTTTTTATTATTGGGTCCTATGAAATTGATGTTTTTTCTCACACAGAGAGAACTTCATAACTTCTGTGATTTAAAATATTTATCAGTTGCTGGATATTACATCAAATTATAACCATATCCGTCAACTATCAGCATAATTATTAAAGTGTATTTATTTTGTTTTCTTAGTTCTTGTATAACGAAACGGCCAAGCCACATATTTTGACTAACGTGTTTGAAGTTAGGGCTTGTAGAGTTAGGGCGCGTAGAGTAAGAAGCTTGGCTCTGGCTCTACATGAGGTCTGATAACTTTTTGACAGTGCGAACTGCGAGCCTTATGGAAGTCTTGGCAACATTATACTTGAAAATGTATTTGGTGGGATTTTGTTCTCTTAACATTAAAAAAAACACTTTGCAAGCGACTCGTTTTTTGCTTCGATCAAGATTATCCTAGATATTCACAAACTATAACAGTTTGCAAAAATGGCACCTCAAATAGCGTCCCACTTACAAACAGGTGCTTATTTTGTACATAATCACCTCTTATTTTGTACATAATCACCTCTTATTTTGTACAAACTCACATTTTATATCCTTATTTTGTACAAAACACATCTTTAATAATTTAATTTGTGAAAAATAAGCGCCAAGTTTGTAAGTGAGACGCTATTTGAGGTGCCATTTTTGAGACTCTGGACCGGATATCTAGTGTATTCTTGATCGTAGGTTTTTTGTTAGCGAAAATGACCACTTAATCCATTGTATAACACTCTTTTTGTTTTAATCAAAGGTTGTAATGTAACTTAGCCTAAACTTATTTTTTTCGCTTAAGTTATGTAGGTACCTAAAGTTAGCATAATGTTCATCAAACATTTGTACATAAAAAAATTGTTACTTACAAGAAAATACAAAATGAAATTTGTTAAAAATTCTCTATACAAAACGTCAATTTCAGAGGTAAAGACCTAATATTTTGTTACATACTAAAAAATATTTCACGGCAGGGTATATAATATAGATAGGTAGTTTACAAGTGTCAGAGTTGACATTATTCTATCTTATTTAGTTTCTAGATGCATCAAATGATTTTTATTTGTAACTCCTGTAAGTTTTTAGTAGCAAAATTACACCGATGCTGATTATCACTAAGTATAATTCTTTTTTAGAGGAGCTCGATGGTTTTGGTTTAGTGCCTAACCCAGCGATTGCAGAGGTTAAGCAACTTTTGCAAGGGTCGGTCATGGGGTGGGTGACCAAAATCACCCACCCCATGACCGACTCAATTATATTCGATTATCTCGAGCTCCTCCGTGCTTCGGAAGGCACGTTAAGCCGTTTGGTCCCGGGTGCATTTGCAGTCGTTAACATCCACCAATCCGCATTGGGCCAACCGTAAGGAAGGCCTGTGCCCCAGCAGTGGGGACATTAAAATGGCTGATGGTGATGATGATGATCGAATGTATGCAAGGAGCTCGGTGGCGGCGCAGTGGTTTAGGATTGCGGAGGTTAAGCAACATTCGCAAGGGTCGTTTGTGGGATGGGTGACCAAAAGTTTATTATCTCGAGTTTCTCCGTGCTTCGGAGACAGCAGTGGGGATATTTAAATCGGCTGATATCGATGGATGTATGGTTTATCCAAGGTTCTATTTCCAGGGCTGTGTACTCATGTCCTCATGGATACCACGTCGTCGGCCTACAGAGCAGGAATTGCCAAGCAGATGGGAAGTGGGCCGGGCAGGCGCCGGCTTGTAAGGAAAACAGTAAGTTACCAAAGAATATTTGTACGAGTTTTCAGAATTCATTGATAAAATACTTTAGGTACATACAACTAAACTAACAGTGTTTCCACCGATAGCAAGTCTCTGATAGTCAGTCCATCGATCCGTCAGCTGCTTGCAAATATTTGACGATAAAGTTTGTGAGTTCTAAATAGCTGGCTAATGAGGAGCTCGGTGGCGCAGTGGTTAAGCGCGCCTGGCCCGGCGATTGCGGAAGTTAAGCAACGTTCGCATGGGTCGGTCATGGGATGGGTGACCAAAAATTTATTATCTCGAGCTCCTCCGTGCTTCGGAAGGCACGTTAAGTCGTTGGTCCCGGCTGCATTTGAAGTCGTTAACGCCCACCAATCTGCATTGGGCCCGCGTGGTGGGTTATGGTCCATCCTCCTTACCAACCCATAAGGAAGGCCTGTGCCCCAGCAGTGGGGACATCAAAAATGGCTGATGGACAAATAGCTGGCCGTATTCAAAAACACCTTCCATCTTTTGATTTAATTTGTTTTATATTTTGCTACCAACTTTAAATCTATCACGACACGATCGCTTTCGTCACTGGGTCTCAAAGACAGTCTGTCTCAGTGTATTGTAATGCCACAGCACTGGACGTAGCATTTGTGCCAAATTGAAAGCGATTGAAAGAAAGAAGAAAGAAAGAAAATACATTTATTTTGAACAACACACAACGATACACAACATTACAAAGACAATACAAAAACTAAAACACATCAAAGGCCAAATTAACAACAACATTGCGCATCGTCGCATGATGTCAAAACTGTACTCGGCTCAGCGATTGCGATAGTTTTTAAAGTTAGACAGTTAGGAGGCCGATGTGATATGAGATTCTGGAAATGGCTTCTACGTTATGTCTAAAGTATGCGCGATTAATAATTCTAAGGGACTCTACTGTCTTCTGTATAATTTTGTGATATTATTAAGAAGTACGTCTAAAACAATTTCCAGTCTACTGCCTACAACCGCCCACGATCGAGCACGCCCGGCACTCCGCCCTACCCGAGCAGGAGACCTTCGATCTGGACGCCACAGTACAGTACAACTGCCACACGGGCTACGTCACCAACGGGTTCCCGAGGGCGAAGTGCCTGGCCATCGAAGGGCAGGCTTCTTGGTACGGGCCAGACATCAGCTGTGAACGTTAGTATTAAGGCTATCATCATTATAATCTATCTTAGTGTCTTTGTCACCGTTAAGGTGCTGAAATCAGTGAATCTGCATATTCACTAGTTAATCTGCAGATTATTAACGGATTCCGTACTTTATCGGAAACATCTTCACTGCTAGTGTATGTACAGTGAGTAATTACTTCCTTACTTACTTCTCTGGCCCAAGGACATGTGAAGGTTATTACTTCTTACTTAGGCCCGTATTTATAAACCACTCTCAACGTTGAAAGCCATGTTGAGATCATACGTAAGATGCTGTTCATATAAGACTAGCATCTCAAGTATGATCTCAAGATAGATGTCAATGTTGAGAATGGTTTATAAAGACGGCCTTACTGCTCTGTCTTAGAGACCCGAAGTGGGTTTTGGCCTCCAACAATAGGGATGTTGACTAATGAATAAAATAACGAAATACTAATAAAAATCGTAAACATATTAAACTTTTAGAGTAGCTTGTATACCTCTTGGTTTTATATATTGCATATTATTTGTTTTATGACCCTTCAAAGTTGGGTGGACAAGTCCATTTAAAAAGTATAAAATTTATTAAAATAAATGATACCTTTAATTAGGCCGTAAAATGTATAGCAAATTTGTCGAAGAAACCATTTTGATAAACACAATATTTAATATAGCTGCTGAACAAATTTCCTATGCGTTGCATACAAACTAGCACGGCGTGACGTCATAACGTGCAAGCCATTAGTATGGAGCGTTTTTGATCGAGTCCATTTGTGTGCATTTCACACTGTGATATCTCGGGCAGTTTTCATGCTAGCGAATTAATTCTTTTACCAACGTTTCTTTTTTTGAGAGGTAATTTATGTAACATAAAATAAAAAAAAAGTCAACATCCCTATTAGTGCCATTATTTCCTTCTTAGTGCCGATTATGATCAATTTGTGCTGTGGTCTCCAGCAAGATTTTGGTTACCTGATCTGCATTGATCTGTTAACTGAAAAGTTAAAAAACTACAAAAAGCCATACGCCAATGCATTGTTTGCCTGGCACATAAAACAAACACGTCGAAGATTGAGAATCATAAGTTACTACATAATAAACTCTTGTTTTAATCGCAGATTGGGGAGTTAGACTAATTAGAACTTTTCAGTATCCCCTTATAAAATCCATGGTCAACCCATAGTCTGAACTATTTCAAACAGCTCGTTCCTGTGGTGAACCGGGTGACGTTCCCCACGGATGGGTGACCGCCGACTGCCACACCTTCGGGTGTCGGGCGGTAGTGCAATGCGGGCAAGGGTTCGAGCTGGTTGGCAAAGCCGAGCGGTATTGCCAAGCGGATGGAGCGTGGGCGCCTAAGGAGCTGCCCACCTGTGTCCGTAAGTAGATATTGATGATGATGAAGATTTGGTGACGAGTCTAATGAGAATAATTATAGTCTAAAACAGTCTAAGAGAAGCCTACAGCAAAACATAAACAAATTGCATGTAAGTGTACTGTTGATTAGGAGATGGTTTAAGATTTTTTAAAGGAAATTGCGTGTAAATTCTTGACATCAAAAACTCCCAACTCTCGATACTAGAAGTATATTCATGGTTTAACAAAACTGTGGTTTATCACAATTTTCACTGAATGGGAAGGAGTAACAATTTTTGATGTCCAAAATAAAAATTTTGATCTTCAAACTTTTACGATTTAGACTCATCATCAAATTCTGTTTGTAAGTTCAAAATCTCCGCAAACTTTGGCATTGCTTCGTGACAATGTAGTTGCTGATCCGTGTCTTATCGTTTGGAATGTGCATGGTTTACTTCTGTGGATTTACGAGTGTCTCTGTTAACATGACTAGATGGCATGTAAGCTTGGTATTGGCTATTATCATGGCTATCATATTGAGCAATATCATTGTCATGACGCAATCGGATATATGGATCTCCCACTGTCTGAAGATTTTATTGGAGAGTTACATTCTCATCTTTTTAATCTTAGTTAATGTTTCTTTATTATTCGGATTTTTTAAGTTTTAGCTGTATCACTTTGATGTGTTTTCTTATCTTCTTTATGTTTCCTATTTCGTAGATTATATTCGTTTCTTTTGTTTTTACTAGTTCCATATTAAGTCTTGTAGGTGGGATTTCCATTAATTAGATGTGTTATTATAACATGTTTAAAACGTTTCTTTTTCCTCTTTTCTGCTGCGAATAGAAGGAGGAGAGAAGGACACAGTTTGAATCATTACATTACGTAGTGTCTTAACGATGTTTGTTACATTATTTAGTTGTTGTACTATATAATAAAATTCTATACAACTACTTACAACTTTCCTAAATTTAGTACAAGTTGATAATACTTATGGCCATGATAAAATTATGTCAAAATACCTTTACTGCCTATATAGCCAAGTAAATTAATACTTATTGTAGCTATATAGTATATATTATGTAGTTTATATTACGTATCATTTAAGTAGTGGAGCCTTTAATCGATGTTGAACTTGCAAGAATTTATTGTAAAGAATTTCCTACTTATTAATTTATCTTATACTTGCTGTAGCGAAATAAAGAAAAAAAATTGAAAATAACTTCGTTTCATTTTTGCATGTCTTTTATTTCATCTGCATGTTGTTTGGAAGCAACTTTTGGAAACTTGATTCATGCTATGTGGAGTGAAATAAAATATAGAACAACGCCATCTGTGCGATTGGAAAGCTTTAAAGCGACATGTGTCGCCATCTAGTGGTCACGCAGGTGCAGTGCCCCCCACCAGAAGCGCCTCGGCACGGGAAGGCAGTGTACACCTCATGCGCTTACAATTCGGTCGTCTCATACGAGTGCAAATATGGATATCGGCTCGTAGGAGATGCGACTAGAAGATGCGGCGCTGACAAGAAGTGGTCCGGAACGCAACCTATTTGTAAAGGTCAGTATTAACACTTTTCCATTCCTAAATCTACAAAGATCAATTAAGGCGAGGCCAGTTCACGAAATTTACTCTTTCACTACGTCTTAAGAATAAGGTTGAATATTGCATAACTTTAATTGACGCTTCGTCAGAAATTTGACGAATTGTAGTACATTTTTATTGATTTCTGAAATACTGGATCATTTATTAAAAATGTACCCGGTTATTGTGTTAGATCGATAAAAAAGCTATCCTTTTTGCATAAAAAATCATATCACTGTCGTTGAAAATTACGAAATCTGACGATTTGAAATTTAGTTTTATAAGTTTTTATGGTGTTATTCAGGAGTTTTTTACAGAGTTACCATGCCATTTTTCAATATTCTGTTCGGTTAATTTGCTTCTTTGTTTCTTTTTCAGTCTACAGTAATTTTTGAGAAGTAGAGTTTTACATCAGTTCTTCACATTGGAAGTTCAAAAATCTGACTTTTCATCAGATCGTGAACTGGCCTCGCCTTAAAAGCACGCTTACTACTTACTAGTCAAAAAGTCTCTTACTCTACAAAAAGTTTAAAGCAAAAGGTAAAAAATTCCAGAAATCAACTGTGGCCATCCCGGTCAGCTGTGGAATGGTTGGCTGGAGAACATATCTTCAGGAACTGGATTGGGAGCTTCTATAATCTTCAGGTGCCAAGATGGGATGAAGATGGAGGGAAATGGCTCTGCGATTTGCCAGAGCGATGGCACTTGGAGTCATCCGCTACCACAATGTTTGGGTTTGTAGACTTCATTTGACTTATTCCTTTTCTTTCAACCAAAATTGTTTTTTGATTGTTAAACTTTACTTCTTAGCAAGTTTTATGTACAATAGTGATGCTTATAAAAACAGTAACAATTTTAATAATTTTACTTTGATTATTAATTACATTAATTAACTACATGGCTAATAATTTTTCTTTTTTCTTTGTTACAGCACCTTGTGTCGTACCGCATGTGTCACAAGGCCGAGTAGTTTTAATAGAAAATAAGACCGGAGAAAATAATACTCAAGAAGGGAATACGCAGATCGTTGGCAGTTCTTCTATGGTGCAACATGGTATGATTTAGTACATCATCTCGGAAAAGATAATTAAACATGATGAAAGGACGTATTTATTACCTGAGTGGACGTGACAAGACGTCTAGCTAACTTATGAACTTTCCTTCCGACGTATTAGCAGACTTCAAATTTATTACATTCAGTCAAGTGAAATACTTTAAAGAGCTTAATAAATTAATGAATACTTATGGTTTGGTTTTCAGGTGAAATAATATTGGTGGACTGTGAAAAGAATTACGAGTTCCCTTCCAGCAATGCAGCAGTCACTTGTAATAACGGGACCTGGACCCAGATTCCCAGATGCCAGCCTGCAAGGTACACTATAAATAACTTAGTAAGGAATATTATAAAATCATCACGCGACACAACCTAGTAGAATGATCCAGAATTAATAAAATCTAAAGCTAAGTACCTACTATATTACTTCCAAATTCTTGCTCTACTAATAAGGTTGTATAATTAATAAGACAGTCAATATCACTTTTAAAATGGTTTTGATTTTTCTTCATCCAGATGCAAGAAAATGCCAAGGAACCCTAGAAATGGCATGGTGATAGCTCCCAAAACGGAACATGGGATGAAAGCCCGTTTCAGATGCAAAGATGGCTTTGAGTTGAAGGGGAATCCCATTGTGGTGTGCTCCTTTGGTAACTGGAGTGGGGAGGCACCGAAATGTGAAGAAGGTAAGAGTACGAGTATAATGGCTCAGAATATGCAAACCAACTAAGGCTTAAACTTACAGTTGTAAACAGCCAGTCAATTTTTATTTCAGTTTTTTGCCCTTTCCCTGGCTACATTGAAAATGGAAAAGTACTACTTGTTGGCAATATGGGGCTATATGATTATCGACCGTATGTGAAAAAGGTCAGCACTATACTACATATAATATGAATTATAAACAATTGAATAGGTACTTAACTTTTGGCTTACATTTTGCAGGTGGTAAATAACAAACAAATAATGTATGAATGTGAAAAAGGCTACGTTCTCTCTATAGGACCACCAGGGGCCACTTGCGTCGGTGGTCATTGGAGCCCAAGAGAGCTACCAAAGTATGTAACCAATAACTTAGCACCTCATAGATGACCACATGACACGATCATAAAATTATACCCCAATTTCAGGTGTACATTATACCAACATCCACGAATAAGATGGAGTCGAAGAAGACGTTCTATTCCCGAACCAGAAATCCGTCATAGAAGATCCGCTTATCTCCGACAATACTACACCAACATACGTCGTAGACCGGACCCCACGCAGCAGTATCTTGATCAACTCTATGACAAATACAACCATGACAATCACAAACCAACTCTAAGACATGCCAATTTTAAACTAATGAAAAAGTACGACACAGATTTAGAAGATGATTTGTCTACTGGTACAGATGAACATTCTGACGATGAAAACTATCCTACTGCCGTGTACACAGTCTACAACGTCAACGGAGAGCCAATTGGCCATAGACTGTATTCCTATCAGCCGGTTTACGAACCAGAAGAAGATGAAATCCTTGACAATGTTAATAGCTCTGAATACGAAAATTCCGAAGAACTTGGAGATTTATCCCATGTCACAGTTTTGAAAGGTGGTCTATTTCCAGATCATAGAGTAGGAGAAAAAAATGGTCCAAATATTGATAGGTTAAAACATGAATATTTTGAGAGATATGTAGATAAAAGAAGAAAAAGATTTTCTAATGTTAAGAATGGCTATGAATCAAAAAAAGAAATAGATTTAGAATTAGATGCTGATAGTACTGTAAGAATAACAACAAGTACTGCAGAAACTCCAAGAAAAAGGTTCAAACGCTATATAAATACCGAGGAAGCTGACAGAGAAATGTGGACTTTAAGGCCGACGCTAAGAAATACAGAATCAATAAATGAAGTCACAAGGGATGTTTTAAAAGTAATTCCTTTAGAGATAAACGTTAATAATAAGATGAAAAACTACTCTGACTTGAGTAAAGAAATGGCTGTTATACCACTACAGTATAACAATACGAATTCTACTGATATAGATAACATTCTTGATAAACGCGAAAAGAGAACTAGTAGAAAAACCGATAGACTAAACCAAACAACTGCCACCGTTCCTAAAACGTAAGAAATACTGTAAGCTATTTTGATTGAAAGTTATCAAAAACATTGTTTTTAACCTTTTTTTTTACATTTTTTTATTATAAAGACTATCATATGTGATATAATTTTCAGAGGACGAGAAAATAAAGGGAGACTTCGTCAACGTCAATCAGAATCCAGTGCTGAAGATGACCAAAGTCAAAGCACTGAGCTAAAAGAGGGCGTCAATGGAAGCAATGAAGGAAATCAAACAGAAAAAGGAAAAAAAGGACGCCCAAAAAGTCCATGTGAGCCTATTGAAAGCGAGCCATATGTGAATATTGAAATAGTTAAATACGGGCGAGATCCAAATAACACTTTTAGTTCTGGTGAGTGACTTTTATTCAATCTTGCATAACGGAGAGACGGACGAAAAGCTCTTATCCCAATTGATTTTGTATTATTTATTTTAAGCCAAATCTTACGCTTACTGTTTGATTACAGGAACAATAGTAAGAGTAGCATGCGGGAAAGGTTACGGTCTTAACTTAGAACCAAATGCAACTGCCAAGTGTGTCCGCGGCCGGTGGAAACCAGATAAACCTAAGTGTGAAATACGTGAGTAAAAAAATATACTCGTACATAAGAGTTCACTAGGGTATTTAGAAACCCCGGGAGTAAAAACATAATACTTTAGATGTTTTATAAAATTTTAATCTTCTGATATTGACATAGAATTGAAAGTTAGAGTGATTATTTTTTATTGGGTCAAATTGGGTCATTTAAAAATAATGTAAAATATGATCGATGTAAAATGTAGATAGTGAATTGTCATTTTAGGTGTTCAGTTATTGGCACTAGACGTGTCTTTGGTAAGGGTATTTTAAAAGTAAACCTGAACATTATCATTGAATATGCATTATGCATCTGATTTGTAATGAGCATGAAATTACTAATTTCTTTCTATGTCTGTTCGTTTAACTATTTCGAATGTTGTAAAGCGTATGTCCCTTTTTCCGATGGTCAGATTCCTACCTTTTACAATATTAATATCCTGGCTAATACAGAACGACTTTCTAGAGCCGTGTCATGTTCCTGCAACGGAGTACGGCATTTACACGATGCCGACAGACCCTGGACACCTGATGACGGCCAGCCAAGTATTGGGCACCCCTGGGATTGGTCACGGAGAAGAAAAGGAAATGAATGAAACCGACCCCGTGCCGAATGGACAGGTCATACACTTCTCGTGTCAATACGGGTAAGATTACGAAGCGGTTAAAAACTTGTTTGTAAGATCAGATAAATTTTAAAAAGCAAATAGTCTTTGCGTAATTTTTAGTACAAAAATTGCATATTTTTACTAAGAACATTTGCCAACTGCGTATCGGTAGATCCACTATAAACGACTGTCATTTTGATAAGGTACTTTAATGCAATTACTATGGATTAATTCATACAATTTTCAGATATAACGTTCAAGGACCCACAAATCTACGTTGTTGGCTTGGAGAATGGGCTGTCACTAGTATGCCAGAATGTGTGGCAGGTAATTTAACCGAAAACTTCGTGGCTTCACTCGAAATATAAATAAATTACCTATATGAAATCAAACTTTTCACACCACAACGATTTTCTAAACAGCGCCCTGTGAACTGCCCCTACTCCACGGCGCGACCTACGAAGCGGGGTACCGCGCAGGCCTGACGGTTGCGCACGCGTCGTCAGTCAACATCGCTTGTGAAGCTGGAAGGTCGCCGCCTGCTACCCTCAACTGCCACCTGGGGAGACTGCAGCCAACCGTCCACGACTTCTGCAGACCGTTGGGTAAATAATAAAATCTATTTTCATAGATGAAGCTAATGAAGTTAAAATTACAATAAAACGGGCTGAGACAAGCTCAAAAGTCGTTTTGTTCCAGCTTTTGTCTCAAACAGTTTATGGTCAGCGCAGACGACTTTTTCTTCCAGTCTTCCATATTAACCATCATCTTAGAATTTCCTTTCATCATCATTACTCCATTATTATTGTATTACGTATGCTACTTACTTAGCTTGAAAGTTTTAAATACTATTTCTTCTGAAGCACAACCAAAGCAGGCATATTTTGATTCACTGGATTTCATTAGTGCATATTTCTTTTGAATTTCAATGGAATTCAAAAATGATAATGATAAGCTAAGCTAATATAATTCCAATCAAACTTTTTCCAGCCAATCTTTCAAGACCACGACCAACATCTGAATTCCAAAGCGGTTCCGACATCGTCCGCGAAGACATTTCCGAACTGGAACCAGATATTGATGGAAAAACGGTCACGGATTGCGGACCACCAGCTAGGTAACAGATATTTCGAGTAACATATAAAGTAAACAATATTGCCAGTACACATATTCAGGAAACCAAGCGACTTATGATTGGTGTACTTACTTCTTGATCATTTAAGCGTCAGCAATATCTTTAACATTGTTTGTTTTAGGAATACGTTGTTATAAAAGTTGTAAAACTTTCACTCTACTTTTACTGCCCAGTCTGCCTACTCTATATCTTGCTCGCACAATTTGTCTACTGGAACTATTTCACTGATACTAACTAAAGTAACTGCTTCTAAAACGTATTAATTACCTACTCGTAATTGACTTGTAATGGTCAGGAAGAAAGTTATGTCAGTTTTATCAATGCGCTTTCATTGTAGCTTTTGTGTGTTCCTTTATTAACATTTTAAAACATCTCATTCAGAGATACCACATCAGAGTCATGTGTCTCAACTGCCAATGGTCCTAACTTTTCTGGTGTCATTGAAAATTGAACTGAAAACAATTGGAATTGAAGCGAATTGAAGACACTAGGAAAGTAAGCGGAGGCCTATGTGCTTTGAACGCATTTGTTTTTATTTTCGTTATGTTTGATGTTTTATTTGCTGTTGTCTCGTATATTGTAAGCATTGAGTGCAAGTTGAATTCAAGTATCTGTTGAATAAGTGGAAAATTTGAATGCAATTTGCTTTCAATGTAAAATGCTGTCATTCATTAGAGGATGTATCTAAAGCGTGACAAAAAAATAATGTTTTTGCAAAGAGTCTGCATTTCTTATTTGCTGGCTGGATAGACTGAAGGGAACGCAGGCGTTTAGGGATGCGAAGCCCTGGTGAGAGCCTCATAGGTTCGAAATTTTGCTTATTCAAACTCTTCATCGTATTGATCATCATCATCAACTTCAATAGTTCCACTGTCATAATGACCGCCAATTTATTTGGTAACATCATCTCCTGACTTTCTTTCAGCCACTTTTTATTCACCGTCTCTTGTTAAAGAATCTTTTTAATTGCTCATTATAGGTAGGTTAAATCCTCAGAAAGCAGGGCTTAGATGACTAGGATCATTAAAAAAGTTTTTATGTAAGACTTGGTACAGTCAGCTGTATGTATGGCCGTGTAATTTGCTTTTTTGTCTTGGCCAAGCTTTAATTTAGTTGCAAAATTATATCTTTACAAAATTTTCTTGGTGTCTAGGTAGTGCATGATTTTGTGAAGTGTTCATTTATTTGTTTGATGATACGTACTTACTTTCCTTTTTTGTGTATTTTCGTACCTCACTAAAAGTTTATAATATCTAGGAGTTTTTTTACTGCAGAAGAAATATCTCGATGGTTTATCACTCCAATTAATTTAAGCTTAAGCTGCTAATATCAAGGGAGATGGTATACTTTTGCAATTCAACTCTTTCTTGAAAACTTTTTTGCCTTACCTCTTTCGAGATTACATTGAATGTAATTTATGTCAAAAACTTTATCTCCAATATTTCGATAGGGTCCAAGGCACTTTGATATACCGAGACGGAGCTGAAGTAAACGGGACCTTTGGCGTGGAGGGCTACCCCCATGGTACTGAGATAACGTTCAGTTGTATTGCTTCAATCATGGGAGAAAAGACGACATGGAAGCTGATCTGTGAGCATGGAGACTGGGTCGGGAAGAGTTTTAACTGTGGTAAGTAAAATTTTACGGGCAGACGTCAGTCTATAGTTGTGTATAGTTTAATATGTAACCTTTAAATAAAATACAAAATTATTACTAATTATTACATTTGAGTAGTTTACACTAAAATTTGAAGTAAAAGTTCCTGTTGTGGTTGTGCTTCTTGAAAGAAACCATCTTGTTAATTTTTTACTGCTGACTTGTAACATGCGTGTTTTACATTTAATAATTTTCGGCAGGCATCAGAATTCCACATAACAAGTTTATGATAGAACCATATTGGTCTTATGAATTTGCAGAAGAACTGGAGGCGCAAAGTGAAGAGTTGCTGAACAACAACAGCTGCACGTTCAGAAATGAAGAGCCACACGTCGTATCGTTCTTCAACGATCTGGAGATCACTGAAACTGTTGACTTCCCAGCAGGCTCTGTCATAGTGTCAAGGTTACTGGTTTTTAATCATATAACATTGATCCGTTTAGTTCTTTCGGTTGTGAACACCAATAGCAAAAATGTGAGAATATTGAAAATAGCTTAATAACAACCTACTTGACACAGATTTTCAAATGAGAAAAGACTATATTTGTTGAAATCTTGACAAATATACTAACAATTTTTTATCGTACCCCCAGATGCAGTGACATTGGAAAGTATGCGATGACTGGATCGCAAGCTCGTAAGTGCATTGGTGGATCATGGGATGGAGCCAAACCGACCTGCTTCGGACTTAACCAGGAGAATGACTATGCCAGTAAGTATGCGTTGATTCATTTAAGGCTGTTTCCCGATTACCTATCTTCAGATTTTTTCAGTAAGACATAAGTTTAAAATAGACAGTAACCTAGTAGCTGTTATTTCCTGACATACAACAGTAATATAGCTAGACTACAGTTAACTGAGCTTTTGAATCTTTAGGTTACAAAACAGTATATCTTTTTGACACAATTCGTCAAATTATAATTATTGCATAGGTACCTACCAAATTTCTTAAACTTGTGACAATTTCATGTCGACGAGAATGACGGCGTTCAAAACGACCTTAGATTCACCCGGGCGGGAACGTTGAAAAAAAACTGGAGTTGAACCCAGTAATGCTTTCAAGCAACCATAAACTTCTTTTCGCTTGTCCTCAGTGGAGAAGCCGCCCACGATCCTGTTTCGGCACTCCGCGGGCCCGATCGCGCAGACCAACGACGGCAAGCTCCTGGTCTACCCAGGGACCGTGCTGCATATGGAGTGTCTGTGGATGAGAAGATTCGGCAATCCGAAGTGGAACGTCACGCATTATATTCCTGAGTGAGTATTTCATTATCTTCTAGTTTTCATAAAACATTTAGAGGGCTACTTCTTGGAGAAAATTTGGTTTTTTACTATATGTTTTAATATTTTTTAGAGACTTAAGTATAATAAAGATGTAGCGCTTTTTATTAGTAAAACACAGCAAGCACGCAAGTAGTAGCGCAGTGACTTTAATGTAGCTTTTCTGCTGTCATCTTGTAGTAAAAAGGTCCAAGAAACTTGTTCTAGTAGTACCTAAATAAAAAAAAACATTATGGACCTTAATCTAAACTAGCGAAAAAATCTGCCGTTTCATTTTTCAGAGAGATGTCAAAGTTTTCAGTGTATAGTGAAAATTTTTCATTCTTAGAATTCTCCGATCCGAGAGTCTTAATTAAATATGTCTTTTAAATGTCTAACCACTTCATTTATATAAAGCTTTTAGCTTTTGGAAAGTCACATAGGAACATCATCATTTGAAAATATTGAATATTATTTCAAGAAAAAAGGCTCTTATCGTCTATAAAGTTCTCATGTTTATACGTCCTTTTCTACCACAGTCCCGATCGCAAATACCTTGAAGGCTGGACCACGGACCCTGGACGAGACAGCCAGTTGGAGTACCGGCTCAGCATCATGGGCGCGGTGAAGGAAGACTCCGGCATATATAGCTGCGAGACGCCCGCCAGACAGATTCACCACGTCGAGATCATCGTTGAAGGTAGCTACCACGAATTATTTGTAGGTCATAATAAAGCAAACAATAGTATAAATGTTGAGATTAGATTCATGGGCGCGGCGAAGAATGGCTTCGACTACCACTGTCAAAATATTGTCAGCACGAATTCGAATGTGTCTCTGTTTGTATCTTTTAACTATTTTATTGAGACTGTAAGTGTTACTTTAGCGGAATATGGACGGTAGAATTCTGACAGACAGCTACCTAATAGAGAATCTGTCAAAATTTTACCATCGATATAGTTCTTCAATACAGGAATCGTGGTTAAGGCTATCTTTGAAACGGCCTATTTCCGTTGTGCCCCACCTTTGTCCAACACTGGGGAAAAAAAGTTTTTTCATTTCTCATATTCGGAAAGTGATGTATATTTGAAGGTAGGTACATGTTTTTATTAATAAACATTTTGGAATAACTAAGACTTTTTTTACTTTCCTGAAATTCGAAATGAAAAGTAGTCATCAATTCCATTCTCGAACTATAGCCTAATCTAAATATCTCGAATGGGAATTGCTTCCTTTTGACCCTCGTATAACAATCTACTATTTTTCTATACATTTTTTCCCGATATCTCCCAGTGATGGACAAATGCCATTGTTGGAGGAATTGACAATCGCTTCAATTGCACGTGTAAACGATCAATGAGCGTCAATGACGTAAAAATTGACAAGCGCAAATGATCGTTACCGAAGTGCTTTACCTCTCATTATGAGCTCATAGTGGCAATGGGGACACATAGCGAAAAGAACCGATGACCGTTGGAGCAAAAAGGTTCTTGAATGGCGACCGCGCAGCCCCCGACAAGGTGGACCGACGATCTGGTGAAGGTCGCGGTGCGCCGCTGGATGCGGGCAGCGCAGGATCGATCGTCGTGGAGATCCTTGAGGGAGGCCTATACCCAGCAGTGGATGTCGTGCGGCTGATATGATGATGATGATGAGTTCATTGCAGACGTGCACTGCCCGCCGCTGCCGATCCGGCGCGGGCTGGTGGCGAGCGGGCTGGGCACGCAGCTCGGCACCGAGATCCGGTTCTCGTGCGCCAACGGGAACGCACTGCTCGGCGCACACGTGCTCATCTGCAGGGCTTCCGGCAACTGGTCTGCGCCGCTGCCGGTCTGTGAAAGTAAGTAGAACAGTTCCTTTTACTGTCACAAAACAGCTTATACAACGTGTTACAAAATAACCCCTTATGTCCTAATTCCGAATATGGTAGATAGGGACCATCAACTGCTGTTTTTTTTGTGATTTCAGAGTTGTTCCCATAGTAAAAGTTGTTCAGTTTGATGGTCCCTATCTACCATATTCGGCATTAGGGCTATGGGTTATTTTGTAACACCTTGTATAGGTATATTGGTTTAATCAATGAGATACTACAGTAATTGTACATCGTTTCACTTAAACCACAGAATAAATATATGCCAAAACATCACATTTTAGAGGGGTAAATCGTCGCTTTAGACACCATATAGATAATATTATGTTAAGGAACTTGGCAGTCAGCTTCTTTGCTTTTCATTCATTTAATGGATGCAAATCCAATATTTAACAATAACTTCCAAACAATAGCAATATTTAGCAATAGCCCCTTGCAAACAAATGTACTCACAACCGACAAATAAATACTCGCAGACCCACTGACACCTTGCACTTATCACCAACTCTACACTAGTTTACCAAAGCTACACGGAGCAATGAGCATCATCAGAAACGTTTAGATTGTGCAAAGCAAAGCACTGAGTTACCAAGAACAAATTGTCATTATTATCCAGGCGTGGAGTGCGGGGAGGTAGTCCAAGACACGCCACTGGGCGCGGGCGAGCGTCGCCCACGCGTGGCGGTGGTGTCGCGCGGCGTGGGCGGGCGCGCCGCCTTCTCCTGCCCCGCCGGGTGGGCGCTGCGGGGCGCTACGGAGACCGTATGTCTGCCCGCGGCTGATTGGGCGAGGCCGTTTCCCGTGTGCACAGGTATGAATTGCCAGGCTACATTAGTCATAAGCACGCCACTGCGTCAATATCGCGAATGAAACTGAGTTTTAAATGTGATCCTCTCTTATAACCCCGAATGGTTGAAACGGTATAATCTGTCTGTCAGGTGCCTATCTCTGATTGGGTGTGGTACGTGGTAGTTTTAAGCATATCATCTTCTTTCCTTGACGCAGAAATAGACTTTTGCTAGTAACAGCGTTTTATTTTCCACTGCCCTTGTTACAGAAGTGTCATGTCCCGCTCTCCCACCACCCGCATCCGGTTACGTGCTGGGGCGCGCGCCGTACCGCGCCGGAGACGTGCTGCAGTTCCATTGCAATCCCGAGCACACACTGCACGGCCGACCCATACTCGTGTGCCAGGACAGCGGCCGCTGGAGCGACAAGCCGCCCACTTGTGAGTAAACCTTCTTTATGGCAGCAGTCGGCATCAGTCGGTAGTGGTCGGCACCATTCGGCAGTGGTTGGAAAAGGTTGTCTGTTCCATTGCATCCCCTAGCACATGCTCACGGCCGACCCATACTTGTGTGCCAGGACAGTGGTCGCTGGAGCGACAAGCCGGTGGTGAGTAAACCTCCTTTATGGTAGCAGTCGGCATCAGTCGCTTGTGGTCGGCATCTTTCGGCAGCGGCTGGCAACGGTCGGTAGTTATAATGCAATCCCGAGCACACGCTGCATGGCCGACCCATACTCGCTCGTGTGCTAGGACAGCGGTCGCTGGAGCGACAAGCCACCCACTTGTGAGTAAACCTTTTTTATGGCAAAGGCATTAGTGGTCGGCAGTGGTTGATAGTAATCGGCACTTCTACTGCAACCCCGAGCACACGCTGCTCGGCCGGCCCATACTCGTGTGCCAGGGCAGCGGCCGATGGAGCGACAAGCCGCCCACTTGTGAGTAAACCTCCTTTATGGTAGCAGTCGCCATCAGTCGGTAGAGGTCGGCATCATTCGGCAGCAGTCACCAACGATTGACTGTTCCGCTGCACACCTAAGCACACGCTGCGCGTTTTTACTTTAGATATCACGCACAATTTTAGTTATTATTATAAGAATGCATTTTGTCATTTTAAAAGTACAGATGGATCTTCTGTATTCAAAAAATACACTTTTCTTCTAGGTGCACAAGCGTGTACTTACCCTGGCACCACCATATCAGGAAGGATGTCTTCTGTGAAGTTCTACTACAAGATTGGGGAGACTGTCACTTTCACCTGCGAACCAGGATACAGGCTGAAAGGGGCGCCGATGCTAAGATGTCTCAAGTAAGTAATTTTGAATGTGATGTCGAACTTGAATAGTGCAACATCTAATCCGATAGTCAGCTGACTACGTGCTTTGCTGCTGAATTGCTGATGGGGCTGATAAAAATCTTTCGTATAAGCCAAGTTCGATAAAATATATTTTTTTATTGATTCAGTTTGTCGATTTTTTAAATGGCTCAGCCTGCCTAGCATGACCGATTTATATCGCGTGATATAGCATTTTATCGACACTGAACTGTCAAATTCCTTTGTCTTTTTGACAGTTAAACGTGATAAATCGGTCATGCTAGGCAGGCTGAACGTAAAAAATCTTATTTCAGCCAATTCGAAAAAAGTCACAAACGCGAAGTCTGCTCATAGAATAGATCATTATATTCTAAGGCATAAGAATAAATACTGTGTATCAGAACAAAACTACCTAACTATTATTAATCAGAACTAATTATTAACTTTTTTTACAGGAACAGAAAATGGTCAAACGCCATACCCCTCTGCGCTCCAATCACGAACTTCACAGCCTCCGACTCGCTCGCGATGCTCAACGGTGACATCGACGCCATGCTCTCAGACGCCGCCTTTTTCCCAACGGACGTTTTAAAAACGCGCGAAACGCCCGCCATCTTGACGCCTGAAAGTTATAAAGCCGCCATGACACGTGTGGCAGCCACCAGACTATTGCGAAGAGCACCCATTGAAGTATACAAAAACAGAATTTTCAGAGTTAACAATCTGCTGAGGAGAGGCAACGAGAGATAATTTTTAGTTTAAAATTAGGACGTTAGCATTTTTTTTCAATTTGATGAAATTAGGGAATTGTGTCAATTTGGAAATGATTATTTGATAAGGAATATATTTATTTAGAAGAGTTTCGTGGACGAGAAAGAACTAACATTACTCATCACAGCATATCAAATCTGTAAAGTAAGCCTACTAAAGATAAATTGCTTAGAATAGAAACCCTATAACTCACACCTTAACTTAAATTAATTCCTGTTCATTAACTTAAATCTTTGAAATTACCTGTTTACTGGCCACTTTTCAATGTGTAATTGTAATGCAATTGGTAAATACTACTGAAGTTCAGGGATGTTAAGAAGCTCCGTAACCGTAACCGAAACTATCGGATATCCATATCCTCGAAATTAAAATTCTTAGTGGGTTGGCATGATGGCATATCATGATTAAACGTGAAAAGTTATTCTGCTTTCGTCCAAGAGTATGAACAAAGGAATTGTGTCAATATAGATGTGACATTTAATTTTATCTCAAGATTTGTAAAAATGACGATTTAAAGTTTTTTATATAATTTCTATAAAATGTTGTATTTGTTACACATAGTTACCTAATAGATCTCTTTATGGTTAAATTATTTGCGAGACGTTTTACCAAAAAATGTGTTTTGATTAAAAAAGGAGCCTTTATATGCAACATGTTAATGCATGAACCCAAAATGCGAAAACCTTTTCTTCGGACCATCAAACTGACCAACTTTAACTCTGAAATCGCGAAAAACAAATCAGCTATTTATTTGATTGAATCAGGCGTCACTTGGCGGAAGTCCCAAACCATTTTGAAAAAAGAAATATATGTAGCTTACTTCCGCAAACAAAATATGCAAGATGCACCGAGCAAAAATATGCACATGCACACCACAAAATATAAGTGCACAATACCTGCATTTAGCAAGACAGCAACACACCTTGCACCTTCACCAATTAGGCTACTCTACACATGTTTCGCAACAACCGGGCGTGCGTGCGGGCGTGCGGGCGGTGCATCTTGCATATTCTGTTTGCGGAAGTTAGCTACATATATTTCTTTTTTCAAAATAATCAGCTATTTCATACATTGTGATATTTTCGTTATTAATTTTTGTACAAAACAGCTGAATTTTTTTCGCGATTTTAGAGTTGGTCCCATCGTCAAAGTTGTTCAGTTTGATGGTCCCTATTTACCATAATCGGCATAAGGGGTTTTTTTTGTAACACCTTGCATAATTTCTATAAAATGTTGTCTTTTTTTACACATAGTTACCTAATAGATCTCTTTATGATTAAATTATATTTTGTCAGAAGTTTTACCAAAAATGTGTTTGATTAAAAAAGAGACTTTATAATGTAGATTAATTAAAATATTTATTTATTTATTTTTTGAAGACTGTTTTATGTACTTAGTAAATTAATGATCTAATCATACGTTATTCATAAAATTGGTTACCAAGTATCGAATAAGTTAAGAAAATGTTAAATCAAATAAATTTTCTTCTGTTATTTGTAAATAAAAGAGATTACTTCGCCAAAGAAAAAAATACTCTTATAAATATTAGTCCAAACAATTATGTAGATAATAACAATTAAATTGTAAGTAAGTTCATTGATTAATTAATATTAATGATAGGGATTTATTCAATAGTTTAATTAATTAATTAAGCTAGTTACCACGCACAAATATTTGGAAAGAAAAAATCAGTCTATTCATACATTTACGTTAAGAATGGCTCTAGTATAATAATTATGTTTCAGAAATACCAATTATTAAAAACGTCTCTCATACGCAAAACGTTACAAACATGTGAGTCCTGCCCCCCTAGCATGACCGATTTATATCGCGTGATATAGCGTTTTATCACGTTTAACTGTCAAAAAGACAAAGGAGTTTGACAGTTGAGTGTCGATAAAATGTTATATCACGCGATATAAATCGGTCATGCTAGGCAGGCTGAAAATATTGTTTTTCTCAAACTGCCGAGCCTGATTTTGATGCCCATTTGCATAAAAGTGTAGTAAAGGTATCCCCACAAAAATACAGTATCACTGTTGCTCTATAGACCACTTCCCATACAAATTTTAACAGTCCCCTATATGTCTTGTAGATATTGTATAATGAACTGATGATCTTTTAATACTTGAGCCATTCTTAATAAAGTTACATATCAAAAATTAGCATATCTTAATGGTTTACATGTATGACACTTCGTTAAGGCGAGGCCAGTTCACGATCTGATGAAATGTCTGATTTTTGAACTTCCAATGTGAAGAACTGATGTTAAATTCTACTTCACAAAAATTACTGTAGACTGATAAAGAAACAAAGAAGCATAGTAACCGAACAGAATATTGAAAAAAGGCATGGTAACTCTGTAAAATAATCCTGAATAACACCATAAAAACTTATAAAAATAAATTTCAAATCGTCAGATTTCGTAATTTTCAACGACAGTGATATGATTTTTTATGCAAAAAGGATAGCTTTTTTATCGATCTAACACAATAACCGAGTACATTTTTAATAAATGATCCAGTATTTCAGAAATCAATAAAAATGTACTACAATTCGTCAAATTTCTGGCGAAGCGTCAATTAAAGTTATGCAATATTCAACCTTATTCTAAAGACATAGTGAAAGAGTAAATTTCGTGAACTGGCCTCGCCTTAATGTAAAAAACATTTGACCACCCTCGTCTATAATAGTGTCGTTTTCTCAAACAACGTAAAAAATGTGTTTGATTAATGAAATAAAAGCCGAAACATTGAAACTAAATTAACCTTGTTTTAATTATTACTTAACCAATTTATTTTTAGTTAATGACGTCTCGGACAAAATAGTTTCGGATACTTTATCCGAAAAAATTGTTAAAAAGAACAAAAAACCGACTTCAAAATACCTACCTCTAAAAAGCAAGAAATAATATTCGTAGTAATAAAAACACGTCTATTGAAGTCGGGTGAGGCTTTTAGAATAAAAAAAGGAATTTGTACTCCAGCCCCATCCCGACTTCAATAGATAGGTAGGTTTTTGAAGTCTGTTTTTTGTTTTTTTTTTAACAATTTTTTATTTTTTTAATTTTTAGTGTAGGTACCTTCTGTATTTAGGTAGTGTAGGTATATTATTTAGGTAGAAAAATTGGTTCAGCCAAACGCAAGTTAATCGCGAAGAAACATACGGGTCAAATTGAGAACCTCCTTTTTTAAGTCGGTTAAAGAACTACACTTAAGATATCCTTTTTCCAACAAAAAAATAATTATCTTATTCAGTTCGTAAACAAAGAAGTTATGCGACTGATCATCGAGGTAGTTCACACAAAATCATACTATTTTCGTGCCTTTTTTCAGGATTACTTGAAAAGTACTTAACGGATTTCCAAATTTTAAAAAATGGGATCAACTTGGGAGTTTACATAATGTAATAACGTTTGAATCATTTCAATCGGTTCAGCCGTCTTCGAGTAATCGGTGGACATACACAAAAAAAAACAAATATACAGACGAACAGAGAATCTCCTCCTTTTTTGGAAGTCGGTAATTACACTTTTTTTACAACAAAAAATACGGACAAAGTGTCAAATTTTTAAACCAACTAGGTATGTAGGTAATAAGAGAAATAAGGAATCGCTTTTTTAATGGAAACCAAAATAAAAAATTACTGCGATTTACTGTTTTCTATGAAAACAAAATTGGAGTTTACTTTGAATTGGGTTAGTATTTTGGATTCTTTATTAATTAAATGAACCCTAGACAAATAACTATCTTAATCCGAATAACATCACAAGAAGAGTTAATTATGCTCAAATTAATTTATGATTAAAAATAATTAATAATGATTTTCTTTTGTTTGACACTAAAAAGACATCAACGCACTACGTTTACGATTAAAAAGGAGTCGAAAGCATAAATCTTTAAAAAAATATATAAACTGGTGGTTTCGGATAAAATTCTAATAAATATATTTTGTTGTTACATTACTTCATAAAAATTTTGTTCCTTTTTTAAATTTAACTGGAAGATAGTGCTATGTAGAACATTTGAAACATTCCCCTTTAAATTGAGAAAAAATCAAGTGTCCAATTTAGACCCGTACTTGACAATAAAAATATTAGTGTAAAAATTAAACTTGTCCATCAGCCATTTTTGATGTCCCCACTGCTGGGGCACAGGCCTTCCTTATGGGTGGTAAGGAGGATGGGCCATAACCCAATGCGGATTGGTGGGTCTTAACGACTGCAAATGCAGCCGGGACCAAAGGCTTAACGTGCCTTCCGAAGCACGGAGGAGCTCGAGATAATAAATTGTTGGTCACCCATCCCATGACCGAACCTTGCGAACGTTGCTTAACTTTCGCAATCGCTTGGCCAGGCGCTAAATCACTGCGCCACCGAAAATTGAACTTATTATACAATATTTTATTGTCAAGTACGGGTGGCAGCCCTAAATTGGTTCCTAGATTGGACACTAGATTGGCTGCATGCAGTGCTGTATTCAAGGCTTAAATTATTAGGATTCTCCCAACTAATTGTAATACAAAACTTTACACAAAGACCAAAGCCTAATGTTACTTTTATCTAAACATAAATCATGGGAATCGAAACCGTGACCCATGCATTCAACGCGAAAACCACTAGGCCTTCATATAGGTCGTTGCATAGAAATGTCGGATAGCTTAATCAATATCCAGCTTTATAGCAAAATAGATTTTGATACAAGTCACTAGAGTTTAAAGTCACGGTTAGTCATCTGTGTAAAATAGCCAATCGGTAATGCACAAGAATTAACGGTTTGCGCTTTGCACGATACATGCCTTGTCGCAAAATGTCGATGTCGAATGCAACATACCGAATAGAGAACACTCCACAGATTACAAGTTACAATACAAAACAGTCTTGCGCGCGCCGCGCACCGTGAGTGACGTTGACAAGTTACGCGTTTTCCCGCCAAAACGCGCTCAACTTTCCGATTGGCCGAACGAACGAGGCTGCCAGTGTTAATTAAAAAAATAGTTTATAAAACAGTGGGAAACTTTTTTATGACAAAAAAGTTTTTAATGTGTGAAGTATTGTGTTGTTTTGTTTCTGATGGCGTAATATCTGCGATTAAACTGTAAGGAGTTTGGTTAATAGATTTTCTCGTTTACTTTGACGTAGTTTACCCACATTTTGTTGTAATATGTTATGATAACATTCCGGAGGTATGATGCAGTTTGCTTCTGAAGTGATTAGTAATACAGAAGTAATTTGGTACTCGTGCATTTCTCTCTGTGAAAATGATTTGGCAATTTTATTTTTACGTTTTTTAGCAATCTATAGACCGTGAAGTTTTTAATGCCAGCGCGGAACATAATAGTTGAGGTGTAAAGATGAGAATAGCTTGCACATTTTTTCGTTATAAACCAAAAACGATGGACATGGATTGAATTTGATGAACGATAAGTGGGTCATTGTAGAAAAAATAGAGTGTGTACCCCCATTTTAATGTAGACCATGCTACGAAAAAGTTTGCACAATTTGAGTTCAATCTTTTTCCTTAACAAAATTGTCAAACAATGAAATTTCGAATAAAACGACCGACGTAGCGACTGACGACGAACATCTTAGCTAGCTAGCTCATAAAAAATACTTATTATTTCCTGGTTTTAAACAATAGGACGATGACTAATTGAAAGAATTAGAGGTTATATTTTTTAAACTGCGTATTGTTCTTTCGTAGATCTTCGAGTGACAGATTCAATACAACTTTATAATTAAAACATCATTATCGATACTTCTCGGCATAAGGACCAGAAGAGCGAAAAATAATAAAATTAGGAAACAAGAAACAAACACCTGACTTTGTTCTTGATCTGAAAATTATTTTTTGTGAAGATAATCTCTGTGACCTGTTAGGCATAAATAAATCAAAGATTTATGGTTGCTAATTTAGTTCTGCTAGTAGAAAGCCAACTTTTTTTATCTAGTTATTCACCGGTTGGTAAATCTTTCAGTTGCTCAGCACCGACGGTTTTTTCAATTGCTTAATTTACCATTTTGAAACTGAAAACGTTGCATAAACTGCATCGCAGGACTGCAAAATACAATCTTTTGATTCTACCACAGAGTTCCCTAATTTTGCAGTTAGATCTCCGAGTCTCTGGCATTGATCACTGGTCTGCAGATCATCATCACAACAACAGCTCATTATAGTATAGGTGTGACCACCACGCTTGAGCACGCGCTGAATTTGTACTTCAACGTAAAAGATTTTAGTGCGATATTACTTCGACGTAAATAAGCTACATATAAAGCTGCTAATTCTGGTCTATTTTAATTTTCACACCTTTCATGTACCTGTGGCACTACTGATTGTGTAATCTATAATAGACGTAAACCACTTAAGGTGGTACCCTGAGCGAAAATGGCGCCGCGGTGAATTATACTTAATATTATAATTCTAATACACAATTTTAAAAATGTTTATCGTGGAGATTTTAGGGCCCACAGTCTAGTATTTTTAGACGGTATTCGTTACATTCCCTGGTAGTCACTGCTAGATGTAGATAGCAAAACTGCTAAAAGTGGCCGTTTATGACACATTTCTACTTACATCTACTTCTACGAATGACTACGGGGGCATGTAGTGATACCTTCTAAAAATACTAGACCATGGGCCCTAAAATCTCCACGACAAAAATTATTAAAATCTTTTTCTATTAATAACTTATTAAATAAAAACCTCTGAGGGCGCCACTTTCGGTCATACAACCGCCTTAATCATTTTTTGCAAAAATTTACTTAGAGATTGATGGAAATTTTCCTTCTGGAAAACAACGACCGAAATCATCACTGAAAAATTCCACTTATAAAAAGCTGCGAGTAGAAACTACTTATTAGAACTTTAGAAGCATGTATTGATTTTTTACCTGTGATAACTACCTGTACTATAAGCAATATGTGTTGATTTTTACTTTACTTATTTTCCGCAAAGTAAATAGTGAACATCAGTTTGACCTTGTCGACGTGGGACTAGCAAATAACACGTTGTTTGCTCATTGTGCGAACAAACTGTGGTCGAGATTTTATTTACAAACACTTCGAAAGGCATTTTTTTGCATTTCAGTCGATACTTTCCTCATTCGTCAAACTTCTTGGGGAGTAATAAAGATGAATTAGTAATGCCTTAAGTAAAACTTGCAAGTTTCAAACGCTTTTAATAAGTATTGTATTCACATGCAGTTTATAGTACCTATAGTTGATCATACTCTTCTACAGATACAAGGGTATATCCTTATTTGCTTAAGGCGCTGTAGGTAGTGAAACTAGCGCCGCCACTACATTTATTTTTATTACTCGTAAACCAAGTTAATATTTAAAAAAGCTTATGTACTAATAATTTCTTAAATTGTCTCTAATATTTTTTGAATACCACCGCGCCTTAAGTCTATCATAAACTATTTGGTATAAGACAACTATTTTTATAAGTGCAATAAAGAGTACCTATAGTCCATCAGCCATTTTTGATGTCCCCACTGCTGGGGCACAGGCCTTCCTTATGGGTGGTAAGGAGGATGGGCCATAACCCACCACGCGGGCCCAATGCAGATTGGTGGGTGTTAACGACTGCAAATGCAGCCGGGACCAACGGCTTAACGTGCCTTCCGAAGCACGGAGGAGCTCGAGATAATAAATTTTTGGTCACCCATCCCATGACCGACCCTTGCGAACGATGCTTAACTTCCGCAATCGCTGGGCCAGGCGCTTAACCACTGCGCCACCGAGCTCCTCAAGAGTACCTATAATAAATCGAATTCTCTCGGATTCTCGATTTTGAATAATAACGAAGCCTCACCTTGTCTTTTCTTGTTCAAACTATTAAAACTAGCTTTTTACCATAGACTTATTATGTTACAATCAACATCCCATAAAACCTCGATATCGACACCCAAATCGATGTTGGGCTTTTTTTACCTCATTTACCTTCTAGAGGGTTGAGTTTCGGAAAACACAAAACATGTGTTTGCTTATTTGTTTTTAGAGGTACTCCTACGAAGTATCAAGTTGAAATGTCTATTTTTTTTTTCATACAAACTTTGTACCACCATTTCAACTTTTTGTATGGAAGTAATTCTGAAATCGCGAAAAAAAACAATTGTTTTATTTGTATGAAACGGCTCATCACATACATAATAAAAGAATGTATGGAATAGCGAATGTGATGAAAGGCAGTTGTGTGTAATTAATATTGAGTAGAATTGCTAATAGGAAGAAACGCGTTTGTGTAAAATTGATGATTGGGTGGAATAGAGAATGTGATCAATAACTGTTGTGCGGAATCCATATTGTGTAGAATCACGAATAGGGAGAGAAACAATATTGTGTAGAATCACGAATAGGGAGAAACAATATTGTGTAGACGATCGATTAATTCATTGCTTGTTAAAAAAAAACTCCATCTAATTTGAATGTTTATATCAAAAAAACGTGATTAATAATCGACCTAATAGGCAACCAATAAGATAAGCAAATATAAGTCATTATTTTTTAGTAAACATTTATAGAAACACCTGTAAGATAATATTTTTACCATATTGTCACGTTTAAAACAACCTTTGAATGTAAAAAAATTACTAATTCAAACATAGAATAACAATAACAATATGTCGTATAGATTGATCAGCATCTAAACCCATTGTGGAGCTCGGTGGCGCAGTGGTTTAGCGCCTGGCCCAGCGATTGCGGAAGTTAAGCAACGTTCGCAAGGGTCGGTAAGGGATGGGTGACCAAAAATGTATTATCTCGAGCTCCTCCGTGCTTCGGAAGGCACGTTAAGCCGATGGTCCCGGCTGCATTTGCAGTCGTTAACACCCACCAATGCGCATTGGGCCAGCGTGGTGGGTTATGGCCCATCCTCCTTACCACCCATAAGGAAGGCCTGTGCCCCAGCAGTGGGGACTTCAAAAATGGCTGATGGACAAACCCATTGTAACTCGGTTTCTATTTATTCCCTCGCTAAAGCATTTTAGCGTCTTGTATAACAATCTACTATTTCACTCCTCTTGCTCAAATAGTTTCAATTATGGGATTTTATAACCCTTCACATGCCCTTCAAATGGCAAATGACATCCCATAATGTAGCAAACCTTTTTACCTGTCATAAATCAATTATTAAGGAATCTGTATTGTACATTTATACATAAAGTTAGGTAGGTACCTACAAAAGGCGGACATAATGCTAAAAGCATTATCTACCTGTCAACCAACAGTAAATTATATTTCTATGTAGTGTACACCCCAAATTTTCATCTCTGTATTTTCATTTTAAAGTTACTATATAAAAGAGTTAAAACATTAAAAAAATATTTGCACAGCATCTCTGCGACCATAAAACGAGTAAGCTAATGAATGAATAATACATTTATGTACTTACCATAAATTCTCAACATAAAATAATATTATGGGTTTCCACATTCCGTCTTTAATAATGTTTACACGTGTAAGTGATGCTGTAGTTAAGACAATAGATAGAATTAAAACAAGAAAAACACATATCATTAACAGCCTTTTAAACGGTCTACTAATAATATTGCTACAGTCTATTAAGTTTATACTAGACTGTGATATTGCCCCCTATGACATACAGCTACGTTTTTGCTAACCATTTATAGTCAGTTGGGTAAGTGAAACACCCAACCATATCTAAGAAACTATGGTAGTTTATTCTCATAGCGATGTGTCGATAAATCAGGAATGACGAATTACTGCCCTTAATACAACACAGATATCGCTGCGATCATTAAACTAGCTAGTAAACCAAAAAGAAAATTAAGTTGTGTTATAAAATGAAAATTACGTTTTTTTGATAAATCTTTGAAACTGGACCCTATTTTATTTGAATTTGATACATTTTGGATGTTAACGGTTTAAAATGATCCTTTTGTCCTGTTTTTAATTAAATTGACTTAATATTTAAAGCTATTTTGGCCACTGTTTCACTTCCCCCTTGTCAGGGGTAAGTGAAACACTTCTTAGCCTTTATATTCTTTTCGTGATTTTGTTGCTTAATGCAAGTCTTAAGATATTTATATTCATACCGTTAAAGGCTGATTTAATGAGGAGTACATTGCCTACACAGTTACTTTAATTGCGAGTTTTACAGCTTTACTAAACCTTGTTAAATAAAAATAAAAATAAATTATGTTTCACTTATCCCACCTGACTATATTACCAAAAAAATGGGTTATTATCCAGATCTCCTCCGTGCTCCAGAAGACATAATGTTATAAGCCTCTTGTCCCAGCTGCGTTTGCTTGCAGTCTTTTTTACATTAAATGTAAGCTCATTTCTCTTACTCTCTTAGCTACATTCGATAACCATTAGGTTAAGAAGAGACCGAACATGGAGCGAGCTTGCCCAGAAGAAGCCGAAGAAGAAGAAGAAGAATTATTATAGACTGGGGCTTTAAATATCACTGGGTTGTATGCTTGCAGTCGCTGACAACCACCAATTAGCATTGGTTAAGCCCGTGTGGTAGTTTAAGGTTTATTCTCCTTATCCACCAATAGGGATGGGCTGTGCCCCAGCAGTAGGGGCATTAAAAATGGCTGGTAATGAAGATTGAAGGGTTAATACTGATGATGAGATGATTATGATGATGTCCTCTTATCCCTTATCAGGGACATAGGGCTCTCAGAAGGGACCTCCACTTCTTCCGGTCTTGTGCGACCACCTCAAGATCTGTCCAGCCGTGACTGATTATGCAGCCTCTTTTTCAACTGAGCGCCTCCAGGTGGTACGAGGGCCGGGTTTTCTTTTGCCATTGGCTTGCCATTTTGACCCTGATTCGGGATGTGGTTGTCAGGTCTTCGTAGCACATGACCAATTCAACGCCACTTCCGTAAAAGAACCTCCTTGTCTATGGCCTACTTAAATAACTTAAACTGCTGAACAGTTTGGCAGTTGTTATTTTGTAAAACACTTTATTATAATAAAAAAAAAATAAAAAAAAAATGGCCAAATTTTCTATTCGTTCGCTAACTTAAAGCTTAAAAATAAGCAATGAGACGATCAAGTCACATGTTGTAAGTTTATTTAAATTACAGACATTGTTGTATTGTATGGAATTGACAAGCCTAACGACACGTAATTTTAGAGTTTATGGCTTATTTTTAAGTTAGCGAACGAATAGAAAAGTGGCCGATTGAGTAGGGGGCTGGTCAGTTAACTTCCACAGCCTTGCATCGGCGATGGTTCGTGGCCACCAGATTCCCAGTATCCGCCTTAGGCATTTGTTGACGAGCACCTGTAGCCTTGCTAGGCTAAGGTGGTAATTAATACCAATAATGTGAAAGGACATCATCCATTTTGGTCCAAATGTGAAAGTGCCGGTCAAAAAGCAATAGTGCTTTAGTCTGATAGATTTTGTCCATCTAAGCATTTTTTATTATGGCACCGAAGCTGTAGCACCTTCATTTGTCTTTTGGCCGGCACTTTCATATTTGGACCAACAATGTATGAAACATGGATGATGTCCTTTGGTAGTATTTTCCGCAGTAAATACAAGTCTTATGTGGCTTTATACGACTATTCAGGCCATTAATTGATTCTGCTCCTAACGGCCTCTACACATTAAAAGTCAGGTGATATTTTATTATACGCACGTTGCAATACAACCCACTCCCACTAGGGTATGAATCCGCGACCTTTAAGGCTAAGGTCGAATCGTTCAGTTATATGCTAATATGCAATATGAAAGTTAGAAGTAGGATGATATTAAACTGATAGTGGGAGTAATTGTTAAATAATCAGTAGGTGAGCGATAAGTTATCGATAAGAGATTAATTCCCGAATTCATAAACAGCTGCCTGTAAAAGTATTGCTCCTGTTTTTCGTGGAAAATTTGTGTTATGATAGATTATGGATAGATACTGAAACACACATCGCTCGAAGGATTGCTCAGCTGAAGTGGCAATGGGCGGGACACATAGCGAGAAGAACCGATGGCCGTTGGGGCGGAGAGGTTCTGGAATGGCGACCGCGCACCGGACGACGCTCCGTGGGTAGGCCCCCGACAAGGTGGACCGACGTGAGGGTGAAGGTCGCGGTGCGCCGCTGGATGCGGGAAGCGCAGGACCGATCGTCGTGGAGATCCTTAGGGGAGGCCTGTACCCAGCAGTGGGTGTCGTGCGGCTGATATGATGATGATGATGATGACTGAAACACAAACAATTGTTGTGGGCAAATGCCGTCATAAAAATTAAACTATATGGAGTATTATATTAAGTGTGATTATACTTATTTTACTGAGTTATTTTATACTCAAAATAAGTAATTTTTGTGTGACCTAGGGTCAAAGAGGTTAGTTGTGGTTGTGTTTTCAAAAACTTTATGACCATTTTGTATGTATACTATAGTCAAATAATAATAATAATGTTAAATAATGTTTATTTATTGTTTTCTCCAACAATTTTAATTGTTACATTTTTAATATTACATTTAAGATATAATTAAGTGTAAAGATTGCGAGAGACTGGCACCCGAGCTAAGCCATAGGCCTGTGGTTCAGAGCACCAGTTCCCTCCCCTCTTGACGTAGCAATTGTGCAGTTAACAAACAAAAGTATAATAGAAACATAAACAATTGGAGAATAAAGTCTGTTTCCTATGTATTCTGACTTCAAAATCTTATTTTAAAGTTGCTAATATCTCATTTCGGGGATTACTTATAACTTTCTTTATGATAACTTACGAAATCGAAACTCATAAAAAAATCATGAAAATCATAAAAAACAGGTGCTGTTTTTCTTTTGCTTCTAATGAGCATGGAAACATAATAATATAATGATGTGCTTACATAAGAGTTATTATAAACAATGAGGCCCGCTTATTGTTCAGCAGGTTACGGAGGAAACCTTGAACTAAGGCTCGGGTTACGACCAAGTCATAAGCGGGCGAGGGAGCGGAATCCATAATCCATATTTTCTGATACTTCACGCCACAACTTTCCACAACCATAAATTGGACCACGGGAGCCAATTGAAGGGGTGGAATATCGAAGAAAGTTTGTATGAGACCTGAGTCCTTTATTTTGAATTCTGAAGAAAATGCACTTAAGTATCCCCTCCCGGAGGTGAACAGGGGGTTCGCATGTGGGACGGGAAGTGAAAACGAGGATTTTCAAATCAAGTCAAGTGAACAAAGTCAAGGACAGTTGCTAGGTCTCCATTCAAATACAGTTTGTACTCTTAGTTTTTCTTAATTTCACAAAAAAATTAGGTGCGTAGTTGCAACTTTGACGTCAATCTTTATTTAAATATGCAAGACTTTTTTATCATTCATTCTGTAAGTTTTAAAATCCATTATTGCCAAAAGTGGCACTTTGAGCTAAAATGGATTTTAAAACTTACAGAAAGAATGAAAACTGTCGAAGAGTTATTCAAAAAATATTAGAGAAAATTTAATTTATTTATTTATTACATGAGCTTTTTTAAATATTGAAGTGTTTACGAGTAATAAGAATAAATGTAGTGGCGGCACTAGTTTCACTAACAGTGCCTTAACATAAACGCTACAGCTTATAATTTAAACACTGCTGGTATTAAATATAATTATTGAATTAGCCAAGAAGAGCCAGTTGATTGACATTGATCCCGGATATTGTTTGTAGGTACTGGCATTAAATATAGGTTTTTAAGCATCGTTTAAAGGTCTCTACCCACTACACCGCCGTGCCAGTGCCATACCATGACCGTGCTAGGAACGTATCAGACACGAAAAGCAACACGATACCACAGCCGTGACACACTCTGTACGTGGTAGTAGACCTTTTGTTTATCCATAACCTTACAGTGCCAAAAAAGAAATAGCGAAGAATTTAATAATAAATCGGTAAAGGTAGCAGGAACAGGAAGCCGCTGGATGAGGGCAGCGCAGGACCAATCGTCGAGGAGATCCTCGGGGGAGGCCTATTATTATACCCAGCAGTGTGTATAATAGTGTCGTATAATAATTAGCTTATTTACTAGGTGTTCTCTGAAAATTTAGCTGAAAAATTAAAGACTTAACTTATTGTTCATAATATGTTAACCTAATGTACTTAAGCAAAAAAACAGGACAACAGTTAAATGAACAAAAAATGAAGGTTATTTCATTCGTCAGAGATGACTTGTAAACGTATTTAGTTATAAATTGGCATCAATTCAATATGTTATTTCTTTTGCTCAAAATTTAAATCGTATTTTAAAAATATACTTAAGTATAAGAAAATTCTTATAATACTGATATAAAATACCTATTGAGAGGTATAAATAAAACATCTAAGAAACTAAAAATATATTGTTTTGTTCAGTCCGAGACAAAGTCTTACTAAAAGCGATGGATAATTTTGCAAAGGATTGATTTTGAGAAGTAGGTATAAGTTTTATTTTGCGATTTCAGGCTGTGTAATGTGGCTGTTTATACATTGATGTAGGTTTGACAATGTTTTCGAGAATTTTTAGCTCCTTAGGGTTATCGCATACAATATAGACTAAGCTATATGCTTGTCATCCATTTACCTAATGCAAAATATTAAATTAGTAAGTAAAAATATTTTTTTCAGTTAGTGCAAAAAAATTGTTTGCGTAATACTATTACTAATTTATCGTTACATCAGAGTAGACATCTCGTGCCAAGTAAAAGAAAATCATATTTAAGGAATAAGTCAAAATGACCCTTATTGTGTGAATGAGAGGGTTTAGTTCAAGTTGTATGGTCTGGCAATACAAAAAAACCTTGCGATTGACCATGAAGGTCACCCGCCATACTCTCGCGCCGGCCAAGCGTGACAGTGACTTAATAAGTCTGATAATGAAGTTGGGAAAACAATACATGTGATACTAAGAAGTTGAATAAAATTTACTCCTAAAATTGCGGCAGTCAAGCAACGATCGCTAAGTTCGGTTATTGGATGGGTGACCAAAAATGTACTATCATGAGCTTCAGAAATCTTGAATTAAGGGACGTTAAACCGTTGGTCCCGACTGCATTTTCAGTCGTTAGCACCCACCAATCCGTATAGGGCTCAGTTGGTGGATTGTGGCCTATCCTCTTTATTTATACTTTCATAAGGACGGTCTGTGCCCTAGGCTATCTTAGTGGTTAGATAGCCCAGGGCCCAGACCAAACTAGGACCAGGCAGCGACACAGATCTAGGACAAAAAAAAGATTATTCGAATTGATCCTTGCTTGACGAAATAGTGCAACAATGTAAAGGTCTTCATTTTCTTGTGTCAAAGAAGAAGAACCAAGAAGAAGTGACCATCAGCCATTTTTTATGTCTCCACTGCTAGGGTACAGGACTGGATAAGGAGAATGGGTCACGCGGGCCCAATGCAGATTGGTGGGTGTTAACGACTGCAAATGCACCCGGGACCAACGGCTTAACGTGCCTTCCGAAGCTCGAGATAATAACTTTTTGGTCACCCATCAACCGACCCTTGCGAAAGTTGCTTAACCACCGCAATCACAGAGCCAGGCGCAAACCCACTGCACCGATGTAAGTAATTTTATATGTGTAGTGTAGACTACACATTGGTTTGAAATGGGACTTATTCCAGTCCTTTGGGTCTGAAAGTATGTATACATATATCACAGGCGTATGACGCCGGTTATCGTGTGAAAAAAACAACGCCAGTCGAATACCTAATTGGATATACTTATTTTTATTTTAAGTACTATATACTTACATAACATCAGAAATAAACAGGCGTGCAAAATCACAAAAAAATAAGCTGTGAAATACAGACAGACCGAATGAGACACACCATAAGGGCACAGAATATATAATAGTACTAACGTACAGAAGTCGGACCCCGCGAGGACCATCAAATAATAAGCTACTCTCGCTGCACGGCAATAAAGTACAATTTCAAACTGCACAACGCTGCGTGGATAAAATTATATGCACCTACGAAGAAGAAAGAGAGGCGTCTCTTTCTGTCGCATAGCTCTGTCTCAACCGACACATTTCGGGGTTGCTACTCGCTAGTTACTGATATCATAGAAAACATTCGTTATGCCCATGAATAAACAATGAAATTACTATAATAGGTACCTACTTATAAAATAACATAAATCTACCTAATAGGTGAGCTGAGCATATTTAAAGAGCATAAATAATAAGTATTTCTAAGTAGTTAGAGAAGCTCGATGGCGCAGTGGTATAGCGCCTGGCCCAACGATTGCGGAGGTTAAGCAACTTTTGCAAGGGTCAGTTATGGGATGGGTGAAAAAAAATAGTATTTTTTAGCTTTTTTCTTTACTGGTGCCATATTTCGAACTTCGATACAACTAAGTATGTAAATATGTATACAAAAAATACAATAAACTTTGGTAGGTAGGTAGGTACGTTAGTAATTAAGTATCAAAAACGAAGTGCATGCAGTTTCGCATTCGGCGCTTGACTGACTCGTTTCGTTCGTGACGTTCACGCGCTGCGCTCTCGTCGCTTGCACACGCCGCGCGTTTCGGTCGGCGCGGTGATATCCCTCGACAATGGCCCTCTTGGAGTGGGCCGCGAGCAGTAGGCTAATATAAAAGTTTAAGCGCGGAGTTATACCCCCCTGATAAGGGTTCCTTTTTTTACTATTTTGGTACGGAACCCTAACAACTTCGAAGGTGACCTCAATTACTTACGATATTAGTACAAAACTGAAAAACAACTCGTGACACAATAGCACAGAATATATAATAGTACTAACGTAGTAATAGGCCTTTTCCATGCCCTAATGGAAACTCATTATTTACATTTTCGTTAGATAACCATTTCAATGGCGGCACAGCCTTGGCTTTGACAGTGATAAGTGAAATTGCACACTTCCGCACACAATATTATGGTATTCACTAGGTAAATGTGTTTGCTTGTTGTTTTTTTTACAATTACTTTTTCACATTGTAAACTTCATTGTAAACCAGTTGGTGGCCGGCCGCGATTTTGACTGTTTGGGCAGTTCTTTCTCTATCCTTCGGGAACAGTACTTTTTTGGGGTGAAAGGTATCCTATGTCCTTTTTATACTTCTGACAACGTGTGTGCAAAATTTCATGATGATCGGTTGAGTAGTTTAGACATGAAAGCGTAACAAAGAATCAAACTTACTTTCGCATTTATAATATTAGTGAAGGAAGACTAGACGCTATCCATAGATAAATAAAGATATAGGCAAGGCATAGATAACATTGAGCAAAAGTAATATTATATTATAGTAAATAATTTCAGTCGTATAAATACTTATTGAAATCAAGTCGAGCAAAAACTGGTCACTTTGGGCACTTTTTGCCTACTACTACAATAAACTATATTTTCTGGAGCTATTGTTTGTAAATAAACTAAATAAACTGTAGCTTCAATATTATGTGAATTTCCGATACATTATGTAAGTACTTACCGAGCACGAGCAATAAATTCTTATATATTCTGTGATTAAGATAAGGTCGCCACTTTAGGGCTATAAGATCCTTAAATATCCTTTTAAAGATCGTTCTATACAAACCTACGTATAAAATACGGTACGTGGGTAGATATCTAAATCGCCTTTACCATTTAAGACATCAATAATTAAGTTTTTTATCACCTAAAATGGTTGAGATTACCATTACGAATGGTCAGTTAGCGCCTACGTAAACGACTTTTAAACGATTGGTAGTCAAATAAATAAATATTGGACTATTTAAAAAAAAATTGACGGAGCGAGTTCGAAGCGCGAGCGAAGCGTCTCCGTTGGAAAAAATCCTTTCGCATGTCTGTCCGTCTGTTCTCCTCTATGGTATATGGGGTTTTCTTTGGCTTTTTGTGTCGTTTTGCTTTGGTGAACCTTCACTTTCACAACAACTGTTATTTTTCTGTTAAATATTATCTAAGTTAATCCTTCTTAAAATAAAGTAGCATTAAAAACCTTACCTAGACTCATTAGTACCATTAATAATAAAAATAATAATAATAAATGCTTGGACAATTTCTCACAGCGCCATCTAGCCCCAAACTAAGCAAAGCTTGTAATATGGGTGCTAGACAACTGAGATACTACTTATATACTTTTAAATATATACTTATTATACATAGTTACACCCAGACCCGTTACGGAAATTAAAATTCATCATTTCAATTTCTGCCCGGCCGGAAATCGAACCCAGGACCTCTTGCGTGGTAAGCGGCATTTTGACCACTGCACCACTCAGGTCGTGCAGTGTCCTGCAATTAATATTCCTGTGTCTAGACCCAAAGACTTAGTAGTTAGGACAGAAATAAACTTCACATTTCAGTATTCACTGAAGACTTTGCTATATTATGTTGCCTTCGCAATTTTGCAAAACTTAAAAAAAGGAAACATTATTTTTTGTATTATAAACCTTATGAAATTAACTTATTCATAAAGCTTCAGAATACCAGGGGGTCAATTCTGCTCAAGTTAAAGTCGAAATCTTGGTTCAATGGCGTTTGAATGGCAATGCTTTTTGACACAGTTTTTGTTTCTTAAACCCAAACCGAAACACATTCCGTGTTATTACAAAAGATTTTTAAACACTGTTTAACTAAACACCTGTTTAAATGTGATGCTGTCTCTGTCAAACAATATTGTCAAAAAGTGACAGCATCACATTTAAACAGGTTTTAGTTAAACAGTGTTTAAAAATCTTTTAATAAACACATTCCGTGTTATGACAAAATATTTTTAAACACTGTTTAACTAAACACATGTTTAAATGTGATGCTGTCACTTTTTTGACAATATTGTTTGACAGACAGCATCACATTTAAACATGTGTTTAGTTAAACAGTGTTTAAAATAACACCGAATATGTATCCGTTTTGGGTTTAAGAAACAAGAACTGTGTCAAAAAGCATTACCATTCAAACACCATTGAAACACGATTTTGACGTTAATAGCAGACATTGACCCCCTGAATGAATGAATAGCAACCTTTAAGATTGACTGAACCTCTTATATTCAGCGTAAATGGATTGTCAATAGGAAAAAAGGATTCATAAGTATGAGAGTATAGTTTTGTTAATCAAAAAACCTGTTTCCACAAACATGGTTTGTGTTAAGTCTTCCACGAAGGCAGTGTGGATGAATGAATGTGTTTATCAAACATGAGCCACAGTCTTAAGTTCTAGGCCTGATTTCCAGCACTTATTGTTGCAATCGGTGTGGGAAGCTGATCGGTATTGTTTCACACAGGAAAATGTCGGTTGACACTTTAAATATTAGTCTAGGGGTGTATCGCAAGCGATGCTACGTTGTAGCTACGCGATGCTGCCCCTCTAGCATGACCGACTAAACACGATCGTTTTATCGACACTCAACTCTCAAAATCCATTGTCTTTTGACCATTGATAAATCGCTATTTATCGCGTTTAACTGTGATGATCCTACTTCCTACTAATTGTGGGTTTGGATGTTTGTTCGTCAATCACGCAAAAACTTTTGAACGGATTGGGTTGAAATTTGGCACACAGATAGCAGATAGCCTAGATTAAAACATAGAATGTTTTATCCCGATATTCCCACGGGAACGGAAACCACGCGGGTGAAACCGCGGGCGGCCGCTAGTATTATCATATAGCGTGTCGGTGGTCAGGTCATGCTAGGGGGCCTGTAATAAACGAATGAAAGAGACTCAAAAGTCAAATTCCAGTTTGTTTCTTGAAAAGTTGCTAGGAGGCATATAATGAACGAATGAAAGAGACTCAAAAGTCAAATTCCAGTTTGTTTCTTGAAAAGTTGCTAGGGGGCCTATAATGAACAAATGAGAGAGATTCAAAAGTCAAATTCCAGTTTGTTTCTTGAAAAATATTAGCCTTAGAGTTGATTGACACTAATCCTCTTGTTACGGCATATATTTTTATGTTTTTTTTTTCGTTTTAGACTTATTCCATTGCTGAGTTTGCACAGATCCAACGACATTTAGTGCAGATCATATTAGTAGTACTATTTAAAAAACAGGGCTATTTTTACAATATAACATTGAAATTAACTGTTAATGAATTAATAAAAAAGAAAAGGGATAATAGAAAAATAAAGTGCAGTCATTAAGCTCACTTTTGAACACTTTTTTTAAAGGCTTTTCCGACGTTTCCGATTGTTTTTTTTAAGACAATAAGTTTAACTATAGCTTCAGTATGTACAAATACCTTAATCTCTAAACAAAGCTGGTAATGGAATAGAGAGTAGATACATTTCCTCACTTAGCCTCTTTCTTGAAAGAATTAAAGCTATTTATGTGCAAAATATCTAGTTTAGTCAAAGATTAACTTTTACACTTTTAGTGACGAAAAATTTCTTAGCATAAAAATTTAATTTAAAGTTGTTATAATTCAGGTTTTCATTTACATTGACACTATTTCTGGGAAAAAATTGTAAACGCAAATGTTCGGCCACCCATCCAAAGACGACCTTTCTGAAAATTGCATAAATTCTCTTCCGTCGCGAAGCCTTATTTTTTGCCTATAGAAAACCATTTTCATTATGTTCCAATGGAAAATCCCTAATATCCTGAAATATATTTCAATTACTTTTACTAATTAAAATTAATAAACTTGCAAAGAAATAGCACCTAAAAGGTAATATAGACATGGTTCTATCGATCACAGACTAACTGTTCGCAGTCCACAGTTACGCGTGAAAGAAATAGCTGTATTCGCACGTGAACGCCAGAGAGGGACAGGAAGAGCGATCAATTTGTGCATGAGGAAATGGACTGTGAAGTTTTTGCAGGGTTGTCAGTAAAAAGTTAATCTTGATAAAGCTAAGTAAGGGCTAGATGTGAATATTGTCAAACGTTAGGCTTTAAATATATACGTCATCATATGAGGTAAATAATAATAGCGGCTAAAATAATTCTGGAGGAAACTTTGAAATTGCTCTCCTGAAAAATCTCTGTTTTTGAGATAATACCCTGTTCATCTGAACCAACGAATGTGGTACTTCCGTATCCTAATAAATTGTGTGTCATAAGTATATTGAGTGTGCCAATAATTAATAAACGTGAATTCCTGTTTCATTATTGGACGTGATGTGATTTTGATAATACAATCACATCACGTCTAATTACACGTGATAAATACAAATATGATTTATGTATACCTCGAATGAATAATCAATTGTATCATAATAGTGCTTTTAGTACTGGCATAAAAGTCTTTAATAATTTACCTTTAGAAATCAAAGCACTTGATTTGCCGTTGTTTAAATTCAAACTTAAAAAATGGTTACTAAACAAAAATTTTTATAGTCTCAACGAATACTATGCTTTTAAAACTAAATAAGTCATAGGTATTATTTAGCAATTACATTTTTAAGTATATGTTTAAGTAATGTTAATATTATGTAACTCTCAAATTGCAGACCCGTTATGGGTTTACTGTTGTTACTAATAATACTGCAATTCAACCTGCAAATTGTACACAGTATATGGCAATAAAATATATTCTATTCTATTCTATTCTATTAAGTGTTTTTTGAATCACCGTCGCCTCAAAACTTACAGTCCAGAAAGAAGAGCTCAGCATATGGTTTTAATACTTAAGTATACATAAAATTATTACAAAAGGAAGATGATACCGTTTAATATTATTTAATGAACATCAAAGTTGGAGACAACCCTATATCAAAATTTGATCGTGCATGACGCACCGCACGCGCACACGCGCAGACACACTGGTTGCTCGTGACTCGCCGTTTCCTGCATTTGTATGGGATCCTTGCTGTATGGGAGTTTAAGGATTCACTTGTTTATGTCTTTATTCAATAGCTGCTGTTAAAAAAAAAATATGAATTGTAAGTATAATTTAAAAAACGAAGAACTAGATTCTGAATATAATTTTCAATGCGCCCGAGAGCGGCCCAATCGGGCAGCACAACAATGCAAAATCTATTGTCTCATTTTCCGGGAATTCCGGGGCTAAAGGATTAAAATGTTCATATTACGAATAGTCATACAAACAAAACAAAACAAACAAAAAATCATTTATTCAGTCTAGGCTGTTACAAGCACTTGTGAATGTCAAAGAAGCTACGCCATCGGTTCGCAAACCCTGAGCGGGAGACCTTGTAACGAGAAGAACCGGCAAGAAACTCGTCAAGGGCTGCTTTTTTCTCCCTGTATATTTCATACAGAGTCGTCAACATTGAAAAATGAGCTCCACATTTAAAGTGAGGTCATTTTCCATCACAATAATTAACAAAAGTTTGTACACAATGGGTAGGTAGGTTGAAATTAAATACCTACTACATATCGGATAGGTAATTGTGAGAGTAAATAACTTTCAACTAGTTGAGAAATCAGTAATCACTATGTCTGCTACTCGAAAGTGCACCTAAGTAGGCAAAATTTACCAAAAAATACTTGAGACAAGACATAAAAAATAACAATAAAAAACTCAATTCTTACAATTCAATATGCGTTAAGATAGGTACTCAGAAGCAGACCCATTCCCACTGGCAGCACCCGTTCACGAGCATGACGCGTGGACCAGCCATCGCTTCGCTCAACCATATTTGAGGGAACGTAACGACCCGCCCCACACGACACCACCGCAGAAATGATTAAAGAGAGCATGACATACTTAGGCTACCCATCCTAAGGCACTGAATTGAAAACTAATATCCAAAAGCTTTTCATAGGCCTTTACTTACAAAAACTACTGACTATAGAAAGCAAAATGATTGCAATAAAAAAAAAAAGAGAAATCAAAACAAGGTTTACTTGCCTATTAGTTTTATGTTCTGAGTAAGAAGTGCCATACATATTGATAACATCAAACAGAGAAAAAAAAATATAAATATACGACGCCCTTAGTACAAGCAGACAGAAGCAGACCCATTCCCACTGGCAGCACCCGTTCACGAGCATGACGCATGGACCAGCCATCGCTTCGCTCAACCATATTTGAGGGAACGTAACGACCCGCCCCACACGACACCACCGCAGAAATGTTTAAAGTGAGCATGACATACTAAAGCTACTCGCATTAAGGCGTCGTCGAGTCAAAAAGCTTACAATAAGTTTTAAGTAGGTAGGACAATTCCCTCAATTTTCACATAGAATAGAAAAATCTACGACCAGGCTGTTTTATCAATTAAATAATAATCTTTAACGGTATAGTATCCTTTTTTGAGAAGACAATTTTTTACATGAGACTTAAAGTTTTCAAATGGTAAATCCAAAATATTACTTGGAATTTTATTATAAAACTTTATACCAAGACCTATGAAAGAACCACGGACTTTTTCTAATCTATACTGAGGCATTACAAGTTTGTCTTTATTTCTGGTATTCCGATTGTGCCAATCACTATGTTTTGTATATAAGTTAATATTGCGACGCACGAAAAGTATGCAGTTTAATATAAATTGAGATGCTGCTGTCAATATACCAATCTCTTTGAATCTATCCCTAAGAGATGTTCTAGAACTTAGTTGATAAATAGCTCTTATTGCTCGTTTTTGTAAAACAAAAATAGTATTTATATCGGCTGCTATCCCCCATAAAAGAATACAGTATGACATAATGCTATGAAAATAACTGAAATACACTAATCTGGCAGTTTCTTCATCTGTTAACTGTCTAACTTTTCTAATGGCATAGGCAGCAGAGCTAAGCTTGCCAGCCAGAGCTGCGATATGCATATTCCATTGAAGTTTACTGTCAAGAGTAACACCCAAGAAAACTGTTGAATCGAGCAAATCTAATTTCTCATTATTGATAACAATTTCAGTGGGATTCGCCTGTACATTAGGTAAAGCGAATTTAACACATTTTGTTTTCTTAGCATTAAGCTGGAGATTATTAACATTAAACCAAGCAAGAACCTGCGAGAGTGCCCTGTTCACATCGTCAAAATCAGTTTTATTCCTGTCAACTTTGAATATTAAAGAAGTATCATCTGCGAACAAAACAATATCACAGAATTTTTCTGCAAAAAAGGGTAAATCATTTATATATATTAAAAATAAGAAAGGGCCCAAAATGGAGCCTTGCGGAACGCCCATTTTTACATGAGAACCTGACGAACTTATTCCATTGATATTAACTGTTTGAGTCCTGGAACTGAGATACGACAGTAGTAATTTTTGAGCATTATTTTTTACACCGTAATGATTCAGCTTCAACAGCAGCGTGCAATGGTCCACGCAATCAAAAGCCTTGGACAGGTCGCAGAAAATGCCAAGGGCATTCTGAGACCCCTCCCAAGCCTCAAAGACATGCTTCAAAAGCGCAACCCCAGCATCAGTTGTGGAACGACCTTTCGTAAAACCAAATTGTTTGTTGTGCAAAAGGTTATTTACATTAAAATGAGATAATAATTGCTCAAGTATTATTTTTTCAAAAATCTTGCTTAGGGCAGGTAATATCGATATTGGTCTGTAATTGCTAGGGTCTTCTTTATCTCCTGATTTAAACAATGGTACTACCTTGCTAAACTTCATAAGATCAGGAAATATTCCTTGATCAATACACTGATTAAAAACGTCAGCAAGATAAGGGGCAATAGTATACACAATATTTTTAATAACCTTAACTGATATGCCCCATAAATCAGTGGAGCTTTTCATTTTTAGAGAATTGAAAGCTTTAATAATATCTAAAGCATTAATACATTTAAAATTAAACAATGAATCACTTTCAGCCACATGTCCCTTTAGCACAGATGCAGCAGCCGCTGGTGAGGAATCCAAATTTGATGTAGTTTCTACTGGTATGTTTACAAAGAACTTATCGAAAATATTAGCAATTTCTTTATCTGTGTTTATTAATTCATTATTAATTTTAAGCGTTAGGCTATTTTCCCGTGCTTTAGTTTTACCAGTTTCACGATTTATGACATCCCAGGTTGTTTTAGTTTTGTTACTCGAGTTTTTAATTTGCTTTTTAATGCAGTTAGACTTTGCAACTGCACATAGTATTTTGAAAGTCTTCGAGTATTTTTTAACATGTTCTAAGAAACCTGGGCTTTGGTTCGTTTCTCTAAGTTTGTATAGTTCATAAAGTCTGTTTCTACTTTTATAAATACCTGTCGTAGCCCAATCGCAGAACCGTAACTTCTGAGTACATTTAATTGTCTTTGTTTTAAATGTTTTATCAAACTCATAAGTAACTAAATGAAAGAGGTTCCCGTACAAAACATCAGGATTATCCGAATTCCATGGCATTAAAGAAATTTGTTCATCAATGTTGTTTTTAAAATTGTCCAATCCCTTTTTTGTGATAGGTCTGCATTCTACAGTCTTAGGCGTATCTATGACGTTCACAGCATATGAGACTTTCAAACCGTAATGGTCTGATGAAATATTACTAAAAACAAATTTGTTTTCCGGATCACATTCTGAAAAAACATTATCTATGCAAGTGGCGGAGTGTTCAGTCACCCGTGTGGGTTCTAAAAATTTATTAAGTAAATTAAAACTTTTAAATAATGCCAGAAAACGAGTGGTCGAAGAATTGTTCTCAAGAATATCAATATTAAAATCGCCACAAATTACTACTGGTTTATTTTTTAACTTTAATTTTTTTAGAACATCTTCCATGACAGATTCAAAGATTTCATAGGTACCTTTAGGGGGGCGGTATACAGACACAATTATCATGCTATCTAATTCTATACAAGACAACTCCACATGGCGCTCTGATGTAAGTTTCACAATATCCTTTCTTTCTTTATACTTTATATTATTATTCACAAAAATTACAGAACCGCCACGAATAGTTGTTTGCCTAACCATCGCACTTGCTAGTTGAAAATTATTTAGATAAAATGACATATCACCATGCTTTAGCCAGTGTTCTGTAATGCAAATGATTTGAATATTATTACATTCAACAAATAATTCTAATTCTAGATCTTTGCCAGACAGGCCCTGAATATTTTGACTAATTATATTAATACAATTATTAGGCCTGGCTGTTGTCTTGTAAAATAAATCAGGATATTGCGGATTCGTAATTTGGAAAAATCGCATTTTTTTTCGGAAGTGTTGCGACTTATGTGACAATGGAAGTATAGAAACTCATATTTCTTTTTGGGTATTTCTGTTGATTGCTAAGAGCGTTATCTATGTATGAATTTAGTTTAACCTGTGTAAAAAAATTGTTTTAATCAACCCATTTTTATCCACAACTGGATAGTGCTTAGCCTTCACCTCACCTGATGTTAAGTGACGATAAAGCTGGGTGGAAGCGCACTACACCCGGAATCCTCATCACTGAGGAACTAGCTATCTTACCTCTAACTGCCGGAACACAACAATTTTCAAATTATTGTTATGGCGTCAAACTTAGGTAAGATGGTGGTAGCTAGGCGGTTTTGAAATTGGCCTACCACCGACCAAAACGAGCACAAATCTACGCCTCTCCTAGGAGTCAAACCCAGGACCCCTTCATCTACACGGGTGAGCGAACTACAATAAAATTTAATTTGTACTACGTGTTTTAGTGATATACCTACTTATTACATTTTATGTTAAAAACTGTTCATTCGATATAAGCTAATATCCCACGTCATTACACTTATCTTGTGATTTTGAGCTCCTAAACAAGATTACACCGCATTGCGGTTAGAATCGACGACGAACGACATTACCAAATGAACATAAACCAATTAAATTAACTGTCACATTGTTAATTAATGATTGTTAAAAGTGACATTTAAAAAATAAAAATAGTAACTATTTGCTTCACTATAATCTACTATATCTATGACTATAATGGTGTTGATACTCTTCGAAGCTTAGTAAAAAAATCACATTGTCACCTATTTTTATCAATGGTATCTATCGATATCAATCTATCGAGCCTACAGTTTTTTGTCATTGTGAAAAGCCCTCATTAATATTTTAAATAACAGTTTTTTGTGTCAAATTAGTAATAGGCAAAACACCAATTTTTCTTAAAAATAAGAAACTGCATTCAAAGTGTAACCAAGCTATTTGTTTTATCTCAAAAAGGGATAATGTTTAATTAAAACCAACAGTTCAATCAACGTAATAACAAGAATTGTATTTCACATTATTATGGTTCACAGTATTCCAACACATTACCTGGCTTTTAGAGAGTATTATAGTATTTCCTTATTCAATAATAAATGAGATCGTTCCTGTAAGCTTGCCTTGCAAAAATCTACCAGAGCTACGCGCCAGTTTATACATTAGCTGTCAACTGTCAACTTGACAGTGACAGCTCACTATGACGTATAGCTATAGAGTTATAGACTATTATTTATGTTCCGTTACAGTCGGCCATCCTTCAAGAACGAGTCCCTTCGTTTTACAATTTAAAAATAAATAGGTAACAGTAAATCTATACCAAGGGTGCTAATGTATCGAATACCTATCTCTAAAAATTATACTAGTTTTATTTTAAGAGAACATTAAAACAGAATAATGGTATAACTCGTTGAAAACACTAGATACCTACCTACATAAAATCCTTTTGAACTCAAATTCCAATTTATTGATACTTACATCAACTATAAGTATGATTATTGTTAGTTTATTATAATTGTTATATAGGTAGGTACTTAACCTACAGATTCTATCCATATTCCAAAAAAAATGTCAGTAATCAAGTTTTCACATGTAAGAAGGTATTACAAGGTGTGATTACCTATTCTACAATAGACTAGTCCACTCAATTTTAATTACCTATGTTCAATTCAGAGATACAGTCTTTCTTTTAGGGGGGCAGTCCCTTTTTTATAAGTAAGAACCCTTTGAATTTTACAGTTTACAGAGATATTCACATTCAAAGTTTGAAGATAATTAATGGGTACCTGCCGCTCGCGTTGCCGTGACGTCACAAGTCTCAGCCGCCACCAGAATATAATGGGCGGGTGTGACTCCACTCTGGGTTTGTAACGTTCATTCTCGCGCTTAGGATTTGAGACTTTAAATTACTGTCACTTCGTAGGTTCTTATCGTTTAAAATAAACTTTGTTCCGAATTATAAGTTAAAATAATTCTTTTCCTTTATAAAACAAAGAAAATTGGTGGATTAGTCTATCACGGTCACAGTGGTCATCATCGTTCAATTACTACTTACCTATTCACTTTAATGAGGCAACAATGTCAGTCAATTCAAGTTAAGTACTTATTCTATTAGTGTCAGTCTAGTTTTTATCAGAACTATCTATCAAGTTAACAAAACCAAAATAAATCAGAACAAGTGAAATAGGCGCTTACATCGAAGTGTTAATTTATTTACTTAGCTACTTAATCTATAGCCGGGTGGTGAGCGCTACTTACTTCACAACACCATCACAGCTGCGGTGCTTCGAGACTTCCGTGGACTCCTGCCCTCTGTGACTCTAACACCCGTCGCTCACTTAACTATAACCGGGAGTGACGTGCTACTTCAATTCACAACGACACCGCTTGTGGTGAAGTGCTTCTTCCCTTCACACGACACCGCCACGGTTGCGGTGCTCGAGACTTCCGTGAGCTCCTGCCCTCTGTGACTCGAACACCCATATCTCACTTAACTATAACCGGGAGTGACGTGCTACTTCATTTCACAATGACACCGCTTGTGGTGAAGTGCTTCTTCCCTTCACACGACACCGCCACGGTTGCGGTGCTCGAGACTTCCGTGAGCTCCTGCCCTCTGTGACTCGAACACCCATATCTCACTTAACTATAACCGGGAGTGACGTGCTACTTCAATTCACAACGACACCGCTTGTGGTGAGTGCTTCTTCCCTTCACACGACACCGCCACGGTTGCGGTGCTCGAGACTTACGTGAGCTCCTGCCCTCTGTGACTCGAACACCCATATCTCACTTAACTATAACCGGGAGTGACGTGCTACTTCAATTCACAACGACACCGCTTGTGGTGAAGTGCTTCTTCCCTTCACACGACACCGCCACGGTTGCGGTGCTCGAGACTTCCGTGAGCTCCTGCCCTCTGTGACTCGAACACCCATATCTCACTTAATATAACCGGGAGTGACGTGCTACTTCCCTTCACAACGACACCGCTTGTGGTGAAGTGCTACTTCCCTTCACACGACACCGCCACGGTTGCGGTGCTCGAGACTTCCGTGAGCTCCTGCCCTCTGTGACTCGAACACCCATCGCTCATACTTAACCTAGACTGCATCGAAGACTTCACCCTACAAGTAGTGCCACCCTCGCCTTCCAGTCTCACTTGCCCTAGACTGCATCGAGAACTTCACGCTACAAGTAGGATCACCTTCGCCTTCCAGTCATTCACTTATCCTAGACTGCATCGAAAACTTCACCCTAAAAGTAGTGCCACCCTCGCCTTCCAGTCTCACTTGCCCTAGACTGCATCGAGGAGTTCACGCCACAAGTAGGGTCACTTTCGCCTTCCAGTCATTCAATTATCCTAGACTGCATCGAAGACTTCACCCTTCAACTAGAGCCACCTTCGCCTTCCAGTTAGGTATTGATCATATTACCATTTGTTCTGCAGTTGACCCCTTATAGTTAGTTATTGATTTTCAGTTACATGATATCATGAGGTCACCGTGTCAACCTTCCAGAACATCACAAAGTCAACATATTTATTAATGTAAGTAATACAAAATCAAAGCAATCAATCGAGGAACTCTCTATTGTAACAAATTACAGTAGTCATTCACTAATTATTTATTATCGCTAACATAATAACATCATTCTCATAACATATAATATCACTTGTATATCATTCTCCTATCAAGTAACAGTAGGTAGTGTATTCATTAATTAGTTATCATTGCTATCGTCTTCATCATTTTCTTATTGAAAATATCACTTTTAAATCATTCTTGTAACATTAGTGTAGTATTCAATATAACAGTAAAGTTGTTATCGTTATCATCATCATTCTTTTAGCTTTTATTAACACTTTATCACAATTATCTTATCAAGTAACGCAGTAGAGAGTGTATTTCATTTACTTGTTTTTATCGCCATCATCATCATGGTTGTTTTTTTTCTTTTACTTGAAGAGTAAGCAGGGCGTTGTCGAATGTTAACTATAATGTATTTAATATTTTAATACCAGCCATAACAGTTTCATAATTTTCGCATTTCCTAATTCAAAACGAGTGTCCTTACAATACTTACTCTTTGAAAATATGGAGTGTTTTATGATTATTTCCTTTTATATCATAATCATTCATTAAATCGGATCCTGAAATACTCTATATCTCAAAGTCTACTAAGGATGAGGATTATTTAAGTAAGTCTAATAACAGGTAGGTAGGGTAGGTTATTAAACCCTACCTAGACTGCATTTAGTATAAAACTTTCTACCTATTTATCATTACCATTAATTAATTCTTACGTTTTTTGTTTGTGTACCCAGTTACTGTCACAAAGTACGTAGCAGCATGGCGCTCCGCAGTCAGAGAGCCCACTGCGAACAAAGCGCCATTTTGCACGCACACATTGACATTATGATTTTACATGGGTTCTCGAGCAGTTTTGGACAGAACAGATTTCAGTCGCGGCTGTCGTGGGTACTAGCACGGGTGATGAAAAGACTCGACTATTTTAATAAGTCCTATAAATCGATTCACTTACTTTTTTTTTTTTTTTTTACAAAACAAAAACAAATCATTTTAGAGACGCCATAGTCTTTAAGGGGCGTCCAACGCTGGAAGCAATTTTCATAGTTAAATTATCGAAATCATTGACATCGTTTTTAATTAATAGGTACTTAACTAATGAACTATTCATTATTTTGGAAAAACTGTCAATCACAAAAATAGAAAGCTAGCTAAGGTAAATTTATTTATTTATTATTATTTATTTATTATTCAAGCCAACTGCTTGGCACAGCATTGGAAAACTACAAAATTTGAGGTCACTTTAACTTTTTTTTTAACAATAAAAGTTCTTACTAACATGTTTCTGTCAATCACTCAACTGAGTAGGTACTATAGTCTACATCAACATCGTACGGCCCCTTAAATCCCAATTATACATTTTTCTTGTAGTTTTTTTTTAACTAGTTGCGCGGCAGTACAGCATTACTACCTACCTATTAACAACTGACCTACCTACCGCTGGTTTATTAAAATTGCCTCCTAACACAATCTGCGCATGTTTGAAGCCATGATAATTGTAGACTCACTGCTTGCTTTACCAATATTTTACAAACCTAGATTCAAGTTTTCAAAGTCACTTTCTTTTCTGATTAATAATTCTTTCCTGTTCGCTAAGCGTAAGTCTCGCGTGCGCCTATTTTGGGCCGTGCGATCACTCCAGCTAGCTCAGCTCAGCCAGCTGCTCCTCCTGCCTCGATTACGGCCTCGGCCGAGTATAAATGTCATACGCTGCAGCGTCGCTTCGAGATCGTTGCTATTGTACTCGTAGTCGTAGATCTGGTTTCCGCAGATCGCAGTCGTACTCCATCTACGCTCTAAGCGATCGCTCTCTTTCACTCATTTTCTGTAACTTAAAAACAGTGTCTTAATGTTCCATTTTAATAAGAGGTATTTATAGTCGGGTCATTCTCGCACACAAGGGGAAAAACTATTAATTTTGAATTTTTCTTGTTGCCCTGTATTTCATTTCAACACAATGTGTGGCTAAAAGTTCATACTGCACATTACATACATAAATGAGATTCATAATAATAAGCTAAAATATAGAATGTAATATTATAGAATGTAAATATAAATTATTAATTACTTTTATAAAATTAACTATTTTATGGCTAGTGCAGTAGGTAATGAACCATTCTAAGTTCTGTCCTACCAGTCACAAGTCAACCAATAGTTGAAAATATTTATTGTTTGGCTTTACTTTAAAGGATTACAGCCATAGCTATGTTTTATGCAAAATTTCACTGTTGTATGACTTATTCACAATAGAACTGCAACACAATATAATATAAGTCAATGTTTCACTTTGCTTGTTTCTGAAATTTCAGAAACAAATTCATTCCAAGAGATAATGGTAATAAATTTGTCTTTTCACATATTTTATACTAACGTCAAAATGATTCTTTTTTTATGTTTTCTTAATATACAAAAGATTATGTAATTTCAATTTCACTCTAATACCCTATAAGTAATGTGAACCTTGAGCTTATATGTTCAAACATTGAGATGTGTTGAACTCTGTGTCAGAAGCTAGGACACATTTTTATTTTTATTCTTGTGCCTCCGGAGTAGGATTATAATCAGCTAATAGAAATAATACATTTCACAGTTTTTTTTTGAAATATTCAAGATTAAAACATAGGACTCCATCTATAATGTGGTGACTGAACAACATTTATGTAGATAAAATGAAGTAAAAAAAAAATGTCACAGGTTACCATTTACACATAACATCACCAGGATTCGAACCCCAGATCCCTGAAATTTCAGGCAGAGCTTAACTACTCTAACAAGACAACAAAACAATATGCTATCTATTCAAAACCTAGGTGTATAAATTTCTCTAAATAATCATACTAACCAAAGTCTTCAAAATCACTAAATATGAACTTATTGCAACAAGTGTACTTACACTTGACTATGATTTTGTATCTTCAAATTCCATAACATCCATTGCATATCCATGTTGTACTTACATTACAGGTGGTTTCTGTTTGTATCGACATAAGACTCTGACACAGGACACGGCAATCTTAAAATAATTAATTATGTTAAAACTCCAGCTGCAGCTGGACTATACATTTTTATACATATATTTTTAGCAAATTGGAATATTCAATATACTATTATATTGATTATTTGAAATCATTATCTGAGGGGTCGCTGGTATCCGGAGAGCAATAGAAAATCTATTGTCTTGTTTTCCGGGTGTTGACTAGTTAACATTTTAAAGTAAAAGCCTGAGTCTTCTTTAAACTTCAATCAGTCACTATAAAACTCTTGTCTTGAATTTCTGTATTAAAATGATCAAACAATTTTTTTTTTTCTTCATTATTAATGTAGGTAAGTAATGCATATAAAGTATTCTGGTAAACATATAATATCAAATTCATCATATCATCATTATCATATTTTGTCACTTAAGAACCCTGTACTTACTGTTATAGGCCTAAGGACATTTATCTTTCTCATTGTTTAACACCTAGATAATTTCAATTAATACTCACGGCACTATTATCATATCCTTTAAATGTGTATGATAGTACTTACCACAACTGTAATATTACCAATCAACGTTTTGGTACTTTGCATTCTTTCACCGTATATCACTTACCCATGTAGGTGAGGGTGAGCATGTATCATCAGGTCAAAAGAAAACTATAAATGAGGTAAAATTCATTATAAGATCATTGTAAATATGTCAATCATTCACCTCAGCAGTCTTGTCAATGGTCGGGTCAGCATATCACACGGTGTTACTACTATGCTATTAAATAGAATTTAGTCAGCATCGGCATTGGATGGGACACTGTATTTAATACATCTCTTGAAAACAGTTATACATTAGGTACAGATAGTAAATTCAAAGTTTCAAGTATTTGACAAAATCGTCATCTACACTGCTTGATAGGTTCCATTCCATTATTAGGTACTTCGACCCACAAAGAGCAGTAATTCTATTATCTAGGTACCTATTTGATATTTTGTTTTTCCAGCCATCCGCAAAGCATTGTACTTACCTCTCTAAATCCTTATAGGTACATAACTCTAATTTCAAGTGCTTGATAGGTTGTCCTTTACAATTTAGGTACTTGTTAATACGTTGACTGCGTAGTTAATTGCAATCAGTTGCTATTTTAGTCGAGCTTATGGGCGGGTCTATCTATATAAACAATTTGTTTATAAAGTGTTCCCACTTCGGAGATGTAACCAAGCTATTTGTTTTATCTCAAAAAGGGATAATGTTTAATTAAAACCAACAGTTCAATCAACGTAATAACAAGAATTGTATTTCACATTATTATGGTTCACAGTATTCCAACACATTACCTGGCTTTTAGAGAGTATTATAGTATTTCCTTATTCAATAATAAATGAGATCGTTCCTGTAAGCTTGCCTTGCAAAAATCTACCAGAGCTACGCGCCAGTTTATACATTAGCTGTCAACTGTCAACTTGACAGTGACAGCTCACTATGACGTATAGCTATAGAGTTATAGACTATTATTTATGTTCCGTTACAAAAGGTTTTCGCAAATAATAAGAAGACTAAGTAGGTACCTACAACATATTTATTTAAATAATCTACAATTTTTTATCTCTCTTGGGTCTGCTTTTAATTCAAGATAAGCTTGTTATTTAGAAGAAAATAACACTTATTACTGACCCTATCGATTGGTATCGTAAAAGTACAGGATGTTATTTTTTCAGATTTTCGCCGGTTCGATTCCCGGCTGAGACAAGCGATTGCAGTTTTTTTTTAATAGTATGTTTCCCTTCGATAAAATTTGCCATCATCAATATTAAGGGTACTTACACTCCATCTTACGTCTTTTTTCCACCCTGTATATAAAAACACCTGTTAAGTTAAACATAAGAATTGTTAGATATAATCAATTCGGAATTAAATTTTTAATTTTAGTTAGCAAGTTAGTTGGTTTAGCAAATTTAAAAGAAATTTTAAAAGGCGAAACTTCTTTCAAGAAATAAACAACTGATTGGTCACCTATCTCGTGGATGGCCATACCAAAGGTTGCTTAACTTCCTCAATCAGGCCTTTTTGCGCAAATAATGTTACCTTGTAGGTATATATCGTAATCACTTTTAATCAACTAAGAATATATTTAAAGTATCTGGAAATGGAAAAACAAGGAAAATGCCTTGAATTTTCCTTTCGAAATCTTCAACAGCTCCATTATAGTCTTTATTGTCTCTTTAATTAGGTTAATTTTACGATAACCAGTTTTTTTTACCTTCAAAATAATGGTTATCTTCGACGATGTCGCTGTAACCTTCGTTTAAGCCTTGGGATTATGGTTTTACAGGTGTTTATTTGTGAACGACGCTTAAGATAACAGATGTTAATTAAAAAGGACTGAACGACATCTGGTAACTTTTAAATTTGGCAAAATTTTGCTATTTACTGGAACTCTAGTCAATTTTTTATAGGCAAGAGTTTTTTTTTATAATATTAAAGAAATTGTCTTTTTTATTACAGATAGATGCCTAAACTCCCAATGTAAAAAAATATACCTTAGAGTAGGTAGGTAGTCAATTTTTTTTGAAACGATAACAAACATCCACAGACCATGCAACAAGTACTTACGCAAACATCGCACTTGAAAATTGTACGAATGACATTTTAAATGGCCATTAAAAACTTTTCGCATAAATCTTTCGATATTAAAATTAATTACTTATGGTGGTACCCTGAGCGAAAGTGGCGCCGCGGTGAATTATATAATACACAATTTTAAAAATGTTTATCGTGGAGATTTTAGGGCCCACAGTCTAGTATTTTTAGACGGTATCGTTACATTCCCTCGTAGTCTCTGCTAGAAGTAGATAGCAAAACTGCTAAAAGTGGCCGTTTTTGACACATTTGCTATCTACTTCTACGAATGACTACGAGGGCATGTAGTGATACCTTCTAAAAATACTAGACCATGGGCCCTAAAATCTCCACAATAACTAATTAAATAAAAACCTCTGAGGGCGCCACTTTCTGTCATACAACCGCCTTAACGCTTTTGTAAATTGCACTTTCGGTAGCTCCACGAACAATTCTATTTGCTCAATTTCAATGCATTAGTTATGACAGTGGACTCGTGAAATATGGGTAGGTCCATGACAAAAGAAACATAGTTATAATTTGTAATTAGAAATATAATAAGTTATTAATAACTTGTCAACGATAGACGCTGTATAATTGAATTAGTGGGCATCAGCCTTGAACTAGCGCCGGCGACCTCGCATAGAAATGCGCGGGAATCAGAGCGTGGTCGCGTGTCGCGGGCGATGTGTGAAACGGGACCATTTGTCAAATGGCTGGACGGAAAAAAATGATGCACTGCAGCGTAAACGTATGAATAAACGTTTTGTATACCGCAATCATCTAATTGGTTTAAAAAATTGCATGCTTAGTTCAGGCAAAAAAATATACACTACGTGGTTTATAGGGGCGTTTATATGAGTATAATAACTTGATATACCTAAGTAATTATTTGTATTGCACGTTGATTTTTGTTTTAACCACAGAGAAAGCAATAAACTACTTTTAACAATCAACGAATTGGAATTACTTACTTTAAATGTAAAGTATATGCTAAATTGGGGGGCAATTATTGTAATCCCTAAATCTCAGTAGCATGAAGTCTATCAAGATAAAGCAGAATACGAACATCAACGGTGTTATTACAAAAGATTTTTAAACACTGTTTAACTAAACACATGTTTAAATGTGATGCTGTCTCTGTCAAACAATATTGTCAAAAAAGTGACAGCATCATCATTTAAACATGTGTTTAGATAGACAGTGTTTAAAAATCTTTTGTAATAACCATTCATACAAGTCTTCTTAGGAAAAATATTAGAAACACAATTTTTGTAATGATTCAATTTAACTCTATTTTAACTATTTCGACAGGTTTTTCTTGTATAGGTAAAAAAAAACACCAAATAATTGTTGTTCTTTTTCTGTAAGTGACTGCAACATAACAGCTATCTTTCTCCAACATTACCGAGCTACGAAGTGTGACTAAATGTCGATATGTTATTATGTTGTATCCACTGTGCACATGTTGGCTTTCTTTAATCGGCATTTACCGATGAAAGTGGAAAATGAAAATTATCATTTTGTGTCTAATCTGTGATGAATTTGTCGTGCTTATAATAGATACCTAGAAAATTAAGTAAAACTGATCAATTCAATTTTTTAAAGATAGGTAGTAGTAATAGTAAATGTCTGTAGAAATTAAGCAACTCTCGCTAGGTGCGCGGTCATGGAATGGGTGACCAAAAATTTATTATCTCGAGTGCGGTGCTTCGGAAGGCACGCTAAGTCGTTGGTCCCGGCTGCATTTGCAGTCGTTGTCATCCACCAATCCGCATTGGGCCTGCGTGGTGGGTTATGGCCCATCCTTCAGGTGCCCCAGCATTGGGGATATTGAAAATGGCATGTCAGTAGAAATGTTGAGAAATACTTAGGACTGTTGAGACCATAGAAATAGAATGTCAAAGAACAACAATGTCAATAAACAGGTGATCCGAAAAACGAATGTATACATTTTATATGAGATACGTAAAATATGACTTACCTACATACATAAAATATGACTATATTATGGCAAAGGAAATTAATAAACTATGTTCCATACTATTTTCTTCGTCGATAAACGAACAAATGTAGCGGAATTTGATTTTAGAGAAATGTGTGGCAATATCTTATTTACCTGTGAAAAGTGTGATTACTTGGATTGTTTCTTTTTGTCACATCACTAACAGAACAAGACACCATGGCTCCACGATACCCTTATTTAAAATTCTAATCAAGATTGCCAAATATTTTAAAGAAAGTGTGATTGCTCTTTTGCTAGGCGGGACGCTAGGGGCTCTTACTGTAAAAAATGTTGGCTCATTGTCACTTGATCATTTGTCTCTTTTTTCATATACCGTATCCGTATAATGTTAACTTCTCTTTTCCACGCTTTGTTGGTCTTCTTGAGCGCAGCGAAAATTTTTCTGGCTGTAGTGTAGACAATAAAAGAAAAAAAAACTACAATATTACAAGCTTTGCTTAGTTTGGGGCTAGATGGCGCTGTGTGAACTTGTCCAAGCATTTATTTATTTATTTATTTATACCAAAAGAACGCCAATAGTGGAAAATTACAAATTAACTTATTGCATCAAAGAATCAGATTGCTAGCTTATACGATCAGTTACATACCTTTGTCCAATAAATTATTTATCCTTCACATGAAAAATGTAATCAGCATGAAAAACTCTATTAATTTATGGTAATAATACATTATAGCGCAGCAACCTTGTGTTGTTATTTTCGTTCTTCCTGCCACATTATCATTGGAGACATCCTATAAAAATTACTATTTTTATTTTATCATTTCTTATGAGTCATAAGACAACTCATTGCAAGTTTAAAAAGGTTGGGTTTTGATGAGTTTAAATCATGTTAAATTTTACTAATTCCTGAAGGATAGTTGTCTATTAAATTAAAGGACCTGAATGGTGCAGTGGTCAACATGCCGCCTACCACGCAAGAGGTCCCGGGTTCAATTCCTGGCCAGGCCGAAATTGGAATGATGAATTTTAATTTCTGTGACGGGTCTGGGTGTTACTATGTATAATAAGTATATATTTAAAAAGTATATAAGTAGTATATCAGTTGTCTAGCACCCATATTACAAGCTTTGCTTAGTTTGGGGCTAGATGGCGCTGTGTGAAATTGTCCAAGCATTTATTATTATTGTTGTTAAATTTAATGTTAAAACTGTAGTTTTTTTTAAATGGGACCAACTTGAGAGTTAACCTGATGTAATGACGTTTAAATTATATTTCAATCGGTAAAAAATTACCTTCCGGCTGACCACCAAATCCCACCACTAGAGGTCGGTTGGCACTCCAATTTGTCAACTGACTACCAGTGATCAATTAATGGTTAGTGATCGAGTTCCGAATGCGATGCCATGACATAAATATTTGGTGGTTATTTAGGCGTCATGTTGTCGAGTTCAGTTCGGTGGTTATCATAATTATTTGCAAATTGATTAATAGTGGATATTGTGTTTTAAAATTGGTTTAATTTTGTGTTACAATAAGTGGCGCAACTGAACAATATGTGGAATCATTGAAATAGGCGCGATCTCGGTCGTGTGAAGCTGAGCCTTTTTATTTGTAGTGGTGACTACCTCAGCAGAACTGACTTAATATACCTCATCATCATCATCATCATCATCATATCAGCCGCACGACACCCACTGCTGGGTATAGGCCTCCCCTAAGGATCTCCACGACGATCGGTCCTGCGCTGCCCGCATCCAGCGGCTTCCCGCGACCTTCACCAGATCGTCGGTCCACCTTGTCGGGGACCTACCCACGGAGCGCCGTCCGGTGCGTGGTCGCCATTCCAGAACCTTTCCGCCCCAACGGCCATCGGTTCTTCTCGCTATGTGTCCCGCCCATTGCCACTTCAGCTGAGCAATCCTTCGAGCGATGTCGGTTACTTTAGTTCTCTTGCGGATCTCTTCGTTTCTGATTCGATCACGCAGGGAAACGCCGAGCATGGCTCGCTCCATTGCACGCTGACCTTGAGCCTCCTTATGAGACCCATAGTTAGCGACCACGTTTCACTGCCGTAAGTCATCACTGGCAACACACACTGTTCACACTAATATACCTACTCGGTGCCAAATGCTCCAGGAAGCATTGGCAGCAATACGACGCACCCGCATTCTAATGCAAACCGAAACAATATCACTGAACCCTATCCAATACTTGAAACTGGCGAAAGTATTCCCTGAAGAGGAGTGAATAGAAGAAGTGCCCGAAATTGGTAGCAAATCTGCACCTTAGTCACTTCAATTTGTATACGCGAATTATTTTTCTACCATGCACATGAGTGTCGTGTTATTATTGAATTACCTACTATTTTAAATAAAAACCGGCCAAGTGCGAGTCGGACTAGCGCACGAAGGGTTCAGCCAAAAAATCACGTTTTATGGGAGCCCCCCTTAAATATTTATTTTATACCATATTACATTCATGCAATCTCACACACACACGTCATATACTCACTCACACATATACACACACACACACACACACGCACTCACACACACGCATTCTCTCTCACACACACACACACACACACAATAAAATAAAATAAAAAATTATATAACTTTACTAAATTCGTTTGTTCATACATAGTATGTAAGTGTTACGATGGAGCGGGGCTGTCTGTCACAAGTATTGTGATACTCACTAGGCAGTCCCAACCTGCTGTTTTGAAAACCAATATTTGTAAAAGAAATAAACTTTTTTTTTTTGATACCGTTTTTATTTGTTGTTATAGCGGCAAGAGAAATACATTACCTGTGAAAATTTTAACTGTCTACCTATCACGGTTCATGAGATACAGCCGGGTGACAGACAGACAGAGAGACGAATAGTAGAGTCTTAGTAATAGGCTCCCATTTTTACCTTTTGGGTACGGAACCCTAAAAATTAACGCAGCAATAAATACGGCCGTCAATTATTTTCCTATATTTTTTATAAGCTCATAATATATAAGTAAGTATGAAATAATATATAGTCATGCATACCTAGCTTAAGTTTTACTAAAATAGGTAAGTATTTTTGTACAAATAATTGTGAAAAATCGAGTTTCCAAATAAATAATAAAATGAAAATTCCTCAATAAACACTTTCGAAATCTGCGTCCGTAGTATAATCTGCTGCAGAAGAATGACTAATCAATAATTACTGCTTATATACAGAAAGTTCCGTATAAAAACTTTCCTTTGTAAAAGATCGTAACAGTCACTTAAGTCTATTGACAGACAGAGAGACAACGAAATGGTCTTATAAAAGGTATTTTTTATGATTTGCGGAACCCTAAAAAGCAACCCCATTTTTGTTGACCCGACGGAATCGAGGTATTTTCATAGTATAATGTTCAATATACAAAAATATTCATCAGAATTTTCACTGCACAATTTCACATTGAACCCCAAAAATTTTTATCAGCTATGGAATCGTAATAAATAACAAATCGTTTCATTGCAAGATTGAGTGCAGTTAAATATTGTTTTAACCATCATGAATCGATTAGATACGATGACATTCAGGTCAATCAAATAATGACTGATATAAGATAACGGACACATACAGTGGTGGCCACCAGTCGATTTTCATACAAACGAGGTAACTTTGAAGCTGGTCCTGGAAACTGAATGGTCCTCCACCAAGGATTGACTAGCTGTGATCTGATGATGGCCATCCAGGGAGTGAATGGGGGAGTTTCAGATCGCTATACATACCCAACTCATCAGCATGCTAGGGGATATTATAAGGATCAGAGTTTTCAGTTTCAGGATTTCCATACATTTTTATGCTAGTTTCGCGGTTTCTTTAAACATATCCTTATATCTCTTAGAATTTTGACCAGATTAGTTTGTTGTGTATATCGATCTGAATTACCTCCATTCATTGCCTGGATGGCCATCATCAGATCACAGCTAGGTCACGCCTGATTGGAGAACCAAGGCTTCAAAGTTACCTCGTGTGTATGAAAATCGACTGGTGTCCATAATGGGGAATGTCCGAAAAAAAAATTAATTGGCTGAATATTTTTTTTACAGGTAGGAATAAGGTCCCTTAGTAATAAAACAAAGTTTCAGAATTTTCGGTTGCGTAAAAAAATTAAAAAAATCAATGTCTCTTCGACTTTACAAATGTATGAAAGTAACAGCGGAATGGAGACTATACCTTTGCCGTTAACTGCCACAGCCACAACGTGTATTTAAAAAAAAGTTTTGACACTTTGTCTTGAAACTTTTTTTTAATACGCAATTTTTTTTGTGCGCAACCCACAACTGTTTTCTATACCACCTCATAGAAACAATGTGTCTAAAAATAATCCTGTGCACCGAATGTGTGTTTACTATAATGATATCTGCGGTGATCACGATATATTCAATTGTCATGTCAATTCTTTAAAGAGAGCTCTAATGTCAGATCCCAGTCTCTAATTATTTTAAGTACTTATCCAGATTTTAGTATTTTTTTATTTTGATCTTGTTTTTTTTTTTTTTCTCTCTCAACTCAATTCTTTCTTTTATGTTTTGAAATTAATAGTAATATAACTGTTAAATTACCAAGTAGATATAGATAACTTACTGTTATGTTGTTTCTCTATAAAATTTGTGCACAATTGTAATTGGGCACAGACATGCACCTAATGTATAGGATTTTTTATTGTTATATTGTTTTTTGTCTGATGTCTGTTATTGTGTCTTAAATAAATAAAATAAAATAAAATAAAATACCATATTGTGGTTGTGGCAGATGGTGGCAAAAGTCTCGATTGAATCTGAAGTTTAATCTCCATTCTGCTGTTACTTTCATACATTTGTAAAGTCGAAGAGACAGTGTTTTTTTTAATTTTTTTATTCTAACCTAAGGGACCTTATTCCAACCTATAGAAAAATATTCAGCCAATTTGTTTTTTTCGGACATTCCCCATTGTCTGGCCACCACTGTAGCTGAGTGGCTGTTTCATTATGCTTTCGGTTTTTGTAGCAGGTTCGAAACTACCCCTTTTTCCTTGGTGATAACTATGGCCAGATAACTGGTTATCTGTGAAGTTATTTTTCCTCCTGTATAACTAGTTATCTCTTAGGAATAGCAGCAGATCATAAACGATAAATATACGTATTTTAATGTTTTCCGTTGTTTCTATCGGTAGGTATAGGATGATGCCTGAAAATGAAAATGTCCAAACAAATTTGTATGAAATGCGAAAACCGACTTATATTTTTATTTTTTGAGGAAATATAGAGGTTTTTAAATATGCTTGAAATGCTTGAGACATGAAGATAATTGATCTATCCATCAACATAAAAGTCACTGCAGTGATATGTGTACTTTTTTATTTAAATATATGAGAACTAGCTTCTGCCCGCGACTTCGTCCGCGTGGATATTAGAGAAAATCCTTAGGGAACCTTCAACCAGGATCTGACCAGCCATTTTTACGCATTACGGCTTCCCGTTCCCGTTCCCGTTCCCGTTCCCGTTCCCGTTCCCGTTCCCGTTCCCGTTCCCGTCCCCGTTCCCGTTCCCGTCCCCGTCCCCGTCTTCGTCCCCGTCCCCGTCCCCGTCCCCGTCCCCGTCCCCGTCCCCGTCCCCGTCCCCGTCCCCGTCCCCGTCCCCGTCCCCATAAGCCTGTCTGTTGGGTGGGGAGTACAAATTCCTTTTTTTATTCTAAAAGCCCCACCCGACTTCAATAGACGTATTTTTATTATTACGAATATTATTTCTTGCTTTTTAGAGGTAGGTTTTTTGAAGTCGGTTTTTGGTTTTAAAAAAAAAAAAAAAAAATATTTTTAGTGTAGGTACCTTGTAGGTAAGGTATATTATATATGTAGAAAAATCGGCTCAGCCAAACGTAAGATAATCGCGGAGAAACATACTTAAATACGGGTCAACCTGAGAACCTCCTTTTTTAAGTCGGTTAAAAAACTACACTTAAGATATCCCTCTTCCAACAAAAAAAAAAATATCCTATTCAGTTCATAAACAAAGAAGTAATACGACCAATCATCGAGGTAATTCACACAAAATCATACTATTTTCGTGCTTTTTTCAAAATTACTTGAAAAGTACTAAACCGATTTCCAAATTTTAAAAAATGGGACCAACTTGGGAGTGTACCTAATGTAATAACGTTTGAATCATTTCAATCGGTCCAGCCGTCTTTGAGTAATCGGTGGACATACACAAAAAAAAACAAAAAAAAAATACTTACAGACGAACATAGAACCTCCTCCTTTTTTGGAAGTCGGTTAAAAAATCATAATTGCGCTATTTGCAACTTTATCTAAATCACTGTAAGCTATGCCGTTTAAGTAATACTTTAAAATGCAATGCAATTAATAACCTCTGTCCTCCCTCAAATCCATTATCTACACCAAAATTCAACAAATCAGTTTTGCGGTTTAAGCGTGAAATAATGAATCTATTGTATTTATTATATAATGCGGAACAGCCTTAATGTGGAATACTTTAATTCGCTGACCCTACGATGCAGTGACTAACTTTAGAGCACTTGCGGTACAAAACGACTTATTTTATTAACCGACTTCTAAAAAGGAGGAGGTTCTGTGTTCGGCTGTATGTAGGTTTTTTTTATGTATGTCCACATTGTCCACCGATTACTCGAAGACGGCTGAACCGATTGAAATAATTCAAACGTTATTAGGTTTGTTCCCAAGTTGGTCCCATTTTTTGAAATTTTGAAATCGGTTCAGTACTTTTCAGGAAAACCTGAAAATACTGTCGTTTTCGTTACCATTTTATGAACTTATACGGATGATCGACCATATCTTCTTTGTTTATGTACCGATTTAGATGATTCTTTTTTTGTTTGAAAGAGCATACTTTAGAGATAATACCATTTCGATTTCATTGTTATTGATCCTTTGATTTTAAAGATACACAAGGGGGTTCCCTTGTATATCTTTATCCTCAAAATCAAATAGGAACTGTATAGTGATTTACAATAAAAATAAAAAATTGTTTAAAACCAAAAAAAACCGACTTCAAAAAACCTGAAAATAAAACAAAAACAGCTTCAAAATTAAATACCTCTAAAAGCAAGAAATAATTTTCAAATCACTAGATACCTACGCATATTATTGTAATAAATTAACACCTTTCGAAGTAAATCACGTCTAATGAATCGGGTGGGGGCTCTTAGAATTAAAAAAAGTTGTCCTCCAGCCCACTCGACTTCATTAGACGTGTTTATTACAATACAATGATATGCGTAGGTATCAGTGATTTGAAAATTATTTCTTGCTTTTTAGAGGTATTTAATTTTGAAGCTGTTTTTGTTTTTATTTTAATTTTTTATCTGTAAAGTTTACTCCTTGTCGTTTGGCAAATACAATAACTTTATAATCGTCGAGAAAGTATTTTCTCGAGTAAAGTTCATTGTCTATTTGCAATTTAATCGCGTTGTAGTAAACAATTCCTTTTCAATTTGGCCAGAGAACAAAATAATAACAGTAAAGAAAAACTGAAAAAATTGTAAGTCTGATAAGTTTGCCATTAGTACATTTTCTTGTAAGTATACAGGTACCTGATATCCTTAGATACCCTATCATAGTATAAACAATAGCTAAGTAATGACATCAACGTTAGGAAACAGATGAGTCATTATCATAATGAAATTGTACAGTTTCAATAACATTGCTCTCTTTTATTTTCAGATCAACTGTGACGCAAGCGTACGTGTGTCCAAGCGTGTTGAATGAAACTTGAAATTAAAAAAGAAAATTAAAAACTCTTTGGTTTTAATTTTTCGGCGGGGTTTTCTTAATTCGAAATTGTGATAAAAGAAAAGTTATTGAATCAAATTAATCTGTGAAAATTCAAATTTCGAACTGATAGTGTAGTGAAGTGACGGAGCTTTTAAATAGTGAAGTACCGTAAAAAAGTGGTGTGTCGTGTATGATGTGTTCAGAGTATGGATGAAACGAGAACCATACACAAGACCTGCGTAAGGGTCAACTCTGCTGATGATGATGAGTCCAGGGACGAAGTCGACTATGATTTGCCAAAGAAAAACCCTTTCGTTCGGGTAAGTTTTTTTTATTCATATATTTATTTAAGCAATGTTGCAAGCAAATTATTACAAAAATTACAAAATAATAACAAACATTATGTTATCATTGGACATCAATTATCTGATGGCCATTCCTATGAGGTTTTACATACTTGTAGTAAAGGTCTACGACTGAACGTGTTGGAAAACCTAGAAATTATCAAACACAATGTTGATGGAACCATACTTAACAATCAACTTGACGTCTCTTCCTCGCCATTGCTGCGTATTTTCTCAAATAATAATAATTCTTAAAAATAAGTATCTTATTAATAAAACACATTATTTAATGTATATCAATTTATTTGTAGGTAATTTAAATTAAAAAACATGTTTTCTTTCTTTTTTCTTTTTTATTTGAAACTGGCAACATTCTTCAAACGTTGTCACTGTCAGTCACTCGATGCGCAGTGGGGAGGAAGTGACAATAAATACGGTGTCGGAGGGCGTAGTTGCTCATTCGGTGTTGGTTTACGCACGATCTAACTCCTGAGGATGCTCCGGGTTGGGGCGAAACACGTGTAGAGTAGCCTAATTGGTGAAGGTGCAAGGTGTGTTGCTGTCTTGCTAAATGCAGGTATTGTGCACTTATATTTTGTGGTGTGCTGCATATTTTTGCGGGCGGGCGGGCGGTGCATCTTGCATATTTTGTGTGCGGAAGTAAGCTACATATATTTCTTTTTTCAAAAAAAACATTATGTGCCTCTCCTACACTGTACAAAAATAAGACGACCAGTTTAAAGCCCTGTACTACGTATACTTCAAGGTTCTACCCAAATTTGATGAAACAATGGGTGCATTCTGCCAGACAAATATTTGAGTCATCGATTGCCATTTTAACCATGGAAACTAAAATATTGAACATTCTTTACAAGTTCCTTTCCATGGTTAAAAATTACTCTATGGCGATCGATGACTCAAAGATTTGTCTGGCAGAATGCGCTCAATCGCTTAAGTTTTAAGTTGGGCCCCAAAGCCCGATATGACTTCTGTGAACATCGCGCGAGATGATGCGCAGTACACAAATTCTATGTAAGTGTGTGAGAGAGACGTGTGGTGGGGCACGGCTACGCGCATAGTGGCTAACTTCAGAGGCCAATAAGACTGAATCGTATTTGAAAAACCCATAATATACACGCGCCAGTGGCGAGTTACTAGAGTAATCATATAGTTAGGTATGTCTTAGGTGCTATCTTGTTACTAACATAATATGGATGTTTTTCTGAAATATTTTTTTTTTTTATTATATTATATTATAATCAAAATCCGTTCAGCGGTTTTTGCGTGACGACAAACCGGAGGACAGACAAACAAAAATAAAAAAAACATTTATTTTTTGCATCCCTACCTTAAAAAATTGGTTTACGTTACGCCCCCTTCTCAGTACTCTAATCCAAGGTTTTTTCTAGAACATCTTCAATCTACGGACACGGATTTAAACTAACTTTTAACTAAAGGAAAAATCCGAATTAGTAATAAATAATCTTTTGTTTGTATGATAGTTATTTTCAAATTAGTTAGATAAGATTAAAACTTACTTATGACTGGCTGTTAACCTGGGGCCTTACTATGAGCTCTTATAGCAGGGCTTATATTGAACTGCTTTACTTTTTCGTACTATGACCTCAACGGTTAGTATGAAAGCAGGCCATAAGCAGTCCTGTTTAAGGCCTGCTTTTGAACTGAACGGTTTCTTATTTGCTGATGGTAAGCCCCCTGAATTTTTGTTAGATAAGTAGGTATTAGGTACGTGTACTCACACACATTGTTTTAGATGTCAGGACAGAAAGAGAGATGATACTCGTAATAGTACCTATAGGTACTACCTATATTAATATGTTTTTGGCCTTTTATAAAATAAAAATACAATGTTTTTATAAATTAATCAACTAAAAAATCCAAGTGAAATTGAAAACCCCTAAACTTTTAACCAAAACCAGGTTCAAGTTTACTCCACCTTTTAGAATATAATAAGTTAAGATTTCCAAACAAAGCTTATTTCAGTTTAGTTTAAAATAAGCTTTTAAGCTTCATTAATTTCACAGTAGGTATCTTATCTATATACAAAAGTGTGATAGATAGGAACTCGTATTATTTAATGTGAAAGTAACTTTGCCTATTACCTTTTTACGCCTGAACCACTGGACCATATTTGATGAATTTTAGTGTCAGATACGATAGATCATAGCGAAGCGAAGGACATACTCGTATAAGCTACACTAGACTAGACCCGGAAGGAATAAGAACTTAAGTCAAAGTTGACCTAAACCACTTAAGTCAGACATAAGTGGTTCTTGTCGAAGATGAAATGAGTCAGATTAGTCAAGTTATTTAGAACAGTCGTAAGTTACAGAGGTAATCGGTCGCAGTGACTTACGTTTTTGTTCCAGTCGGCGCATTGAACAAAAATACGCGTATTGTGACTTTTCTAATTTTTGAGCGAAAATTGACTTTAATGCTTATGTCCGCCGGGACTAGCATTTTGTTGCGAAAATTTATATCGAAAAGAGTGAAATAGGAGATAAAAGTTTATACAAACAGTGATCCGCTACAAGTTCAGTCGAGAATGTATGGCAAAGAGAAAATTATTAGTGTCCGACCGAAACTGGAACTCCAGCCGAAACCGAACTTTTGGCCCTGGTTCCAATTTCGGCCGAAACCGAATCCGACTTAGTGTTAAAAAGTAATAATAATGAAAGTATGTAACAAATAGTCCTTTATTTATGTTAAATTAACAATTTTTAAACCAAAAAAGAATCAAATACTCATTATGTTAACTTACTTTTGTATGTCAACTTTTTTATTAATCAACATTATTTAATGTTTAACAATAGTCGTCTGATCAGTTATTTGTAGTGTTTTACCGTACGTACTACCCGCCCGAATTGCCTTAGCCCCTCGCACAGTAAGATAAAAAGCTTCGATATGACTAGTTACAGTTAGGTGGTAAATATGCACGAGTTATAAATAGGTGTTTTTTCACAATTAAAATCAAGGAAATAACTGAAGTTATACACATTAAGCCACGGAACCTCAACTCAACACGATCGTGCTGATTCACGCCGGCTGGCTAACTCCGAAGTTGACCGATTGACGCGCGACAATTCACGAAAACCGAGCTTCGATCGAGCCGAAAAGTTCGGCCAATATTTGGCCGAAACCAAAACTGTGGCCGAAACTAGTTTTTTTGGCCGAAACTGGACGAAACTGAAACTTCGGTCGGTCACTAAAAATTATACAGATACAATACGTCGTTTTGTACCGCATCTGAAGCTTGTCACTTCTGTTGCACATTGTAAATTTAATCGTATTGTATAAGAAACTTAAAACAAAGTCCACACTCACGAATTCGCAGGAGGCAGCAGCTCTGCTAGTTACATAATGAATAGTGTTGTGACACGACTTAAACGTGTCCGGTGAGATTTCCCAATAAAACCGCAGGTATGGGCAGTAGCCAACCAGTTAGCGAGAGGAAATGTGCGCGGCATTCCTTCAAAAGGGCTAGGCTTCAAAGTAAGGACGCAACTTTGTTAAATAGATACAAATACCTCATCATTCCTAAAAAAAAAAAAAAAAAAAAAAAAAAAAAATAAATAAATAAATAAATAAATAAATATTTGACAACATCACATACATTGCTCCGATTCCAAAGTAAGTAGCTAAAGCACTTGTGTTATGGAAATCAGAGACAACTGTGGTATCACAAACACCCAGACCTGAGACAATATTGAAAAGTTAATTTTCTACATTGACCCAGCCGGGGATCGAACCCGGGACCTCAAGAGATGGTGACGCCTTGAAAACCGGCGTGCAAACCACTCGACCACGGAGGTCGTCGAAAAAAATGATGAGGTATATAATACAGTATACAATACAGTACGAAAACATGTCAAAGTGTACCGATTTAGGTGATGATAATAAAACTAAATTAATGCTGAATTTTCTAAAATCTTTTAACTTAAAACTAAAAGTCAATTCCCCTACTCATTTCACTGATCACAGTGAAACTCTGATAGATTTATTGTGTACAGATGCCAGTACTAGAAGTGTGAATGTTTTGCACATTCCCGAATTGGGAAAACATGCTGTTGTCTCAGCGGAGGTGTGCATTAAAAAAGAGAAGCCTGCTCCTCGTTACATAACTTATAGGCCATACAGAGACATAATTCCTGAGCTTTTTGATAGAGATTTGGGTCTAATTAATTGGAACTATATTGAAAAATTACCCGATCTTGATTCCATGGTTGCTGCTTTTAATTCACTTGTATTACAACTCTTTGAACTCCATGCTCCTCTAAAATCCATCATTATAAAGGAGCAATCATATCCATGGATTACTGACACTGTCAAGCAAATGATGCTCACCAGGGACGTTGCACATGCTAAGTGGAAGAAAACCAAATGTGAATCTCATAAAGTATTTTATAAAGATATGAAAAATATTGTTATATCAGCACTGTTTCAGGAGAAAAGTTGTTATTTTCAGAACGACATAAATAAAAATATTAATAATCCAAAAACACTGTGGAAAAATCTTAAGAAGCATGTTGTAATAAAAAATAACAATGATTTATCTATACCGGGTCTTGATCCTGACACTATAAATGATCATTTTCTAAATGTCCCTGGCACTTCTTCCACTAGTATCTCTGAGTTGACATATTATGAGTATCACAGGCTTGGCACTTCAACATTTTCTCTTTCCCCGATTTCTGAAAAATCTGTTGCTGAGATTATTCATAGTCTTCACTCGGATGCAGTTGGCATTGAAGGTATCTCTTTGCATATGATTATTATGACTCTGCCGAACTCACTCAGTGCTATTACAGCTATAGTAAATAAATCTCTGACTGATTCTCAATTTTCTGACATATGGAAGACAGCCCTTATTAAGCCTATACCTAAAAAATCTAGCCCTGGCAGTGTCCATGATCTGCGACCAATTAGCATACTTCCTTGTCTCTCTAAGATTGTTGAAAAGGCAGTGAGCTTGCAAATGATCAAATACTTAGAATCTAATTCTTTGCTTCCTCAGTTACAGTCAGGCTTTCGGAAGAAACGCAGTACGTCTACAGCACTTCTCAATGTAGTTGATGATATACTTTCTGCACAGGATAGGGGAATGGGCACTATTCTCGTTCTCCTTGACTACTCACGGGCTTTTGATTGTTTAAATATCCCACTACTTCTTTCAAAACTTTCGTATTATGGTTTTGATGCTGCTGCAGTACAGTGGTTCCATAATTATCTTCTGAACCGCTCTCAGATCGTGGAGGTTAAAGGGAATGATGGTGGGGTCTCCTACTCTCAATGCAAGGCCCTGTCCAGAGGCGTCCCACAGGGTTCAATACTTGGTCCTCTTCTTTTCATTTTGTTCACTGCAGATATAACTGAAAGTGTAAAACATTGTCAGTATCATCTTTATGCTGATGATGTTCAGTTGTATCTCAGTTTCCATCCTAATGAGACATCTAGTGCAGTGGGGAGGATTAACGAGGATCTACTAAATTTGTCTAATTGGTCAAACAAAAATAGTCTGGTATTGAACCCAAACAAGACAAAATTTATGATCCTTGGTTCAGCTAAACAAGTTTCCTCTATCTCTGAGCGCCACCCACTAATCTGTATCGCTGACCAACCGGTTGAGATGGTACATGAAGCGAGAAATTTAGGAGTGATCTTTGAGTCGAACATGCGCTTTGAAAAGTACACTCTTGAAGTTGTCCGTAACTGTTTCTACCGACTCAAGGTCCTCTACAGGTATCGCCCTTTTCTCTCGGAGGATCTCAGGGTCAGATTATGCGAGTCCTTAGTACTATCAAAACTTAACTATGCTGATATAGTCTCTGGCCCCTGTCTACTATCAAGAACTAAGCAACTTCTACAACGTGTACAAAATGCGTGTGCACGTTTCTGTTTCTCTGTCCCTCCGAGAGCACATGTTACTCCTTTTCTCAACAACTCTCGTCTGCTCAAAATGAACTCTCGTAGAGAACTGCATTATGCCACCTTACTGTTTGATATTGTTCTTACTAAAACTCCTGAATATCTGTTTAGTAAACTCAAGTGGGCAAGGGATAACCATACTTACAAGACCAGAGCAGCTTCCTACATGATTCTGACGCCTGCACACAGAACTGCTGCCTTCCGTGGGTCTTTCAAATATTCGGCCTCGAAGTGCTGGAACAACTTGCCACCCCCTCTTCGCACACTGAAAACTCGTAAAGCTTTTAGTAAGGCATATAAGGAGTTCTTACTGAACACACAGCTACTTAATTAAAAATAGGTACAAACTTACTGGGCTGCGATACATGCTGTGCTTTGGGAGGCTTAGTCGTTTGATCACTTCGAGGTGCGAGATAAAGTTGTTACACTATTTTTATGTCCTGTCCTCATTTATTTTGTTTGTTTTGTTACAAGTACAAGTTTTTTGTACGTTTCTGTGTTCTTTTTGTTTTTTGCTTGCCACGTTGCATAAATATTGTTATCAATGGCGGCTGATGACGTGTCTACCACATGTCCACCCCACTACGTGTCCATTTATTTGTTTGCTGTTTTTTAAAATTAAAATGTGTGGAGGTAAAATTAAATTATTCTTGCAGAATAAACGGCTAGTCTGACCACAGATTACAAATTTGTAGCAAGAGTGTATGTGTCACTGTCAAGTGTATGTGTCAATCAAAGTTTGCGTTTGTGTCCCTTTGTACTTGTACTATATCTATGGTTTGTGTGCGCTTGACCACAGACTTCTTATTTTTGTTTTGGCAATCTACTTTCCTGAAATGTGTTTATTTATATTATTATTTTTTAAACTTTATATGTGTTTTCGGTCCTGATGTCATTACTGTGCTCGGCAGAATATCAGTGCAGCTGGCCTTGCCTGCTGCTTATACTGAGCCGAGTACAGTTTTGACTTCATGCGACGATGCGCAATGTTATTGTAATTAGCCTTAGATTTGTTTTAGTTTTTGTATTGTCTTTGTAATGTTGTGTATCGTTGTGTGGTGTTCAAAATAAATGTATTTTCTTTCTTTCTTTCTTTCGATTTGAGCATTTTTAAATATTTTATTTCTCTGTGATTAAAAACATTTTTTACCGACTTCAAAAAAAGGAGGAGGTTCTCAAGTCGACGGTTTTTTTATGTATATGTTTTAACATAACTTCGTCTGTTGTGAAACGATTTATACAATTCTTTTTTCATATCAAAGAACATAGTTCGTGTGTGGTCTCATAAAAAAATGGCTAGTTTTTTCACAATCCTGAAAAATATTAATCATTTAGCTTGCCATCGTACGAGTTTTTACGCGGAATTTCGGACATAACATCTTTGTTTATGAACCGATTTAGATGATTCTTTTTTGTTTGAAAATTTTATCTCTATAGTGCACTCCTTGACAATACAAACAATAAGTGAAAAAATAAATATGAGTCGTATTCTTATTTGTTACAGCTGAAACGTTGTGAAAAATACCTCTAACAAGCAAATTTGAAATTACACTTAAACAGATTGACTTCGTTTTAAAAGATAATTTATTATGCTTTCCTCTCTATACGGCACTAATTTAAAAAAAATTGTTTCCTAAAACTAAAGTTTACATCAATAGTAATGCTTTCATTTTTTAGATAACTTCTTTGGAAGACGCTAATTTCTTTGAAATGCGGATATACACTCTTTTCCTTAGTGGTAGATGACTAAATGCCTTCCTGAACAGTGAGAGTTGTCGAACGCGCGTTGCCATAATTAGAAATACTTAAAATACTGACCACTTTCTATACTTAAGTACCTTTAGAAATGTTGCCTGAAATAAAAAAAATACTGTCTATGTTAATGTCTGACTTGGTAACCAAAGGTTTCCGTGCATATAATATTTATGTAAATCGCACAACGCATAATTTAGGTTTCGGAAACCTAAACCATCTATGCTAAACCTAAAAGGTTTCTTTAAAAGGGGTTACCTCTTACATTGATATCATAATGAGAATCAAGACGAGAATTGAATATATCAATTTCGTATATCACATCAAATACAATATCAATATCTGAGTAAATCTCAGTTTAAATTTCTCAAATCCATCAAGAAATGACAAAATTATTAAAGATTTAAAAAGTGAGTTTAAATAACACGGCCGGCCCTTGCGGATCATGCGATGACGTCACGTGCCACAATCGCCCGAACAAACACCTGCCGCGCCGTCAGGTGTTTGTTCGGGCGCCGACGTCATCAGCCAATCGTGAATTGGGGAGCGTTTTTGAGAATGCGACACGAAAATCGCTCTATCTTCGTCATTTTTGGTCCAATTTCAATAATTCTTTCACTGAAATAATTTATTTTGATGTGACTAAAACTCTACATATCTAAATAAAAACCTCGTTGATCCTCATTGAAGAAGAAGATTTATTTGCATTTGCATTTGCAGGTGTTTACATAAGCCAACTGCCAATCTGTACGTGATGTCAATGATATATAAATCAACAATCAGGTAACAAACTACATTCGTATAGTTTGCTATCATTCAGTGTTACAAGTCACATCTTTAGTCGAGCTCGGTGGCGCAGTGGTTTAGCGCCTGGCCCAGCGATTGCGGAAGTAAAGCAGCGTTCGCAAGGGTCGGTCATGGGATGGGTAACTAAAAATGTATTATCTCGAGCTCCTCCGTGCTACGGAAGGCACGTTAAGCCGTTGGTCCCGGCTGCATTTGCAGTCTTTAACACCCACCAATCCGCATTGGGCCCGCGTGGTGGGTTATGGCCCGTCCTCCTTACTACCCATAAGGAAGGCCTGTGCCCCAGCAGTGGGGACATCAAAAGTGGCTGATGAACACAGTGTTACAAAAAAGTCCGTAATGCCCAATATGGATAGGGACCATCAAACTGAACAACTTTTACTATGGGATCAACTCTGAAATCGCGAAAAAAAAAGCTGTTTCATATACATTTAGTTTTTTTTTTTATTAATTTTTGTATGAAACAGCTGATATTTTTCGCGATTTCAGAGTAAAAGCTGTTGACTTTGATAGTCCCTATCTACCTTATTCGGCCTTACGGGTTTTTGTAACACCCTGTATATTTTACATCAAGTCTTTTTCTAGTACCAAAGTCTTAGTTCCGATTTCCACAACACATGTTGATTCGAAAGTTTAAGAACCTTGAGAAATTGTCCAGTGAGAGATTAAAGTTTCGGTGGAAAATAACAAGCAGTTTGTCACTAATAACATGTTTTGTAAACATGCTATTGTTCTATCGCGATACGAGCGAGTGAGAAACTCGAGCGCTTTCTACAACATTAATTATTATAGTTTGTGGAGGAAGTCCGGTAAACGGCTAAATAAAGGCATTTTTAACCGACTTCATCAAAAGGAGGAGGTTCTCAATTCGATTGTATGTTTTTTTTTTTTTTTTATCGTTGTTCGCGCGTATCTTCGACATTTATGAACCGATTTAGATAATTTTTTTTTTGTTCGATAGAGTTTTGCATTAGGTAATCGGAAAGGTCGCGGCCTTTTTGTACCTACTAAAAATAATAAGGGTACAGCGAGAAACATCTTTATCATCAAAATTATCAGACCTAAAGCTGCTGAACCATTTTTTTGCAGTAGTAAGTATTTGACAGATCATATTTTTTAAATTGAACACTAGGAACAAGAGTCTGAATCCTAATCGAAAAAAATGTATCTAACAAAAAATATTAAAAGCAAGACAATTATTAATATTATCAATTTGTTTCAATTTTACCGCTATTACCAGAAAGTCAGCTGTCAAATATTTTTTTTTGTTCATCATTTATTTTGAAATTTTTGTCTAACTTAAATTCAAATTAAAATTGAACGGCCTTACCACAAAACACTGTTTAACACGTGTTTAACTAAAACACTGTTTAAATGTGATGCTGTCACTTTTTGACAATATTGTTTGAAAGAGACGGCATCACATTTAAACAGTGTTTTTACTAAACAGTACTAATCTTTTTCAACACACTTGCTCGTAAAGTGAGCCCCAATACATCGCTTTTAGGGCCATAAACCGAGCTATAACAAACGCGTGCAATAATATATAAAACACTAGTTCGTAATAGAATTAAGCCAACAAAGTTAAATTAGTACCTTACTGCAAGTTCTATGCGAGTAAACAGAGCATTCCCAATTTAGCCGGGTAATACAGTTGTATTTTTTTGCCCTTTGAATTTGGGAATTTAGGGCATTTTAGGGGTATTTCAACTTGTTTTGGGGACTTTTCTTTAGGAGTTGGTAACCCTGCAAGATTATCCAATCAACCAAACACCTTGTATTGAATGTAAGCCCTGTCATACAAACTATTGCATAAAGCTTGCAGTAACTTGTCCTACCGGTCTCAAAACCGATTAATATAAAATTATCTCAACAATTCCATTGTTTCTTTCCAAACCATTAGATTTGGCCTTCACTGATCTATGATTAAAAAAATCTATACTACCTATCAGCATTTACAATTAAACAGCAACCATTGCTCTTTTGCTTATCATCCTTTTGAAAGCTATGAGAATTGAAGAGGCAATGGTCACTGAACATAACAATTAAAGCTTTGTTTATCATCAGTATCTAAAAGTAAACTTTATCCGATTTATCATGGGGTTCATATTCGATTGAAGTTCGTGATATTATGTTCGACGGGCTTGGCTGTTGCACAAATGTATTGGGGTCACAGAATAAATAAATATCTTGAATGAATGCAGCCTGTGGCCTTACTGCAAGCGGAATTTGCGAATCGGGCTTTTACCACAAAATAAATAATAGTAGGTACTAGTGTCTTTTACGCATGCCCATTTTAGGTTGTACCCCTTGAGGTACAGAAGAAATTGGATAAAATAAAATAAAAAACCTTCCATAGTCCGTGTAGTGTATCCCGATTGCAAAATAGAAATAATAGTTATTTATGCAACCGTAGTATAATACCTAATTATGTACAGTTGCATACAAGACTTTATTATCTACACCATTTTTTTATATGGGAAACAAACAATATTTTAATACATATAGTGTCCTTCTTAAATAGTGCACTAAATTTTAAGGGGTCAATGTACTCATGCATACAAACAACTTTTACTATTCCAATTGTTCCATACATTTTGATCTATCCGATTTGAAGTTGTCTATGGAACAGCAGATTTTTTTTTTCTCGATTTCAATGTTGGTCCCATAGTAAAAGTTGTTTGAATGCATAAGAACATTGACCCCTTAAAATTTTGTGCACTATTTAAGAAGGACCCTTATATGTGTTAAAACACCCATGATATTTATCTACACCCATGATTATTATTCTCTATAAAGGGTTTTGACTTTGACTTTGTCTTATGACTTTCCTCCCCCTCCTCGTCATTATATCTTCCTAAAGTGTGTTTATAATCTAGTACTGAATGTCATAATGCAACGCTTCGCGCGTGGGCGCGCGGCACTGCAGGACCAGCTCTTGCTCGGGATATTGTAATGATGGCAGTAAGCTGTTCATAATTCAAAATTATGTCCGCTGTTCCCGTTAAAAGTGTTGCAAATTAAAAATAATTTTCATTTTGTCTTACAGTAAGTTTTATTATTTATTTATTTATTATTATTAAAACACAAATTACAACAATGTTTTCTTACATTTAACAGTGCTATATAAACCTATTTAGGTTTTAATAAATATGATCCCCACAAATTAATAAAATAAAAATATTTTTTTTATTTTTTCGGGACAACAAACAATTGACCAATGTATGTTATTTAAATAAACTAAGAACAATGAAAAATACTAATAGGACAATCAACACCGTTATCCACAACTTAAATAAGAGAGTGGGTAGGTACCTGCTTCTTAAAAAAATTTAAAGTACTTAAATCAATGATATTAAACGTAAAGATAGGTTATGCGCCAACATCATTGCTATTTAAAACAGCGTAAAGGTACTATAGATACACACATTGGCCGCTGCATGCGCATTGGCTGCCAATTGACAGCGCGTCAGTTGTCTCCTTCACTCCCACACGCAAATCAGACAGCTCGCTCTTTGTACAATATGGCCGAATAAAGTAATAGAAAATACATATTTTTATTAAATACAGTACTTACGTGTGAAATAAAGCATTTTTCCGATCTCTGACCGTTGCTGTATAATTTGTACATCGTCTAAAGACGCAAGTAGACATTTTTTTATGGTATTTCACAATTTTATTGCGTCTGATTGACGAGAGCCGCGTGTGTTACCGTGTCGCGAGACTGTGCCTGACTAATTGAAAGTCGGGCAATTACCTGACTTTCGTCTTGCCATTGTGAAGCGCGGGTAACCTATCTTTACATTTAATATCATTGACTTAAATAATAAAAGAGAAAACAAAAAAGAAACTAAACTAAGAAATACATACAAGAGGGGCTATCATACATGCATGAACGAATATCAATATCTAATATTTAAAATTATTTATGCAAAAAAGATCTTAAATAATTATAAAACTACTTAAACTTTAAAAGAGAGGAAATACATACACAACACAGTTTTCAATGCTTTTTATTTTATAAGATATAGTTCACATCACAGTACATTGAAATAGACACATTTAATAAAATACTTTCTTCCTAAAGATCAATAAAAGAACAAAATTTTATTGACTAATGTGTGAAATGATGAAGAAGGGGCCATACAAGCCACTGGTACCTACCAATCCCTTTTTTTTATTTTTTATTTATCAACATTAAAAAATCGCTATCATAACAGCCACATCTTAATTTCATTGAATACCAATATGCATTTTTTACGCTCCCACCTAGACATTCCTTTTAAATAATCAAGAAAATATACCTAATATTAATTATTTCTTTTTAAATATAATAATTTAGTTTTCATTGGTTGGAAAAATTTTTTTTTTCGCCCTCTACAATGTCTCAATTTATTCGTGTTTTACTAAAGAAAGGTTTAAAAAAAACGTTTATTAATTTTTAAATTAACTATCCTTATTAATTTGGATTTTTATTTGGTTTATATTTGTAAATGGAGTAAATTGTGTTTTATTAAATTTCTCTTAAAAAAGGAAGTGTTGCTTGTGAATTTTTCATTCTGTAACTAATTTCTAAACTTTTAAATTAATTAATTTACAAAAATAGGAAAATCTCGCTAACTACCTTTTGTCCACGGGCTGTAAAAAGGGCGAATGGTCTAAAGTACCTACAAAATAACAGTGTTCACAGTTTCTTACCTGCTAAAAATTTTCAAGTGTATTAAGGCGAGGCCAGTTCACGAAATTTACTCTTTCACTATGTCTTTAGAATAAGGTTGAATATTGCATAACTTTAATTGACGCTTCGTCAGAAATTTGACGAATTTTAGTACATTTTTATTGATTTCTGAAATACTGGATTATTTATTAAAAATGTACTCGGTTAATGTGTTAGATCGATAATAAAGCTATCCTTTTTGCATAAAAAATCATATCACTGTCGTTGAAAATTACGAAATCTGACGATTTGAAATTTAGTTTTACAAGTTTTTATGGTGTTATTCAGGATTTTTTACAGAGTTACCATGCCATTTTTCAATATTCTGTTCGGTTAATTTGCTTCTTTGTTTCTTTTACATCAATTCTTCACATTGGAAGTTCAAAAATCAGACTTTTCATCAGATCGTGAACTGGCCTCGCCTTAACTGAACGGACAGTAAAAACAATATTTGAGCAATAAAAAATGTATAAAATTAAATATACCCACGGAAACCTGAAAAGTGGATTATGTTCGCCCGTTTTGTTTACTTTGTTATTACACAAGTGGGTTATGAAAATGGGTCAGTAGAAGATGTCTGTGCTTAAATAAATATTGCAGATACTAAATCTGAGATAATATCCAGTTACAGTGATAAGGAGCACCTAGAGTGGAGGAAAAATAAAAAAAATACTTTTGCTGATTTGGGATTGATTAAAAAAAGTGGAATCAGTGTTTGGGAGCCCGCTATAGAAGATAAAGACGCACACAATGTAGAAAATAAAACAGTAATAATATTTACACTTTTTGAAAATATCAGTTCAACAAGCGAAAACGGAAGTTGTTGCTTTTTTACATTTTATTACCATCCTTGTTGACAATAAAATAATAAAAATAAAAATGTGTGTGAGAGCGCGTCGCTAATGTGTTTGACGTTTGTATTGTATAGCCCTCAAACCAGGGACCGGAAAACCCCATTTTTTGGATAACCCAATTGACAGGGAAACCCTATTAAAAAACTTACCAAATGATAGGGTTTCCCTTTGGATAGGGTTAGTCGACGTTATGCTTACCGTATCGATAGGGTTTTTGAAAACAAGTCTATGAAATACCCAATCAAAAACTCTTTTAACGGTAAGCTGTTCATGAAATACCCAATCAAAAACTCTTTTAACGGTAAGCTGTTCATGAAATACCCAATCAAAACCCCTTTAACGGTAAGCGGTTCTGGTCCTTCGGCCCAGGTGGATCTAGGTATAAATTTCTTGAACACGTTTTAAAACCCCTTCATAAAGCCTTCATAGGGTTTCCTCGACAAGGTTTTCGTATTCGGTAAGTGCTTACTTGGGTTACCCTTTCGATAGGGTTACCGTATCGATAGGGTTTTTGAAAACAAGTCTATGAAATACCCAATCAAAAACTCTTTTAACGGTAAGCTGTTCATGAAATACCCAATCAAAAACTCTTTTAACGGTAAGCTGTTCATGAAATACCCAATCAAAACCCCTTTAACGGTAAGCGGTTCTGGTCCTTCGGCCCAGGTGGATCTAGGTATAAATTTCTTGAACACGTTTTAAAACCCCTTCATAAAGCCTTCATAGGGTTTCCTCGACAAGGTTTTCGTATTCGGTAAGTGCTTACTTGGGTTACCCTTTCGATAGGGTTACCGTATCGATAGGGTTTTTGAAAACAAGTCTATGAAATACCCAATCAAAACCCCTTTAACGGTAAACGGTTTCGGTCGTTGCCTCAAACCCAGTGGACAGTCTACGTAATTTCCACTTTTCAGCTTTTTCATTAACACATTTTTTTTTCTTTGTCATTCATTCTCCCAAATTAAAACAGGGGGATCCACAAAGACCCTTCTATCATGGTGACTCAACACCATTGTCGATTCCTTGACGCATGCCTAACGTAGGTGGTCTAAGCCCAAATTAGCATACAATCGACCGATGTAATTGCTTTCATTTTAAATGTGGGATGCCGAAAATTGTGCATTCAATTTTTAACCTAACAGTCTCCATGATTGTTTCCATCTGCTCAATGGAATGACGATGACGTAGCTTTTTCTTTAAATCCCACATTACGTTTTTGCGAATAAATTATACATAATGTTTCATAGTTATCTGTAAGTTTTTGTTTTCTATTTGTATGGAAAACTGCAAAGTGACACCCCTAGACGCAAATTAGACTATTGTTTTCGATAATCATTCCCATTAATGGGCAAAAGCAATACATGATTTAGGTCTTTAAATTAAGCATTTTATCATGAAAAGTTTTTTTTTAAATGTGGTTTTCGAGTTTTATAATAATTTTCCGGGTTGTATGCATGTACCTTATTCACCATTTTCGGATTTAGGGGTTTATTGTAACACGGTGTTTAATATTATCATTATCATACTACCAAAAATAACTACCTACCTGTACCCTTAGCACGAACAGCTATCGAAAAAGCTGTCTGTTCGTTCACAGATTTGGACAAGTAAAAAAGACGAGTGAATATTGTGTTTTTTTTTTGTGTTGCCTTTTGTGCACGGGGATTACCCATACTGCATTGGTTTATATTGTTTTTATTTTATTTTTTAGTTTTCTTTAAATTGTAATGTTTAGTTTCATAGTATGTTTTGCCGGTCATTGTTCCGTGGCATCACCAAACCGGTTCCAACGGAAGATCAGCACTTGGTCAGGGGCCAAGTATTATGCTGAGTTGGGACCGATTTGGGACAAATCGTAACCATCAATGTATTTTAAAATAGTTGTTTTGTCTCAAATAAAGATTTTTCTATTCTATTCTATTCTATTCTAAAAAAATAACGCACCTAAAATCATTCGATAGATGCGATAGTATGGAAAATTTGTACAACGCCATCTACCGCCGAATAGCGAAACTAAAATTTCCATAGATAATTCTCTATCGAGTAATTTTACGCACGTTTTTTTTCTCGATAGCTGTTCGTGCTAAGGGTACTGATCTAACCAATGTTATTTCATCAAAAAAATGCTCTCGAGCTACTTATTTGGCTGAAAAATGATATTTCGTTAGTTCTGACATGTCACAACGGACTCGACGTTACTTTTCAATGAACGATTAAACTTCTCTCAGGTATCGTTGACCCACAAAAAATGGCCCGTGTATGTCTCGCATGTCAATCACGAGACGTGATCATAAATCGATTAAAACCGGAATGGTATCTCGCAATGAGGAATCGATACAAAAAATGCGAGGTCACGACTCGCGCGCACGAGTCAACGCCATCTAGCTCTCTGACAGCAAAAGTCTCCAGATTGGGGTTTTTCCTCATTTTAGAGAAAAATTAATATTTGAGAAAATTATAACAATAAGGGAAGTTTCGGGAAAAAACGTAATAAAAAGTATACGTACGTAATAAATAATAAGCAAGGAAGATAAAATTATGATTGACGCTGGGGGACGCTGTCTGATACTCTATATAATATAACGCATAACAATAGGCTAGTTGACAAAATTTCAATAACTGCTTAATATTTTAGCTTATTAGGCATTTTATCGAAAAAAAATGTTTATTTATTTTTAATCGAGCGTTTACATTATAAATTTCGCGTTTTAAAAAACCAATTTTAATTTGGTTCCAAAACGCACAAGACTGTTGAATGACGTCACGCCGTGCAAAACAAACAAAAGAGCGATCGTGTCTTCGTACGTTATAGCTAGTTTTTATCGTTTAAAAATGAATTTCTCATATTATAAGTACTGTATAATGCCCCAGTGTGATAGCACGACTATAAAAACGCCAAACCAGTTATTTATATATGTTCCAAACAATGGAGAAATACGGAAAAAGTGGCTATAACTTGCGTTCGGTTGTGGTTAGGTTGCACTCGGAGTGTAGGTTTGGAACGCGCCTCCGGTAGTGATACTCGAAACGTCAAAGACAAGATTGGAGTTTTGCACGGCGTGACGTAACGCTTTCTGATTGGTGTTCACTGTCACGTGACTAAAGGTTGCATTTTACGAAATTTATTTTTTAAAAATATTATTAATCGTTACGCTTTTAATAATTAAAATTGTTTGTTATTTTCTCCATAATATAATTAATCATTATAAACCCCTATCCATTATATTTATTCTTAATGGAAACAAGTTGGATTAGAAGATAAGTTTTATTTTTATTTTTAGGGTTTCGTTCGTATATAGGAAAAACGAAAACTCTGTTTTCAGTACCCTTAGCACGAACAGCTATCGAGAAAAAAAACGCACGTAAAATTACTCGATAGACAATTCTCTATGGAAAATTTAATTTCGCTTATCGGCGATAGATGGCGTTGTACAAATTTTCAATACAAAATTTAACTATCGAATGATTTTACGCGAGTTATTTTTTTCGATAGCTGTTCGTGCTAAGGGTACAAGACAGGAACGCTTTGTATCGAGTTGAAATTTAATTACAGAAACTAAAAAGCTTTATTATTAGGCGCTATGAAAAAAATATATTAACTCTTTCAGAAATTGTATGGATCATAATGTTGTTAGTACTAATATCTATTCTGTGACCACGTCTATACAGGGTTATTTGCAAAACACCAACAACCTTGCAGGAGTCGATTACTATAACATCATAAACCACAACATTTAATTTTGTTTTACTACTTTTCCGAAAACATACAAAATACTATGTCCGAACAGCTGATCGAGTGTTGTATGAAAAGTCGATTTTTTAACTGTTTTCGGAAAAGTCGTAGAACAAAATATGTTGTTCATGATGTTAGTAAGTAATTATACTTATTCCTACTAAGAGGTGGTTGGTGTTTTACAAATAACCCTGTATAAATAACACAAAACACTTTAGGTACAACATGATCAAATTTTAATGAGCATTTTCTATAGCTGAGTGGACTCTTATGTGCAGGGGCTTTTCACTTAGTACTTGACTCACTACAAGGGAGCGTGGCCTAAGATTTTAGTTGCGGATTGATTTGATAGATGGCGCTCATTTTTCGTTTGTCAAACAGTCGAGAGATGTCGCTATCCCGTGCTGAATCGCGGTATCGTGTGTCTTTCACAGTTTTATATAGTCAAAGCTGATTAGCTATAAAGTAAATTATTTTAAATTTATTTCATGACATAGCGGTTACCTCCCAAAAAAGTATCCTCTCTAGTATAATAATGTACTCTATGCTTATGTGCATAATATGGTATGCAAGTCGGTGTAAATGTCGTTACGTTCTCAGATGCGCACGCGCAGGTCATGAGGTCGCTGCCGATTCACTTCGAACGGTTCAAGGTTTCATGCCAATCTATCGTAGTTTAGCTTCAAAAACATTGTTAAATAAGTATACACGAATATTTACACGATATATTTTGCAGAGAAAAATGTGCCAAAATTACATTAGGTTACCACTTCACAACTGTGTAAATGCAAGTAGGTAGGTACATAATGATAAATTATTAAAGTAATTTAATAAGTGTTGTAAACAGTGTCAATAGTGAGCTCGATGGCGCAGTGGGTTAGCGCATTGGCGTGCGATTGTTGAGGTGAAGCAACTTTCGCAAAGTTCGGTCATGGGATAGGTGAACAAAAATGTTTTATTTTGAGCTCTTCCGTGTTTCGAAAGGCATGTCAACGTTGGTCTAGGTTACATTTGCAGTCGTTTACACCCACCAATCCACATTGGGCCCGCGTGGTGGCCCAGTGCCCATCCGGAACTGTTATGGAAAAATGCATCATTATCAATTAGGTACCTAGTTATGTTATAAGATGGTTATTTATTGATTATTGATATGAGAATTAATACTTACTCAGTTATCTATGCCTACGCCTACATAAATACACCTGGCAATATGTAGACAAAAAGTATTTGCTCTCAAGTTTATATCAGGCACTTTCCATCTTGCAGCATCTCTTCACATTATTGTGTTACTGTTAGTAGCTTCTGACCGCGACTTCGTCCGCCTTGAATCACTTTCGCTTCGGTGATAAGTATTTAAATTATAGCCAATATCACTTAGGTATTATTGTGTTTATGTAGGTAGCTGTAGGTACTGTAATGTAACTAAGTATGAGATCAACTCTGAAATCACGAGAAAAATCAGCTGTTCGCAAAAAAAAATCTGCTGTTTCACACATTTTGATATTTTCGTTACCTATTATTTTTTGTATGAAAAGGCTGGTTTTTTTTCGTGACTTCAGAGTTGGTCCAATAGAGAAAGTTGTACAGTTTCATGGTCCAAAGAAACGGTTTTCCGATTTTGGGTTCATTCATTAATACGTTGTATGTATAAAAACCTCAATAGTTAGTAACATACAGGGTGTAACAAGACCCTCAACGAAGCAGAGGTCTACGTATTCTGCCCATCATCAGGACCATTTCTGTTCAAAATTATTGCTGGGAAACAATTTAAATTTTTGGTGTTAAAAAGCATTGGATAAATTTTAATTACCACGTGTACAAAAGACCGCGCCTGCGAGTGAATGCTACACAGCTGCGTGCAGCCGAGTTGAAAGGCAACGTTTATGTGCGTGCTCATGAAATACATTGAGTGATGACGTTTTGAAGCCATTGTGTGTTACAAAATACATAAAATTTTGATAATGTTTCTGTAGAGAAAAATTAGGAAATAACGAATAAAATAAGATTTCATAAAAAAAAAAAAAAAATTACTTTGACCTTCGATAACTTCGTAGCCAGGTTTCCCAGGTATAGTCTAACTCTAAAAGACAAAAATGATCCTGATGATGGGCGGAATGCGTGGACTTCGGCTTCGTTGAGTGTCTTGTTACACCCGTTATATTATCTTTGAAAATTCTGGTTTCTTAGTTAAATGAAACTGTTTAAAGTAATATCTAGGTTGTTTTTATAGCAATAACGGCAGTCGATCATTCGTAAAATTAAGGCAGTTTGCAGACGAAGGACAATAACAATTTAAAAAAAATGATGAAACTTCTAAGTGTGATCTATTTATTCATTTGGAACACCAATATCATATAGTTACGTACCTATTTCTTTTATAGTTCTTGCAATTGAGGAATGCGCGTGAATTTAACGAGTTTCAACCTTATTGCATTGCCATAAGATTATTGACGGGCGCATTCGTGAGATGCAAAACTATACAGACGAGGGTCTTTTATTTGATACTTAAGTATATTGAAATACTTAATATACTTAAGTATTATTAATGATGATTAAGACAAAATGGCGTTATGTATGATACATCTATTGCCAGTGTCACTTGGAGTGCTGTAGAGATTCTAACGATACCTCACACATCCAAATCTGTTCAAGGCATTTAAAAGTTATGGTGGAATTCAGAAACTCACATACATACATACATACAAACATACATGAACCCTGAACACAGTCATTAAGTACCTACTCTCTTCGTTTTTCGTATAATAAAAATCCTTCGTCTGCGCTAAGCCTAATGAACGTATAATGTCGATTTCTGTCGGTGTATTATTGTAATTAGATATGAAACGCGGATGGCCTAACGGAAATTATTTGCCTTTAGTTTTCATTGGCTAGTTAATATTGAAAGTAACCAATCGAAGGGGTATTTGGAAAAGCAACGCTAGTCAGTTCCAGAAAATTTTACAGGAGAATAAAAAAACGTTTATGAAATCAATTACTATCCAGCAGACTTTAAATAGTGATTTAAGTTAGAAGTTAGGGAAATTAATAAACAGTAAATCGCAACTAACTCCTAGATGAGACGCGAAGCGATTAGAAAAAGTTTAGCAGGAGACCTTGATACCAAAAAGTGCCAAAAAACCGACAAGAAACTTAGTTTTCCTTCCTGTTTTGTTTGTCGGATGTTTAACTCGTCAACGCCCGGAAAACAATACAACAATAGATGTCAAACCAAAGTCAACTGACAATTGATATTTCTGCACAACCATTTTTATTGGAGTTTTTGACGCCATTTTGTCGGGTTCAGTTGTTTTATAGTGAATATTGTGTCTTAAAATTAGTGCAGTTTTGTGGTACAAGTGTCTTCGCATCTGATCAATATGTGGGATAATTGAAATAGGTGCGATCTTGGTTGTGTGAAGCTGAGACTTTTATTGTAGTGGTGGCTACCTCGGCAGAACTTACCGAGTAAACTGTATCGATATATTTGATGCCAAATGCTCCAAGCAGCATTGGAATGCGTTGCACCCGCATTCTAATGTAAACTGAAACAATACCAGTGAATTATTTAACACTTGACACTAGCAAAAATTACTCCTTGAAGAGGAGTAGATTGCCATAACAAAAATAAGAAGAAGACCATTATTAATTTGTAAAAGTTTTCCATGCAACCAAAAAATCTGAAACATTTTATATTATTAAAGGAGCATAATCCTATAAAAAATATTCAGCCAATTTAATTTGTGTCAGACATTCCCTTGCCAATATTATACATATATCTAATATTGTATAATGAAATAATCGTGTCTTAAAACAATAAGATATACGAGATCCCGTTACGGCTCACGACCGAAGGCGATGGGCAGTCGCCACTTCCGCGTGCATCCATGGGTCTCGCATCCTGTTAAGAGGAATATATTTAAACAATTTATTTATTAAAACACAACATAATTTTTCACAAAAATAATAATTAAGATGCCGAAGCCCACGGTAGTTTAAAACTGTGCTGCAGGCTCCGGCTTCTCCCAGAGAATGGCACTATTAGATAACATTGTGTCTTTTTTACAACAGGTTACTAACTAGAAATATGAGTTTTTTTTTTAAATAATATCCCTCAAAGTGGCGCCTCTCATCCTAATTAAATTTATTGCTCACTAAGTACATAGTGTATCTTAAATTCGCATGTACAGATTGAAGCTAAGGTTCTTAAATTTATTTACAAACAATTTAACTTCAGTAAAATATAGTTCGTTGTAGTAGTAGGCAAATGTGCCAAAAGTGGCCACTTTTTGCTCTCTTGCCTAAGCTACTACACCGAAGTTATTGTTTGTAAATAAACTCTAGAACCTTAGCTTCAATGTGTACATGTGAATTTTCGTTACATTATGTACTTACATACTTAGCGAGCAATAAATTTAATTAAGATACACTTGAGGGATATGAACAGTTGTTGCCAGTGATGACTTACGGCAGTGAAACGTGGTCGCTAACTATGGGTCTCATAAGGAGACTCAAGGTCACCCAGCGTGGAATGGAGAGAGCCATGCTCGGCGTTTCCCTGCGTGATCGAATCAGAAAGGGCGGGACACATAGCGAGAAGAACCGATGGCCGTTGGGGCGGAAAGGTTCTGGAATGGCGACCGCGCACCGGACGACCCTTCTTGGGTAGGCCCCCGACAAGGTGGACCGACGGTGAAGGTCGCGGGAAGCCGCTGGATGCGGGCAGCGCAGGACCGATAGTCGTGGAGATCCTTAGGGGAGGCCTATACCCAGCAGTGGGTGTCGTGCGGCTGATATGATGAGGGATATAGTCGCCATTCAGCACCAACCATCAATGTCCTTTTTGTTTTAGGAAAACATTAAATAAAATCGCTTCATTATCCCTGTTTTTACGGCCTCACCTGAAGCAGTGTCTGCTGATGAAGTAAGTTCAACTTAGTTTACTGTTAAGGAAAATTTAAATTTTATTTAATTTGGTTGCTAGGTAGGTGGTAACCTAGTTTAACTTTTAATAATAACTAACTTTACTTAGCTAAATTAACAACATTATAATCATTAAAAGAGCTTTAAATTAGGTAGAAACATAAAGATCATCTTATTTTCGGAAACGACAAAAATTTGGTTTTATGGTGATAGTGAGGAAATAAAAATGACAAGTTTAAGCCATAACTTCTTTTACGGCTTGAATTTACTTGACATGACGTAACGTATCGCTTTTAGTATCATAAAAACCATCATAAACACCTTAACTGAATAAACTTTTTATTTTTTTATTATATACTAGCGACCCGCCCTTGGTTCCTTCCTTTTTTGCCTAATGCGACCTTCCAACAACACCGAAAATGAAAACAAACCTTACAGTACCTCCATTCGCTCCAAAAGTCTGTTTCCGTCCCATTCGAGTCCCGCCTCATCATCGATGTAAGATAGAGAAATAAGCAAGTTCGGTTTTATAAAACGTGTCTTTTCTAATGCGATTTTTCACTTGGTCATCTGACTTAAACCTTTTTTAATAAAAAGCCATCAATTAATTTTATTTGTTTGTTTATGTATTGAATATGGACAGTATTCCCCTTAAGTAAACAGTACCTTGCACCACAGCAATACGTGCGCCCGCGCAACTTGCAAGCATTCTGCCGCGACCACCGCACGAGACGCACGTGCTACAGACTATAGTTAAATCTACACTGAGTGCATTGCCCGCCGCGTGTGACGAAAAATGTGAAACGACCTCTTTGTGACAATAGTGCCTAACCTTTTTGGATTTGTGATGAAGACCTTCGAAGCTATTGAGGTGAATTTTAATTTTAGAACGCTATTTTTATTTTTAAAACAGGAATAAAACCGATTTGGAGTTTGAATAGAAACTTTTTGGTGGAACTCGCTGGTAGACAAAAAACAAAAGATGACCAAAGTAGGTCAGTAATAAGTCTGGGAACTTTTTGTTAACTTTTTAAATTTTCGCTCCGTAGACAAAAAAGGCGGGTTTACATAGTATAAAATAATTTGGAAGAGCTATAACAATTTTTTCGTCACTACTTGTTTGATGTCGAAAGGTGTTTTTTCTCTCTCCCGCTGTGGACTTGCGGTACTTTCGATTCATTGAGCGCAGTTTGTTTTTATTGGTGCTTAAATAAATTTCATACTTTCGTTTGACGCTTTCTGTGGAAGTAATTTTACTCAGACATAGCTTAGAGACGACCGGTGTAAAATGGCCGCCTAGAGAGTACTATTTCCTCAACGGTTGGTTGATTTCTTATATAAGTAGGTGTATTATTGTTAGTACAATAGGTACTTACTTACTTTACCAAGAAGTTGTGAAAAAATCTAAATAACTAAGTATATCAGGAACTCAAGATTTTGTTTTCAATAAAAACAGGCGAGGCCTAGGTATTCATCAGATGATGAAAAGACTGATTTTTGAACTTCCAATGTGAAGAACTGATGTAGAATTCTATTTCACAAAAATTACTGTAGACTGAAAAGAAACAAAATAACCGAACAGAGTATTAAAAAATGGCATGGTAATTCTGTAAAAAAATCCTGACTAACACCATAAAAACTTATAAAAATAAATTTCAAATCGTCAGATTTCGTAATTTTCAACGACAGTGATATGATTTTTATGCAAAAAGGATAGCTTTTTTATCGATCCAACACAATAACCGAGTACATTTTTAATAAATGATCCAGTATTTCAGAAATCAATAAAAATGTCCTAAGGCGAAGCGTCAATTAAAGCAACAACAACAGCAGCAAGCAACAACCTTATTCTAAAAACATAGTGAAAGAGTAAATTTCGTTAACTACCTCGCCTTAGTCCTCTCCCGTGGGATAAAATGTTACACGGAATGCGGGATTGGGTCAAAGTTACCATTTTAAACATTGACCATTTGTAACACCTAGCGCAGTTACTGCTCGACTGAATTATTGTCAAAAATTTGTAAAGAAATTAAAAAAATCCAGCTATTGAGAAGAACAGCAATGTAATGAGTTTCGTTTTCAAGCTGTAGGCAAACAAAACAAAGGCGGATAATTTTGACCCATCCCTATGACGCAGGATTAAACCAAAAATGTGGGTAATTTTGACCCCAACCCTTATGACGCCGGATTAAACCAAAAATGTGGGTAATTTTGACCCCAACCCTTATGACGCCGGATTAGTCACAAACCAAAAGTTGTAGGTAATTTTGACCCAACTCCTATGATGCCGGGTTAAATGATCGGTCACACACCAAAAAATGCCGGGTAATTTTGACCCAACCCGCGCGGCGCACGCCGGGTTAAATGATTATCTTCTGATATTTAGTTTACACCATTTGCCCACATACCAGGAATCGAAGCCGGAACCCTGTCACCACAAGCCTCCATAAAATTAATAGCCAAGCCATAAACCTGACAGCTTTGGAACCATGTCGAGAACGTAAGAACTTGAACAATTTAAGTTTATCGATGGTAATGCTAAGTTACGTTGTAATATTGAATTGAGTCAAAAAAAATATCTCCTTGGATTTTTCTACGATTCAAAATTACAGTAAAGGTAAAACAAAATAGGTTTCTTCAAAATATCCGTAAAAGTGTAAGTTATAAAATTAAATGATGATTTACTAGAATTTAATCGTTACTTTAATATCGTCGGGTAAATACAATATCAAAGAGAATTAATTACTCAATTAAATAATATATAAAATTAGAAGAATAAAATAAGTGCTTGCATTTTTAATTTTCATTAAATAAGTTTTGAACTAAAATAAACTAAAAATATTTTCTTGAAACTTATTTCTTGTGGCCAAGTTTTTTACAAAAAAGTTTTTTATCTATCGTTCAAAGTTGCCTAACATAGTAATAAAATGATAGTTTTAAGTGTTAGTGGAAAATGCAAAATCTTCTTACAATATGGAATAGAACAAATTATTTACTACGCAATTGTTGTGCTTACATAGACTCTAGGTAAGTTATAAATGTTTTACTATTGAAAATCGCCTAAAACGTATTTTTGGCCATATCTCCGAGGATTTTGGCGAGGATTTTGGGAGGATCGAGATGGGAATAGTACCAAAAGTTGAGAAATTTATGGAGACACGTGTGAACGTTTGAATTTTGTAAATCTACTGTTAACTTTTTTCGAAATTTTGCAAAATTCGGGTAAATTCGGGGTGTTTGTTTACTAAATTGTAAATATTTCAGAAAAAAAAACCGACTTAAGAAAAAATTAAAAAATGGGTCCTAGTGTCTAATACACTAGGACCCATTTTTTAATTTTGGCTACAAAATGGCTAAAAACTTTTGAAAATCGGTTAATAATTGTGACCTGTAGGTGGTCCCTTTAGATTTGGAATTGTAGAAAAACGGGTGTTTCCGTACAAAAAAAGTGATGTAGTTTCTATGATTACTGACCAATCGTCATGGTAATAGTGTTAAAAGATGCAGAAGCAGACGAGAAGTGCATTCATTGGAATTTTAAAAATCGTTTAATAATATTTCAGCCGCGTCGAGGCAGTCAGCATCGCCGAGTGTCACCATCGTAAAAATAAATAGGTACCTATTACCTAGGTAACTTTAAAAATATAATTGGATTTTGCATTTGTTTTGATTTTGGTATTTCGTAAATTTTTAGGTTTATTTTCAATGCTCCGATTCTTGCGGGGACTGTTATTGAATTTTATTTCAGCTTTCAGCAATGTGATCATTGTAAGCCAGTTTTGTGAGTCTAGACAAAAATTCGTAGTTTTAATTTATTTAACGCAAAGTACAATGTTCAATTAATACATAAGTATGCACCTCGACAGCGTTCACTTTATTTTATTCTGTGACAACACGCAATTTACTTTTCGTATCTGTCAATTTAACTAATTAAATACAAGATTTATCTTTTTATCGATCGAAACAATTTGCAATTCAAATCAATGCCTCTTCTATCCAACACGCCTGTCAGTCTTACTTCTTATTTTACGTTTTAATTAGCATATTTAAAAGGCATTTTTATTGTCAAACCCGTTAAGGTTTGGTTATGGTATGTCTGAATAGTCATTAATTATTTTTTGTTTACAAATTCGTAATATATTTGATAAAGTTGTTTATTATTCACTTTTGAAAGAGTAGTTTTATTGGTAGAGTTTTCTTTTAAAGAATTTATAAAAAAATCATTAAGTATTTTATATTTATTGACTTTACTTACCTTCATTCATTTGTTTTGTTCAGATTCAGATCCCAGCGTGAATGAAGTTAAATAAATGACAAAATGTCATTTTATTTCTATTGGCAGAAACGTTTTCTTTATTAGAGGTACCTAAAAATACATGCATTTTTAGTGATATTTAATACAAACCCAAGAAATTTTACTAAATAAACATGTTTTATTTCATATTATTTTTTAGTTTGCGTATTTTACTTAAGTACAAAATTTTATTTATTTCCTTAATTTTTAATAATTGTAGTGAAGTGAAGTGAAGTGAAATAAGCTTTATTCAAATAAACTTAATTGTTAAGTACTTTTGAATCGTCTATATTTCCCTACCACCCGTTCCAGACTTTTTTAGCTGACAAGAAGAACGGGCGCAAGAAACTTATCAGCTGTTACAGCTATAAGTAACGATATTTACAAACTACTTATAAATATCTACTTCAATGTTCTTGTTACAAACTATTGCTATTTTATTACAAATGATTTTTAAACGCTTGTTTTACTTAGACACTGTTTAAATGTGTTGCTGTCTCTTTCAAACAATATTGTCAAAAAAGTGACAGCATCACATTTAATCAGTGTCTAAGTAAAACAGGCGTTTAAAAATCATTTGTAATAAAATAACACCGAAGTTTTTCTGAGTTTTGAAGTATTTACATCACTATCTAATCCAACGCTTTGCTGTTGCTGGTATTGAATCCAGTTATGTTATACCTTCAGTTTAATGCCAGGACTTAGCGGTAACTTCATAATTTGTAAAGAATCATTCATAGTAAATCTATAAATTCTTAATTGAAAAAATGCATTTCCCTTACAAATTAAATAAGCGATAAATTGTCGTAGAATAGATAGCACGATAAGGAAAAGATAGTTTAAAAATTTAAGAAAGGGATGATCGGATATATTAGAAGGATTTCGACGATATGCCTCTAGTGATTCGGAGCTCGGTAAGAGCATTCGACCGGACTAACAAAGGTCGCGGGTTCGATGCCCGCCTGAGTCAATAGGGATGTTGACTAATGAATAAAATAACGAAATACTAATAAAAATCGTAAATATATTAAACTTTTAGAGTAGCTTGTATACCTCTTGGTTTTATATATTGCATATTATTTGTTTTATGACCCTTCAAAGTTGGGTGGACAAGTCCATTTAAAAAGTATAAAATTTATTAAAATAAATGATACCTTTAATTAGTCCATAAAATGTATAGCAAATTTGTCTAAGAAACCATTTTGATAAACACAATATTTAATATAGCTGCTGAACAAATTTCCTATGCGTTGCATACAAACTAGCACGGCGTGACGTCATAACGTGCAAGCCATTAGTATGGAGCGTTTTTGATCGAGTCCATTTGTGTGCATTTCACACTGTGATATCTCGGGCAGTTTTCATGCTAGCGAATTAATTCTTTTACCAATGTTTCTTTTTTTGAGAGGTAATTTATGTAACATAAAATAAAAAAATAGTCAACATCCCTATTCTGGTGATTAGTCTAATTTTTCCTAGTAATGCTCAGATGGTTTGGCCAAATATAAAGGATGACTGAAAGAAGATTGATGAAAATAATAAGAAAGGCCTGTGCGCCAGCTGTGGGGACATTAATGGCTGATGTGCTAATAGAACAAGGGAAAACTGTGTAGTGTGAACGAGGCCTAAGTCACTCTGTGAGTGTCCTGTCGCCTGTTTAGCCGGACGACATTTCCTGCTGGTATAGCGTGTTTCCTCCTTATAATACGGACAGGAAATCTATGGAGTATGTCCATTAGAACTAAATTTGTTTCCGATAAATCAACCTTAAGGTATTTTCCCCTAAATTTAGAGGATTTTTACACATTCAGGGTATTTTTAGCTTATACAATTATTTAGCGTCATTTTGAGGGTAAATATTTCGAGATTGTATGATTTTAAGAAAAAACCACTGAAGGGGTATTTTTGTAAACAGTCATGTCGTGTTGAAAACCTAAACAATGGACGCATTCCAATATTATGTGTATATAAATTTTAAGAAAAAAGTAAAAATTATTTAATAAATTCAATTCAATTTGTGTTTTATTGTAGAATGAATGTTTCGGGGAAGATATTTTGAAAAGGGCTTAATTTAGGGGGAGAGTCCGGAAAAAAATAATATCAGATGGTGGCAACACTGGTGTTCAATGAGAAGATTCTTAAATACAATTAATGCGTATAAGTACGTGAAGATTATGGCAACATACTCCCTCGTTAAAGCCTTTATCCTGTAGTGGACTAGGGCTATCAAAATGATTTGGGTGAAAATCTATACCTATTAGAAAATTCAAGGAATATCTTCTTGTAGCTCAGCGCCAGCGGTCAGAGCAGTCGCCCCTCTATAATGAAAAGTCGTGGGTTTGATTCCCACCTGAACCTGAATGGATAGAGACGAGTTGCTTTCTTTCTCAAATTTTACGCAATAAGAACAAAGTCCTGAAAAAATATAGTAAAGTCGACTCCACTCCATCCTGTTCTTAGCCGGGTCGTCGCACCCTACCAGTTGCATAATACCACTGCGTCTTGTTTTCTATATTTATGATTCATATTTATAGCTAATGCGAATCAAGATCCACTGCAGTTCATTTAGATAGTAAATCAAGAAAGCTTTGCAATAGTTTGTCAAACGCTGAGCTGAGGTCCACAGTGTTGGAAGGGATTTTTTTTCGCAAATCGTCACGTCCTAAACTATTATAATACCGAAGTTGGTAAGGAGGTTTTTAAAACGAGTTAACATTCTACAATCGTTACGACTTTTGAAAAACCTTAACAACCGTGTACTATACGACGTTTTTCAATACATTTGCGAGAAAAAATATAGGTAGGACTACTGAAATTGTAATAAAAATAAAAAAAACCGTAAACAAAAACGTAAAAAAAACTATCAGGACACACATAGTCAGGCAAGGAGTTCCACTCTTTGACGGTACGGATGATAATATTTTAAGCAGTTAAGCTACATCCTGGTTTGGCCTGAAATTGCATGTACACATGTACGCGTATCGGAGCTCGGTGGCGCAGTGGTTTAGCGCCTAGCCCAGCGGAAGTTAAGCAACGTTCGCAAGGGTCCATGCCCAATGGGATGGGTGACCAAAAATTTATTATCTCGAGCTCCTCCGTGCTTCGGAAGGCATGTTAAGCCGTTGGTCCCGGCTGCATTTGCAGTCGTTAACACCCACCAATCCGCATTGGGCCCGCGTGGTGGGTTATGGCCCGTCCTCCTTACCACCCATAAGGAAGGCTTGTGCCCCAGCAGTGGGGACATTAGAAATGGCTGATGGACGACGACGACGACGTACGCGTATCTATGTGTGCGTGCTCATAAAACGGCGATTTATTTCAAGCGGCTCTTCTCTTTGCTTATTTCTTGTGCCTCCATGTATTGTATTGGAATATCACATGTTTTGTCATACATTCCTAGTCTAACAAGCGGTTGTGACGTAAGCGGTCGCCGCTCGGCGAGCTGACCCAAATCAGAGGTACCGTTGAGTCTCAAGACCTCGGCAGCTTCCGACGGTGTCAGGGTTGTCAATCAAATATTATTTTTATTGATATCAAGGTGCCAAAATTACTTTAAGTTAAATTTACTTGACTGAAAACTTACAATTTCTATTGCTTTTTAAATGTATTTACCCATCCCAACCACCAAGGCCAGGAAAATGGGACAATAGATTTTCTATCGTTGTCCGGCCGCATGCAGCCGCTTGGACATTGTTGGATTAATTTTATTAATAATTAATTTACAATGTAAGTAACTCAGCCTGCCTAGCATGACCGATTTATATCGCGTGATATATTAGCGTTTTATCACGTTTAACTGTCAAAAGACAATGGATTTTGACAGTTCAGTGTCGATAAAATGCTATATCACGCGATATAAATCG